>JARHVA010003759.1:1177500-1844677 GCA_037957365.1 Torreya grandis
ACCCAAATCATATGCATCAAGTATTTTCTAGCTAAGTCATTACTTGCGCTATTTATTAATATTTTATAAAAAGTCAAAGCTAGTCAATTCTATAAAAAATCAATGGATATATTTATTGTATATTATTTATCTAATTTAGTCTACTCAAATATTTAATAAACATCAAATTTAAACTTTACTAAGCCCTAAAAGGTTAAATTTTTTGGTGAATTGACTTACTTTGAACGTTGTTCAAACCCTAGCCCTAGAGCTCCTAGGGTTTGTATCCTTTTTTTCCTATTTTCATTAGTTGTTTTAAGTTTTTTAGATTTCATATATTTCTATTTTAGTATCTCTATTTCAATTTGTTTACTATATAAAATATAAAAAAAAATATCTCTCTTCCATTAAGAAAAACTACTAGGCTAGGTGGTAATCCTATTGAGCATATTAAGATTCCTACTATTCAAGCTTATACCATGGATAAGGGACCTATTGTAGCTCTCATTGTTGATTATTCACATCTTGATTATGTGGATTTCAATGATAATTCATCCAAAGATGAACAATATAATCAGTATCAAGATGATACACAAATTAGAAATCAAGACACTCTCCCTCCACTTAATAATGAGAACCTAATTATCATTAAAGATGATATCCTATAGAGATTCAAAGATATAATTTAGGAACAACCCCTTGATCATGAAAAAAATTTAGAAGCCATTAAGTGAATTATAAATAAATCAAATAATGGTCAATCTCCAACTCCCCTAGCTAAGAACATTATTAAACATATAATGGGGTCAACTTAGCTAGCACAACCAACAATTGTAATTCAACAACCTTTAGTGAAAACTACACCTCTTATGGCTACTTCCTCCATTGTATATGTATAATAACTTATTCATGAGGTTCATACTCTATAGGTTAAGGTGTTAAATTATGAGAAGGAAGCTAGTAGACCATCACATGCCTTAAATTCTAATGTTCTCTTATGTAATACACCTTTGACACATCACATAGAAGTAACTCCCTTGACATCTAGATTCATTACACCTAAAATTACATTGTATAATGGTGAGGGTGACCTAGATCATTATCTCTAAGCTTTTCATGTAGCATGTTTGGACTACATGTCTGATGATTGGCTTTTGACAAAGTTGTTTCCAAGTAGTTTAAAGCATTAAGCCTTATAGTGATTTTATGACTTACCAAATAAAGATATCATAGCATTAAATCCTTTTGAAGACATATTTTTATCACACTTATCCATAAACATCAGTGACAAGATATCATATGCTTAAGTTGCATAGTTGAAACAAAATTTAAATGATATTATTATAGAATAGGCTTTATGATACTGGATTATATTAGCTAAATTGAATAGCCCCATGGTAGATAAAGAGATTTAGGACATCTTCAAGAAAATTATTATACTATTATTACATAAATATATCTTTTTTAAGAAGCTAAAATTCACATAGTTTTGCCATACAGTCAAAGAAAGAGAGGTCAAGCTTTTATTAATGGGAAAACTAAAATATACAATTGGATTAAAATCAACTATTGAGAGTTTAAGTAAGCCTCCATACAAGGTAAGGGCCACTAAAACTAAGAATGATCAAAATACCATAGTTAATTTATCTTCAAATCCATCTCCTCGCTTGGTTTTATCAATTCCTCTATGTAGAGTCTTCACCAAAATTGCTAGCATGAGTTTTAAAATAGCTCTTAAAATGCAATGCCATATCTCTCCCTCCCATAAAAGTGATATAGAATAAACTCTATAAAGTAAATATGATTCTAATGTATTTTGTGAGTATCATAAGGTACCATGCCATGTAATAAATAGATGCATCAGCCTAAAAAATAAGATACAATATTTGATTGAGGCTAACATTATTGATGTGGGCACACTTATAGAGGCACCAAAATTATAGAAAATAAAAGTTAAGACATTAAATATATTTTTAGATTATTTAAATCTAAATTATTAAGAGGTGGGTGAATCATTATTAAAAAAAATTCTTTAAAAATATTACTTAACCAATCATAGATCATTTAAATAAGCATGTACATCTTAGCAAGCATAATCACCAATCCACGAGATCATGAAACACATGAACATAGTATATATGTGGGAAATGATAAAGGAGATTAAAACATAATAATAATCCAAATGGAATATATTACATAATACAAACATCAACTTTAGTGAAGCACTCACTTCACATGGAACACCAACCCCAACTAACTAAGCACCAACTCAGCTAGGCTTTAGTAAGCACCAACTTGCAAGGAGGCATCAACCCCCTAGATGACTCAGTACCAAATCAACCACATAAAACACTTTATCACCTTTATAATACCTTATTTATCATATAATATATGATAATATTCTTCTTTAGCTCTTCACATACTTGTATCCCTCTCAAACTGGCCTCTAGCATTCTTTGCTCAACTAGCCCTCTTATTGACTTGATTAGGTAATATGACCTTAATCTTCATATTTAAAACTTATATTATATATTAATGAAAACCATATGATTTTAAACATGACCTAATTATGATCCTATTTATGATATTTTATTCATTTGCCTACATACACTTAAATAGGCATAAAACTGCCTAGTATTTGTACAAGCCTATTGTTCATATCCTTCTTGGTCAGACAAACAGATTTATCCTCTTAGTTTGCCATGAAATGGATCTTGATACATCTCATAGACATGGATAATTTTTTTTTTGAGTCCCTTTATTTATGACATACTTTAATTAGGCCTTATCTCTTCTTTAGGTCTGATTAAGACTTAATCCCATTGGGCCTACTTAGCACACATTACTATTTGATCTTCTTTGGAACACCTTAAAAAATTAGTACAGTAGGAAAACATCATATGACATTAAAATATACCATATGTAACTTTAATTTATGTTCAAAACACATTTTAGGTCCAACCACCACTTAAACCCCTTCTCAAAACACTGTTCATAATAGGCCTATGCATACACAAAAAATATGTATTGAATAATTGAAGGATAAACACACTTTTACTCAAAAAATATATAAATAAATCCCATATTTAGAAACATAATGACCTTAGGGTCATCAAAAACTTCATCAAATTATTCAACTTAGGGTATACAGGCTCAAACTCTCTTCTACAAGATGCATACTTTGAACTGCCAACTAGCTTCAAAACACAGTCAAGGAAACATGAACTTATGATACCTAATTGAGCATACTAAAGAGATTTAAATAAATGAACATGAGATTATAACATCCTTATAAAAAAATCAAACAAATATAAAGATAGCATGGTCATATAGAAATATTGGTCTTGAAGACCAATCTCACAACCTCACACCTTTGTTGTCTTATCTACACTAGATAGGTCAACTTATGAGAAACATTTTCATCATATCCAATAAAATCCAAAAAATATATCCAACATGAAAATGTATTATATGTATTGAACAACATCTCTATGTATTTGGATTCATCCCTAATTCATGACAACACATCCCTAATCAACTTCTCACTTATGCATGGTTTTCTCACTATCTGCACCATTAGGTCTATTAGCAATAAGTCATGTTATATGACCAGTTTAGCACACTTGAGGTATAGAAACTACTAAAAAACCACCATTTACATCTAATACAAGTCTCAATATTCAACCTTCATTTATTTATCAAATTTGACTTTATCAACTTTGATTGCTATAATAAATTTCCTAAAAATAATCGCTTTCTTGTAGGGTCTGATAACTCACCTAAGAAACCAATCATACCTAAAGGTGCTTGACAGAGTTGACTACAAATTATAATCACTTTTATATCCATACCAAACCATTAGATTCACTTTAGAATAAGATCTTCAACATCAAGTCATTGTTATGGTTCTTTGAGGGTTTAAACCATCTTTTAGTCTTAATGATCATTTATAAAGCTTAGCCCCTCATTATAGAAACCAATGCTTATAAATTTGAGATAAGACACTTACCCATATATCATTAATAGATTAGGTCCTCATGAAAATGCTACATTCACTAATGATCACTTAAAACACCTTTTCAGGTAGATAACTCTTCTTTTTATGCACTTGAGAGACCTTAAAACTTATTGTCATGTCTTTTATTACAAACTTTGACCTGAGACTTGATAAACACACCTAAGATAACCTATCACACCACTAAAAATGTTAAAGTTCTCATTTTATCTTGAAATCTAGATCTCCTACCTCATTTGGCCACCATCTCTCTCTTTTCTCTCTTGACTTTGACCTACAATCTACAATAGGTCTTGAAGCTGACCTTCTCACCACTATCAAAGCTCTCAACACCTCATGTAAAAACAAATATAACCTCTCTCATGCTAAAAAACTATCAAGTATTCTTCATATGTCTTATCAATATATCATGATACCTCAGTAGGCCAAGTAGGTTCTAGAACTAGTCTAGTTACAAATTTGGGCTGAAGTACTTACCCCTATAGGCTTCACCTTGAAACTCTCTTGAGTGCTCCAATGCCTCTTATGTATGATCAAGTAACCTTATAGAATAACTATTTTTTGGAGATTCAATAGAACAAATTTATGGCTCACTCATAACATCTTTAGAGTTGCCTATGTAGATCTTCAGAGCTTGACTAAAGATCTTCATAACTCACTCAAAGTATATTTGGTGCTACTTACATAGATCTTCAGATCTTAACTAAGGATATTCATAGATCATTGTGTTCTATACTGAATTTAAAAAATTGTTTCCAAAATTGTTGATTACGTATCAAGCCTTCAAATTCTTTCTCAATAGAGAGACATTAGATTGCCTTCAAAATAACTACTTTGACGTGAACCTCATTCAACATGATTAAACTCTCTCTCATAGCAACAATAATCACTATGTTGGCATAATAACTCATCATACACATAGCTTCAAATATTACTTGACCACGTACCTTAATGAGACCCTTTGACATCAATGACAAAATTCAACAATAAATGATAATGCTCAACACATATTTGTTTCCAAATCACACAACAAATGAGGTAAGGAGCTCTTTAGGTGTTCACTACACATATCAGACACATACACCACTAGTTTCATATGACATTATTATACAAGAGGCACACCCATTACATAATATCATTGGTATGTACCATACTATAGGGGTTTGTCATAAATATTAGGATCTTATATTGAACTTCAAATACATTTTCAGCACACATGCTCAGTTACAAAAAATTAAACATAGGTAAACACAATGGAAAAATAGTGACCCAAAAAGTAGTATAGTTACATAAAATTCAAACCAAAAGGACATAAGTACCCAAATTGAGACACTAGCATAACATGGTGATACTATCCAAGATATGGTGCTAATGTCCAATAGCCTCAGTTTTAGAAAATGTAGATTATCTAGAATAATACATCAAGTACAATATAGGTTTACACAAATTCAATTACAAATTTATCAGTTATACTCAATTTTGCTTATATTCATACTAGTTTAGCTCAGATTCATATCAATTTGCTCAGATTGGGGGTAATCATATGTGGAATGACCATTCCCATATTTAGTTCAGATACCTAGATATAGTTTATTATAACTCAGTCTAGAATCCATATGCTCGGATATCAAATTAGGGGGCATGCGCATGGCACATTGTTCTCATATGCTCAATTACACACTAGTTCATTAGATGGAATGAAAAATTCCATGTCATTATTTACATTATATACCCCTTATATCATATTCTAGGTTTCACACCTTTTTTATGCCTAACTTTATTTGTAGTGGTTGGTTATCTCGAGTGGATTGGAGCCACCTAATGTACCTGAGTAGCCACAGAGTTGATATACACAATTATAGATATATCCAATTAGACATTTATAATTAATTCACATAGTTTTATTTTATATGTATTTAATACACATGAGAGGGTAATGATGGATTCATATCCTACTTTAGTTCTTGATCCACCTACATGAGAAGGCTCGAGACCTTAGCAGTTCAATCTAATTTATTCATAGGTCATGATCTAGCAAGCAATGATGGAGTTAAAACTAGATTGAGTTATTGAGCCACCCACACATGAGTATTGAGAAAGATATTATCTCATTCCAATATATTCATTAATTAATCATTATATACATGTACACACATAGGTTGTCACTAGGTTCATGCATTAGTTCACATACCCAGTGAGGTGTATTCATTATTTTCCTCTTTCCCATATATTTACTTAGTTTAGTCTTTTTGAGTTTGATATCTCTTAAGGAATGATTTATGCAAATTTTGTTTATAAGACACACATTGGATCATGCTTCACATACTTAGATTGAGCTTCACATACTCAGACCTAGCTTCATGGGCTTCACCTCCTAGGTAAGTCAGAATGTTGTAGAAAAGTCTCTTTGATTAACTTATGTTCCTATTCATATGCTTATCAACCAATCCATGTCAGTTATATCCTTGATACAACTAGGTAAAATCATAGTAAAGGTCTGTGGTGCTTTATGCACTCACTTAAAGCACAATAGTGAAAGGATCGAGGTCCACATTGGGCTAGTTAAAACATGGTGTAACCTTAGTATCAATGGGACTTAGTAATTGGAGAAACAAGCTTAGGAAATCTATTGGTACAAGTCTATTCTAGGTAAGATCAATAGGCATGAGCCTATTTAAAGAGAATAATTTTGACCATGGTGGCACAAGTCAGTATTAGACTAGTTTTGGTTTTCTAGGGGTGAAAGTCTTTTAGATAGTAAGTAAAGTGCCATTCAAGCACTTAGTGAAATAGGTGAATAAATCATACTCAGAGGCTCATTTGTCTAACTAGTGCCCTAGGTGCAAGGGTCAAGGCTCAGGTGCATGCCAATCTTAACACTTAGGATAATTTCTAGCTTATTATAGGTTTTATATATTAAATAGAGATGCCATTGATGTTGGAGGTAAACCTTCATAAGGTAACATTTTCATATATAGAATTTATACTATAATAACTATTAGATTCAAGTCATAAACACAAAATAATGATGTAACCATCTAGGTAAGATCAACACTCAATTATTCTCAATAACATTCTTCATTATTTCATAGTTTAAGTATACAAAGTTCATACCATGAAAATAGAGCATGTACTCATATTTAAAATTACTCATGCCTAGTGGATCATAGGTAAGCTTGGGCTATGCATTCAAAATTCTTAACATAGTTCATGATGGATACAATATACTAATGGTATCCCTCAATTTCAACAGAGCTTCATTGCATTAATATCATTGTTGTTCCCAAAATCAACTACGCTCATTTTTGGAACAACCCCCTATGAAAATTGTCTGTTTTGCCCTTTGTCTCTCTAAACCCATTTTTGAGACAGGTTTTTCTCATTCTCATTCTTGCTCAATTGACACCGTTTGAAGTTCACAATGTCTTTTTGTTACGTTTTCCCCAAAATGTGAAAGTTGTTACTATCTTGATGCGAGTAAGGGACCAAAATTTTGGATTTTTTAGAGATAGTGTTTTTCTTCTATTTCCATGCACAGACAACAATTTTTGCCATCAGTGCATTTTCCCTTCCTTCATGCAGGAGTGGTAGATTCTGTCGACCTTACATTTGGTCATGCAAGAGTGGAAGATTATGTTGCCCTTGCATCTGGTCATGTAAGAGTGGTAGATTCTGTCAACCTTACATTTGGTCATGTAAGAGCGGTAGATTTTGCTGCCCTTGCATCTGCTCATGCAAGAGTGGTAGATTCTGCCACCCCTGCATCTAGTCATGCAGGAGTGGTAGATTCTACCACCCTTACCTCTGGTCATGCAGGAGCAGTAGATTCTACCACCCATATATCTAGTCATGTAGGAGTGGCAAATTATGCTGCCCCTACATTTGGTCATGCAGGAGTGATAAATTATGCCACCCCTGCATCTGGGACATACAAGAGTGGAAATTTTTTCTACCCCTGCATCTATTTTTCCAATTTCTCCAACTCTAAAGAAAATTTTTCTTTCATTTTCTACACCCATTCCCTTTTTCTTCCACTTTTTGACCTACTCACATCTCATCCCTTTTAAGCACATTTCCCTAGTCATGATCACTCAAATGTGCAGTTTTCCCAGATTGCTAATTTTCCCCCTAAATTGCACAATCATGATTATTACTATGGTTTCTCTAAAGGATCCCTCTTCATCAATGTCTTTTCAACAAAAGTTCTTCTAGATCACTGAAGTTTCTCTAAAGAAGTCGAAGACCATGAAAAAGATTGGAAATAAAGATTGAAGCTGTTCTTCCATGCTTTATTCAAAATGCACTTTGTAATTGACTTGGGAAATTTTCAAGTAAAAGTGCATGTAATTTTGTAATATGTAATTGCATGTAAAAAATCCAGAAAAATATCTCAAAAGTCAAAGATGACTCATCTTTGACTAAGATATTTTTATATTTTAATCTTTTTAATTTTGAAGGTTTCTCCCTATATATAGTGGAGACCTCTTTTGTAAAGATGTCTCTAATAATTAAGAGAAAAAACTCTACCAAAATTGAAACACTTCTTGAGACTTTGTGCTCAATTTGTAAATCATATTTTGTTGAATGAATGAGAAGCAGGTTTATTTCAGACTTTGTGTTGAAGTTATCTATGTTATTTAAGAAATAGTTCTTATGTCTTCTTTCCTGATAATCTCTTATTTGTTTGATTTAATAAGCAAAGTGTGTGTGTTGACATTATCTGAGGATGTTTCTAAAAGATAGAAGAGTGACTTTGAGATACTTTTATCTTTGTGATCCTTTTATCCTTTGTAGTTTCAGGTGAAGACTTTGCGCTTCATTTCACTTTACGGTGATGCTTGTTCCTAATCGGTGAAGGAGGCTATGGAAGAATTTGTGCTTACACAAGTTTCCTTGTGAACTTTGTCACACTTCAGGGGATTTTCTACTCTTGATTGAATACCATTCCTAAAAGAAGAGGAAGGTTATTAGCCAATGACCAAGATTTCTTTCTCTTGTTCCTTGGACATCATCTCTGAAAAAAGAGAGGTGGATGTTGTTATACCACCCCAAGTATTATTTTCTGCTTAATTATATATATATATATATATATATATATATCATATAAATATTCATAAGGAACCTCCCCTTGATGAGAAGAGAGATTTATCTCATCCAAATTTGGTAAACCCACACTTTTAGTGACGTAAATCTCCCTGTGCTATGGTTGATATACCCATTTTGTCATCAGTTAGTTGATGACAAAATATTCACCCAACAACTTTTTGGCAACTTTGCTGGGGACTACAAATGTGTATTTTGAAGCCTCAAGCTTCGACTTAAAGTAGTTTCAGTCCCTTTTTCATTTGAAATCTGGAAACTCCATGCTACATAAGAAGCTAGAGATCTAAAGGTGTTTTTGACCCTATGTTTGAGCTGGCACAATAGAGCAACTTTGATCTGTTCCCTCCACCACCTTTCCTCTAATGATCTAGAAGTCTTCCTCCTGACCTTATTGGGTCACCAACACAAGGTAGAGCTTCTTTTCCTATTGTTAATAGTGCCCTACCTATCAACACTCCACCCAAATTTATTGTCTCATCATTTAATCATCCTACCATAATGGCTCAAGGCTCGTGGGGCAATTCCTTTGGTCCTCTTAATTTGACCCCACCCTTGCATGAACTACCCCGTAGTTCTAGGAAAAAATTTCCCAAGTTTTTTGGGGATGGGAAGGTTCATCCCGATGAGCACATTGCTGCCTTCTCTAAACATATGATGTAATCGATGTGGAATTTGAGGATGTAGCAGTGAGACTTTTTGTGGAAACCTTGCAAGGCACTGATGTGCATTGGTTCTACCACCTGCAGGCTGGGTCAGTGACTGACTGGGACACGCTCAAAGCCAAATTCAAAGCTAGATTTAAACCTGAAAAAGATGCACATGCCTTGTTAGTATAGCTAACATAGATGAAAAAAGAATCTTAGGAACCCATGAGGGATTTCAGAGCCAAATTCAACAAGTTAAGGAACTGGATTCCAACCGTCACTTAGCCCACGCCAGAGAATCTTAAGTGATTTTTTATCAACTCATAGCTTCTCAAAGTAAGTTTCTTGTTGAGGTGAGCTAGCCCTATGGATCTTGCATTGGCTCAAAATTTGGCCACTGAGATTGAGGATGATCTTATCCTAGCAGGTAAGATTAGAAAAGACCCAAGTAAAAATAGATTCTCTTCATCTGTTGAAAGCTCTTTTATAGGTGCTACAAATCCCATGGTGAAAAAATTGACAAATGAACTAATAGCTTTGAAGATACAAATGGCCCAAGTTATGTCTATTTCTCCTAATTGGGATATGCCAAGGAGGACATTTTAGAATCAAGCGTACCAAGGCAATGCTGCTAGGAATCAAGGGCAGCCAAATTGTCTTCCTCCCCCACAGAGGAACCTTGCCCTTGAAGCACCTCCAACCAACTCAGTGGTTGGATATCTAGAAATAGAATACGCTTCCCCTTTCCAACTTGAGTTGGACCAACATGATGATGCTAATCTCTTTTAAGAGTAGGAAGAAGAATTAGTTAGCGACTCCATCATCAGTTACCTGAATTATCAAGATGAACCTAGAAGCAAGGGGAATGCAGTTGAGGAATCATATGCCATATTCACCCAGTCCCAAAAATAGTCAGCTTGACAAGATAATAAAGAAAATACAGAGGAGCAACCTCAGCTAGTAGTTTCAATTACCAAGCGGGGAACCACTCTGCCCTTCCAACCAAAGGACCTGGTGACTATTGAAAAGGTACGTACCCCAAACATCTCTGCACCCTCTACTTTAACTTTGCAAACCATCCCTCCCCCTCCCAAAAACCAAAAGAGTGAACTCCCATCCTCTATGCCTAGTCCAATTCAAACATTTGACATAGTTGAGCATGTCAAAAAGACTAAAATTCAAATTTCTAAATTTGAATTTCTACAAGCCCATCCTAAATAGTTGGATAGGTTGGTGGAATGTGTGAAAGGTACAGCCATCCTGATAGGATAAGAAATTTTGAGGGTAACTCATGATCCCCCAAAGAATGTATCCACTCAGAATAACCTTGTCATTTTTCCCCCTGCTACTTCTGGGAATGTAGATCCCTTTTATGTTTCCCTGTTAATAAATGATCGCAAATTGAGCAATTACGTCATCAATTCTAGTGCATCTGACAATGTCGTGGCTACTAAAGTGATAGAATACCTTGGTCTCACATTCACTAAAACTTTTGGGAGATGTTTCTCCATGGAGAAAAAATAAGTACCACTATTGGGGCAAATCAAAGATGCCCAATTTGCATTTGCAACGTTCCCTGACAAGAGGATCAGGATGATAGTTCTGGTAGCTGACATCTCAGCCTCATATGGCATTCTGCATGGACTAGACTTTTGCAAAGATGTCAGAGGGGAATTGAGCATGGACTTGTCCCAAGCAAGAATCCCTATGAAAGGTGTGATGGAGAGGTTGCTTCCTAAGAGAGAGGCAAAGTATGTGGTCACCAAACATTAGCCCCTGTGGCTCAAATTCTGTTCGAGTCCTCAGATAGGGGTAATTATTTTCTAACCATAGAAGAGGTTCATGAAGAGCCTATTAAAGACCTTGAGAATGCCAACCAAAAAATTAGTTCAGATGAAACAATGACAAGTGGGCCTGATAGTGCCAATCAGTGGTGGGTATCAAATGAGGATGATCAAATCAGGTGCTAGATGGAATCAGAAGAGAAATTGATTATGGTAACTGACCATGTTGTTGCACATCATGATTAGGAAAAAGAACTCTTCACCAAGAAAACAAAGATTCATGGTTTTTGGATCAAAAGACAAGTCTTGCTGTGGGGCAAGAGGAGAAAACCAAAGGGAAAGCACAGGAGATTGGTTTCCTGGTGGAGAGTTCCATTCACACATCATCAATTCTGGGGAGAAGATGGCCTCTTGCTAGTTTATCAGGATAGAGCGCCATTGTCACTACCTCTAATGAAGTGGCATCTGAGGTACTTCAATTCTTGAAGTACCAAATAAATTCACCTGTACATTTGTATGTTTGTAAAGTCTTTGTTCTATTTTGTGCTTTTCATTTTCATTTTTGTCGCCTTTCCTTTTGGGTAGCATGACTCTATAGCCTAATGGCATGCTTCAAGGCACTTGAGATTCTAGATTCGACTCCCTTCAATCACTTTTTGAAATAGAAGAAAGTTCCTGAATAGGGGCCACTTATTGTTCCCAAAATCAACTATGCTCATTTTTCGAACAACCCCCTACGAAACTTATCTATTTCACCCTTTGAATTGACACCATTTGAAGCTCGCAATGTCTTTTCATTATGTTTTCCCCAAAATGTGAAAGTTGTTACTATCTCAATGCAACTAGGGGACCAAAATTTTGGCTTTTTTAGAGATAGTGTTTTTCTTCTATTTCTATGCACGAATGACAATTTTTGCCATCAGTGCATTTTACCTTCCTTCATGCAGGAGCAGTAGATTCAGTCACCCCTACATTTGGTCATGCAAGAGTGGTAGATTTTACCACCCCTGCATCTGGTCATGCAAGAGTGACAAATTTTGTTGCCCCTACATCTGGACATGTAGGAGTGACAAATTTTGCCACCCTTGTATCTGGGACATGTGGGAGTAGTAATTTTTTTTACCCTTGCATCTATTTCTCTAATTTCTCCAACTCTGAAGAAATTTTTTCTTTTGTTTTCTGCACCCATTCCCCTTTTCTTCCACTTTTTGACCTACTCACGTCTCATCCCTTTTAAGCGTGTTTCCCTAGTCATGATCACTCAAATGTGTAGTTTTCCCAGATTGCTAATTTTTCCCATAAATTGCACAATCATGATTATTATTGCAATTTCTCTAAAGGATCCCTCTTCATCAATGTCTTTTCAACAAAAGTTCTTCTAGATCACAGAAGTTTCTCTAAAGAAGTCGAAGACCATGAAGAAGACTGGAAATAAAGATTGAAGCTGTTCTTCCATGCTTTATTCAAAATGCACTTTGTAATTGACTTGGGACATTTTCATGTAAAAGTGCATGCAATTTTTTAATATGTAATTGCATGTAAAAAATCTATCAAAATATCTCAAAAGTCAAAGATGACTCATCTTTGACTAAGATATTTTTATATTTTAATCTTTTTAATTTTGAAGGTTTCTCCCTATATATAGTGGAGACCTCTTTTGTAAAGATGTCTCTGATAATTGAGAGTAAAAACTCTATCAAAATTGAAACACTTCTTGAGACTTTGTGCTCAATTTGTAAATCATATTTTGTTGAATGAATGAGAAGCAGGTTTATTTCAGACTTTGTGTTGAAGTTATCTGTGTTATTTAGGAAATAGTTCTTATGTCCTCTTTCCTGATAATCTCTTATTTGTTTGATTTAATAAGCAAAGTGTGTGTGTTGACATTATCTGAGGACGTTTCTAAAAGATAGTAAAGAGACTTTGAGCTACTTTTATCTTTGTGATCCTTTTATCCTTTGTAGTTTCAGGCAAAGACTTTGTGCTTCGTTTCACTCTACGGTGATGCTTGTTCCTAATCGGTGAAGGAGGATATGGAAGAATTTGTGCTTACGTAAGTTTCCTTGTGAACTTTGTTACACTTAAGGGGATTTTCTACTCTTTGTTGAATACCATTCCTGAAAGAAGAGGAAGGTTCTTAGCCAACGACCACGATTTCTTTCTCTTGTTCCTTGGACGTCACCTCTTAAAAAAGAGAGGTGGATGATGTTATACCACCCCAAGTATTATTTTTTGCTTAATTATATATACATATAGTGTATAAATATTCATAGGGAACCTCCCCTTGATGAGAGGAGAGATTTACCTCATCTAGATCTGGTAAACCCATACTTTTTGTGACGTAAATCTCCCTGTTTTGTGGTTGATATACCCATTTTGTCATCAGTTGGTTGATGACAAAATATTCACCCAACAATCACCACTTCTTCTTTAGGTTTAAGCTCAGTTTTATAAGTCGAGGTGCATCTTTTTTCTAGATCAAAAGTACACACACTAGGTGCTAAGATATCATTGGGGGTTGTTATGTCATTAACTCCACTACTTTGACACCCATGTTCTCTAACTATCATGTGAAAGCACTCAATGAGAATCTCATTCAAACTAGGGTGCTAAGCAATTGCCTTTCAACTAACATAGGATCTATGGGGATCTTCCCAGTTGGTGCCAAAATTATAGAAAGAGTAACCATCACTAATGATTTCCTCACACCAAGATCTATTGAGTTGGCATGGTCTAATAAGTAGCATAAAAAGGGGACTAAAATTACCCCATATAAAATTTCTAGTCCACTCTCAGACTAGTCTTTTAGTGCCTTTGTTGTGAAAAATTTAGATGCATTCTACTATAGTTCCACCTTGAAGTTTTTAAAACTATGAATGGTGAGCTTTATTTATTTATTGGTGCCTTATGATTTTGTTGATGCAGCCTCAAGTACCAGCATGTCTATATTCTCTAGTTATTTCCTAAATACTTCCATACTTTCCTTTGCTCATCTCACCCTGCTATCTAAAATATCCCCTTATTCACTTGCCCTCATTAAAAAGGTGTGGAAGAATGCCTACAAGTCTTATTCTTGGTTATTTAGCTAGGTGCTTAAGTTATTGACTTGTGCCATAACCTAAATGCACTTAGTCTTGCTCATATTAAATGCATGCTTCACCAAAGCATATTTCTCCTCTTTTTCCTTTTGAAGGTGCATGTTGATGATTGATGATTGAGTGGTGAAGCTACAAAATATGGTATATGCTTCTTCTACACCCTCTTATAGCTTGGTAAAGAGGTCCTCTATCACATTGATATTTTTATTTAGCTCTCTTATAATGGCTTTATTTGGGTCTTCTTATTCCTCTAGAGATGGATTAATCTAGGGGAGAATTTTTTTTACTAGCATGCAAAACTTATCAACTTCTTACATTTATGAAGTATCAACACCATCCAAAAGGGATGGCTCTCCTTCTTTAATGCATTTGACTAGATGTTGGAGTTTTATCTTCATCATTTTTATCTCTTCTTTTACTTTGAGTGCAATGTATTTTCACCTGGTGGCATGAACCTCATTGATATAATTCTTTCACTCCACTTCAGAGGCCATTTTGAGGGGGGCATTAGCCAACCTCACAATATTCACATCCCTAAGATTCATGAGCTATTAGTCATGCCTCTCATTTTGTTTCTTAGCACTTAAAATCACTTTTATAGGCACCTCAAACTAAGGCTCATCTATGTATTAATCAAGGGCCCAAGAAACTTGATGGCATCTTAAGGTTATGGTAGCTTGATGGGGTATGTACTCCATCATATATAATTCATCATCTTAAGTGAACCCTTCCTACAATTCTCCCTATATCTTGACTCATACTCCTTAGCCTTGATGGTTATCTTTATATGCTCCTACTCCCCTCCACTAGTGCTAAGCTCTCTCCACTACCTTCTTCTTCTCTTATGAGTTCTTCATTATAATTCTCCCCTTAGTCCACCGCTTCTCTCTCTTTGGCGCTAGTTTCACCATCTTGTTTTTTGAGGGGTTCTTCCTCAAGCTTTTCCCCCTTGTCCACTTCTGCTTCTCACTATGTTTCTTTGGAATAAACCTCCTTAACACTAGAATTACTCTCCTCTCACCCTAATGGGGTGTATACTACCTTCTCCTTTTGTTCTTTTGAGGTTCCATACTTGCCTTATTTGTCTTTAGGTACCTCCTCAAAATTAGGGCACACCTATTTCACAACTTCCTCTTCCAATCTAGGGTGGGTACTAGGAAACTCTTTATTTGCCCTCTCCTTACTATGTTTCATACTAGTGGTAACCTTTTCCTCTCTCTCTTTTTTAATTATAGCCCTTTCTACCTACCTTGGCTTCTCTTCTATTTCTTTCCTCTTGGCCTTTTCTTGTTTAGCCTTTTTCTTCTCAACCTTTCTTCTTTTAGCCTATGCTTTACATTTCTTCTCTTCTACCTTTATCTCATCAGCCTCTAGTTGATAAATTTTGGATTGGGTCATGCCTTTAGACCGCATGGCCTCTTATTTATAGTGAAACTTTAGCACTACATTGATGTGTTCTTGTTTTAGGCCCATTTATGCTTTAACTCTTCTTTATTTGGTGTGCCTAAGGGTATTAATTCTCCATAGACTTTTGCCTTGCTAGGATTTTCACCTATTCCTCCTTCATTATTTCATTTCATCTCTTGTGCCTTGCAATTCTCCACTTCTTTCCTATGCTCTTCAACCTTAACCATCTTAATGGCTTTTTTTGACATTCTAGTCTTTGTCATTTCTTCTCTTCACTCCTCCATCTCTAGTGCCTTCTATATATCAGCATCATTGAGGTTGAGTTTCCTCCATCTTTTCATCTTCTTCTCCACTTCAGTCTAAGGGGATGGAGATGGGATCCATTCAATCGATAATGAGTCATCTTCCTCAAGCATGATGTATACTCCCCTCCCAATTGATTCTTCCTCGATATCCTTTTCCTTCTCTTCCTCCTCTATGATAGATAAGGTTGTCATGGGCACCAAAATAAGAACCTTCCCCTTCTTCTTTTCCCTTGCACTAGGGGAAACCTTTGGCATGAATCAAACATGCTTCTTTAAGGAGGATGAAGGAGAGGATTCCTCTTATGAGGAGATCTTGAGCCTTATTCTATCCTTTATTTATTTTAAAGTTTTCCCCCTCTTCTTCTTGGGAAACTTCTTATTTTCTATTGGTTCTAGCATTTCTTCATCACCAATCTAGATTGGGGGGTCTTCACTCTGCTTAGCACTAAGGCCCTTCTTCTATGGCTTCATCTCATAGTATAATTTATGGATGTGGTCATGTATGTTTACCTCATAAATGGGGTGGATATTTGGGTGATCCAATTCATCCTTTTTGTCCTTGATGGCCTTCCCATCTATGTGAGTGAACTATCACCTCTCCACATCTAGTTCCTTGATTGAAATGTCTAACTATTATGCATTGGGGATGTAACATATAACATCCTTGAAGTATATTTATAAAAAGGCATAAGGGATATTTAGCCACCCTAACATGTTTTCATCAACTAGTAACAAGCACACTACATAATAGTGCTACATTATGGCAAATGTTGTCATTTTGAACATACTTTAAAGGAGCCCCTTAAGGATGCACCATTTTATCTTAAAGGCCTCTATGTCCTTCTTGCATCACCCCATGATAAGAGTCTTATATTTAGTGTTTAAAGATGGTGGGCTCATGAAGTCTTTATGCTTTTACACTAGGGATTTATTATTCTCTGGATGGACACAGAGGTTATCCTCATCCCCATCTGGAATCTCATTCTCCTCTATGATAATAAGAATGAGGATGAATCCCCATCTAAATGTCTCCTTTGCCTTATGTCACTCCTATGAATTCTTCACAAATTCATCAATGATGAATTTTGAAACATTAAACTACACACCCTACTCCATGTGAAAGGTGACATAAAGGTATGCCTTAGTCACATCAGTCCATTAACCACTTGGGCATAGCTTGGAGCTTATTAGGTGCATCACTATCCTTATGTCAGGGTCCTTACACTCCTTAATGGGGAACAAAAAACTCCCCTTGAAATAATTTAGGAGCTAGGATACATGCTCCACCTCTTCATCATCATCCATCATCTGATGGATGTACTTACTAGTGTTTGGAAGCCCAGTTATTCTTTTTATCAACTACATACAAATCTTCATGCATTTCCCTATGAAGTAAATGTATCCCTCATGGAAACATGAAATTAGGAATTAAACCAACTCCTTTGACTTCTTATATTATGGAAACTCATAAAGTTGAGTTGTGTTGGATGCTATCAAATTGTCTTGGATTGAGATGTCAAAAAGGGCAACCCCTTACACTATCTTTCACCCTGTGTCCACCATCTAATCTTGTGTGAGGTCTTGAAAATGACTAGACGTGTAGTGATTATACTATTTTAGTTGGAAAATATGCACAAAAGAGTGCCAATCCTCCCCTATCATGACTTCTAAAGGGAACTCCATTACTTGGTAGGAAATTTTGGTGAATGCCTCAGTGTCCACCTATGCCATGCTCACTATTTTGATTCATTGCACCATTATTTTCCAATGGCCACTTTATGCATTATATACACCAATTTTGGGTCCTATTTCACTAGCTTAGAGCTCACTCCCTTATGTTTCTTCACCATCTTGAACCTTCTTATGTTGAAATGTAGAAGTTGTAGTTTATTAAAGCCTTGAATAGTGGTGGTGCTTTTATAATTGCACGATCTGCGACTGTTCCCTTAACTCTTGAGATTCCTTAGTTTTTGTAAAATCCTCTCTCTACACTTTTCCAAATAAATCTTACTATGAACACAATCCTTCTTAGTATGAAATCATTCACTCCTAGTTCTTAAAAGTGCTCAAATTCTCATTGGTATAGGGTTTTCACACCTCAGCTCTCTAGGTTTTACTTAGTTTCACTCTTAGTCTTAAGTTAATATAAACTTTGTAACCTAATAAAGTCTACCACTTGCTAATTTATACCCTTTCCTTATCTACCATCATTAATGCAAGTCATTTATGATATGGTGACACCTCAATTTCTTGAAAAATGCAAAATTTTGTGAAATCCATGAAAATCCTTTGATATCAATGTATTAATTACATATCTTTGTGCCTCCACTATCACATCATTAAATTCTCTCTAATGGTGATTCAATGAAGTGATGTTTAATTCAAATAGTCACTTCCTTCTCAAACCTAGGTGGATTCTAACTATCTTAAACAATTTCTCTCCTACACTTGTTTACTTAGCATGACCTTCACCTTCCTTATGTAACCTAGGTGGAACACCTCACATGCACATGATTTAGCCTCCTTGGTTCCACTTCATTTTCTAGTTATACTTCTAATTTAAGCACACTTATTTATTTTGGTTAATTTCTTATGCTTCATCCTACTTGACCCATCTTACCCTAGATAAATCCCTTGCGCTAGACCTATAGAACTTTATCTCCTCTTCTAGTTCTCTTGCACATGGTCAGATTGTGTGTGTTCACTTTCTTCCTTGCACTCAACCATGTTGAGAATATTTAATTTATTTCTTTCACCCAACCTTGTTGAGCATATTTACATTGTTCTTTAGTCTCTAGTGCATGATCAATGGATGTACCTCTTTCTAACTATGGTGCAAAGGTTACCTTTGTGCTTATGTAATTTGTCATTTTATTCTCAAATCTTTAGAGTCTAGTAACTTCTTCACACCCAAGAACTTAGGCATTTTGCCCTAGGTACTAAGAGAGCAAATGGTCTTGACTCACCTAAATGGTATTATGCATAAAAGTGCTAGAGTAGTTCATTCTTGGGACTCCAAGGGCCTTGCAATGTTCACCTTGTGCACATGGATCTTTTGTATCTTTATCTTGCATTTGGTGAGTTTCACACACCCACAACTTAGATTTATTGCCTCAGGTGCTTAGAAAGTATAAGTAACCGAGTCACCCAATTAGAATTATGTATGAGAGGCTATATTGATTCACTGAAGTTGGGTTTGATTCATGCACCCATAACTTAGGTGTCATGGCCTCATGTGCTTAGAAATCACAAGTGCTTGATTCACCTGGCTAGAATTATGCTTGAAGTCTTCGAATATAAGTCCTTGCAGCTATCATGTGCCATGTATGGCCTTTTTAAACTTATATAAGGAACAAAAACAAAATAAAAATAATTGTTTAGCTTGTACCAAATTGTATTCTGGTTAGCTCAACTTTAACCCAACTAGTGAACAAAAAGTCAGTGTTCTTATGGTGTAAGTACCATCTTACTAGGAACATTTCTCCAGATAATGTGTGAGACTTGCATGCACCTATCTCCAGTATGTGGTAGATGATGTAAGTGCCCATCCACCTTATTTTTAATTTGGATTGTTGCTTAAATTACTTCAAGTTATAGAGAAATAATAATGCTCCTTCAGTTAGCTCCTTATTCTTGATGTGCTTATCATGCCAGAGCATTTGGTGTGCCTTTTTCATTTGTTAAATCCATCTTTCTTAGGTGCACCTTTCATCCAAGAACTCAAACACTTCTAACCTTTTTCTCTAATATTCTTGGTTATATAAGTAACCAATCTATGTAATACATAAGGATGACACCATGAATTCTATGGGGAGAATCGCTTCAATGCCAAACACCAATTAAAAGGGTGTAACTTTGTTTAGGCACTTATATATCATGTGGTATGCCCATAATACCATTGAAAGGTGATAATACCAATCCTTGCAACCAACATCACATATCTTTGTCAAGTACATTCCTAAGATCTTTTTGAATGCTTTAGCTATGCTATTTGCCTAGGGATGATATGAGATGGTCTTGTGGTGCACCATCATGTATTTAGTTAAGAGTATGTGCACCATATCAACGATGAAATGAGTGCCCATGTCATTATTTAGACTTAATGGGCACCTATATCAACATGCAACTATCATGGCTATATAGTCTTTTGCCGATGTAGCCTCAACTCACTTAGTGAAATAGTTAGTGGCCACCAAAATATACCTTACACCTATGCACCATGCTATAGGAGTTATTAGTCTAAAAAAATCAATGTCCCATTTATTGAAAGGCACCTAGGCAAGAATGGGGATGAGAGGCATCTCATCTTATTGGTTGGGCTTCCCAGTGCACTAACATATGTCACATGCCTTGGTGCACTCATTCACATCTTAGAATAGGCTTGGCCACCACAAGCCTAACTACAATTTCTTGTGCACTATTGCATCTCTAAAAAACTGACCACCTACAATTCCCTCATGTACATCTTGTATATGGAATACCTTTTATTTTCCAAAACACACCACCATAGGAATTCATCTCTAATTTTTTTATATAGCTCCCCCTTAATGAGCTAGAAGGGGGAAATGCAAACCACAAGTTGATTCTTCTCCTTTTTTGACATGGTCTAGGACACAAACCTATACCTTAATATAGTGACAATCTCTACCATGTCTTTGGGGATGTGTTAAAATATGTAAAGTTGCATGTATGGCATGTCATCCTCAATTGATATGCCACATCACTAGATTTTATATAGGATAAATGGTCTAAACCTAATTTTTGCTTTCTAGGTTTAACAACAATGGATAAATGGAACTCCTAGTATAGGATTATCCATATATATATTTTCTCATGTAAAACATGATTATTTATGAGGTATTTGAGTGCCTCTTAATTAGTGAAAAAGAAGAATAGGGTGGCCAATAGATATAGCCTAAATTTTTGTAGGGCATAGACCATTGATAGAACCTTGTGTTTGATGGTGGTGTAATTTTATTTAGATTACATAAATTTCCTATTTATAAAGGATATGGGATGTTCCATCTTACCCTCACCTATTTATGATAATATATCACTAATTGTAGATCCTAAAGCATCAACATAAACATGGAAAGGAGTAGTCCAGTCTAAAAATTATAGAACTAGCATGCTAGCCAAATTTAACTTTAATTTTTTAAAAGCCTTCTCTTGGGCCCCAACCCAATAGAATGGTCCATCTTTATGCAAGAAATCTTATAGAGGCACCAAAATATTTTCATAGCTTCGTATAAACTTCCTATAGTATCCATAATGGCCTATAAAGTCACAAACATCTTTTTGCATTGAATGAGTCTAGAGCTAAATTATAATCATTATATTCATAGGGTTAATAATCAAACCATACTTACATATGATGTGCTCAAGAAATGTTCTAAAGGGGGTTACAGAGATGCACTTTTTTAGGTTTAAAAATATCTAGACCTACATGCACCTCTCAAACATGAGGTACATATTATCATAGTGGTCCTTGATAAGGCCATATATAGTCTAGTCATCGAGATAGACTTGGGGGAACCTATGGATGAAGTCCTTGAAAGCAATGATCACCACTTTGGAAAATATGGCTAGTGCATTCTTGAGTCCAAAGGGAATCACACTATAAGCAAAACAATCCCATTTAGTTATAAAGGTCATC
Organism: Torreya grandis; assembly: GCA_037957365.1. Classification (NCBI taxonomy): domain Eukaryota; kingdom Viridiplantae; phylum Streptophyta; class Pinopsida; order Cupressales; family Taxaceae; genus Torreya; species Torreya grandis. Next base: position 1,199,492 of record JARHVA010003759.1, read on the forward strand.
TTAGGCTTATCCTCATTTTTGATCTACACTTGATGGCTACCCAAAAAACCATCAATGAAAGTATAGATTTCACAACCTATGATGCCATCTAAGACCTCATCAGTGAACAAGGTTAAGAATGGGTTAGTGATTTAAGTGTCATTTAATAGTCTATAGTCGACATACATCCATATGCACCCATACTTCTTGATTCTTATGACCATCAAGCTCACCCATTCAAACTCTTATATAGGGTAGATAATGTCTATAGCTAGCATTCTATAAAATCTTCATCTTCACCTTGGTGTGGAGATTGAGATTCATCCTATACGGTTACTTCTTGACAAGCCTTATACCATCCACAATCTTGATGTTAATTTTTCCAAGGGAAGGGTGGGTTCCCTTCATGTCCTAGTAGATACATAGGAAAAAGTCCTGAAAGTCCTTCAAGAGGTCTATGATTCATGCCATCTTTGCCTCAAACTAGTAGGCACCTATAGTGGCAATTTTGGCTAGCCTTTTATACTGATTTCTACCTTAGTGGTCTTAAGTGGTGTGTATCAGGGTTCATTCCTCTCCTAGTGAGAGTCTTCAACTTACCTTGTCCCCTCTATTGTTTCAATTCAAATATGAGTCAAGCCCTCTTCATCTAGGCCACTTTTATCCACAAAGTGCACAAGTTTTTGTCTTCCTGTTAGGGCCTTCCAATTATACTCTTTTCAAGTCTCATCTACCTCTTCAATGAAATCATTGTTGAGTGTATTTTCTTTAAAAACATCAAGATTTCTATTCCTTTCTCCTCAAACATGTCTTTAATGTGCTCTTCTAGAATGGTAGTGCCCTCAAACACTACCCTATGAATGACTTGTATTAGCTGTAGTAGCTCTATGTTCTATGAAAATAAGGATAAGGTGTGAATGAAATTCTCCTTAAGTACCTCCTAATCTCTTGTCTCTTTGCATGTTTCATTTATAACGTACCATGCTTACATCCATGTTTTCAAATTTTTGTAGAAGGCATGCACCCATAGGCTTGTGGGCACATTCTCACCATAGACAGTCTAGGTTTATTCATACAAGCCTACATGTGAGATTGGGTCAGAATCATCTGAGCAAGTAGGTATGTCTAAGTCCTCATTACTCTTTCAAAACCTAGTACATATTGTTTCCTTCACATCCTTCCATGTTGGCAAGATAGGCCTTTACACTACCCACTAACAAGTATTAGTACTCTTTAGGATATGCACTAGTGCACCCATTTTATCTATTTCCTTGGGAATGTGTGATTTAATGTCATGAACATAATTCTCTATAGGATATCTCACTCCATATTTTGGAACTACTACAAGATTCCTTTACTTAGCCAAAACACCTTTTTTATTGACTTATTGGTATGGGGAACCCATTTCTTCTAAGTGTGATCAACCTTGATCAATCTCATTCTGGTTGGTCTTGGATCAATTACCCACACTAAGTGGCACTTTATTTAGTAATTTCATAATCCTCTTCAACCCATTGGTCATATAGGCTACATCAGTTATATCAAAAGTTAATTTTCCATCCTCCCATTCAAGCACTCCTTGGTCATTAGGTTAATATTCTTGGTGCCCCTACCATGATGTTATAAACATGGTTGACCTTGTCTTCAAGATCAACACTTTCCACATATAGAGGCACTTAATCACTTGATAGGGGGATAACCACCCTCTCTCAACTATTCTTGAAGGTCATGTAGCATTTCTTGAAGCGTATGTCCATGTTGTTGGCATAACAACATGGTCTCCCTAAGAGAACTAGATAATTATCATTCTCTACCAACTCAGTTACCTTGAAGTTAGCTTGGATTTTGGTGCCCATTATATCTACAATAGGTTGAACTTGGGATTTAAGGATGGCCATCCCATCTTATCCTAGGTAGTTTTGCTATTAATGTTAACCTTAGTTCCTATGTTTACAAGGACCTCACAAATAGACCATCCATAGATGGTGGCATTTATTAGTAGTTCTTAGTCATACTTAGCATTCTAAGTATGCCTTACTTCATGTGCCCACTCCATATGTGGAATAATAAATTCAATAATCTGAGGTCTAGCCTCTTCCTCTATATCTTCCTTGCATTCTCTACAAGCAAGTTTTTTAATAGGGGTAACATCCCTTTAAATTGTATAAGGCACAAGATCTCAGTCAACTCCTATCCTTTAACCTCTTGATTATCTTCCTTCTTATATGAGGTGCTTACTTTCACCTCTAGATCTCTAACCAGTTGGAGCTCTCCCTAAAAATTTTGTATTACACTCATGGCTTATTTTAGGACATCCTTTTATCATGCCAGGTCAAGGTAGGGCACATATTTTGGCTTAAGTTGAGTTATATGCTCGATATGGCTTGACTTGCCATATTCTAATCATAGCTATTTTGTTATCATGGTAGGTGGTTATGTGGTGAACCCACTTCAAGTCATGGTATGTACCTTAGCTGGCTCTTTATTAGTTTTTTATGGTTTGGGAGACCATTTCTCCTCCTTTTTCTCATGTCTAACCATGGCAACACCCTTATCTACACCAGGTTGACCTTGAGTTAGATTTTTTGTATAAGTTTAGCCAATATTTGATAGTATGTGATCCCTAATAATAATTGTACATTAGGTGCATGGGAAATTCATGCTGGTAATGTTTAATTGACCCACACTTGTAACATGATCATAGTGTGAATCTTCCTCCACCACATTCTTCACCTCACCTGTACATGCCTTGTTGATTCCCATGCTAGTATTGTTTTGGCCATAGATTTCATTTCCTTTGCTCACCTACCCACCAGTTTTGGTCAGTGTCTACCATGCACCTCTCTCCATATTTTGGCACATCTCATTAATGAATTGATAATCTACCATTGAATGAGTATAAACATCACATATATTGTAATATATAGTAGTGTTTACTTGACTAGAACATTGCAATAGGGGAAAATTTTGAGAGTCATGCAACCCATGACAAACTTCATAGATAAAAAATAAGGTTCAAACATTTATTCATCAATAATTATTCTTGTTATGTCCCTTCATCTCATAGTTAGTAGACCAAAATCTATTATGAGTGTCATGTGCCAAACTAGCAGTCAAATTTTACAATTGGGAGGCCATTGATGTGATCTATGACTCTATAAATGGGTTAATCCTAATGTTGGAAATAATTATTACCTCAGTCTAAAGCATGACTTCAAATGCTTCATAGGGGTCCATGAAGGTTTTCATAGAAAACGCTCTCCTAAAAGGTACTAGTAGGCCACAACAACATGTGTTGGGAGGGGTGGATATCATATGTGAGTTTATAAAGGAGAGTCTTAAACCACACATCATACTAGCACATGATATCAAATATCCTTTGGCTAATTTCCTTAAGCACCATGATGCTTTATTTCTCAAACTCAAGAATATCAAATTCCATCAAGAAGGCTTCCTTTAGGATATCATAATCAACTATGGCCTAGTTTAGATCAAATTTTCAATACCAGGTATGGGCATGATCCATCAAGGTGGTCATAAACTCAGTCACCTTGTACTCTTATTAGGTAATACCCTAAGCATGATATTGAAGTTCACACTTGATCACATGCTCTATGACATTCTCTATGCCATGATACTTAGACAAGTGTATCACCATTTCATAATAAATATGTTGAGGGGGTGGTTCTAAAGTATAAGGAATTTTCACCCCTAACATCTATGCTATAGGTGGTCCTCCAATGCCTTTGATTATAAGTTTAAGTGATGACCTTATCAATGTAGGTTATGCTATCAAGCTTAACAAACGATGCTTCTCACTTGTGGAACTAAGCCACTTCTTGTAGGCTATTGCCCAGTTAACATAGCTAATATCCTATAAATGGGAATGATTACACTTCTATTCTATATTCTAGTTCAATTCCTTGTAAGGTATCACTTATTTGATTATAAATTCTTAACTCAAAGCTTGAAGTCTATCAAATTTAATGTCGATAGCAGGGTTAGTTATCATTCTTCTATCTTCTAGTGGAGAATCTAGTGCATGAGCTTGTGCTTCAAGTTTAAAGGGGGTAAGTGCTTCTAGTGCATCTTCATTCACCATAACTTATAGGAATCCAAGGTGTTCTACATCTAACTACTGAGCTTGGTCTCATGCTTCTTCCTCTCTCTCATTGCAATACTAAAATTTAAGGGATCCTTCCCCATTCCATTACCACTTATTATGGATCTTCTCAGGACTTTTAGTTTATAGATCCTCTATCAACCTATGCCTTCACTTATTATAGATATGCTTTTAGAGCTCTCAAGTGTTAGGTTGCTCATCCCTTTCCATTGTGCCTCTTTTACACTTCCCCTTCTCACCTTTTGTTCTTGCTCATATGTGTAAGGATTTTAGCCTTCCATTATTAAATTTTAAATAACATAATCTACCAAAAATTTCTTTAATTCAGTGTCAAGCCCTATTATGAACATGCCTCTTGGTTTGCAAAAGAGCTCATACTCTTCTTTAGGGTAAGATAATGTTGACACTATAAATTCCAACACGTAGTTATTCAATGCACCACTCCACCAATTATCTACAACATGCATCCAGACATCATCTAAGATTTCAATCCTATCTAGGAACTCCTTTATGCACTCAAAGCACTGGTTGTAGCTTCATCTTCTAGAGGTGGTATAGGAAACCAACCACCAGTGCACATGTTCAAGTAGTTTATAAAATAACACCTCATATAGAGCATCATACAGGTAGTTTTACACCCATTATCTTGGATTATATCCTTGACTTATTGGATGCTTCTATGCAAAACTATCTTCCTCTTTTTCTATCCAGTGCTTGATGTTCTTGAGCAAAAGTTAGATCATCATTCTATTGCACCATTGTGATAAAAGAATTCAACACGAGTCCCGACAATGGAACCAAAATATTATAGAAAAGTCTCCTTGTTCAGATTATGTGCCTAGTCATTAATCTAAGTCAGTTATATCCTTGATATAGCTAAACAAAATCATAGTAAAGGTTTATGTCACACAATATTTAAATGCATTACTACACTAGCATCAATTTCAGACAAGGTGTAAGCCTTGGGCACTCACTCAGACTAGTTGAAACATGGTTCAACCTTAGTCTCAATGAGACTTAGTCTTTTTTTAAATGGGATTAGGTGGTCTATCACCACAAGGCTATTTTTGGTAAGAACAATAGCTGTGATCCTATTTAAGAGGACTAGTTTTGACCATGGTGGTGTAAGTCAATATTAGACTAGGTTTTATTTTCTATGGGTGCAAGTCTTTTAGATAGTAAGTAAAGTGCCATTTAGATGCTTAGTGAAATAGGGGAATAGATCATACTTAGAGGCTCATTCATCTAGCTAGCACCCTAAGCATAGGGGTCAAGGCTCAAGTACATGCCTATCTCAACACTTAGGATAATTTATATCCTATTAAAGGTTTGTTACGTTAAATAAAGATGTCATTGATATCAGTGGAAAACCTTCATAAAGAAACATTTTCATATATAGAATTTATACTATCATAACTATTAGATTCAAGTCACAAAAATAAAATAATGTTGTGATTATCTAGCTAAGATTAACACTTAATTATTCTTAATAACATTCTTCTATATTCATAGTTTCAGTATACAAAGTTCATAACATGAAAATAGAGCATGTGCTCATGTTTGAAACTACTCATGCCCAATGGCTCATAGGCGAGCTTGGGTTATACATTAAAAATTCTTAACATAGTTTATGCTGACTATAATATAGTAATAGTGTCCCTCAATTTTAGTAGAGCTTCGCTACATTAATATCATCACTTCTTTTTTAGGTTTAAGCTCATTTTTATAGGTGAAGGAGAATTTTTTTCTAGGTTATAAGGGTACACATTGGGTGTTGAGCTATCATTGGGGGTCATTATACCATTGGTTTGACTACTCTAACACCTGTGCTCTCCAAATACCATGTGTAAGAACTCAATGAGATTCTCCTTCAAAATTGACCACTAAGTAACTACCTAATAGCTAGAATAAGATATATGAGGATCCTCCCAACTAGCACCAAACTTAAAAAAATAGAAACCATCACCAATGATTATCTTATGCTGAGATTTGTTGAGTTGGCATGGTCCACTAATTAGCACAAAAAGGGGCCCAACGTCAGGTACACTTATTTTTTATTTATATTAGTATTTTCATTTTAATGAATTTTTAAAATAAAGGAGGGGGGGATTTAATCACCCAAAAGTGTTATTTGAGTGCTAAGAGTGTTACTTAGGACTACATATCTTTATCTTAACTCTAGACCTATCTCAGAGCCTATTATCACACTTATCCAGCCTTTGTGTGGGCCATAGGCATCCTTAGTCACCTCAAAAGTGTTAGAATAATAATTAATAAGAGGGGGGTTTATTAATATTCAAAATAATTCATTTAATTCCAATTAATCATACCTAAACCATTTTAACAAGCATGTACATCTTAGCTAGCATAAGCACCAAATCATAAGATCATGAAACACATAAACACAACATATACATGGAAAACCCTTAAAGGTAAGACAACCAATTTATGATTAAAAATGACTATATTAATATAATAAAAAAATAAATATTTATTGAAGCACCAACTCCACATAGAACACCAACCCCAACTAGCTCAGCACCAACTCAGCTAGGCATTAACAAGCACCCACTTGAAAGGACGCACCAACCCCCTAAATGACTTGGCACCAAATTAGCCACCTAATTATTTAATCACCTTAATAAAAAAAAAATTTATCATAAAATATATTATTATATTCTACCCCAACTCTTCTCTCACTTATATCCCTCTCAAACTGCCTTCTTGCCTTCTTTGCTCAACTAGCCCTCATAATGGCTTGATTAGGTCTTTTAACCTTGATCCTCATATGCATAAACTATATTATATATTAATGAAATATATATGATGGTAATAATGACCTAATTATACTCCCTAATGATCTATATCATTTTTGTGTTCTCTACTCTCTCTGAGTATATCAAATAGGCCTAAATTGCCTTACTTTTATACAAGTCATTTCATCATATTTTTCTTAATCAGCCATGTATTATTAATATCTTAGGTTTTCCATGAATATGTCTTAGGATATTATAATAAAATTATTTAAACATGAATAAATAAATACATTAGGTCAACCATAGCTCAATTAACCCTTACTCCTCTTTTAGGCTTTATAGAGACCTAATAGGCATTTTTAACAACACGTTGCCCTTTGATATCATTGAAGAACATTAAAACACCTCACATGGTAGGAAAACATAATATTAAAATAAAATATACCTTATCCAACTTTAATTTAGGTTCATAAAACCTTTTAAGTCCAACTACCATTTGAACCCCTTCTCAAATCACTATTCATAAAAGGCTTGTGCATACACATAAAATATGTCTTGAACAACTGAGGTATACACTCAATTTTTCCTAATAACCATGGAAAAAAATCACATATTTAGAAACCTCATGACCTCAGTGTCATCACAAACTTCATAAGATGATTAAAATCAAGGTATATGGTCAACTTCTTCTCTGCAAGATTCTCACTTAGAACTGCTAACTGACTTCAAAACACATTTAAAGAAACATGAACTTATAACATCTAATTGAACTAATTCAAGGGATTTAAATGCATGAAAAAGATATTATAACATCCTAAAAGTAACTTACATCAAATATATCATTATCTCCAATGGAAATTATTGGTCTTACAAACCAATATGTTGACTTTCTCACATACTCTACTCATCTAAACAAGACTTTTTGGATTTAATGCTCCAACCTCTTACACTGACTTCTAGGATTTTTTAAAACATGAATAGATTATTAAATTCTTAAATAACATCATCATGTATTATGATTTGAAGAATCATCTTCTCACTTTTACATTACTACTAGGATGGATAGATTAGATTTAATGCATCACTCTTACATGAAAATATATCAAGAATCTGCTCACTTTTGCATGATTTTTTTACTATCTACACTACTAGGTATTTTAGATACTGGCCAACTTAGATCACCAATTTTTCACACCTAATATATGTAACCTATCTAAAAAAATTCATGAAAAATAAATACAAGTCTCACACTTTTATCTTCATCCACTTAGCAACTTTGACTCGATCAACTTTGCCTGTTACAACAAATCTTTGAAAAACAAACACTGTCCTATAGGGTCTGGTCACTCACCTGAGAAACCAATCACACTAGATATGTTTGGGAGAGTTTAATTCAATCTCAAATCACTTGTATATCCAAACCAAACTATTCTAATATCTTTTTAACAATATCTTTAATATTAGGTTATTTTTAGGGTTCTATGAGAGTTTAGACCATCTCCCAATCTTAACGATCATTCATTAAACTTATCCCCTCTTTTCATAAACCAATGTTTGAAACTTTGAGATATAAACCTTCCTAATATACCATGAACAAATTATATCCTCATGCATATGTTTCACATGTTGATGAGCACTTGAAAAACCTTCTTTAAAAGACACCTCTTCATTTTATGCACTTGAGAGACTTCAAAACAATTTTTCAAGATTTAGCCTTCAAAATCTAACTTGAAACTTCAAAAACTTAATACAAATTGAATCACCTCTGTTAATAATCACCTACTCACCCATATCATGGAAATTGATCTTGATACCCTATCTGGCCACCATATCTATTTCTTACTACTATGCCTTGACCTACAAGTCTCATTAGCCTTGAATCTGACCTTCTAGCCACCCTTCAGGCTTCACATTAAAACTCTCCTATTTTCTAATGCCTCTTTTGTATGCTCAAACAAATTCATAAACTCAATCTTCTTTGGAGCTTTAAAAAATCATCTTCAGAGCTTCTTATAGATCTTTAGAGCTTGATTAAGGATCTTTGTAGCATCCTCAAAGTTGCACACATAAATAATTGGAGTTGACCTTTTTAATCATTTACAAGGCACTTAATAACTCATGTATAAAATCAAACAACCTTTATTATGCTTAAACACTATTAATCATTCTTTAGATCATTCATAACTTCATATCTCATTTGGATCATTTTTAAAGCTACATACATAAATATTCAAAGCATATATATTCTTCTTTAGATCTCACTCAATTCATGATGCTACCTACACATACCATCTCACAAGGTCTAGACAAATCATTACAAGATATTTGAAACTTGACATACTGACTTGTACTTACTCATGCTAATCTTGATGATATAACTAACACTTATCAACTAGTACTCTCACATCAATAATTTCATATAACAACAACACTCACTTTGCTAGCATAATAACTCATCATGCATACCTCAAGGCTTACTTGACCAAGCATATTCACAAGAAGCTTTGACATTAATGATATTAGATTGAGATCAATTAAAGAACCATGCTCCTTCAAAATAACCTTTGACATCAATGACATTAGATTGACATCATTGATAGCACTTATTCCAACAACTCAATAATCAATGATAATTCTCAACAATCTCCTCCTTAATCAATGAAAATGTTCAACAATCTCCCACTTTGTCATTGATGGAAAATACACTCAAAAAATTTTGCCAACCATTTCTGATGGCAATCATCTCTTAGACCTAGTTCTTGTCTTTTCTCACTCCTTCTCCTTTTCCCATCTTTTTTTATCTTTCTCCCCCTTTGACATTAATGACAAAGGTATTCCAAAACTATCATCTCTTTTATATTAAACTTAGAGTACAAGACATAGATCAAGTTCAATCAACAACCTAAATAGTTCCCACTCAAACCAAGCATACACCATTCTTTTGTTAATAATAGACATCAAGTATCACTTGTACATACTAAAATCATACTTTATTTCTTTTAGATGAAACTATCTCTTCAAGATACTATTTGGAACATATTCTTCAAAAACGTATGACAACCATTCTTAAAAACTTCTCTTAATGGGATCACTCTCCTAGATGATCCATCAAAAACTAAAAAAACATAATTTATGAATCATCTCAAACACAATCTCTCCTTAACTCCATGCATATCAAAGAGAAATCACTTTATTGACAAAAAAATAGAGATACCAAGCTCCCCCTTAGACCAAGCATATCTTATTTGAAATAACTAAGAACTCAAGATCACTTACCTTCCTTGACATGACTAAATAAGATCAAAATCTTGATCACAAACTAGGATACACATTCTTAACTTTTAACTACATAATTAGGGACTCCCCTTTTGTCCTCATAGATCAAAATCAACTAATTATATAAACAAATCTCAAAATCCTACCTTTTATATGCCAGTTGTCTACACTTTGATTTTAGATACCTAATAATAGCCTTATATCTCTTCAATATGTTGTCTACTATACTTCAACCATAGAGCTATCAACACAAGAATGTATAATATTCATCTTCATCTCCTTGTTTACAACATAGACAACCTAGAATCTTCTTAAAATAAACCTTATTTAACTGCAACCTCATGCTTTTATTAATAGATGAATGTATCCATGAAGCTTAATTGATCCACCCCTTTTCATAGGGTAACAAAATAACATGAACTCAAGAGATTCTCATATCTCAATGTTCTTTCAAGACTAAATATTAATCAACATCCTTCTCAACTTGATTGGCATTATACGCTTGATATCATCATCACCCATTTGATTATGAATGTGAGCTAATGACAAACATTCTTTACTTGATTTCTCATTTGAGGCATGCTCTATCTCATCAAGTAGTCCACTTGAGATTATACATTGATCATGACTTATCTTTACTACATTTGGTTTCCAAACATTTAATTGCCTTCTTTCTTTCACTCTAAGAGCTCCAAACTTCCTATTTAGACTTGATGACCTTCTAACTCTGTTAGGATAGAATATTGCAATGTGTCCTATATTATGATAGTTATAAAAAACCACCTTATTCATACCATTTGAACAATTTAAATTATGACACCTTTCATAGTTCTATGAATACTCATTATTTTAGGGTCTTCTACATTCTCTTACTCTACAACCAAACTAATTGAATTCAAAATAATAACCATTGAAATAACTAGCATACCTTATAGCATTGAAATGTTTGATAGTTATTTTCATGTTGACCTTCTTATCTTCAACAATATTCTTCTTGACTTGAGATGCCTCCTTTTGGTATTATTTGAAACCAAGACCTATCTTGTCACTTATAAACTTTTGACTACTCAAGATATCATCTAGATTCTCAGTGTTCTTTTCAAAATTCATAAAGCTTTTCACCTTTCTAAATGCTTATCTAATTTAGTATTCAAAGATTCTATTTCAATTTCATATCTATTGCAATCTTCCTCTTTAGAATTTAATCTTGTATTGACTACCTCCATATACTTTTCAACTTGATTGATGATTTCATCATACTCCTTAGAAGTGTTGCTCAGACTTTCCTCAAACAATTCAATCTTATCCTCATAATCCCTAACTAATGACCTTAGTTTATGATTATTTCTTCTTTGAAACTTCAACTCCTCTAGGGAACTTACCAACTCTACCTCAAGATTTACTTTAACTTCTCCTTCTTCACTATCATAGTAAACTTCTTCATCTAATTCTACATCAAACATAAGGCCTTTCCCATTTGAACAACCCTCTTTGTTTAATTCTATGCCTATGAGAAAAGTTTCACTATTATCATGTTTAGATTTATTATTTCCATAATCACTATCAGATGTGTCTAAATCACTTACACTATATGAGCTATCTTTTTCGTATAGAAATTCTTCTTATTTTTGAATGATCATTTACTTCATTCTTCTTGAAATATCTCTTGTTCTTTTAGACTTGTATACTTTTCTATCATCTCCATGGTGATCATCATATTCTTCATTATGCTCATATTTATGCTTATGAGGACACTTGTTTACAAAATGTCTAATCTCTCCATAGTTGAAACACAAAAATGAAAACTTACCTTTATAATTACTTGAACTTGTCTTTAGTTTCCTAGAAACATGGCAATCAATTCATCATCATCAATATCTAAATCAACATCATCCTTAGAATTTTTGCCTTGTGTCTTCTTCTCTTTTGAATTATTTTTATATTTTAAAGTTGTTTCCTTATTGAGAGGTATTCCTTCATTTTTTCTCATCTTGTAGGTAGTCAAGATGCCATGAAGACCATCCATCTCTAGCTTTTTCCAAATCTTACATCTCTTCTACTACAAATACCTTAGAGTCAAAATTAAGAGTTAGTGATCTTAACACCTTTTAGAAAATATTAGATTATTTCAATTCTTCTCCCATTCCTCTAATGATATTGGTAACTTCATCAATCCTCAACAAGTAAGATGTAATGGTTTCATCTTCATTCATCTTCAAGCTTTCAAACTATCTTTTATGGGTCTACAACTTGCCTAACTTCACCTTGGTGTCTCCTTCATATATGGTCTTCAATTTTTCCCATATATATTTATCTTATACATAATGCATTACCTTTAAAATCTCTACCTTTAATATGCCACAAAGAATGACATTCATTGCCTTGGATTTATTTTCACTAGCCTTCTTACTTGCTACATCTGTTGGTGGAATTAGAGGTGAAATGTAACCATTCATAACTATCAAATATCATGTCCTTGTGAATTCAGATATATATTCATTATGTCATTACATAAAGCATATTTAGATACATTTATTAATGGAGACTTATTGGTAGAGAAACCACTTTGAGCTTGCTTACTAGTCATCCTTGCTTCTTAGGATCTCCTTTAGGATTTTAGTCCTACTTCAAAGGACTAGGATCTAATACCAATTATTAGAAGCATAATGAATAAGAGAGAGTGAATCAGTCTTCAAAACTTTTCATTTAACTACACTTAATCATACATGAACCATTCCAACAAGCATGTACATCTTCGCAAGCATAAACACCAAATCATAAGAGTATGAAACATATGAACACAACATATACATGGGGAAAAAATTAAATATAAAAAAATCCATTAATAAAGAAAATGTATAATACAAACATAAATCTTCATTGAAGCACCAACTCCACATGGAGCACCAACCCCAACTAGTTCAACACCATCTCAACTAGGCTTTAGTAAGCACCCACTTGCAAGGAGGTACCAACCCCCTATGTGACTCAGTACCAACTTAGCCACCTAATTTTTTGATCACCTCCACAAACCCTTATTGATCATATAATAGATGATGATCTTGTACCTCAGCTCTTTTCTCATTTCTATCCCTCTCAAATTGGCTTCTTGCCTTCTTCACTCAATATCCCTCTTCATGTGTTGATTAGGTATTCTAACCTTAATCCTCAAATGTATAACCTCTATTAGATATTCATGACATATATATGATGGTATTCATGGCCTCCTTATAATCACCAATGATCTATATCATTCACTTTTTCTATACTCTCTCTAAGCATACCAAATAGGCCTAAACTACCTTGCTTTTATACAAATCACTTGATCATATCTATTTTAGTCATCCACACATTCTTAATATCTTGGGTCAGCCATGAATAGTGTTGTAGAATCAAGTTGTACCCTAGATGAAAGAAAAAATGTTCAAGTCCTAATCTCAAACCTATTTCAATATGGGAATGACCCTAGGTTCTAGGTTACCTATATTTGTGTTAGATCTCTACAATTTTTAATGAGGCTAGCTCCTCATATAGGATAGTTTAGATCTCACTTTATAAAACCTAAGCAAGTTGGGATGAAAAGGGTAAATAAGTTACATAAAATAAGACCTATTATAACATGTGGTGATGCATCATGAATTTATCATATCCACTCATAAACTTAAACCCTTAGCACACTAATGGGCCATGAATAAAACTAATACAATACTTGTTGTGATTTTCAAACAATAGTATTTAAAATAGAGGTTAGTTTGATGTAATAAGACTAGAGGATAATGAAGATAAGGTTTGATTGAAGACACTTATAGACAAAATTCCATCCTATCCTTGAGATATCAATGCTATGACACAATATATGACCTACAAAGAAGATTGCTAGCATTCAGATTAAGCTCAGACATGCAAAGGGAAGATTAGACCACTTTACATATTAATCAAGCACAACATACTAAGCATATGTTGACAAACACTATAGAATATCTTTATCATAACTCTAAGAAGTGCAGAATATAATTTTGGCAAAGTCTAGTTATACCAACCTGAGGGATGAAAATCAAGGCTTAGAAGCTTGAATATATAGAAGAGTGGAATTATAAAGAGGAATTTTTTTGGTGTTGAAAGGGTCATTATTGATCTTAACTCCACTCTCCACCATAGTTACAACCGCCCTATGTTTATGTTCCTTAAAAACACTCATTATTCATGACCACCTCAACAAATAGTTACAACAGACACTCATTCCTTTTCCCACCACTTTCTATATTGATTTTTTCTTTTGGTTAAAATGTAAGATCAAGTTATTTTCAAGTTGAGTATCAGTTTTGATGTAGTTACAATATCTAGATCAATAATTATGCTCTTATTCTAGTATTGATTACCCCTTACTAATTTTTTTGTTGTGAAAGAGTGGGAAAAGGGGTCATAAACATGTCATTTTATTCAAAAACAAACCTTAACATGCCTACCTCCATGCCTTTTTTTTTGAAACCTAAAACTAGGTTCACCATAGACAAAACCAATTTATATTGGTTTTTTAATAATATTGACACTTTTGCTTGTCAAATTTTGCCCTGTATTAGGTCTAAAAGACCCTTTTAATCTTGCATGGGCTCCTAAAGGTGATCCTCAACCCTACAAGTTCCATTTTAGTTCCTCTTATATCATTATTGAGCTCGACACCTTTCTATATTAACTTACCCAAGTCAAAAACATGCATCTTTGAATTTTGTCAAAAGTCTTGGACTTGTCTTTGATTGATTGGCCATTGAAAGCTAACTCATATCACTGACATATTGATCTCCTCTAACACCATTGATCTCAAGTTGCATAAATTCTCATTGATAATTGATATTGAACTCAAACTAACATGGTATTGACATTTGGTACCTTCACATTTGTACTTAGGATTTGTTGACCCTTTGACTTGATCACATGTCATTAATCTCCTTGGTATTATTAAATTCACTCCATTGATATTTTGGGGACCCATTGACACTATCAGATCATGCTTATGATGTTAGATATAGATATATGGCTCAATGCCAACCATGAGATCTACTTATATTTAAACCCCAATGGATACTTTATGGATCTTAAATTTGATTTTCATGTAAACATAATTTTATGTACCCATGAATGTACTTAACATCTCATAGATAGTCAAACTTAATATCTAATGGATTTTTGTAGTATCTTAAAGTTGACATCTGCATGAATGTATTCCAATATTTGACCAACTTTGAAGATTTATATCTTAAAGCACAAGAATCATGGAGGGGCAAAATTTTTTGGAGATGTTCTTGAGACCAAAAACATGATGTTTACATGCCTTTTATGGTAAAAAATGGCTAATTATGGAAACTTAGTGAATTTTGTCTGAGGAGCCAACTATGAACATGCATAACTTTTATCACAATCTGAAATTTAGCATATAAAAATTAGGCTAATAAAGGATCAAACCCATGTGATCATTGTCTCCTAACACTACCACACATGTGAGATATAACACCATTAAACTACCCACTCAACTCTATTTTGAGCTTCTTCTAAAATGGCTAAGTATGGAGACTTAGCAAATTTTACCTGAGAGGCCAACTTTAGACACTCATATCTTATATTATGCCTAGAAGCATGGTCTAAATTTGGTGCATATCAACTTAGGACTAATGTGATCAAAAACATATGACCAATTATCCCTAACTCATCCACATGTGGAAATGATAATGTTAGCAAATTACCTACTTAAAATTTTTACCACTAGACCCAAAATGTCAAGATGAACACAATGAAGAACCAGATGAATACCATACACCTCCATAGTCATTATAAGAACTCTTGACAATAATGGGGTCTTTGTAACTATATTCATATCCTTATAAATTGACAAATTACACTTTAAGTGAACTTAAAGTGTTTAAAAATATTTACAAGCTACATGATCCCTTAGGTCCACTCATTCCATACAAAACTTGCTTAGCTCTTGCTCCATTTTTCAATCTTAAAGACACTATACTACACCCAGGTAAAAGCTTAGTATGTGGGCCAAAATGGCCAACATTTTTGGTGACTCATCTAATTTGAGCAGCTTACTGGTCATTGAACCTAGACATTAATCAAGCTTGCTTATGATGGCTAAATGAATAAAGCATGCTTATAAAAGGACTCTACTTAATTCTTGAATTTTTTTTAGAATAATGGGACACCAAAAAAATAAGAAATCAATGAAATATACTAAATAAAAAACAAAATATCTATGTGCAAAATCACTTAAAGGAAAGATAGATCTATCTAACTATTTACAAAGATCAAGAGCTACAACTAGTAATAGAAATTTAGGTACTTCCAATTGATAGGGATGGGAAGGTTCTCTCCATTAAATTTGGAAAGATCAAATTCATTTCTCTCCTTACAAATTGTGATGACATAAGGTCCACTCCAAAGACTATCAAACCTGGAGTGTTTTCCTAATTTTACATGGTCTACATCCCATTTGAGGACTATATCACTTTGATAATAATTCCTTGAGGAATCTCTCTTGTAAAATTACTTCTTCACTTGGTGTTGATTATACCGCATGGTGTGCATAGCAATGTCTCTTTTTTCTTCCAACTATCTCAATTCATTCAACCTCACCTACATAGTATCATCTTCAAAGAGCTCAAGTTGATGTGCAATATCTAATGAAGGAAGTTTAAGAGATATAGGGAGCTTAGATTATTTCCCATAAACAAGAAGATATGTGAAGTGTCTAGTATCTTTCTTAACTATCACTCTATTTTCCAATAAGATATTCCTAAATCTAGTGTTCCACTCCCTTTGGCTATCCTCCATAGCCCTCTTATTGATCTTCAACAAGTTCTTATTTGTGAACTTTTCTAGTCCATTTATTGGTGGGTAATAATTGGAGGATGATTTGAGATAAATATAATGTAAAAGGGGCCATTCACACACCTTTTTACTATTGAAAGCCAATGCATTGTCAAAAATTATTTTAGAAGGCACACCAAATCTAGTTACCAATCTATCATAAAATTCCAAGATAGAAACTTCATTGGCCTCCTTAAGGGTAGCTACTTTAACCCATATTGTAAAGTAGTTTTCATCTATAATAATCCACTTGTGTAATTTTATTTAAGGGGAGGTGTATCATCCCTATGAAATCTAAGCCCTATTGTATGAAAGGTTTCCCTACTTGTATTGGTTGCAAGGGTAGGGTAGCTAATCTCTATTTTCCAACAAACATTGCACATTTTTTGAATTTCCTTACCCAATAGTAGGAATCTCTAAACATAGTGGGTTAAAATTAACCAACTATAATGATCTTGTATATTTTGGTCTTGGCAACAAAGTGCGCACTAGCTGGACCATCATGGAACTGCTCAAGCATTTTTTCCATTTGACTTGATTCCACACACCTTAAAAGCATGCCTCAAATGTCTCTCTTGAAAATTAATCCATCTAATAGGACACAAGGTATAATTTTCAACTTTAAATATATTCTCTTGGCTCTATTTATCCACAAAAAAAAATTAGCATGACTTAAGAAACCTGATTATGTCACGTGTCTAGTTGAAAGGTGTGTTATTTACAACTACCTATTGGTTATCATGGACTTCCAACACCTGATCCTTATTATGATTTACCTCTATTTTAAGGTGTTCACATAATCCTATACCTTTTAAAATATTTTTTACTATAACCTTAGGGTCATACTCCATGCACTTTGTTACCCATCTAGCTCTTTTCTCATAGAGGCCCCTATTGAGTATGCACTCTTTGACACTTGGGTGTGCTACCATGAGTATGATCTTGCTATTAGAGACCATATGAATAAAATTATTAAAGCCTCTTACTACTAAAATTACATGATTATCTATAATTATGTATCTTTATTCATATCTCTCTAAGGCCTGACTAAAGAAAGTAGTAGGCTATTTTAGACCTTGGTCATTCTATTGCATCAACATGGTAGAGGTTGTATTCAATGTAAAGAAGGCATACAAATATAATTATTCATTAAAATTAGGATTAAGTAATGTGGGGGCATGAGATATGGCCTCATTTATTACTTCAAAACTTATCTTACCTTCTCTAGTATATGTAAACTCTTTGCACTTCCTCAGCATATGAGTAAGAGGTTTAACTATCTCTACAAAGCCTGGAATGAACCTCATGAAAATTATTTTTCCTAAGAAACTTTATAGATCTTTGTTATGCTTGGGTAAGGGTAAGAATAGGATAAACTCAACTCTTTTATGGTTTATGGAAAGACCATCTTTAAAAACTACATGACCTAATCATTTACCCTCATGAACACCAAAGACACATTTTTAGGATTCAAAGACACACCAAAATTTTTACATCTTCCAAAGGCCAACCTCAAGTGAATAATGTGATCAGTTGGGTCCTTTGAGAAAATAGTGATTTAATCTAGGTAGATCATCACCATGTCATTTATCAAACTCTTAAAGGTGATATCCATTACCCTTTGGAAAGTTACCCCAGTATTGGATAGTCGAAAGTGCATCTTCATGTATGCATAAGTGCCCCACTTTATGGTGAGCTAGTCTTATGTATATCTTCTTATTTGAACATGATCTAATTATAGCTAGATTAGCCATCAAGTATTGAGAACCTTTGAGAACCTACCACCTTTTGAAGAATCTAATCCATTAAGGGTAGTGGGTAGTGATCTTTCAAGGACACCTTATTGAGGTCCTTAAAGTCAGCACGTAAACATATCTCCCCATTATTCTTTCTTATTGGTATAAGGTTTGCCACCCATGAGGGATGTTTGATGGGGAATGTGATCCTTGATTAAATCAATTTAAATAATTCTATTCTCATTAGGTCCTCCACTTTTTGATTGATAGGCCTTTGTTTTTACTTGACTGGCTTTGCATTGTCTTCTAGTCCAATGGTGTGTTGTGAAAGTTTGGGATCAAATCCCTTCAAATGTTTATACTCCCATGTAAATATGTTATAAAATTATTGTCACAAGGCAGCAAATTTAGTTCTATCTTTTATTATTTGACCTTTCCTAACTTCAACAACTTATCCTTAAAAATCTATATCATTTCATAATTATCTTCCTTAGTTGAGATACATGCTTTGCCTTTCCTCACATGGTCATCTTCATTCAAGATGTTCTCCAATGTCATAACCCCTATAGGTATCTTATTATATCTCAACTATAATATCTGATCATCATATTGATGTTGGAATTTATCTTAATTCTTATGGTAGAATTTTTCCTCTTGCATCATAAAACATATAATTTAATCATCATTATCAAACACTTGCCAAATTACCTCATTTTAGGTATAATTAGTCTACATACGACCTTGATCTTATCTTTAATTTGGTTTCCTTTGACTCCTTATGTAATCTCATATTGATCTCTAATGGCTACAAGCTTGTCTGCATGTTGATTTGCTTCTCTTGGTATGGATTAGATGTTGAATGACAATAAGTCCTCCATAAGGTCCTATACACGGTGATTATAATTCAAATGATGGTTCTTGACTATAATTAGGCTCTCACTTGCTTCACCATAATCTCACTATCACCCTTGACTTGAAGAAGTTTGAAAACTCTTCTTCTTGCTTCTTGAAAACCATGTAAAAGAGCTTTTTATTTAGTTGTGTTTGAAGTTCAACTAAATTGTAACCTTATAGCTGAATGGTACTTTTGACCTGAGGTGACACTAGCATGGCTCTAAATCCACTATCATTATTTGACCTAGATCCATCATATAATAAAGTCCATAGACCATGTTCATATTGAGTGGTTTTAGTTAACAAGGTATAGCAACACCCTCCTCATGCATAAAATACACTCCTAAGCCTTCTTCTTCACCATTGCTATAGGGGTAAAATCCATGATTATCAATTTACCATTCATCTACATATAGATTTGATATGCCTTTAATATGATTATGAGGCTCTTTTTCACTAACATTCTCATCTTATTCAAATATGGTACAATTGACATTTTCAAGGTTAAGCATATAGGGCTCTAAATAGAACCTAGAAATAGGTTCTAACTTAATAGAATTTAGTTCCATATTTGGTCCTAAAAACAATGTATGACCAATCAGAGGACAAATAAACCCTAATTTTTGTAGTAAAATCTTTTGATAGTAATAGGGAAAAATATGGGGGTAGGTCTACAACCATTAATTCCTAAGTGATGAAATAATATAGGCAAGATGCTAATGTGATATTGAGGTCTTTCACTAAGCCTATTATTTTAGTGGGGGAACCATCCAATTGTAGAACCCCTTTTTCATTAGGCACATAGTTAAGATGAAGCTTATCTATTATGTCCTTAGGCATAACTGAGGTTGAAGTTCCTAAATCTATCACACACTTATGTACCAAGAAATCTCCTATGAGGCTGACAAATAAAATGGAGGGGGCTTGACATTATTAGGGGAATGAACAACATCCTGATCTTGACTTTGATTAGGCACTTATGTAATCATTATAAAATTGCACATTTGCAATTCTAGATGTCTGAATGCCTTAGGCCCACCCTAGGGCCAACCTAACCCTTATTGACCCTTAACCTATTCCATGTCATTATTCAAAATCACTATTCACTATGGGACCCATTGTCACTATTTATGGTGACATGGCATGTGACATGGTAGGTGACTTAATAGTGATATGGTAAGTGACATGGCTTGAAAGTGAGGTGCCTTGAAGTGGGACATCATACCCTACTTGGGACCCTCACCCAAGGTGGCTCATGATAATATTAAGCATCACAAGGGTCCCCCTTTTAAAGTACGGCAAATTTATCCATAAGGGGGCCATCATTCAACATCATCCTTTATCTTCATGCATGAAATCATTACCAAAGTAAGTGGGGCACCTCCTTAAGTACTTAGCATAAAATAAAAAAGGTGATAAAAAGTCTTTTAAACTCATTTGGGTCTATGTACATGATACTCCCTTTTAGACTCTTTAGTAATATGGCAGATAAATCAACCAAGTGGGATACCTATTATCTAAGTGGAAATCTCACACCCTTGTCTTTCATGACCACTTATGATCCCACTTGGCAAATGGTGCCACATTTCACTATTCTACTCCTTTAACATGTTTATTGACATCAAATGCTATAAATCCCCTATTCTCCTTCACCCATAGTAAAGTTGGTTTTTGGTTAGAGAATTTTAATTTTTTTTATAGGTTATCTAAATTTTTTTATGGAGGTCACTCATCCATCTTTCAAGAAATGAAACTCTACTAGATTTTCAAGCCAACATCTTCCACATCTTCATCAACAACAATAAGTCTTCAAGGTAATATTTGTTTATTTATTGTATTTAATTTATTTTCTTCCTTACCTTTAGTCTCTTATTTCTTGACCTCAAAACCTTAAACCCATTTACCTCTTCTTTTCCATTTACCCATTTACCATTTGCTATCCTTTAACATTTTACCCATTCACCCTTTTGTCACTTTGCCATCTTTGCCATCTTGCCCATTTATCCCCTTTACCATCTTGAATAATTACTTTATCAACCATTCACACTTTATCTTTTACCATTTCAACCATTTGAATACCACCAACAAAACTATATTTTTACCCTTATCAAATTACCGAATCAAAACCATAACCTTTTTTAGCTAATTTTCAGCATTAGTGTTAACCATACTAGTTGCTTTATTTTAGTCATCTTAGAAAAACATTTAATTGTCTTAATTTGTTGTATTTAATTTAAGTTTGATATTTTAAATGAAATAAACTTCAAATTTTATTTATAAACTTAAATTTTTAAAGCAGGAGGATTGATAGCCTCCTAGAAAGCTTTTGCTTCTAGGATCTAGCTCACGTTAGCCAATCCACCAAATTATTTGTCTAACAAACAAGTTTTGTGGTAGTGTTTTCGTAGTTGCAAGTCATTATCCAAATCCAAATAAGAGTTATTACAAATTTTTTATTCAATGTGCACACATTCTATAGGTATTCTTTTACACACCCCTTTACTAGTTTCTTTCTTTTCACACTAAGAAAAAAGCAAACAAATTAGATAGAAACATTTTGGCATGATCGGTGGGACCCTAGAGTTTTCTTGGGTTCATATATCTATTTTAAAACATTTATTTGAATTATAAAAATGGCATTTAGATGTAATTTCATTTCTAAATATTTGAGCATTCTTTTCTTTCAAAATGTAAGTTTTAGTTTCTTTTGTTTCAAAAAAAAAAAAAAAAAGTAAAAATTTCACTTTTTTCTTTAATTTCTAAAATATCAAAAGAGAATTCATCCTAGGATTAGGATTGTATCTTCTTGTTTCAGTTATGTGCAAAATAGTTATTTTTGTTTTCATAAAAAAAAATATAAAAAAAATCTTTTGGTTTAGAATTAACTTGCATCCACTGTTTGCCTACTTATCTTAGTTCATCTAGTAAATTAATCAAGAAAATTAATCATATCATCACAAATGTTACACAAACCAAACCACTTGCACAATTAAAAATAAAAACACAATTCCTAGGATTAGGATTGTATATTCATGTTACATTTAGATGCATCTTAGTCATTTTTGTTTTCATAAAAAAAAAATTAAATTTTTCTTTTGGTTTAGAAAAAACTTACATCCATTATTTACCTACTATTCTTAGTTCATCTAGTAAATTAATCATAGCATCACAAATTTTACACAAACCAAACCATTTGCACAATTAAAAAACAAAACACGCTTGAGTTAAGGCTCAACTAGGATTTCATCTCCTAACAGATCACCTTCCCCTTTCTTGATTATCTTTCTTGGATTTAATCATCGAGGGGATAACCAATTCAATTCTCGAGCTGAGTGTAAGTTTTGGTAATCGGTATATTGGCTAAGCACCCACAATAGCTATAGGATTGTGATGTGAGGGGAGAAAGCCCCAAGTACCAAGCTATGTACTCAATCTAATATAGAATTTTTTTGGCACCTAAATGCAACCCAAAACCAAACATAGATTACTTTCTAAGACCTATTCAATCCAATTTCCTCTTCACACTTTTATAAGGCATAAGACAAAAGAGAGATTAAAAGGAATCCTAGTACTTAATGCACTCTTAATGAATGCATTATTTCCTTGAATCTTCTTTTATTACTCTTTATTTTGAGGTGTGAGAATGTATCATTCCTTTTCATAGGTGAAATACCATTGTGCCTTTCACTGAGTCATAACACATGATATCAATATGTGCAATACCTTCAAATATCTTATACAATCCCTTGTTGATAAGGGGGAGCTTACATTAGACAACCCAAATGTACCACCCAACCAAGCCCTTGACATATCTAGGTAACCATTTCCAAACCATGTTCATACCAAAAATGAGAGTAACAACATCAAGTTTTCTCTTGATACCTATACCATTAACATGGTTCTTGACACACTCACTAAAAAACAACCCGCTCACCAATCTACCAATCCCTCTTTGCTTATTGAAATAGTAAATTTACCTACTACCCTTTTGGAAACCCAAACCAAGGAATTACCTCTTCCTCCTTCCTCATTCATAAGGTATTAGAATTACTAACTTCCCCTTTGATCGACACATCGAACCACACACCTATCTTACCTTCATCACCAATTACCATGCAACTTTCCCCTCCCACATAAATCATTCCTAAAAAGGAAATGCCCCTATCTACTCCTCCCATAAAAGAGCCATATGTCCCAACCTTAAATCATTTGATTGAGGAAGAGGACAAGTTTACCATCCCTATGTCTCCACCTAGAAAATTATCCTTTAGATCTACCATTTATGAAATTAAACTTTTCTTAAAGATAGTGCAAAAATTGGAATTTGTCGCCAAACTTGACATGGATCAAACTGCCTTTTCGAAATAATCAAGTTTTTTCTTATGTTACCAAACTAGAATGTCCAACCCCATCTTTGATATACTAACATAGAAATTCTAATAAATAACCAACTAAAACCTCCACCCAACCAACCAAAACCTCCACCAAACTAACCAACCCTCAACCACCTCATCCAATTAAGACCCAAATAGCTAAACCCCCTTCAAAACCAAAAACCAAAGAGGTAAAACTACCCAAAGGCCCAAAGCCTAAAATTTTACCTTCCTCAACCTTGCCCTCCATTTTGTGTCCTCATCCCTCTACCTTGACCATGAAGCCCATTATTTTTACCAAAACCCCACCACCTCTTTTTACTACACTAGAAATACCTAAGTTACCTACCTTGCCATCCTTTGCCTCTATCTCTTCAACCATCTTACCTAAACAAAAACTATCAACCAAGCATACCATGTTACCTAAGACACCTATCACCAAACCTACTTCTAAATAACCTTCTACCTCAGTGCCCAAAATTAAAACTACTAAACCTTTACCACCCTTAACCGAGTCTTACTTAACCATTATCCAATGGTTATTGCAAACCTATTCCTTGAGATTACCACCCATAAAACCCTTTAACCCTTCACATCCCAAACCATCATGGTTTAATAACAATTTGATTTTTTTATACCACAGAACACCTAACCATGATACAAAGAATTGTAAAGCTCTTCAAACTCTCATCCATCACCTTTACAATAAGGATGATATATTAATAGATGAACCTCCTATATCACCCATACCAACCCAAACAACAACCATACCTACCCAACACTTAACCACTCCTCCACTCTCACCCAAGATTTAATAAAGTCTAACCACTCTACTACATCACCCTCTCCTTCTATCCATACTATCAATGTGGTCACTAGATCACAACAAAAGGATGAAGGGAAGGCTAAGGTGTTCTTTCCTTGGACTTAACCCTCTTCAAACTCCCAAGAAAACTACACCCAACCATTTCCATCTTCAAGCAAACCCAAGGTGTCTATCTTAGGTGCCCCCTAATTTAACCCTTCACAATCTAACCCATATGCAATATCTATCTAAAAATCTATCTTTAAGTAGCTTCATCAGACCCCAATAAAAATGAGCTTATATGAGTTCATTTCTACTTCTCCAAATCACTGTCAAGCACTCATAAAGGCCTTGTATTCCATCAAGGTCCAACCGAATGAGCCTCAACCTTTACCACCTTTATTGGTCCCCTTCAAACTTCTAGCCTTGTCACCTTTAAGAATTCAAAAATACCTTCCATCCACCTCGAGGACCTAGATCCCCCACTCTTTATTACCACTTACATCAACCAAACCCATGTCAAAAGGGTGATGACTAATGGGGGAGATATAATTAACATCATATCCTATTATTCTTATAACCAACTCAACTTACTTGATAATATCATGTCAAAATCCATAATAATCCTTTGATCTTTTAACAACACTATGGCCACTACCTTGAGAATAGTCATCCTTCATATCTATATAGGACCCCACACACTCCCTAAACTCTTTTATGTTATGGAAGGAGAATTCAAATACAACATCTTATCAGGATGACCTTAGATTCACTTCATGGATTTGTGTTCCCTCTACCCTCCATCGATGCATTAAGTTTGAGCATGAGGGCCAAGTCATCAATATCCAAGAAGACCCAAATCCTTTCTCAACATACAACATGACCTATCACCCTAATGATGTCCTCATACACCCATTTAATGTACCTTTAGCAATTACACCCCAATCACCGACCATTAATAAAACATCAACTAGCTCATCCATCCCTTCTTTACAGATCCCTGTAGAGGAGCCTTTGGGATATATGTTCTAATGATTCTCATTAGGGAAGTATCACCTTCTAGCATTGAATGCTTTCCCTACTCCTAAATAATATGTAAACCTCAAACATGACCCTTATTATGACCCTAACATTAGAACCATCATCCCTTTTGGCCCCCCAACCATCAAACAAACTTCATCTATGGGGGAATTGATTTACCACTTCTTGCTTCCACCACTATCTCTTCCATCCAACCATTTACCTCTAAATTTTCCTACCTCGGCAAACCAACATTCACTAAATTATACATTCATAGGTGTTCTTGGAAGGGATTTGGCCTTGGTTGATATGAACAAGGACCTCATGAGTTACCTTCAATAAAAACCCAAAAACCTCATGAGTCATTTGGCCTTGGGTTTGTACCACCTAAAGAAGCCACCAATTCACCCAAACCTATTGACACTATTGAGGAATAAATCACCTCCTCATCAACCCAACCTCCTTTGAATTCTGAGGATTTTGACATCATTCCTTCTAACTTTTTTTTAGTCAATACTATTAGTTTGGGCCCTCTAACCTATCAAAAGGATGGAAAAACTAAAATTCTTCTTCTCATTCATCCAATATTGGTATAAAATGATTCTCCTATCATCAACACCATCCAAAATCGAAATGGTGATTCTATTCTCACCTACCTTGGTACCCTAGATTATTCAATCCATAAATACCTTCTTCCTAAAACCTCGACCATGTTGAATGAATCCACCATGGATATTAACTTGGACACTCTGGACAACCTTCACATTAACAAATTAGGCCAATCACTAAATGTTGAAGAACTTTAAGACTTCTCTTTTCTCTAATACCATAACATAGCATTCACTTGGTCTTATAGTGATATTACCAAGATTTACCCCACCATTACTACCCATAACATAGTCATTCATCATGATTTTGAACATGTTAAGAAATAACTTTGATACATACATCCTTGCATAGCCCTTCTTGTCAAAGAAGAAATTCAACATCTCCTATCTATAAACTTCATTCAACCCATTGACTACCCCTAATGGGTCTCAAATGTCATACCTATCACCAAATCCATTTGGGTTCTATGCATTTGTGTGTACTTTCATGAATTTAACCTTGCCTACCCCAAGGATGACTTTCCTCTACCTAGTATTGACCAACTTGTTGATCTTACAGCCACCCATGAGATGTTATATCTCATAGACAAGTTTTTAGGTTACAATTAGATCTTGATTGCTCTTCAATATCAACATAAAACCACCTTTACCACCCTTTAGGGAAATTTTTCAATAGAGTCATGCCCTTCAAGTTAAAAAATGTTTGTACAACCTACTAGTGAGCCATGACCTACATCTTCCATGACCTCATCCACACCATTGTAGAGGACTATGTCGACAATCTCTTTGGAAAATCCAAATCTCACAAAGATCATCTAAAATTTATGAATAGTATCTTTTAATGCCTAATTCATTTCCATATTAGACTCAACCCCAAGTAATGTGTTTTTGGGGTCCTTTCAGGAAAGCTTCTTGGCTTTATCATCTCTCTTCAAGGAATTAAAGTAGACCTTTCCAAGGTTAAAGCAATCTTTGAGATGCCTCCTCCTACCACCCTTAATCAAATATGTGTCATATAGGGAAAGATTCAATCCATTCATCATTTCATTTCTTATATTTTAGATTGGTGTCAACCTTTCCATCACCTTCTAAAGAAGGATGTCTCTTTCAAATAGAATAACGATTGTCAAAAATCCTTTGATTCGCTCAAACAATACCTTTTGTCACCACCTATCCTCACCCCTCCTAAGGATGACTAACCCTTTTACCTATATTTCTCCACTACCAACCTTTCCCTAGGGTCAATGTTAGCTCACCAATATAAACAACATAGAGATCAAGTCGTATACTACATTAACCATATGCTTGTAGAATATAAAATTAGTATACCCATATAAAAAAACTCTACTTAACCTTTATTTTTGTGGTCACCAAAATCTACCACTACATTATTAACCATAAAACCAATGTCATAACCAACATCAACCCACTCAAGTACATGCATTCCAAGCCATATCAAAACTACCATAAGGCTAAGTGGCTTATGCTCTTAATAGAGTTTGATCTTGAGTTCCTTCAGCAAAAATCAATTAAAAGGAAAGTCATTGCTAACCAATTGGTTGAAGTAACTTTGATATATCACCAACTTCCTCCTCTTAAAATCCTAGATGAATCCATCACTACTCTTTCCCAAGAGGACATAACCTGCCAAATGACTATGTTCTTTGATGGGTCAAAGTGTCAACATGGTGGGGGAGTTGGTATCATATTTATCCCCTTTGATGGTGAACCCCTTCCTCTATTCTTCAAACTTAATGAATGCACCAACAATATGGCTGAGTATGAAGCCCTAGTCATAGGTCTCCAAACTAATATAGCCTTGGGAATGTCTTTGGTGATTTCCATCTCATGGTCAACTAGGCCAATGGCTCCTATCAATGTAAGAATTTTGTCTTACAAAAATACAAACTTTTAGGTGACAAACTCTTAGCATCATTTGAATGTTACTTGGTGCAATATGTTCCCTGATCTACCAATACATTTATTGATACAATGACTTGCCTTACTTTCCAAATCAATTTTTAGCATTCTAATTCCAAAATATTTATCACCATTCATCATTTCACCACACCCTCTTATAACTAGTTTGACCTTCCTACCATTTTTAATGTGGAAGAATCCCTATCTGATATTTAGTACAACTAAACTTTTAACTACCTTAACCTAGGCATTATTCCTCCCAACCTCTCTAAGAATGCTTGAATAAACTTTATTCAAAGTACCTCTCATTACACCATACTATGGGTAATCCTTTATAAATGTGGTTTTTATGGTCTCTTTCTTTGTTGCCTACATAGCCATGAAGCTTCTTATGCCATCAGGGAAATGTATGATGGGATCTATGGGGGCCACATTAGCAATCTAGTTGTCTTTAAATGTATCCTTTACCTTGGATACTATTGACCCACCCTCAACTAATACTATTGTCATTATGTAAAAAAGTGTGTTAAATGTCAACAGCATGCTAATTTACATCACATGCCAACTAATGGCCTCCAAGTATCTAAGGAGTTTTAGCCTTTCTCATAACAGGGAATTGATCTCATTGGGGAAATCAACCGCCATTATTTATAGTGATATATATACATCATCATAGCCATCAAATATTTCACCAAATGGGTGGAATATATTCCTCTTATCTCAACCAAATTAGAGAGAATTATTGACTTTATCAACCATCATATCATCTACCACTTCAGTGTTCTCATAGGATCATCACTGATAATGGAAAATCTTTCAAAAATAAGCAAGTACAAAGTATATGTGATGAATTTGTCATCAAGTTAATATTTTCCTCACCTTACCATCCATAAACAAATGGACAGGCAGAATCCTCTAAAAAATCCTTAACAAAATGCTAACCAAAGTAGTTAGCATTTTAGGTTAGAATTGGCACTTGCACATCCCATTTGTTTTATGGGCCTATCACAATAGCATTCAAACCTCTATTGGTGCTACCCCTTTCACTCTAGTCTTTGGAATAAAGGTAGTCTTACCTCTTGAAGTCCAAATTCTCTCTCTTCACATATCTTTTCAAAATCTTATTTTTGAAGAAGACTATCATCAACACTATTTAGCTCAGCTTGAGCTACTTGATGAGCATCATTTATTATCCATCACCCACCTCTATATCTATCAATAAAACATTAAGCATGCCTATAATAAACACTTTAAAGTGTGATATTTCAATATCAAAGACCTCATCTTAAAGGAAAACCAACATGTGACCAACATGAAGAAAAGTGGGGTAAGTTTGCTTTCAATTGGCTTGGACCCTACATCATATCCCATAATTATGGATCAAGAGCTTATAATTTGTCCTCCCTCAAAGTTAAAATAGAACCTAAGCCTCTCAATGCTTCAAATTTTCATATATTCTTTTGTTAAAAAAGGATCAAGCTCACCTTGTTATCTAACTTAAGATTGTCCCTTGATTATGAGATTTTCACCTTCACCCATCTCCCTCCTCTCCTTTTTAGTATAATTGATTACAACATAGAACCATATGATTAACCATAATAGTCATAACCTAATCCTAAATATGGGTACCATGGCTCTACCCATAAAATGGTTATCATGGATAATTTTCATCTCTAACAAGATGGAATCCCATGGTCATTGTCTCTCAAAACCATGCCTCTTCACATATCATTATCCTTCTTGTGTTAAATTATTACCCTCATAATGTTAAACCTATAAAACTAATTAGACTTGTCTATGTCTAAAAATATCACATCCAAAAATAATTTAGATACCAAAATATTACTTAGGTTAATATCTTAAGCATTGCAGACTGATCCCTTGAAGGACAACTACCCAAAAAAATAAATTACCAAATATAAGGTAGAATGCTACCTTAAAGGATAGCTATCAAGAGCATTAAAAACATCCAATAAACTTAGACCACTCCCTTGAAATATGTTTAAGTTAACTTTTTCAAAAATAGAGTAATTTCTTGGAAGCTTCTTGCATTTTTCAATGTCCTATAAACAAAAATAAAGTAGAAGACCCACTACCATAATCAAAACAAAAGTAAAATAATCTAAAGCCACAATAGACTCTCAAACAACATAATAAGGTGGAAGTTGCAATCAAATTTCATATGTAGACTTCCTGAATCGATCAGTTTACATCTAGTATATGACATGGACTTGTATGTTGTCATTCTTAGATCACCTATAGAAAGGGTAAACTAACCCACATAAGGTTACCATACATATTACCCATTATCCTTCACACCACCTATCACCTATATTCCCTTTATACTATCTATAAATCACCTCATTTCTTGTTCTCTCATCCTTGAGTCATGTATTTTATTAGACCCATGTCTCATGATTTTTCATCTAGTATGATTATCTAACCTACTTATGTGCCACCACTATCATCCATCAAATCATCATAACCCTAACCATAAATAAAATCAGAACAACATTAACATCAAATCCTTATTTATGATAAATCAACCCACCATTTGGAGATACCTTTCTCTATAACCTCAACCCATCTTTGGTGTACACCCTTTCTCCTCAAACCTTCAACAAAACTAGACCATGTGGTCCATAAAATTGGGGCAACCCATTTGATCACCATTCTCCAACCCTTATTGAAATACATTGGCCTGATGTCCATGGACTATGTAGGCATTTCTTGACTTCTAAGGGCAGCTCAACCACTAATAACTAATTACCATCCCCTTTCTTCTCATTAATTTCTATTTCTAATAGTCCCCTCTTGCTTAGGGCATCCTATATTAGGGAAGATTTGGATTTTTCTTAGCATCCTTGTATTTTAACATCATCTAATACTTCCTCTTTATTTTTCCAAATTTTTGGGAGAATTACATTGGCCAGGGGTCTTTTTGGACTATATAGGTAGTGCTCAATTACTAGGGTTAGCTTAACCACATCCATTATTTTGTTTTCCCTTCTCCCCTAAAATCTCTTCCTCCACTTCTCTATCTATTTCTTCACCATCTCCCTACCTCCAATTTGTTAATCTCTTTTAACTAATTTTCCATCTTGTCAATATCTTTTAACATAAGGGTTGACAACCTTCCTTATCTACATCTCTTATCTCCCATAAATCCACCATCTACCCCACTTCATTGGCCTCCCAGTCACCTTTCCTTGTGCATGCTTTGTGGCTCACTTCCCCACCCATTTTTTCCATTTTTTGTCTCTATCTCCACTTCTTACCAACCTTGCCCTCTATCTTCTTTGTCTTCTTTCACCATCCTCATCATTTATGCTTGCACTTGGTAGAATGTCATACCCTCTTCATCACTCTCTTTTTCTCACCAATTCCACATCATCTTATTCCCTTACACATCGATGGACACTTTTACCTCCTTATCTTTTATGCTACCACCTTCTTACTACTCTTCCACTACTTTTAAACTACCTTTATTCCAATTAATTTTTTTTTTCTTTTTTCCCATCTTTTCAATCTAACATGATTTCTATTTCTTCTATCATCCCTTTTTTTTATTACGTGTGCCACCACTCTCTATCAATTTGCTATTCTTCCCACCTTTTCCATTTTTTCCTCCACAAATAGCTTCTAACTAGTTCTTTATCCTTTGAGAAGCCTTCGATAATTACCCTTTTCTTCTTAACTATTCTCACCATTTGTACTTTTCATTCCTTTTTTCCTCTTTCCATCTTGGTACTCACTTATCTTTTACATCTATGTGAGTGTCTGTGCTTTATATCCCTCCTTCATTCTTCTTCTTATCATCCCTGATCTTCATCCCTTATTTTCATCACATTGTATTCCCCTATTTACTCACCACCTCACTACTTTTTCATCTTGTCAATCTCATCTAATCACCCATTCAACTTGTCAATCTCTTCTAACAAGTTCATTGCAACATACCTTATCTCTTCA
This sequence comes from Torreya grandis, assembly GCA_037957365.1. Taxonomy (NCBI): domain Eukaryota; kingdom Viridiplantae; phylum Streptophyta; class Pinopsida; order Cupressales; family Taxaceae; genus Torreya; species Torreya grandis. The sequence continues at coordinate 1,231,818 of JARHVA010003759.1, forward strand.
TTTTTTTATCTACCCATCCTTTGATTCCCCATCTTTTGATTCCCCTCATTTTTATTAACCCCTTTCCTATTCTCATCTCTAACACCACCATCTAATTTGATTCATTGTTCCTTTCTTTTCCTATCATCATCCATGCTTACTTGGTTACATCATCACCTACTTCTTCACTCTCTTGTCATAATTTTTGTGTCCTCATTTCACTCTTTTTTCCTCCTATTTCCTTTTCTTTTATGTGCTTCCTTGATTTTCATTCTCATCATCAAACTATTTTCTCTTTGGTCTCTTTTAGACCTCTTTTTAATTCTATCATGGCATACCATTTTTCTCACCCTCCCTTTACCTTTCATGATTGTTACACTTCTCTCCCCATCCTTTTCAATTCTCCAATCTATCATTTTTAGTACATTCCTCAAACCCCCATCTTTTACCTTTTATTTTTCTTCTCTTTTCTCCATTTCATTTCATTTTTTCCATCTCCCTTGATGACATTCCTTATTATTCCTAACCTTCTTTTCTTCGTCCTCCATATCCATGCTTGGTTCCTTCCATCCTTTTCCATCTTTGTCTTTATCTGTGACCTCATTGTCTTCTCTACCTATCTCTCTATCCATCTCTTGGTCCACCTTGACCTCATCCCTTATTGGATCTCCTTTATTTTCTCCCATTGGCACTCCAACATTTCACTCATTAGAGTGTGGTCACTAGTTGTATTGCTTATATGTGCATATACATGTTTTCTTCCTTGTGTCCTCTACTCTCTTACTTTAATGCATGAAATATTGTTAGGTTCATTATTTCAAGGCATCCATTTCTCCATTCATTGTCTTTTTCTATTATTCATGGGTATATTATGCATGGGACCTCCTTTTTTACCTCTCTAACTACTCCTTTTGCCTTATCCATCACCTCTTCCCCCTTTAAACCCTTTAAACCTTTTTTTAAAGGATGTTCATGTGACTCATTCATAGGGCTTATGTTCATTGAACCAATTCAACTTCAAATTTGTTTTTCATCCTTATCAAAGAAGAAAAATTAGACCCTCCTCTTCTCATAATTCACTTAGTTGATATTTTCATTACAACATTCATCTCTTGATTATATTCTTCACTTTACCATTCTAGAGTTGTTCATTGCCTTACCTCATCTACTTTACCTTAAGCGAGATTAAAAAAACCATAAACATAACATTCATGAGTACCCACATAACCCTAAGCATAATAACATTCAACACATTATGTACATGTTTCTAAAAAATAGTTTAATATTTTATTCAGGGTATGAGGAGTCACACGACATATACAAAGTCATCGTACTGTACACACCTCACCTAAAGCACATACATACATTATTTTCCTACCTATGCATTGGGATGATTATATGGTGACTCTATATTTGTGTTCAACCATCCTTATAGTTGATTTCTCCCTGAGATCATTTCAAAAACATTCCCCATATCGATAGCCACTCTAGGTATTTCATCTTTCTCAACCATCATTACCATTTCATCCATCTGCTCTAGTTGTTCTACTTGTATAGGTTCTACTTGTTGTTACCTTAATGCACATCCCCTTGGATGATGAGGGTTCACTCCATAGATAAGTTGAAAGTCATGTTCTTTAGCCCTAAATCTTGTGCATCAAAATTCTCACCTTCTTTGCTACTGAGGTGGTAAGAATTCAAAATCTAGATCAAGCTATGGGTACCTTTCCTCTTATTTTTGGTTTAACAGTACTTGCATTATCACCATTACATGTTGTAGTATCTGATAGATATGCACATTCACTATATTGATTATTTTGGGTCATGGGGTTGTTGATTGTCTCCACCATTATTCTCATTATTTGCCATCTTCAACTTGATGTAGTTATCTACACTATTTGTAACCTATAAAACCAAATAACTTCATGATAGGCATTCATCCTTAGCATGATTCTTTAAATAGAATACCTGACCATTCTTCTTTACCAACATGATTATCCATTCCACCAATGGGAAGGGTTATATAATGTCGTTGATTCCCTTGAACAGTCTTCCCACTTGAAATGGTCATTCTTAGTTACCTTTTTATGTGGACACATATCCCTCAATCTAGATAGTCATCTCAGTAAAGTCATTATGCACTATCATGATGTCTTTTTGTTACCCTTATCATCTTATCCACATCTAATGTCTTTGTTTACTTTGTCATCTTGTGGTCCATATGAGCCTAGTGGTCATTTGTGTCATTATCACCTTTGCCCTAGTTAACGTAAATTAGCTTCCAACCATGGGCAACTATAATGGTCACACCTTTGATACTACCATTATTATGGGTGGTGATAGTTTCCAAACACTTGCCACTATAATCCCACTATTCTATGTCCCAATCTTATGATTTTCAAACATGGCAGTCTTCTCTTTTATGCCACCTAACAAATCATCCATCACAAGTGAATGGCCATCTTATCTGGCTATATAACCAAAATCCTAGACCATATAGCTCCCTACTAGTAGTGCCTCTTCTAATTAGAACCCAAAGTCATTAGTTTTGAGGTAATGGGATAGAAGATGTAGACATGGATACCTTTAGCCCATACTAGTTTTACAATTCTTGAGTAAGGCATAGTCCATCCTCTATCACTCACCACATTATTGATTTTCTACCTCATAAAATCTACTTAGCCATCAAATAAATTATTTATGGGTTATCACTTTAATACTACCTTTAAAATTTGACTCATAGCAATGATGACCTTTTTACAACAAGACTATGTAGATCTTGATAGATGTCAATCTCCTAAAACTTGGCTTGTAACGATAGATGCAATCGCTATGATTATACCCTCACATAATTTTAGAAGGCTTAACCTCCTTGTGAAGGCACCTATTCTTTGGATTAGCTCCATTGTAGGACATTTGTGGTGTTTATCCTTTTGGTATACACTTATTTATCCTACCTTGCCCATCCATATTTTCTCTTCCTAATGTATGTGGGATTATTATGGTGACTATTCACCAATACACACCATGATACCTCACTATTACCAAACTATCAACCCAAACCTAACCAAGTGGTATATCACATTGGGGCAACCCATCTAAACTCCACTAAAGAACTACATTGGGCTTGAAATTCTTGTGGATATTTTATCTAGAAAACTATGTAGGTAGTGTCTATTTATCCTAATGAATTTGGAGTCAACTCGACCACCCCCTACTGACCCATCCTCACACATTCACATTTCTTCACCTTTAAGTTTAGTCATTTTGACTTGAACTATTTCATATTTTTTCAACAACCTTGCCTTGGTCCTTTTGACCACATCAACCAATCTTGTCATGTTGAAAATTTGAGTTTTCACCACCTAGTACACAACTAGACCATATATGCTTTTCAAAGGAACACTTTCACATTTGAATACCTATGAAAAAACTAACCTTGTCTAAGAGACTAACAAGTGTTCCCAACCATAGTTTTGGTCATGTGGTATATTGGTCACTTACCTCTTAAAAGTTCACCCTTATTTTACCAACATTGTCAACTTTTGTTTGTGTGTGATCTTAGCTATCACACTTAGTCACATTTTGTGCACACATTTACATTTCAAATACCCAACCCTTTTTTTTACACAAATCTTATCAAATCTATAATTTATTATGTTTTTCCTCATCAAATCTTAGTTTGAAGTGGGACACCTCCTCCCATACTTGGGGCATATTGACCTTGGACCAAGCGATCCATTTTTGTTTTGTAGCTTGTTAATTCAAAGCTACATAACAAAAAGGGGGAAATTGTAAACACTAAAAAGCTACATATTTACAATTATAGATGTTTGAATGCCTTGGGCCCACCCTAGGGCCTACCTAACCCTTTTTTACCCTTAACCCAACTACTCTTAACCTATTCCAAGTCACTATTCACTATCACTATTTACTATGAGACCCACTATCACTATTCATGGTGACATGGCATGTGACATGGTGTGTGACTTAACAGTGATATGGAAAGTGATATGGCAAGTGACATGGATTAAAAGTGAGGTGGATTGAAGTGGGACATCATACCCCACTTAGGACACTCACCTAAGGTGCCTAATGACATCATTAAGCATCACAAGGGTCCCCATTTTGAAGTATAGATAATTTCTCTATGAGGGGCCATAATTCAATAGCATCCTTTGTCTTCATGCATGAAAGTGGTACCAAATTATGTTGGTAACCTCCTTAATTACTTGGCATAAAATAGAAAAAGGTGATGAAAAGTATTTTAGACTCATTTAGGTTTATGTGCATGATCTCCACTCCATTTTGTACTCTTTAGCAAGATGGGAGACAAACCAACTAAGTGGGATACCTATTAGCTAAGTGGGAATCTCACCCCATTTTATTTCATGACCACTTATTGGCCCACTTGGAAAATGGTGCCACATTTAATTATTCCACTCCTTTGGCATGTTTCTTAACATCAAATGCTAAAAATCCCCCCTTATCCTTTACCCATGGTCAAGTTGGTTTTTGGTTAGATAATTTTCATATTATTATAGGTTATCTACCTTTTTTTGAATGAGGTCCCTCATCCATCTTTGAGGATATCTCAAGCAACAAAACTCCATCAGATTTGCAAGCCAACATCTTCCACATCTTCATCAACAATATCAACAATGACAAATCTTCAAGGTAATATTTGTTTATTTCTTGTATTCAATTTCTTTTCTTCCTTCCCTTTGGCCTCTTATTTCTTGACATACATACCTTGAACCCTTTTACCTCTTCTTTTACATTCACCCATTTACCATTTTCATTCTTTATCATTTTACCCATTCACCCTTTTGTCACTTTACCATCTTTAGCATCTTACCTATGTATTCCCTTTGCCATATTGACTACTTACTTTATAAACCATTCACCCTTTATATTTTACCATTTTAATCATTTTAATACCATAAAAAAAACTATATTTTGACCATTATTATATTACCGAATCAAAACCATAACTTTGTTTAAGCTAATTTTCAGCATTAGTGTTAACCAAACTAGTTGCTTTATTTTAGTCATCTTAGAAAAACATTTAATTGTCTTAACTAATTTTCCATTATTTTATATATTTAATTTCAGTTTGTTATTTTAAATAAAATCACCTTACACTTTTATTTATAAAATTAAATTTTTAAAGTGGGTGGATTGAGAGCCTCCTAGAAAGCTTTCACTTCTAGGATATAGCTCACTCTAGGCAATCTAGCCAAATACTTATTTAACAAACGAGTTTTGTGGTAGTATTTTATCATTTTTAGGTCATACTCCCAAGTCAAAGAGGAGTTATTGTAAAGTAACTAGATTCAATACACACACATTCAATAGGTATTATTTTACACACCCCTTTACTAATTTCTTTCTTTTCACACTAAGGAAAAAGCAAAAAAAATAGATAGAAACAACTTGATTAGAAACTTGACTAGGATTAGATTGATTATTATTATAATGTTAACATTATCAGTTGTCTCATTCATTTGGGAAGGCTTGGAGAGATCTTACTTAATAATCTTTTTCTATCCCAAAAAATATAGGGCATCATACATAGACATAGTAACATTATCCTTCTTCAGATGATCTATAATATTGAAAGGAAGATTAGTACTTTTGGGTTACATTTTAGAAGTAGAAGCATCACTTGGCACTTGTGTGACATAATGAATAAAAGGATATTTTTAATATTACCCATGATGTTGAGATACTTATTTAGTTGTAGGGAATTTAATAGGTACATTTGAAGTTGTATATTGTTGACCAACTTGTGGAGACATTGAAGAGGCCATAGGTTGCCCCACCTTATCATCCACCATCCTCCTCTTATCCCTTGTGTTGGTTGAAATTGGTCCATATAATATTTATGTAGTATGCCCTATGTTTACTTCTATATAATCAAACATATTCTCTCCTTCTTTAAATTTTATGCACATAATATGAATGGTGCCTTACCCATGTTCCCTTGCTTTTGAATTTGAGCTTCTTATGATGTCATGGTAGGCATATTACCTTGATTTATTAGAGGGACTTATGGTGGAGGAGGAATTGTGTCATTGCCTTAGAATGAAGGATCATGCTTAAAACTAGGCTCCTGATACATTTATCCACTTGTAGCCATTACCATCTCATTGGACTATCCTATTGACTACCATTGACCCTCTTGTGCAAGATTGTTTTGTGTGGATACCAAGGCTCTTGAGCTACTAGAAGTTTTGGGGTTGAATTTATTATGAGATATCCCTTAACTAATTTGGCCTTGGGTTGGTTGATTTGGTAGATAAGGAGGTCTATTATAGGATTTATTAGGATATTGGGTTTAGAAGGGGCCTTAGGATGGCTTATATGAAGTTTATTGTTGTCTCTATAGGGCTGCTAGCTTGTTGTTTTGAGCCTTCAACAAGCTTTCAATCCTTGTAAATTTATCCTCTTGACCATCATCAAATTGGGATTGGTTTTTTGGGGTGGGTATTGGAGCAATGATAGGTGGGGTTGGCTGAATCTAAGGTAAAAATGGAATTGGATGTCTTGGAATAAGCTTCCCTACTTGTATAAAATAGTTTTATACCCTTATAGATATTTTATAAGCTCTTGGTAGGGTTGTCCCACCCATAGATTGGATCATGAATGCAATGTCTAAATTCAATGCTCTTAAATAGTAAAGGAAAGCATAATTGGGTATGGGACTAATGATGATGGGGATCCTATCCCAAGTCTTATGGAATCTATAGTTGCAATTAACCATGGATTCTTGAGTCACCCTCTTGATTGAGATGAGTTTCTTAATAGTGATACATGGTCACTTCTATCTTTAAAATGTTGAAATAGGTATTCACCAAACTCATCCCAATTATTGATTGAGGCAAAATTTATACCTTTATACCATTATAGGGATTTTTCTTTAAAGGATGTGGTTAATAGTATCATGACTAAATTTTCTTGCATAATATTATGTATTGAACAAATATTTACAATGTCAATAATGTGCTCTATAGGGGTGGTGGATTTTTATTCTATGAAGTATGCTAGACTCTTCAAGGAGGTAGCAAGGATGTCATCATAGTAATAAAGGTTAAGAAGGATACCACCATTGAAGGGAATGAAAGGATACAATATAGGTTATGCCATTTGAATGATGGGTATTATAGTGATTAAAACAATAGGGTGGTTAGGAGATGAATATTGCTTTTGGGGATAAGGGCATGTCCTATTAGATCTTGATATTTTATATGAAAAAGGAGTTAGCTCAATAAATTCAAAGGGAATTCCCTTAATAACTAATATTTTAATGACATTTGGCATAAGAGGTGTTATTTAGAAGATGTTATAAACTCTGTAGCTTGGAGGATATTTAGCATCTAATGATGATGGGTGTCCTTGTCTACTAAAAATACTTATCTTTAGATCCTAATTTTGGCTATGACAAAGAGAAAGAGTCCCATTGGGAATGATAAAACTATTGTAGAATTAGGTTGCACCCTAGCTAAGAGTAAAAATGTTCAAGTCCTACTCTCAAACCTAGTCTAACATAGGAATGAGCCTAGGCTATGGGTTACTTGTATTTGGGTCAGACATCTAGGGTTTTTAATGAGGCTAGCTTCTCAAATAGGATAATTTGGATGTCACTTTTTGAAACCTAAGAAATTTGGGATGATAAGAGTAAATAAGTTTCATAAAATAAGACCTATTATAACATGTGGTGATGCACCATGAATTTTTAATATCCACTGATAAGCTTGAACCCTTAGCATACTAATGGATCATGAATAAAACTAATACAATGCTTGTTGTGCTTTTTAAGTAATAATATTTCAAATATAGGTTCGTTTGATGCACTAAGACTAGATGATAATGAAGATAAGGTTTGACTGAAGATAGTTATAGACATAAATCCATCTTATCCTTGAGATATCAATGTTATGACACACTATATGACCTATAAAGAAGATTGTTAGCATTCAGATTGAGCTTAGACTTACAAATGTAATATTAGACCACTTTACATATCAAGCAAATATAACATACTAAGAATATATTGAAAAACATTGTAGAATGTATTTATCATTAATATAAGAGGTGTAAAATAGAATTTAGGTAGAGTCTAGTTGTACCATCTTGAGGGATGAAAATCAAGGCTTATAAGAGTAAATATATAGAAGAATAGAATGAGAGAAAGGAAGCTTTTAAGCACTAAAGGGGTCATTATTGATCTCAACTCCACTCTCTACCATAGTTATAACCAGCCTAAATTTATGTTCCTTCAAAGCAATTAATTAGTCATGGCCACCTTGACAAATGGTTGCAATAGTGACTCATTCTTTTTCCCACCACTTTTTGCATTGATGCTCTTTTTTGGTTACAATGATAAGATCAAGTCATTTTCAAGTTGAGTGTTGACATTAATGCAATTATAAGAGATGGATCAATTTTTAATTCTCTTATTATGGGAATAATTTCCCTTTAGGGTCATAATCATGTCATTAGCTTTGATAATGAATCTTGATGTAACTACCTTTGTGGCTTTATTTTAAAACCTAAAACTGGGTCGACCATAGATAAAACTAATTTATATTGGTTTTTCTATAATCTTGACAATTTTGATTGTTAAAATTTGTTATATATTAGGTCTAAAAGACCCTTTTAATCTTTCATGGTGTTCTAAAGGTGAACCTCAGCCCTATAAGGTCTATTATAGTTCTTCCTAGATCATCATTGAGCTCAACACCTTTATATATTAACTTTTTTAAGTCAAAAACTTGCATCTTCAAATTTCATCAAAAGTCTTAGGCTTTCCTCTACTTTATTGGCCATCAAAAACTAACTTAAATTATTGACCTATTAACCTCCTTTCACACCATCGATCTCAAGTTGCATGAATGCTTGATAATCATTGATCTTGAACTAGAGATAACGTGGTCTTAACACGTAGAACCTTCACATTTACACACAAGATCTATTGACCCTTTGACTTGACTGCATGCCATCAATCTCATTGGTATAATTAAATGCACTCCATTGATATTTTGGGGACCCACTAACACTATCAGATCATCCTCACACTATCAAATTTGGATGTATGGATCAACACCAATTATTGGATCTGCTTAGATTTAAATCTCAATGATAATTTATAAGTCTTAAATTTTATATTCATGTGATCATAATTTGAAATATCTACAGATGTATTTGACATCTTATAGACCATCAAACTTAAGCTCTAATGGATTTTTGTAGTAGCTTAAAGTTGACATATGCACAAACATATCCCAATAATTGACCAAGTTTGAAGATTTATATCTTGAACCACAAGAATCATGGAGGGACCAAATTTGATGAAGAATTTATTGAGACCAAAAAAATGATGTATACATGCTTTTTATGTTAAAAAATGGATAAGTATGGAAACTTAGTGAATTTTGCATGAGAGGCCAACTTTAAACACTCATATCTTCTGCTAAATTTAGAGTCATGGCCTAAAATTTAGCATGTAGAAACTTGGGACTAATGTGATTATAACCATATGAACAATTATACATAACCCATCCAAATGTATAAATGATAACTTCAATAAACCACCTACTCAAATTTTTTTCCACTAAATAAAAATGTTAAATTAAACATACTGAAGAACTCGATGAATACCATGCACCTCTATAGTCATTCTAAGCACTCTTGACACCCCATGGGGTCTCTACAACTCTAGTATTATCCTTAAAAATTGAAAAATTACACTTTGAGTGAACTTAAAGTATTTTAAAATATTTTCAAGTTGGATGATCCTATAGGTCCACTCATTTCATCCAGAACTTGCTTAGCTCTTTCTCCATTTTTTGATCTTTAGGACACTACACTACACCAAGGGAGAAGATCGGTATGTGGGCCAAATGGCCAAAAAATAGCTCTTAGAATTTTATAATAAAATTTCTTAAACATGAATCAATTAATACATTAGGCTGGCCATATCTCAATTAACCCTTACTCCTATTTTAGGCTTTATATATACCTAATAGGCTTTGTTAGCAACACGTTACCCTTTGATCTTATTGAATCATGTTAAAACATATCACATGATATGAAAATTTCATATGATACTTTAACATACCTTATCCAAATTAAATTTATGTCCATAAAACCTTTTAGGTCTACCCACCATTTAAACCCCTTCTCAAATCATTATTCATAAAAGGCATGTGTGTGTATATATATAATTTATCTTGAACAATTGAGGTATACAATCAATTTTTACAAACAACCATGGAAAAAATTCACATATTAAGAAACATCATGAAATTAGGGTCATCAAAAACTTTATCAAATGCTTCAACTTAGGGTATAATGGCTCAACCTCTTTTTTTTAAGATACTCACTCAAAACTACTAACTGGCTTCAAAACATAGTCAAGAAAACATGAAATTTTGACATTTTATTGAAATAATTCAAAGGATTTCAATACATGAAAAATATCTTATAACATCATTATATAAACCTCCATCAAACATATCACTATCTCTAATGTAAACTATCGATCTTATAGACCATTCTGCTAACTTTCTTTCTCACAGTCTCTACTTAGCTAGACAAGCCTTTTTGGCTTCAATGCTCCAACCTCTTACACTAAATTAAAGGATTTTGAAAAACATGGATATATTTTTCAAGTCCTAAATCAAATCATCATGAACTTAAATGCATCACTCTTACATTAAAATACATCAAAAATCACCTTCTCACTTCTACCTGATTTTCTTACTGTCTGCACTACTGAGTCTATTAATGACTAGACAACTTGGATCACCAAATTTGCACACCTAAGATATATATCATTTATATAAACCTTCATGAAAAACATATAAAATTCTCACACTTTTATCTTCATCCACTTATCAACTTTGGCTCGATCAACTTTGGCTATTACAATAAATCTCCAAAAAATAATCACTTTTTTTTAGGGTCTACTCACTCACCTGAGAAACCAATCACACTTGGATATGATTGAGAGAGTTTAATTAAAAATCCAATCACTTTTATATCCACATAAAATTATTCTATTCTCTTTATAGCAAGATCTTCAATATTGGTTCTTTGTTAAGGTTCTATCAGGATTTAAACCATCTTCCAATCTTAACGATCATTCATAAAACGTAGCTCCTCTTTCTAGAAACCAATGATTATAAATTTGATCTATAACCCTTACTCATCTACCATGAATAATTTATATATGCATTTAAATTTTTCACATTCTAATGAGCACTTGAAATACCTTCTTGAATAGACACCTCTTCATTTTATACACTTGAGAGACCTTAAAACACTTTTTCAAGCCTTAACCTTTAAAATTTTACCTAAAAATTCATTAATATACTTAATTCAACTTTAATCACCTCTATAAATGATACTCACCCATGTCATTGAAACTTATTCTAATGCCCCATCTAGCAACCGTCTCTATTTTTGCCTTTTATGCCTTGACTTATAAGTCTCATTAGGCCTTGAATTTGACCTTATAACCAACTTGTAGGCTTTACCTTAAAACTCTCTTATTTTTCAATGCCTCTTTTGTATTCTCAAGAAACATCATACACTCACTCTTATTTTGAGCTTCAACAGAGCATATTCAAAGCTTCTTATAGATCTTTGGAGCTTGACTAAGGATCTTCAAAGCATCTTCAAATTTGCACACAAAAATCTTTAGATCTGACCCTTCTAATCATTTTAAAGGTCCTCAATACCTCATGTAAAAACTCAAATAACCTTTATTATTATTAGACACTATTAATCATTATTTATAGAATTCACATCTTTTTATCTCATTCAGATCATCTTCAGAGTTGCATATACATATCTTTAGATCATACATATTATTTTTTTGAATCTCACTCATTTCATCATGTTACCTGCACATACCATCTCACAAGGTATATAAAAATCATTAAAAGATGTTTGACACTTGACATATTGACCTATACTTATTCATGTTTATCTCAATGATATAACTAACACTCATCAACTAGTACTCTAGCATCAATGCTTTCATATAACAACACTCCCTATGTTGGCATAATAACTCATCATACATACCTTAAGGCCTACTTGAAAAAACATCTTGAAAATAACCTTTGACATTAATGATATTATATTGACATTGATTAAAGAAACATACACCTTCAAAATAACCTTTGACATCAAGTACAATACTTAATTCAATAACTCAATAATCAATGACAATGCTCAACAATCTCCTCCTTAAATAATGACAATATTCAACACAAATTAGTCCCAAACCCTCATTTCCTAATCCTATCCCTTCATGTCTAGTGTTTCTCTAGCTATATACTAGCACCATAATAAGGACACTAGTGCCATATGATTTTAGTGTCCTTAAAATGGTGTTAATGTCCTTTGCCCTATCTTTTCCCAAATGGATATATTTTCAAAACTATAACCTCCTAAAGTCAACCTAGACATCTTTTATCATTCACAAAATCAAAAAAATAGTATAGATACATGAATTTTAGCCATCTAACCACTACATGGAAATCAAATGCAAAATACACATTCAAACTTAGAACAATTTGAGCATAATTACGTTTATCAATCCTTATTCTACCCTACTTTTGCATACTACCATCTAGAGCAGCCCTTATCTCAAATTATTAAAATTTATAGTCTCAAACACATTTAAAGCACTCAAGGCCAATATCATATTAGCATCACTTGCACTTTCACCAACACTTATGTAGGGAGAACTACATCAGGCTTGATCCTTCCTTAGAGTATTGGTATGTAGGCAACTCTCTTCATAGTAGGGTGTTGAGGATGTCTAGACTACCCTAGTAATGAACACACTTTTCATCTCATGCCCTAGTTACATGAAGGATTAGGGTTTTCATAATAAATTATTAATTAAATATAAAATATAAGGTTTTAGAACTTGTTCATGCAAGAACAGACCCCAAATATCTAGATATAAGTGCACCTACAAGTTTGAGATAGTCCTACATAGAGGACACTACAACCAATATCAAGACATTATTACCACTTTTCTAAATTCTTCCAATTGTGGCACTACTATCTATGAGGGGTTTTTACATCAAGATCTAGTTTATGATACTCAAACTAGTTTCTATATTAGTTTCTCACCTAGATCATCTATATTAAGTGATTTCTAGCTCAGTCATTACTTGCACTTATTAATATTTAAAAAAAATGTTAAATCTAGTCAATTCTATAAAAAATAATTGGATATATTTATTTCATATTATTTCCCTAATTTATTCTACTCATTTATTTAAAAAACATAGGATTTACACTTTGTTAAATCCTAAAAGGTTAAAACAGATGTGTAATTTGAATTGAGCTCTTGTTTACACTAAAATTATCATCTTAAAAGTATAATTCAGCCATAAATAACTCTATCCATTAAGGGATGTTCATGAAAACGTTTAATACCCTTAGATGGTCACATATGGTCTCTAAAAAGTTATAAAAACAAATGATGTAGAGTCCAAACTTCTATATGCCATAACTTTTGATCTGTAACTCCATTTAATATCTCATTTATGCCAAAACAATCATCTCAAAAAGTACAATTCATCCATAGATAACTCTATCTATTTATGAATGTTTTTATAACTTTTAGGAATCTCAGATAGTCACTTATGGACTCTTAAAATTTCTAAAAATAAATGATGTAAATTCCAAACTTTTAGAGGCCACAATGTTTGATTTGTAATTCCATTTGAGTGATATTTTCTCAAAAAGACTATTTCATAAAATACAACTCAACCATAAATAGATATATACACTGATAGATGTTTTTATAACTTGTATACCCTCACATGGTCATGTATTATGTTTGAAAAGTTTTTAAAATAAAATATGTAGAGTCCAAACTATTAATATTTAACTTTATTTGAGCTCTCATTTATGCCAAAATGACTATCTCAAAAAGTTCAATTCAACCATAAATAGCTCTATCTATTTATAAATCATTTTATAATTTTTCAAACCCTCATATGGTCATGTATGGTTTATTAAAAGTTATGAAAACAAATGATGCAGAGTCTAAAATTTTGAAGGCCATAAATTTTTATTTATAACTCTATTTGAGCTCTCATTTATTCAAAAAAGACTATCTCAAAAAATATAATTTAGACATATAGAGATCTATCAATTTATAGATGTTTTAAAAAAAATTAAAACTTTATGTTGTCAGGTATGTCTTGCAAAAAGTTTTGAAAATAAATGATGTGGAGTCTAAATGTTTTAAGGCCATAACTTTTGATCCATACTTCTATTCGAGCTCTCATTTACACTAAAACCATCATATAAAAAAGTATAATTAGGACATAAACAACTATATCCATTTAGAGATGATTTTTAAACTTTTATGACACTCAAATTGTCATACATAGCCTCCAACAAGTTTCGAAAGCAAATTATGTAGAGTCCAAACTTCTAGAGGACATAAATTTTGATCCTTGACTTTGTTTGAGCTCTCATTTACACCAAAATAACCATCTTAAAAAGTAAAATTCATCCATAAATAGATATATCCCTTTATGGATTGTTATCAACAAATATTGTACCCTAGATTAGGGTGTTCAAGCCTCCTCCATATTTTGGAAATGTGGGAATACTTATAGGTATGTGGGTTTACCTATAGTATAATTAGACATCTAGGTTTAGGGGCTAGCTCCCTGAATTCACCTTGAAGTGCTTATCACTACTTATGGAAAAAAGGATATAAGATTACATGGAATGAAACTAATCTAAAGGGCTGATACACCAAAAGGATTTCCATAAGACCATCATAATTATTTCACTATGAAACAAGACCTACAAACCAACTTCAAATTCTTAAGAGGTTCTAACATAAGTGTTTCAACATAGAGGTGATATGCATGAGACAACAAAAGGTAAGTGAACCAAAGGGTAGATTACACACTCTAAGAAAAAATTTACACTTAAAAGCATCCTAACACATTAGCTACACTATATATGACCTATTATAATATGAATTATTGCATAAACATGAGAGGATAAGGATAAGCAAGGATAGAATATTATCACCTAACATCACCATACATCACTTTTCACACTTAGATAAATGTTCATGAACTCAAAATTACATTGAATTTATTGTTAAAAGTTAAAATAAAACATTAATCTAGTAGGGGTTTTCCATACATGGAGTGGAATTAGATACAAGAGCCAAAATGGCTACTACTTATAGAATTTGAGAGATGAGAGAGGAGAATGAAGTCCAAGAGTCACTAAGACATGTGTCAAGCTAAGAGGAGTAGTTACATCTAAAT
Source organism: Torreya grandis (assembly GCA_037957365.1). Lineage (NCBI taxonomy): Eukaryota > Viridiplantae > Streptophyta > Pinopsida > Cupressales > Taxaceae > Torreya > Torreya grandis. Next base: position 1,247,132 of record JARHVA010003759.1, read on the forward strand.
AAGAATGGAATATGGAATATAACATGAAAATTATAATATTAAAAATGTCTTTTAAATGCATGAAGCTCTTGAAATGTGGCATATGACTCTTCATTTTCATGCCTAGAAACTATCTTCATAATTTGGCATTCCTTGAACATCCCAAAATAAACTAGGAATAGATGAGATGATTGCATTGAGAGGGAGGGTTTATAAAAAATCCAAAAAATGCATTAGATGTGTACCTAATCATTAATATTATTTTGGACATGATTTATCACTACTTGTAGTCATAATCATTCTTTGCAATTATAATCACTCCTCTTTCACTCACCCTTCACACTTGGCATCAAGGAGGTCTTCAGTTTTCCAAACCAGTCCATAAAAGGGAGTGTATTATAGTTTTAAATATCCCACATGACCCAAGATTCATTATCAAAACCTTAAAATTCCTCCTAATTAGAGTTTTCACCTTTTCACTTATTGGTTATTCTTTATTTACTATGTCAGTTTAGACTGACTAAGATAAAGGTGTTTAATGTAGAGGCACTTTTGATCTTAGATGAAGCATGAAATTAAAATTAAGAGTTATTATAGGTCCAAATATCTCTCCAAAATTATTTTCATCCTTTGAAACTCTTCCATACCTACACAACACATAAAAATATAAAAGAAAACTAGTTTTCCCCTATCCATACAAGTAGGGTACAACATAGGTTGATGGGGAGGAGAATTGGAGAGTCATATATGATTTCCAATCACATCCCATGTCATTATATTCAATTTATATGCCTCTCATACTTTGTTTTACCAATTGGGTCCTTAGCAACGGTTTGAGAGGGTTGTAGGTGGTTTTCACTCTTAAGGTTTGTTCGTAAAGTTCTTAGAAATATAAAAAAAATCCACAAGAAAAATATTTGGGACCCTAAATAACATTATTATCTCCTTGATCTCCCATGTTAAATCTCCATGTAGGTGTGAGCTTCCCAAGTTAGCCTCTTAAGCTCTCCTTCACATTATGCATGCCCTATGATGGTCTGAAGCCAAGAAATAGCTTATTTATGGCCTACTATATAAGAAAATGGATTGAAAACACATGATAATCCCATATAAACATGTTGTAACTCATTTTAATGCTCATCTAGTGTCAAAAGTGATAGCATACCTCCTTGAGGGCTTTAGGCCTAGACTAAACCTAATAGGTCTACTTGCATACATGTGGGTTTAAGCTACCCTGTAAGTTTTTAACACTTGTGAATTATTAGTTATGGATTAAATATGTCTAAAACATCCTTACACATATCATTTTAATGTCTTATTAACTTCTATCTCACCCTCTCATCACTTTTGTGACCCACATGTGGGGTTTAGCCTTTTGGGAGTGCCCTCTATCTGAGATAGAATAGAGGGCACTTCCCCTGATTCCATAGGTAAGAGGGTGATATGAGGAGATAATATAAGTTATAGGTAACCTCTATAATTAATTTAAAGGTTGGGATACACTCTTACCACCCTTAAACTCCTTAAAACCTCAAGATAAACTTCCTAAGAACATTGATTGTGTAGGATTGCATTATAACTACAGGTGTACCTTAGAGATTGGAACCTATATGATATTTTATTCATATTTTGAGATTTTCAAAATATAATCTAATTTTGAAGGTTATTTCAAACATATCAACACATTACAACTTTGCCAAACTTATTCATTACATACCTTGCACTTGAATTGACACAGGTGGCTAATTGTGTTTCTATGTTACTTGCCTCAAACTAGCATATATAAACATGTTTGAAATGAGTAAAATTTCTTAAATTTTGGTATTACATTATTCTAAATTTTAAATTATAAGAAAGGCACATAAAATTTGAATCTTTATATGTTAAACATGTTCAAAATAAGCAAAGCCACTTAAGTTTTAGTTTTACTTTATTCAACATTCAAAATTCTAAGAAATGTGCATAAATTTTGTATCTTCACCTATTAAACATGTTTGAAACAAGCAAAACCACTAAATTTTTTTTGTTACATTATTCAAAATTATAATAAACATGCATCATTTTTTAATTTTTACATGTTAAACATGTTTGAAAGGAGTATAATTGATTAAACTTTGGCATTATGTTATTCAGAATTAAAAAATAAATGAAAATTTCATAAAGTTTTAATCTTTACATGTTAAACATGTTTGAAATGAACAAAGCCACTTAAATTTTGGTGTTACATTATTAAAAATTAAAAATTATAAGAAATGCACATAAAGTTTTAATCTTTACATGTTAAACATATTACGTTAATTACAATTCAAAATTATAAGAAACATGCATGATGTTTGAATTTTTAAATTTTAAAGATGTTCAAAACACACAAATCTACTTAGGTTTTGGTGTTATGTTATTCAAAATTCAAAAAATATAAGAAACACACATAAAATTGAATCTTTACATGTTAAACATGTTCAAAACACATAAAACAACTTAAATTTTAGTGTTATGTTATTAAAAATTATAAGAAATATACATAAAGTTTGAAGCTTTACATATTAAACATGGTTAAAATGCATAAAACCACTTAAATTTTGGTGTTATATTATTCAAAATTCAAAATTATAAGAAATGTGCATAAAGTTTGAATCTTTACATGTGAAACGTATTCAAAATAAGCAAAACCACATATGTTTTGGTGTTACATTATTCAAAATTATAAAAAATCTGCATAAAGTTTGAATTTTTATATGTTAAATATGTTCAAAATGAGCAAAACCACTTAAGTTTTGGTCTTGCATTATTCAAAATTATAAGAGACACAAAATTTAAATCTTTACATGTTAAACATGTTTAAAATGAGTAAAACTACTTAAATTTTGGTGTTATGTTATTCAAAATTTAAAATGATAAGAAATGCACATCAATTTTAAATCTTTTCATGTTAAACATAATTGAAATGAACATAATAAGTTATATTTAATTATTACGTTATTCAAAATTATAAATTTTAAGAAACACATATAAAGTTTAAATATTTTTATGTTAAAAATGTTCGAAACGAGCAAAACTGCTTAAGTTTTAGTTTTATATTATTGAAAATTCAAAATTATAAGAAATGTATACAAAATTTAAATATTTTCATGTTAAACATATTTGAAATAAGAAAAATTAGTAAGTTTTGGTGTTACATTATTTAAAATTCAAAATTATAAGAAACACACATTAAATTTAAATCTTTTCATATTAAAAATGTTCGAAAAGAGAAAACCCAGTTAAGTTTTGGTGTTATGTTATTCAAAATTCAAAATTATAAGAAATGTGCATAAAATTTGAATGTTTACATGTAAACATGCTGGAAAGGAGAAAAGCCACTTATGCTTTTGTGTTATGTTATTCAAAATTATAAGAAACATGCATAAAATTCAAATCTTTACATCTTAAACATATTTGAAATGAGTAAAATTACTTAAGTTATGGACATTATTTAAAATTCAAAATTATAAAAAATGCATGTAATGTTTGAATCTTTACATATTAGACATGTTCCAAATGAGCAAAATGGCTTATGTTTTGGTGTTATATTATTCAAAAATTTAAAATTATAAAAAATATACATAAAATTTGAATCTTTAAATGTTAAGCATGTTCAAAACAAGTGAATTCACTTAAATTTTAGTGTTACATTATTTAAGGTTCAAAATCATAAGAAACATGCATAAAATTTGAATGTTTACATGTTAAACATGTTCAAAATGAGTAAAGCCACTTAAGTTTTGGTGTTACATTATTCAAAGTTCAAAGTTACAAAAAATTAGCATAAAGTTTGAATCTTTACATGTTAAACATGTTCAAAATAAGTAAAACTACTTAAATTTTGGTGTTACATTATTCAAAATTCAAAATTATAATAAACGTGCATAAAGTTTGAATCTTTACATGTTAAACATGTTTGAAATGAGTAAACTTGCTTATGTTGTGGTGTTACATTATTCAAAATTTAAAATTATAAGAAACATGTTTAATGTTTTAATCTTTACATTTTGTAGACATTCAAAACATGCAAATCTACTTAAGTTTTGGTGTTATGTTATTCAAAATTCAAAAATACAAAAAATACACATAAAGTTTGAATCTTTACATGTTAAACATGCTCAAAACACATAAAACAACTTAAGTTTTTATGTTATGTTATTCAATTTTTAAAATTATAAGAAACATGCATAAAGTTTGAACCTTTACATATTAAACATGTTAGAAATGCACAAAACCACTTAAATTTAGGTGTTACATTATTCAAAATTATAAGAAATGTGCATAAAGTTTGAAGCTTTGCATGTTAAAAATGTTCAAAATGAGCAAAATTACTAAATTTTTGGTATTATGTTATTGAAAATTATAAGAAATACACATAAAATTTGAATCTTTACATGTTAAACATGTTCAAAATAAGTAAAACCACTTAAGTTTTGGTGTTATTTTATTAAAAATTTAAAAATATAAGAAATGTGCATCGAGTTTGAATGTTTTCATGATAAACATATGAAATGAGTATAATAAGTTAAGTTTTGCTGTTACGTCATTCAAAATTAAAAATTATAAGAAATTCACATAAAGTTTGAAAATTTTCATGTTAAACATGTTTGAAATGAGCAAAATTGCTTATGTTTTGGTGTTACATTATTCAAAATTATAATAAATGCACATAAAGTTTAAATATTTTCATGTTAAACATATTTGAAATGAACAAAACTAGTTAAGTTTTGTTGTTAGATTATTCAAAATTCAAAATTATAAGAAATGCACATAAAATTTGAACCTTTTCATGTTAAACATATTTGAAAGGAGCAAACCCAGTTAAGTTTTGGTGTTATGTTATTAAAAGTTATAAATTATAATAAATGTGCATAAAGTTTGAATCTGTACATGTTAAACATGTTTAAAAGGAGCAAAAACATTTAAGTTTTGATGTTACATTATTCAAAATTCAAAATTATAAGAAACATGTATAAAGTTCAAATCTTTACATCTTAAACATGTTCGAAATGGGTACTACTTAAGTTTTGGTGTACATTATTCAAAATTCAAAATTATAAGAAATGCATGTAATGTTTAAATCTTTACATGTAAGACATGTAAATGAGAAAAAAAAACTTAAGTTTTGGTGTCATGTTATTCAAAAATTTAAAATTATAAGAAATGCACATAAAATTTTAATCTTTACATGTTATACATGTTCAAAACAAACAAATTCACTTAAATTTTAATGTTACATTATTTAAAGTTCAAAATTATAAGAAACATGCATAAAATTTAAATGGTTAAATGTCAAACATTTCAAAACAAGTAAAGCCACTTAAGTTTTGGTGTTAATTATTCAAAGTTTAGAGTTATAAGAAATGAGCATAAAGTTTGATTCTTTACATGTTAAACATGTTCAAAGAAAGCAAAATCATTTAAATTTTGGTGTTACATTACTCATAGTTTAAAATTATAATAAAAATGTATAAATTTTGAATATTTATGTCTTAAACATGTTCAAAATGAGAAAAATTGCTTATGTTTTATTTTTACATTATTCAATGTTCTAACTTATAAGAAATGTATATAAAATTTCAATCTTTATATGTTAAACATGTTCAAAATGAGTAAAACTACTTAATTTTTTTGTTAGATTATTCAAAGTTCAAAACTTATAAGATACATACATAACGCTTAAATATTTACATATTAAACATGTTTGAAATGAGTGAAATTGCATAAGTTTTGATGTTACATTATTCAAAGTTAACAATTATAAGAAACGTGCATAAAGTTTGAATCTTTACATGTTAAACATGTTAAAAATGAGCAAAACCACTTAAGTTTTAGTGTTATGTTATTCAAAATTAAAAATTATAAGAAATGTGCATAAAGTTTGAATCTTTACATGTTAAACATGTTCTAAATAAGCAAAATCACTTAAGCTTTGGTGTTACATTATTCAAATTTTAAATTTACAAGAAATGCACATAAAGTTTAAATCTTTACATGTTAAGCATGTTCAAAATGAGAAAAAACACTTAAGCTTTGGTGTTATGTATTCAAAATTCAAAATTATAAGAAACATGTATAAAGTTTGAGTCTTTACATATTCAACATGTTTGAAATGAGCAAAACTACTTAAGCTTTAGTGTGGCATTATTCAAAATTCAAAATTATAAGAAATGCACATAAATTTTGAATCTTTACATGTTAAAAAAAGAAAAACCATTTATGTTTTGGTCTTATGTTATTCAAAATTCAAAATTATAAGAAACACACGTAAAGTTTGTATCTTTTCATGTTAAACATGTTCAAAACAAGTCAAACAAGCTTTTGTGTTACATTATTCAAAATAAAAAATTAGAAGAAATGTATATAAAGTTTCAATCTTTACATGTTAAACATGTTAGGAACAAGCAAACCCCTTTAAGTTTTAGTGTTACGTTATTCATAATAAAAAAATTATAAGAAATGTGCATAAAGTTTGAATCTTTTCATGTTAAACATGTTTGAAATGAGCCTATTTACTTAAGTTTTGGTGTTACATTATTCAAAGTATAAGAAAAATTATTCAAAATTCAAAATTATAAGAAAAGTGCATAAAATTTGAATCTTTACATATTAAACAAGTTTGAAATAAAATAAAATAATTTACGTTTTAATGTTACATTATTGAAAATTTAAAATTATAAGAAATGTGCATAAAATTTGAATCTTTACATATTAAAAATATTCAAAATGAGAAAAACTAGTTAAGTTTTAGTGTTACATTATTCAAATTTCAAATTTATATGAAATGCACATAAAGTTTGATTCTTTACGTGTTAAACATATTTGAACCAAGCAAAACTACTTCAGTTTTGGTATTAGGTTTTTCAAAATTCAAAATTATAAGAAACACACATAAAGTTTGAATCTTTATATGTTAAATATATTTGAAATGAGCAAAACCACATAAGTTTTGATGTTACATTATTCAAAATTCAAAATTCAAAATTATAAGAAACACTCATAAAGTTTAAATTTTTACATGTTAAACATGTTTGAAACGAGCAAAATGGCTTAAATTTTGGTTTTATGTTATTCAAAATTAAATATTATAAGAAACATACATAAATTATAAATATTTACATGTTAAACATGTTTAAAATGAGCAAAACAATTTAAATTTTGGTGTTACATTATTCAAAATTCAAAATTATAAGAAATGCACATAAAGTTACAATCTTCACATGTCAAACATGTTCCAAATGAGCAAAACTAGTTATGTTTTAGTGTTTCATTATTTAAAATTCAAAATTATAAGAAATAATTTGAATGTTTACACGTTAAACATGTTTAGAATGAACAAACCCACCTAAGTTTTAGTATTACATTAAATTATAAATTCAAAATTATAAGAAATAGTTTAAATCTTTACACGTTAAACATGTTTGAAATGAGCAAAATTGCTTAAAATTTTTGATGTTATTTTATTCAAAATTCAAATTTATAAGAAACAGTTTCAATCTTCACATGTTAAACATATTCAAAATGATAATTACCAAGTTTTTGTATTACATTAAATTTAAAATTTAAAATTATAAGAAACAGTTTGATTCTTTACATGTTAAACATATTAGAAATGAGCAAAATGACTAAATTTTTGGCATTACATGATTCAAAATTTAAAATTATAAGGAATGCACATAAATTTTGAATTTTTACATGTTAAACATTTTCGAAACGAGTAAAACTACTTAAGTTTTGATGTTACAAGATTCAAAATACAAAATTATAAGGAATGTGCATAAAGTTTGAATATTTACATGTTTAAAATGTAAAATGAGTAAAATCACTAATGTTTTTATGTTATATTAATTTAAATTAAAAATTATAAGAAATACCCATAAAGTTTGAATCTTTACATGTTCAAAATGAGCAAAACTACTTAGCTAAGAAATGCGCATAAAGTTTGAATCTTATATGTTAAACATTTTCAAAATGAGTAAAACCGCTTATGTTTTGGTGTTAAATTATTCAAATTTTAAAATTATAAGAAATGTGCATAAAGTTTTAATCTTTACATGTTAAACATGTTTGAAATGAGAAAAATTACTTAAGTTTTGGTGTTATGTTATTCAAAATTAAAAATTATAAGAAATGCACATAAAGTTTGAATCTTTACATGTTAAATAAGTTTAAAATGTGTAAAATTGCTTAAGTTTTGATGTTATGTTATTCAAAATTTAAAATAATAAGAAATGTGCATAAAGTTTGAATCTTTACATGTTAAACATGTTTTAAACATGTAAAACCACTTAAGTTTTAGTGTTATGTTATTTAAAATTATAAGAAATGTGCATAAAGTTTGAACCTTTACATGTTAAATACATTCAAAATGAGCAAAACTGCTTATTTTTTGATGCTATGTTATTAAAAATTCAAAATTATAAGAAACACACATAAAATTTTAACCTTTACATGTCAAACATGTATGAAATAGCAAAATCACTTAAATTTTAATGTTACATTATTCAAAATTAAAATTATAAGAAACCTGCATAAATTTTGAATCTTTACATGTTAAATATGTTTCAAACGAGCAAAACTATTAAGTTTTGGTGTTACATTATTCAAAATTCAAATTTATAAGAAACACATAGAATTTAAATTTTTTCATGTTAAACATGTTTCAAAAGAGTAAAACTACTTAATTTTTGAGTGTTACGTTATTCAAAATTTAAAATTATAAGAAACATGCATAAAGTTTGAATCTTTACATCTTAAATATGTTTGAAATGAGAAAAACCACTTAAGTTTTAGTGTTACATTATTCAAAAATAAATTTTTTAAGAAACATGCGTAAAATTTGATTCTTTACATGTTAAACATTTTTGAAATGTTCAATCCCGCTTAACTTTTGGTGTTATGTTATTCAAAATTTAAAATTATGAGAACCACACATAAAGTTTGAATCTTTACATGTTAAAACATGTTTGAAATGAGCAAAATCTCTTAAGTTTTGGTGTTGTATTATTTAAGATTTAAAATTATAAGAAACATGCATAAAGTTTGAATCTTTACATGTTAAATATGTTCAAAATGAACAAAACTACTTAAGTTTTGGTGTTACATTATTCAAAATTCAGAATTATAAGAAACAAGCATAAAGTTTGAATCTTTATATGTTAAACATGTTCAAAATGAGCAAAACTACTTAAGTTTTATTGTTACGTTATTCAAAGTTCAAAATTATATGAAACACACATAAAGTTTAAATATTTACATAATAAACATTTTTGAAACAAGAAAAACCAATTAAGTTTTGGTATTATGTTCTTCAAACTTAAAAATTATAAGAAAAGTGTATAAAATTTGAATCTTTACATGTTAAACATGTTTGAAATGAGCAAAATTGCTTATATTTTAGTGTTACATTATTCAAAGTTCAAATTATAAGAGACACATATAATGTTTGAATCTTTACATATAAACATATTCAAAACAAGAAAAATCACTTAAGTTTTGATGTTACTTTATTTAAAGTTGAAAATTATAAGAAACATGCATAAAGTTTGAATCTTTACAAGTTAAACAAGTTCAAAATGAGCAAAACCACTTAAGTTTTGTTGTTATTTTATTTGAAGTTAAAAATATTAAGAAATGCATATAGATTTTGAATATTTACATGTTAAACATGTTTGAAATGAGCAAAACCACTTAAGCTTTGGTGTTACATTATTTAAATTTTAAAATTGTAAGAAACATGCATAAAGTTTAAATTTTTACATGTTAAACATGTTTGAAATTTTTGAAGAGCTATCAATGATGTCATGGTGATGTCATATAGGTGTCTTAGTGAGTGGATAAAGTGTGCAATGTGTTTGTTCTAATGTGCTTGAAGTTGGCTTGGTTAATCTTCAATTTTAGCATGGTTAGATATCTTCAAGGATGAGTATGGGGGTCCTATCAATGATCAATAATGATTGAAAATCTTGTTTTCATAAGTGGAATTCATCTGATAGTCCATAGTTTTCATTTAGACTATTTGGGTCTAGTGGAAGAATATCTGAGTAGGCAGTTTGTTGACATCACTATTGCCATGTGTGGATGTGTCAAGGGGAGTTAGTCATATGGTTATGATCAAATTAGTCCCTAGTTATTATGTGTTAAATTTCAAGTCATGCATATAAGTGAAATCAAAGATATTTCGGTGAAAAGTTGGGCTCTCGGGTATATTGATAGTGTTTTCTCAAACTTAGCCAAATTTGCAATGTGACAAGAAAAGCTAAGTAAGAATTTTGATGATGGCATATCTTGCACATGTGGACATTTCAAGAGAAGGTGATCATATTTATTTGTATGCCTATTTGATTTGCACTAAATTTTAGGTCAAGAACTGAAGCGTGATAAAAGATATGCAAGTGCATAGTTAGCTTCCCATGTAGTTTGTAATGTTTTCCAGACCATCACAAACTATCATGCAGACATGGATGAACCAATAAGTTTGTGAATTTATTTTAGGTATGTGAAATATCAATATTCGTCAAAGGATATCATGGAGATATTTTCTATAATGTTAAAAATTTACCCTAAACATTTGGGTCTTAAAGTGTTGTCCAACTCGAGATATAAATTTTCAAATTTGTACTTACAAATAATGATGGGTCACAGATCATCAAGTTTATTCACATTAAAGGATGATGTCATTTAGTTTAGAAGATCTAATAGTGTGAATTAAATCATAGATCTTGATCCTATGGTGCATATCAAGTCAACATCTCAACATTATGTGAGAGGCTACCAAGTCGTACAAGCACATGGAATGATAGTAAAATGCTTGAAATGCATGGGAGGGTGCCAAATATCATGATCTTAAGAGTTCTAAACTATATATAATGGTTAGCATTGCTATTTAAAGACCTAGTTGATTTTCAGAGATTGACTGTGTGTATTTAGTCAATATTACAAGAGTGCACACGATGAGGTCAAAGTGATTAAAGTTTAACATTTGGATAGTAAAGTACTATGGGTTAAAGACCAAGCTCTTTTGAAAATAGATCAATGGAGTGAGTTTGTTCCAAAATATCAGGAAGCAACAAGATGAGGCCAAGTGTTTGAGGTTTAATTGTGACTGTTTGCATTTGAATATTTGAATTTAACAAAGGGAAAAACCAGTCTATGGTTTTTGGACCATATCTTTTGATCAAGGATGAATTCGATCATGGTGTAAAAAGTGTAGTAGAATATTCCAAGGCACATATAAAATATGAATTTGAAGGTCTAATTGTGTGTATAGAAAAAGATATTGAGATCCAAAGTTGATTATGTGTTTGACTTTATTCTACAAATAACCTGATAAGGGTAATTTAGCTCATTATGATGTTGTTTAGATATCTAATGATGAATTAGTTATTTGGGAGTGTTTTAAAATTCCATGAGAATGATTTGTGTGCATTATGAAGGATTGACCAATCATATACAATATGAAGAAAGGCTTATAAGGTGACTATGTGTTCATTCATGATGACTATGTGCACATAATGTTATTTGAGCAAATTGTGATTAAGCAAAAGATTATTGTGATGATTGTTAGCACTTAAGGAGGACCCATAGATCATGTGGAATGGGTTGGGCATTTGAAAAGTGTTCCTATGTTTTGAGTTTTCTTGGAAAAGTGTTAAAGAATTGAATGGTCTCCATAGGACCTAAAAGTGAATTAGGCCTATTTAAAAGTGTATTTTTCTTAAGTGTAACACATGTCAGATGCCTTAAGGGTGAAGGCATGTATTACGGCCAACATAAAATATTGTGAACTTGATAACTCATGAATTCTCTATATATAGTGAAACCAAATGTGATGGTTTCCATTTGTGTGTAAGACTTGTGAGTTAGATTTATAGAGGCTTGTGTGACTATAGTATTCATTGAAGAGAAGCAAAAAGGAGATTGAGTGTGCCTAATGGATGGGTTGATGAGCAGAGCAGAATAAGGACTGTGTGTATGAGTTACAAGTCGAGTGGACTAGAGTGAAGAGTTGAGCAAAGAGAGAAAGTATGCCTAGTGGATGGGTTGATGAGCAGATCTACTTCATGATTGTGTGTATGACTTATAGGTCATATTCATATGTCATAACAAGTTCTCTTTTAGGTTTGATGATTTGAAGTGTGAGAAAAGGATAGGTGATGTTTATGTGAGCATAGAGGTTGATTTGTGAGGTAGATCAAAGCATGGTCTATGTGAATGACCTCATGGTCAGGGTGTTATTGTTGTGACAAAGTTTTTTAGGTGTGTTGAGGTGAGTGTGAGTGAATAGTTGGATAGTGGGGTTAATTGGGATATGTAACATGTCCTAATTGATCTTCATTTGTTGGTACAAGTATGTAATGTGCTTTGGCCAATAGGGAGTATTAAGTGAAAGAGTGAAAGTGAAAAGTGATAATAAAAGGTCCATCATCAAGTGTTGAAGACATTAGTTCTAAAGTATAGGTGTTTATTTCAAAGGAGAGTCTAAAGGACTTGGTCTTCCTTAGGGGTAGTTTCTCTTTATGAAACAACTATTTTACTAAAGGCAAGTAGTCTAAAGGAGTTGATTATATTAGGGGCTAGTGCTCCTTATGGAATAGGCATTTCACTAAATCCTAGTTAGGAAGATTTGACCAGTTTCTAGTTTGTAATACCTTATAGAACAAGTCATCTAAGTGTTTGTAGGCTTGAGAATGGGTTTTATTATCCAAGAGGGTTTTCCATGTAGATGATGTATTAATGTGTTGTATGATCTTATTCATGCTTTGGATAAATTTAATTTCATGTTTATGTTGCTAAGATCAAGTTGATGTATGATGGAATGGTTTTGAAATTGAATGTGCATTATTGTATATGATTTACCCCACCCTCTCAGTAGTTACTTCCAAAAATTGGTATTAGAGAAAGTATTTTGGAGGAAGCTTAATAGCTTGAAGGATATTCTAAGTAGGTATAAAGATGACTTAACTATTGATGAAAGAGAATCAATAGTGGAAGGCTATGATCAAGGCACTTGAAGATTAGATATGTATTTTGAATAAAGATGCTAAAAAGGATGAGAATGTTATCAGTGATCTTAAGGTTTAGCTAGTAGATGCCAAGACAAGTTTGAGTTCAAAAGAGGAAAGTTATTCAAAACAAAAGGACATCATGTTTGATAAATAAGCTTATCATAATAGTAGAGAAGATGACAATGAGGAAGAATAAGTTGATCTCGAAGCTGAGCTCATGAGTGCACTTGGTGAACTAAAGGAGAAGAAGAGGAATCATAAAATTAGGAATATGATCAAAGGTCTTGAAGCACAAGTCAGTTCTCATGAGTGAATTTTATTAGGCAAGTCTGAGAAAGAAGAAAAGAAGTATCAAGAAAAAATCAAGTCTATTGAAGTTCAAACATATAGATTGAAAGACATGGCCAACAAGGCCAAAGAGGATGAAGAGAAGATCAAATTCTTGAGGATAAATTAAGGAATGTAAATGCAAATCTAAAAGCAAGATAAGATTAGTACACTTAGCTGAAGGTTGAAATAGAGTCATTAAAAAGTGACCATGAGCAGGTTGTGAACAAGTTTGAAATATGAAAAGGAAGCATGAGAAGCCTAAGTAAGTGAAGGAGAATGAAAACTTGAAGAGTAATGTTATAAGGTCAATTATGCAACCTAATGCTATGAGGTATGATAGTTCTTTTCAATTTCATTATTTTGGTTGTCATTTGTATGGTCATAGAGCTATGGACTATAGAAGGAATTTAGTCAAGTATGGACATTATTAGACCTATGATAGAATAAGTTTCTAGCCAAAGATTTATAATAGTTTAAATTTGTCAAAAGGTATGAAAGACATTACTTATTTCAGTTGTCATAAAGCTAAACACTTTGTTAAATTCTATCCATGTGGAGGTAATAGGTCCTTAAGGTATCTCAAAGGCCATGAAGATTCCATTGTGCATAATAAAGGTTACTTTTGGTTATGGAGACCAAAGTTTATTAATACTAATCACACTAGTCAAAAGTTTGATAAGAAAGTTGCTTTAGAAGAATGTGTTGCAGATCAGTTTCAACTCAAAGGTCAAGAAATTAAAATGACTACAGAGAAGAAGGATGGTAAGCAAATAAATGATAAATCTTTTAGGAGTGATTTAGGTAAGTCTCAAAGTGGTTTGTTTGCCATCATGATAGATAATTAATAAAACCAAGAGTTTATGTTGTCAACATTTATTAACAAATTTGAAGCAAAGAATGAAGTCAAGGAACCATTCAAAATAAATCAGATGATGAGGTGGGACTACAAGTTAGAGAAAGGTGTGGAGATATGAGAGTCTCCATAGTTTTGGAACTTTTAGTCTCACTATGTAAAAAGGAGTGTCTCTCTCTTAGCTTCAAGGAGACACTTTTCATAAAGAGGAAGCACAGTGGATGTTGGTTGCTTATTTAATGTTACAAGATAAAGAAGGTCATGAGAAAATGTGTTGGCTTACTGTGAAATATTTTTTTGATTATCAGACCTATGTGTCATGTTTACTCTCAATTTTTGAAGAACTGGTCCAAAGGATGAAAGGTAGTGACCTGAGGGTTTGATGTCTACAAACCCTAAGGTGTGTGTTCATGATGATAATGACTCATTTTTAGTATATGAAGCTAAGTGAACATTAAGTAAAAGAATGTTAGCAGTGTGTGTAAGGTCTATAAACAAGGTCATAATAGGTGGTTCTAGGAGGCTTAATGAGATTGATGGAATGATAATAAGATTTTGGTGATCAAAAATGTTTGTGCACTTATTTTTGATGTGATCTAGATGTTTTTTTGGTCTGAAGTTATGTTGAAGTCAAATTGGAAAATTTTGTTAGCTCTTGGGTTTCCTAGTTTGTGCTTAAGAACATGCAGGTCCTAAAATGGGTTATAAAAATTCAAGGTTCCCAATGGTGTAAAATATCATATCTTGGTCCAAAAGTGTGTAATGGTTGTCTCTAAGTGTGCAATAAGTGTCAGGAGTGTGTGTTGATTGGAAGGTGTTGTGTTGACCTCATTTGTTTTGAGATTCTAGGGTTTTGGGCTCTACTAGAAAAGTGGTTTACCTTATGAATTAAGGAATGAGTATTCTTAATATGTTGAATGGGAAAAATGGAATATAAAATCAAGATTCATAGAGATCTTAAGGTTTTTAGTTTTTAAATTATTCATTGTTTTGTCAAGATGGGGGCCTAATTAACTAGTAGGTTTGTGAAGGAAGAATGTTATAGATGATGAGTTAGGTATGTTAAATGGTGTACTTGAGGGGGAATATGAGAGTGATCTAGATATGAAGTTTCAAGTCTTGAAGATGTGTCTAATAAAATTTGTGGGCTCTACAAGTTTTAGGTAGGGCTATAAGGAGTCTAGATAGGCATAATATGAAGATTTGTTGTATTTGCTCAGTGTTTCCAAAAGTGAAAGCTTGATATAGAAGGCTAGTAAGCCTATATGGTGGTTCTTCATGGTATATGGTGATCTAAAGATGCTCAAGTGATGTAATTACTCAAAGATCTTAGGTGGAGTCCCTCTTAGATGTTTCTTAAAGAGTTCCATTAGATTACCATGCATTGTTGAGAAGTATAAGGTAGTATGAATAGAGTTAGGAAGAGCTAACTCAGGTAGTTTGAATAAATTAAAGAGCCTTGCATGATGTAAGAGAAGCATATGTGAGATACTTTAGTCATATTGAAGATGTGGTGATATCTGCTACATATGTGATTTCAAGAATGATTGGTATGATGACTTGATAAAACCTAGTCATATTTGTGTGTTCTTTCTTACATAATTATAGTGCTTGATTGAAGTATTGGCATGAAGTAAGAGGAAGTGTTAAGGTAAGAAGAGGTAGGATTAAGGTATGGTGGATTTTTTTTATCATCTTTATAATATGGTCCTCTCCTATTGGTGGTATTTTTAGGTCCTCAAGATCAGATTGTGCCCACTTTGTCATTGTGTCAAAGGGGGAGAAATGTTTTTGTTGTGAGAGTGCTTGAAGAGAGAGAAGGTGAGCAGAGTGATATTTTTTGACATCAGTGACAAAAGGGGAGTTTTTTGGAGTTTTAAATGATGTTATGGTGATGTCATGGAGGTGTCTTGGTGAGTGGATAAAGTGATTTGATAGCCTAAGTGATAATAACAAAGTGTGTAATGTGCTTGTCCTAGTGTTCTTGAAGTTGTCTTGGTTGATATTTAGTTTTGGCATGTTTAGACATGTTTAGGGATGAGTATGGTAATTTTAGAATGTGTAAAGGGTATTATAAATGGTAAATAATGATTTTAGAATTTATTTACATAAGTGGAATTCATCTGATTGTCCATAGTTTTCATCTAGACTGTATGGGTCTAGTGGTAAAAAAATTGAGTAATTAGTTTGTTGACATCATCATTGTCACATGTGAATGAGTCAGGTGGAGTTGGTCTTATATTTTTTTTATCAAATTAGTCCCTAGTTATTATGTGCTAAATCTTAGGTCATGTATCTAAGCATAGTCAAAGATATGTGGGTACAAAGTTGTGTTTCAAGCATTTTGATAGTGTTCTCCCATACTTTGCCAAATTTGCAATGTGGTAAGAAGAGCTATGTAAGCATTATGATGATGAAATATCTAAAACATGTGGATGTTTTAGGAGACTGTTATCACATAATTTTTTTTTAAATTTTTGTGCTTAGTTGATTTAAGCTAACTTTTAGGTCAAGCACGAAATCATGATAAAAGATGTGCAAGTACAAAGTTGGCTTCCCAAGTAGTTTGCAATGTTTTCCAGACCATCACAAACCATCATGTAGACATGGATGAACCAGTAAGTTTTTGAATTTATTTTATGTAAGTGAAAGGTAAATATTGGTCAAAGTATATCATGGAGATATTTTCTATAATTTCAAGAATCTACCCTAAAAATTTGGGGTCTTGAAGTGTTGTGTAGCTCAAGATATAAATCTTCAAATTTGCAGTTATAAATAGTGATGGGTTGGAGACCATAAAGTTTATTCACATTTAAGGATGAGGTAATTTTTTCTAGAATGTCCAAAAATGTGCATTAAATCATAGATCTTTATCTTACAGTACATATGAAGTCAATATGTCAACATTACATGTGAGGCTGCCAAGTGGTAAAAGTGCATGAAATGATAGTAAAATGCTTAGAAGGCATGCAAGGGTACCAAGTGTCATGATATTAGGAATTTTGAGCCAGATCTAATGGTGAGTATTTCTAGTTAAAGACCTGGTTGATATGCAGAGATCAACAGTGCATATTTAGTCAATATTACAAGAGTGCATGAGATGAGGTTAAAGTGATTGAAGTTTAATGTTTGGATAGTAAAGTAATATGGGTTATCAATATTTTTCAAAAGAAATCAATGGAGTGAGTTTTTTACAAACTATCAGGAAGCAACATGTTGAGGACAAGTGTCTGAGGTTTAACTGTGATTGTTAGCAATTATATATTTGAATTTAACAAAGGGAAAAATTAGTCTATGCTTTGTAGACCATATCTATTGATTAAGGATGAATTTACTCATGGTGTAAAAATAAAATTTTTAGAGGATTCTAAGGAGAATATGGAAATATAAATTTCAAGGTCTAATTATGTCTACAAACAAATATATTTCACTCTAGAGTTGATTATATGTTTGACTATGTTCTACAAGTAACCCAGGAAGGGTAATTGAGCTCCTTCTAATGTTGTTTTAATATCTCATGATGAATTAGATATTTGGAAGTGTTTTAGATTCCATAAGGGTGATTTGTGTGAATTGTGAAGGATTAAACAATTAAATGTAGTTTCAATAAAGGTTTAGAAGGTGACTATGTGTTTTTTCATGATGATTGTGTGAACAAAATGTTGTTTGAGTAAATTATGCCTAAGCAAAAGAGTATTGTGATGATTGTTGGCACTTAAGTAGGAACTATAGTGTGTAATGGGTCCATGCATTTTAAAAGTGTTCCTATGTTTTTAGTTTGATTGAATAAGTGTCAAAGAACTGAAAGGATCTCTAAAGGACCTACAAGTGACTTAAGCTTATTTGAAAGTGGATTGTGCTTAAGTGTGACCCATGTGAGATGTCTTAAGGGTGAAGGCATGTATTATGGCTGATAGAAAATACTTTTAACTTAATAATTCATGAATTCTATATATATAGTGAAACCAAATGTGATGGTTTCTAGGTGTGTGTAAGACTTGTGAGTTAGATTTATAGAGGATTGGGTGAGTACAATATTCATTGAAGTAAAGAAAAGAGGAGACCAAGTGTGCCCAATGGTTAGGTTAATGAAAGAGTAGATGGAGGACTATGTGTATGTCTTGTAGGTCATAATTTTTATGGTATAATAATGCTCTTATAGGTTAAATATGAGTGAAGAGGCTTGTGCAAGTGGAATAGAGTGAATTTTTAAGCAACAAAGAGAGGAAGTCGGTCTAGTGGATGGGTTGATGAGAAGAACTAGTTCATGATTATGTGTATGAATTGTAGGTCATATTTCTATGTCACAACAAGGGTTCTTGTAGGTTTGATGCTTTGAAGTGTGAGTGAAGGATAAGTGATGTTTGTGTGAGCTTGGAGGTTTATTTGTGAGGCAAATCAGAGTATGGTCAATTTGAATGACCTCATAGTCAAGTTTCTATTATGGTGATAGATTTGTTATAAGTGTGTAGAAGTGAGTGTGATTAAAGGGTTAGAGAGTGGGGTTAGTTGGGATATGTAATGTGTCCTAATTGATCTTCATGTGTTAGTACAAGTATGTAATTTGATTTGGCCAATAGGGAGTATTGGGTGAAAAGTCAAAGGTAAAGAGTGATAATAAGAGGTCCATCATCAGGTTTTGAAGACATCAGTTCTAAGGTGGACATGTTTATTTCAAAGGAGGGTCTAAAGAACTTGGTCTTCCTTAGGGATAATTACTCATGAAATAGGTTTTTTATAAAAGGTAGGTGGTGTAAAGGAGTTGATCATCTTAGGGGCAAGTGATCCTTGTAGAATAAGCATTTTATTAAATCCTACTCAGGTGGATTTGACTAGTTTCTAGTTTCTAATACCTTATAGGATAAGTAGTCCAAGTGTTTGTAGGCTTAAGAGTGGGCTTTATTCCCTAAAAGGGTTTTTCATGTAGATGATGTGTTGTGTTATCTACTCTTGTTCATGATTTGGATAAATTTACTTTCTTGTTTATGTTGCTAAAATCAAGTTGATGTATGATGGAATGGTTTTACAATTAAATGTGCATTGTTGTCTATTGATTCACCCCCCCCCACTCTTAGTAGCTATTTTTAATAAAAATCAGAAAAATCACTTAAGCTTTGGTGTTACATTATTCAAAATTTAAAATTATAGTAAATGCAGATAAAATTTGAATCTTTACATGGTAAACATGTTCAAAATGAGTAAAACCACTTATATTTTGGTGTTATGCTATTCAAAATTATAATAAATATGTATAAATTTTGAACCTTTACATGTTAAACATGTTTAAAGTGAGAAACATTGCTTATGTTTTGGTGTTAATTTATTCAAAGTTTAAAATTATATGAAACGTGGATAACGTTTGAATGTTCACATGTTAAACATGTTTGAAATGAGTAAACATAGTTATGTTTTAGTGCTAAGCTATTTAAAGTTTAAAATTAAAATAAATTCACATAAAGATTAAATATTTGCATGTTAAACATGTTTGAAATGAGAAAAACAACTTAAGTTTTTGTGTTCCATTATTCATAATTTAAAATTATAAGAACCACACATAAAATTTGAATCATTACATGTTAGACATATTCAAAATAAGTAAAACCACTTAAGTTTTTCTGTTACATTATTCAAAATTAAAAATAATAAGAAATGCACATAAACTTTGAATATTTACATATTAAACAGGTTTGAAATGAGCAAAACCACTTAAGTTTTGGTGTTACATTATTCAAAGTTAAAAATTATAAGAACTATGCATAAAGTTGAAATATTTACATGTTAAACATGTTAGAAACAAGGAAAACTACTTAAGTTTTTGTGTTACATTATTAAAAATTATAATAAACATACATAAATTAAATATGTTTGAAACGAGCAAAATTGCTTAAGTTCTGGTGTTACATTATTCAAAAAAATTATAAGAAACACGTAAAAAGATTGAATTTTTACATGTTAAACACATTCAAAATGAGAAAAATCACTTAATTTTTAGTTTTATGTTATTCAGAGATCAAAATTATAACAATGCACATGAAGTTTGATTATTTACATTTTAAACATGTCCAAAATGTTCAAAACTACTTAAATTTTAATGTTATGTTATTCAAACTTAAAAATTATAATAAACATGCATAAAGATTAAATATTTACATGTTAAACATGTTTAAAATGAGCAGAGCCACATATTCTTTGGTGTTACATTATTCAAAATTCAAAATTATAAGAAACACACATAAACTTTGAATCTTTACATGTTAAACATGTTTGAAATGAGTAAAATTGCTTAAGCTTTGGTGTTACATTATTCAAAATTCAAAATTATAAGAAATCTCTATAAATTTTGAATATTTACATGTTAAACATGTTTGAAAGAAGTAAAACCACTTAAGTTTTAGTGTTACATTATTCAAAATGTAAAATTATAAGAAACACACACAAATTTTGATTTTTTTTCATGTTAAACATGTTCAAAATAAGTAAATCAAGTTAAGTTTTGGTTTTATATTATTCAAAATTAAAAATTATAATAAATGTGCACAAATTTTGAATATTTATATGTTAAACATATTTGAAATGAGTAAACATGCTTGAGTTTTGGTGTTACATTATTTAAAATAAAAAATTATAAGAAACATGCATAAAATTTGAATATTTTCATGCTAAACATGTTTGAAAAGAGCAAACTTGCTTAAGTTTTGGTGTTACGTTATTCAAAATTCAAAATTTTAAAAAATGTACATAAAATTTGAATTTTTTTCATGTTAAACATGTTTAAAATGATGAAAACCACTTAAACTTTTTGTTACAATATTTAAAATTTAAAATTATATGAAACATGTATAAAGTTTGAATTTTTACATGTTAAACATGTTCAAAATAATCAAAACCATTTGAATTTTGGTGTTATGTTATTCAAAACTAAAAAAAAAAATGCATAATGTTTGAGTCTTTACATATGAAACATGTTTAAAATGAGCAAAACTACTTATGTTTTAGTGTAATGTTATTTAAATTTAAAAATGATAAGAAACATGCATACAATTTGAATTTTTACATGTTAAATATGTTCAAAATGAGAAAAATCACTTAAGTTTTGGTGTAAGGTTATTCAAAATTCAAACTTATAAGAAACACACATAAAATTTGAATTTTTACATGTTAAACATGTTTGAAATGAGCAAACCACTTAAGTTTTGGTGTTAATTTATTTAAAGTTCAAAATTATAATAAATGTGCATAAAGTTTGAATCTTTACATGTTAAACATGTTTGAAATGAGAAAAACCATTTAAGTTTTAGTGTTACGTTATCTAAATTTCAAAATTATAAGAAACGTACATAAATTTTAAATATTTACATATTAAACATGTTGGAAATGAGCAAAACCATTTAAGTTTTAGTGATACATTATTCAAATTTTAAAATTATAAGAAACATGCATAAAGTTTGAATATTTACATATTAAACAAGTTCAAAATGAACAAAACCACTTAAGTTTTGGTGTTGTGTTATTTAAAATTCAAAATTATAAGAAATGTACATAAAGTTTGAATCTTATATGTTAAACATGTTTGAAATGAACAAAAATTCTTGAGTTTTGGTGTTACATTATTCAAAATTAAAAATTATAAGAAATGCACATAAATTTTCAATCTTTAGATGTTAAACATGTTCAAAATGAGCAAAATCTCTCAAGTATTAATGTTACATTATTCAAAATTCAAAATTATAACACACATATTGTTTGAATCTTTACATGTTAAATATGTTCAAAAAGAGTAAAACCACTCAAGTTTTGGTGTTACATTATTCTAAATTTAACATTATAAGAAACATACATGAAGTTTGAATCTTTACATGTTAAACATGTTCAAAATAAGAAAAATCATTTAAGTTTTGTTGTTACATTATTCAAAATTATAAGAAACATGAATAAAATTTGAATCTTTACATGTTAAACATGTTTAAAATGAACAAAAGTACTTAAATTTTAGTGTTACATTATTCAAAATTCAAAATTATAAGAATCATGCATAAATTTTGAATCTTTACATGTTAAACATGTTTAAAACAAGCAAAATCGCTTATATTTTGGTGTTCTATTATTCAAAATTATACGAAACATGCATAATGTTTGAATATATACAATTTAAACATGTTAGAAATGAGTAAAATAGCTTAAATTTTAGTTTTTTGTTATTCAAAATTCAAAATAATAAGAAACATGTATAAATTTTGAATCTTTACATGTTAAGCAAGTTCGAAACAAGCAAAACTAATTATGTTTTGGTGTTATGTTATTCAAACATTAAAATTGTAAGAAATGTGTATAAAGGTTGAGTCTTTACATGTTAAACATGTTCGAAACAAATAAACCCAATTAAGTTTTTGTGTTACGTAATTCAAAATTCAAATTTTATGCATAAAGTTTTTATCTTTACATGTTAAACTTTCTTTGAAATGAGCAAAACCACTTAAATTTTGTTGCTAAATTATTCAACATTCAAAATTATAAGAAAAAGTTTGAATTTTTACGTGTTAAACATATTCAAAATGAGCAAACCCACTCAAATGTTAGTGTTACATTATTCAAAATAAAAAATTATAAGAAATAGTTTGAATTTTTACATGGTAAACATGTTCAAAATGAGTAAAATTGCTTAAGTTTTGGTGTTATGTTATTCAAATTTCCAAATTATAAGAAAGACACATAAATATTGAATCTTTACATGTTAAACATTTTTGAAATAAGCAAAATTACTTAAGTTTTGATGTCACATTATTCAAAATTCAACATTTTAAGAAATACAAACAAAGTTTGAATTTCTACATGTTAAACATGTTCAAACCAAGTAAATCCATATATGTTTTGGTGTTACATTATTCAAAATTATAATAAACATGCAGAAAGTTTGAATATTTATATGTTAAACATATTTAAAATGAGAAAAATTGCTTAGATTTTGGTGTTATGTTATTCAAATAAAAAATGGACATAAATTTTAACTCTTTACATATTAAACATCTTCAAGTTATTTAAGTTTTGATGTTACATTATTTAAAATTGTAAATTATAAGAAGCATGCTTAAAGTGACTCTTTACATGTTAAACATGTTTGAAATGAGAAAAACCATGTGAATTTTGGTGTTTCATTATTCAAAATTCAAAATTAAAGAAATGCACAAAGTTCAAATCTTTACATGTTAAACATGTTTGAAATGAGTAAAATCACTTAAATTTTAGTGTTACGTTAATCAAAATTAAAAATTATAAGTAATAAGTATAAAGTTTGAATCTTTACATGTTAAACATATTTGAAACAAGCAAAACTACTTAAATTTTGGTGTTACATTATTCAAAATTCAAAATTATAATAAAGTCGAATAAAGTCTGAATATTTACATGTTAAACATGTTCAAAATGAGCAAAACAACTTTAATTTTGGTGTTACGTTATTCAAAATTCAAAATTATAAGAAATGTGCATAAAGTTGAATCTTTGCATGTTAAACATGTTTGAAATGAGTTAAATTGATTATGTTTTAGTGTTATGTTATTCAAATTTTAAAATCATAAGAAACACATAAAGTTTGAATCTTTACATTTTAAACATGTTTGAAACATGCAAAACTACTTAATTTTTGGTGTTACATTATTCAAAATTATAACAAACATGCATAGAGATTGAATCTCTACATGTTAAACATGTTTGAAATGAGTAAAATTATCTAAATTTTGGTCTTACATTATTCAAAATTCAAAATTATAAGAAACATGCATAAAGTTTGAATCTTTACATGTTAAACATGTTTAAAACAATTAAAACCGCTTAAGTTTTGGTGTTACGTTATTTAAAACTCAAAATTATAAAAAAGGTGTATAAAGTTTTGGTGTTACCTTATTGAAATTTTAAAATTATAAAAAAACACAAATAAAGTTTAAATATTTATGTGTTAAATATATTTGAAATGAGCAAAACCACTTAAGTTTTGGTGTTAAACAATTTTGAATTATTCAAAATTCAAAATTATAAAAAAGTGTTTGAATCTTGACATCTTAAAATGTTCAAAATGACCAAACCCACTTAAATTTTGGTGTTATGTTACATTTAAAATTCAAAAGTATAAGAGACAATTTGAATCTTTACATGTTAAACATGTTCAAAATGATCAAAACCACTTAATTTTTTGTGTTATGTTATTCAAAATTTAAAGTTAGAAGAAACGTGCATAAATTTTGAATCTTTAAATGTTAAACATGTTCAAAACAAAAAAAATCGCTTAAGTTTTTGTGTTACATTATTCAAATTTTCAAATTATAATAAACATGTATAAATTTTGAATATTTACATGTTAAACATGTTCAAAATGAGCAAAACCATATAAGTTTTGCTGTTATATTATTCAAAATTGAAAATTATAAGAAACACATAAAGTTTAAATCCTTACATGTTAAACATGTTTGAAATGAGTAAATCTGCATAAATTTTATTTTTACATTATTCAAAATTAAAATTTATAAGAAACATGCATAAAGTTTGAATCTATAGATCTTAAACATGTTTAAAACATGCAAAACTACTTAAGTTTTGATGTTACATTATTCAAAATTCAAAATTATAAGAAACAGGTATAAAATTTGAGTCTTTACATGTTGAACATGTTTGAAACGAGCAAAATAGTTTTGATGTTATATTATTCAAAATTATAAGAAACATATATAAAGTGACTATTTACATGTTAAACATGTTTGAAATGAGAAAAATTGCTTAAGTGTTAGTCTTACATTATTCAAAATTCAAAATTAGAAGAAACACAAATAAAGTTTAAATCTTAACATGTTAAACATGTTCAAAATAAGTAAAACCACTTAAGTTTGAGTGTTATGTTATTCAAAATTATAAGAAATTCTCATTACATTTGAATCTTTACATGATAAATATGTTCAAAAGAGCAAAACCACTTAAGTTTTAGTGTTATGTTATTCAAACTTTAAAATGATAAGAAACACACATAAAATTTAAATCTTTACATGTTAAACATGTTCAAAACGATCAAATTTGCTTAAATTTTGGTGTTACATTATTTAGAATTCAAAATTATAAGAAATGTGCATAAATTTCAAATATTTTCAAGTTAAGCATGTTTGAAATGAGTAAAACTACTTAAGTTTTGGTGTTACATTATTCAAAATTAAAAATTATAAAAAATGGTCATAAAATTTGAATCTTTACAAGTTAAACATGTTCAAAATAAATAAAATCACTTAATTTTTGGTGTTATGTTATTCAAAATTCAAAATTATAAGATATGCAAATAAAGTTTTAATCTTTACATGTTAAACATATTCAAAACGAGCAAAACCACTTAAGTTTTGGTGTTAAATTATTCAAAATTACAAATTATTAGAAAGATACATAAATTTTGAATTTTTACATGTTAAACATGTTTGAAATAAGCAAAGCTCCTTAAGTTATGGTGTTATATTATTTACAAATTCAAAATTATAATAAATCTACATAATGTTTAAATATTTATATGTTAAACATGTTTGAAATGAGTAAAACCCACTTTAGTTTTGATTACATTATTTAAAATTCAAAATTATAGGAAAATTACATAAAATTAGAATTTTTACATGTTAAACATGTTTGAAATGATCAAATTTTCTTAATTTTTGGTGTTACGTTTTTTCAAATTAAAAATTATAAGAAACACACATAATATTTAAATATTTACATGTTAAATATGTTCAAAACGAGGAAAATGGCTTAAATTTTGGTGTTTTATTATTCAAAATTCAAAATTATATGAAATGTGCTTAAATTTTGAATATTTACATGTTATACATGTTCAAAATAAGCAAAACCACTTAAGTTTTGGTGTTACATTATTTAAAATTCAAAATTATCAGAAATACACATAAAATTTGAATCTTTACATGTTAAACATGTTTGAAATGAGCAATTTTTCTTAAGTTTTGGAATTATATTATTCAAAATTCAAAATCATAAGAAATACGCATAAAGTTTGAATCTTTATATGTTAAAAATGTTTGTAGCAAATTTTCTTAAGTTTTGGTGTTACATTATTCAAAATTCAAAATTATAAGAAACATTCAAAAAGTTTGAATATTTTCATGTTAAACATTTTTCAAATGAGCAAAAATTGTTAATTTTTTGTGTTACGTTATTCGAAATTCGAAATTACAATAAATGTGAATAAAATTTAAATATATACATATTAAACATGTTCAAAATGAGAAAAACCATTTAAGTTTGATGTTATATTTTTCAAAATTATAAATTATAAAAAATGCACATAAAGTTTGAATCTTTACATTTTAAACATGTTCAAAATGAGCAAAACCACTTAAATTTTGGTGTTCTATTATTAAAAATTTAAAAAAAAAAAAAAAAAAAATTGAATTTTTACATGTTTAAAATGAGCAAAACTACTTAAGTCTTAGTGTTATATTAAAATAAAAATTCAAAATTATAAGAAACAATTTGAATCTTTATATGTTAAACATGTTTGAAACAAGCAAAACTACTAAGTTTTAGTGTTACGTTATTAGAAATTCAAAATTATAAGCAACACATATAAAGTTTGAATCTTTACAAGTTAAACATTTTCAATATGAGTAAAACCACTTAAGTTTTGATGTTACATTATTTAAAATTCAAAATTATAAAAAACACATATAAAGTTTGATTTTTTATATGTTAAACATGTTCAAAATGAGCAAAACCATTTAAGTTTTGGTGTTATGTTATTCAAAATTTAAAATTATAAGAAATGTGCATAAATTTTGAATTTTTACATATTAAATATGTTTGAAACAAGCATTACTACTTATATTATGGTGTTATGTTATTCAAAATTTAAAATTATAAGAAATATGCATAATGTTTGAATCTTTACATGTTAAACACGTTTAAAAGTATAAAAATTGCTTAGATTTTAGTGTTAACTTATTTAGAACCTCAAATGATAAGAAATGCACATAAAGTTTGAATCTTTACATGTTAAACATGTTTAAAATGAGCAAAACTACTTAAATTTTGGTGCTCTATTATTCAAAATTCAAACTTATAAGAAACATATATAAAGTTTGAATCTTTACATATTAAACATGTTTGAAATGAGATAAACTACTTAAGTTTTGGTGTTATATTATTCAAAATTTAAAATTATAAGAAAAAGTTAAAATTTTAACATATTAAACATGTTCAAAACGAGCAAAACCACTTATGTTTTGATGTTACATTAAATTAGAAATTCAAAATAATAAGAAGCAATTTGACTCTTTACATGTTAAACATGTTCAAAATGAACAAAACTACTTAAGTTTTAGTATTATATTATTCAAAACTCAAAATTATAAGAAACACATAAAGTTTGAATATTTAAATGTTAAACATATTTAAAATGAGCAAAATTGCTTATGTTTTGATGTTAAGTTATTCAAAATTCAAAATTATAAGAAATACCCATAAAGTTTGAATCTTTACATGTTAAACATGTTTGAAATCATCAAAATTGCTTAAATTTTGGTCTTACGTTATCAAAAATACAAAATTATAATAAACATGCATAGAGTTTAAATCTTTATATGTTAAACATTTTTGAAACAAGCACAACTACTTAAGTTTTGGTGTTGCATTATCCAAAATTATAAGAAATACACAAAGTTTGAAACTTTCTATATTAAACATATTTGAAATGAAAAAAATTGATTAAGTTTTGTTGTTACATTATTCAAAATCTAAAATTATAAGAAATACACATAAATTTTAAATTTTTACATGTTAAACATGCTGAAAACAAGAAAAACTACTTAAGTTTTGGTGTTAGATTATTCAAATTTCAAAGTTATAGGAAACATGCATAAAGTTTGAATATTTACATATTAAACATGTTTGAAATGAACAAAACCACTTAATATTTTGTGTTATGTTATTAAAAATTCAAAATGATAAGAAACACACATAAAATTTGAATCTTTACATGTTAAACATGTTTGAAATGAGCAAAAGTTTTGGTGTTAACTTACTCAAAATTCAAAATTATAAGAAAGACACATAAGTTTTGAAAATTTACATGTTAAACATGTTCAAAATGAGCAAAACTACTTAAATTTTGGTGTTCCATTATTCAAAATTATAAGAATCAGTTTGAATTTTTACATGTTAAACATGTTCAAAACATACAAACCCTCTTATGTTTTGGTATTACATTAAATTCAAAATTCAAAATTTTATGAAATAATTTGAATCTTTACATATTCAACTTGTTGAAAATGAGAAAAATTGCTTAAGTTTTGGTGTTAAGTTATTCAAATTCAAAATTACAAGAAATGCACATAAATTTTGAATATTTACATGTTAAACATGTTCAAAATGAGAATAACCACTTAAGTTTTGATGCTACATTATTCTAAATTCAAAATTATAAAAAATATACATAAATTTTGAATTTTTACATGTTAAACATGTTGGAAATGATCAAAATAATTTAATTTTTGGTGTTACATTGTTCAAAATTTAAATTATCAAAAATACACATATAGTTTAAATCTTTACATGTTAAACATGTTCAAAACACTTGAGTAAAACCACTTAAGTTTTGGTGTTGTATTATTTAAATTTTAAAATTATAAGAAATGTGCATAAAGTTTGAATCTTTACATGTTAAACATGTTTAAAATGAGGCAAACTTCTTGAGTTTTAGTGTTACATTATTCAAAATTAAAAATTATTAGAAATGTGCATAAATTTTGAATCTTTAGATGTTAAATATGTTTGAAATGAGCATAACTACTTCAATTTTAGTGTTACATTATTCAAATTTCAAAATTATAAGAAAAATACATATATTTTGAATCTTTACATGTTAAATATATTTAAAACAAACAAAACCACTCGTGTTTGGGGTTACATTATTCAAAACTCAAAACTATAATAAAAATGCATAAATTTTGATTCTTTACATGTTAAAGATGTTCGAAAGAAGCAAAACAACTCATGTTTTAGTGTTACATTATTCAAAATTCAAAATTATAAGAGACACTTAAAAAGTTTGAATTTTTA
Organism: Torreya grandis; assembly: GCA_037957365.1. NCBI lineage: Eukaryota > Viridiplantae > Streptophyta > Pinopsida > Cupressales > Taxaceae > Torreya > Torreya grandis. The sequence continues at coordinate 1,276,412 of JARHVA010003759.1, forward strand.
CATGTCAAACATGTTCACAATGAGCAAAATCATTTAAGTTTCAGTGTTATATTATTCAAAATTAAAAATGATAATAAACATTCATAAAATTTGAATCTTTATATGTTAAACATGTTTGAAATGAATAAAACTACTTAAATTTTGGTGCTATATTATTCAAATTTTAAAATTATAAGAAACATGTATAAGGTTTGAATCTTTACATGTCCAAAATGAGCAAAACCACTTAAGTTTGGGTATTTAATTACTTTAAATTCAATATTATAAGAAATGTGCATAAAGTTTGAATCTTTACATGTTAAACATGTTCAAACAAGAAAAACTACTTATATTTTGGTATTACATTATTCAAAATTCAAAATTATAAGAAACACACATAAAGATGGAATCTTTACATGTTAAACATGTTTGAAAGAAGTAAAACCGCTTACGTTTTGGTGTTATGTTATTTAAAATTCAAAATTTTATGCTTAAATTTTTTATTTTTAAATGTTAAACATGTTTGAAATGAGCAAAACTACTTATGTTTTGGTGTTACATTACTCAAAATTATAAGAATTTTTACATGTTAAACATGTTTGAAATGAGCAAAACCACTTAACTTTTTGTGTTATGTTATTCAAAATTCAAATTTATAAGAAAGGCACATAAAATTTGAATATTTATATGTTAAATGTGTTTTAAATGGGCAAAATCTCTTAAGTTTTGGTGTTACATTATTCAAAATTCAAAATTATAAGTAATGCACATAATTTTAAATCTTTATATGTTAAACATGTTCAAAACAAGAAAAATCACTTAAGTTTTGGTGTTACGTTATTCAAAATTATAAGTAATGTAAATAAAACATGAATCTTTACATGTTAAACATGTTTCAAACAAGCAAATCTACTTAAGTTTTGATGTTATGTTATCAAAATTCAAAATTTTAAGAAACATACATAAAATTTTAATCTTAACATGTTAAACATGTTCAAAATGAGCAAATTTGCTTAAGTTTTGGTGTTACATTATTCAAAACTCAAAATTATAAGAAATGCATATAAAGTTTAACTTTTTACATGTAAAACATGTTCGAAATGAGTAAAATCACTTAAATTTTGGTGTTAGGTTATTCAAAATTCAAAATTATAAAAACATGCATAAAGTGACTCTTTACATGTTAAACGTGTTTAAAATGAGCAAAATTGTTTAAGTTTTAGTCTTACATTATTCAAGACTCAAAATTATAAGAAACGTGTATAAATTTTAAATATTTACATGTTAAACATGTTTGAAAAGAGCATAACTGATTAAGTTTTAGTGTTACATTATTCAAAGTTATAAGAAATGCACATAAAGTTTAAATATTTACATATTAAACATATTTGAAATAAGAAAAATTGTATAAATTTTGGTATTACATTATTCAAAATTTAAAATTATAACAAACATGTATAAAGTTTGAATCTTTAAAATATTAAAAAATGCGCATAAAGTTTGAATCTTTCATGTTAAACATATTCAAAATAAATAAAACAACTTAAATTTTGGTGTTACATTATTCAAAATTCAAAATTATAGTAAACATGCATAAAGTTTGAATCTTTACATATTAAACACATTTAAAATGAGCAAAATCACTTAAATTTTGGTGTTACATTATTCAAAATTCAAAAGTATAAGAAAGCCACATAAGTTTGAATCTTTACATGTTAAATATGTTCAAAATGAGCATAATCACTTAAGTTTTGGTGTTATGTTATTCAAATATTAAAATTATAAGAAACATGGATTAATTTTGAATGGTTACATGCTAAACATGTTCAAAATGAGCAAAGCTGATTAAGTTTTGGTGTTAAGTTATTCAAAATTCAAAATTATAAGAAATGAGCATAAAGTTTGAATCTTTCCATTTCAAACATAAAACTACTGAAATTTTGATGTTACATTATTCAAAATTTTAAATTATAAAAAACTTGCATAAAATTTAAATCTTTACATATTAAACATGTTCAAAATGAGTAAAATCGATTATATTTTAGTATTACATTATTTAAAATTAAAAATTATAGGAAACGTGCATAAATTTTAAATCTTTACATGTTAAACATGTTATAAATGATTAAAACCACTTAATTTTTGGTGTTATGTTATTCAAAATTCAAAATTATAAGAGGACACATAAAGTTTGAATATTTACATGTTAAACATATTCAAAACAAGCAAACCTGCATAGGTTTTGGTGTTACATTATTAAAAAATTTGAATTATAAAAAATTACTTAAGTTTTGGTCTTGCATTATTAAAAATTCTGAATTATAAAAAATGTGAAGAAAGTTTGAATATTTACATGTTAAACATGTTTGAAATGAGCAGAATTACTTAAGTTTTGGTCTTGCATTATTGAAATTTCAAAATTATAATAAACACGCATAAAGTTTGAATCTTTATATGTTAAACATATTTGAAACGAGCAAAACCACTTAAGTTTGGAGTTACATTATTCAAAATTAAAATAAACATGCCTAAAGTTTGAATATTTACATGTTAAACATGTTCAAAATGATAAAAACTACTTAACTTTTGGTCTTCCATTATTTAAAATTCAAAATTATAAGAAAAAGTTTAAATCTTTACATGTTAAGGATGTTTGAAACAAACAAACTCGCATAAATTTTGGTGTTACATTAAATTCAAAATTCTAATAAATAATTTGAATCTTTACATGTTAAACATATTTGAAATGAGTAAAATCGCTTATGTTTTACTGTTACATTACTCAAAATTTCAAATTATAAGAAACACATAAATTTTGAATCTTTAAATGTTAAATATGTTTGAAATTAAAAAAAACTACTTAAGTTTTGGTGTTACATTATTCAAAATTCAAAATTATAAGAAACACATATAAAATTTCAATCTTTACATGTTAAACATGTTGGAAATGAGCAAAACCATTTAGTTTTTTATGTTATATTATTCAAAATTTAAAATTATAAGAAATGCACATAAATTTTGAATCTTTACAAGTTAAACATGTTTGAAATAAGCAAATAGGCATAAATTTTGGTGTTACATTATTCAAAATTCAAAATTATAAGAAACATGTTCAAAATGAGTAAAATTCTTTAAGTTTCGGTGTTATGTTATTCAAAATTATAAGAAACACACATAAAGTTTGACTCTTTACATGTTAAACATGTTTGAAATGAGCTAAACTATTTAAGTTTTCGCGTTACGTTATTCAAAAATCAAAATGATAAGAAACGTCCATAGAGTGACTCTTTACATGTTAAACATGTTCAAAATGAGTAAAACCACTTAAGCATTGGTGTTACATTATTTAAAATTCAAAATTATAAGAAAAATGGATAAAGTTTAAATCTAAAACAACACTAACTTTTTTTAGTACACAATGAGACATCAAAAAACCCCACTGTATAAAATTAATGCAGTGCAATGCATCTCAACAACTCTATAGGAAGTACTCATAACCCACAACTAGCATCCCAAAGGATAGTGCTTTAAACAACCAAAATTGAATTAATCACCTCCAAGAATGTCTGGTTAGTCAAATGCTAGGAAAGCAAACAATAAATTATGGGAGAGAAATACATGAGCATGGGGTCCAAATGATTGAACACAAGGGTCCATCCCACCAACATGCTTAGACAAGTCTTAACACCTCATGAGATCAGCAAGTGGAGATCTCTAATCCATTATTAGAGCCAAAATGTCATAAGCATAATGATCCTAAAACCCTTATGGGGAAACACCCAAGTGAGGACTACTCTTTGTCCTACCCCAATTGGATGATCCAAGGCCTTTGGAAAAACATTACATCTTTCTTCCTTAATTTAGGAGCCACACAAATGGGATGCAACTCTATGAAGAAGGAATGGAACTATTTTAAGCTAGATGAGGTACAAAATACTGAATTTAAGGTGGGTGACATCACACACATGAGTCCCCTATTGAAAAAGTGTACAATTTGCGTAAGAAACAATTACTACTCATGATACATTAATACCATTCTCTGTGCCAACCATAGGGGTCTACACCTAAATTTTGCTTACTCATCATTTAGTTAACATATCTTGCTATTACATAAACATAGGCATTCACACCATCCAATTAGCTTTCATAAGACACACATCAAGCATTCATTCCTTAAATATCCTCAGGTATTTACTTATGTGATTATTAAGGAAGATCTAGTAACTCATTGACAAGGTGGACTATTTAGTCATATAAACAAGTGTAATCATTAAGTTTTCCATCACTCATTAAATTCTTAATCCAAATCTAGGATCATTTATCACTTTAATGAACACATATAAGGTATACCAAGATTTCAATGACAAGCATAAGCTTAAATTTTTAAGCACACACAAACTAATATAACCAATGACTATCCATTTTCAAATAAGCATAATGATAATTTAACCAACTTCTGTTAATCAAGAGTTATATTATAACCATCTGAGTTACTATCCTTCTTAGAAACTTGACATATGTCTAAACCACTATAACACTATTAATGGTATAATCCGGTTTATAATGTGGGATCTCATACGAAGATCATTAATCTAGCTTACTTCATTGCTTAAGCAATAGAAATAAGCTCTCTTAAAATGACATTATGACCAATAACCATTCATTTCTAAATTATAAGAATGAGAACATATTGTTTTAAATCAACAAGAGATTATTTGCATAAGCTATTTGTATCACCTTATTTACAACTAAGATTATAAACATGATAATACCATGTGCTTATCAACAACGCTATAATTAAAGGATGTCTTATATCAACATGAGAAAATTGATTGCATAAATCAAGTAAAACTATTCATTTCAACTAAGGTTATAAACCACACAACCATAACTCATAAAATGTCATAATAAAATAACATCAAAGACTATCCGTTTAATCATACATCAGGTTGTATACTTGTCTATGGTTACTAATATAAATGCAAGTCTATCACATTACGAATCATGTTTCAAAATAACAATATCTCTTATCATAATTAGGTATCATCATGCAATTGTTATAAATAATTGATAGGTCCCCATGCTAGGTAGGCATACTATGCCATGAGAATGTCACTAGGTAATATTCATCGTAAGGTCTATATAAATATACGTAACTCCACGAAGGATAATTACAACCTCTAACTAATTCTAGCACATCACAAGGCAACACCATTTTACCTTCATGTGAATTCAAGGTTAAAGACATTATGGTTACAACTGTTTCAATAATAACCCTTTTTCCAATTTGTGTCTACTTAAAATCAATAAGTATATCACTTACTCATGTTCATACAATAATATATAAGGTTCAAATATCACATAATGCATATTAAATACAATAATACTCATATGGAAATTAGATCCCAATATGAATGCATATCAAAGGAGGAAATACAGTTGATTAAATGTATAAGAACTATATAACTTTCATCAAGAATGCCTCCAAGTCAATATCATATCTAGTCATGTTCATATTCCAGCACAACAATATTACCAACCTGCATAAGGTAATGAGATAGAACCATAACATAAATAGATAATCAACCACAATCTAACATGCCAATATCATACGTCAATAGACATGAATAAGAGGAAGCTATCATATGCAATCCAGGTACAACAATGAAGAAAGATGAACATTGTAAGGAGGACACCTCTTAATCTAACCCTATGAACTCAACCATCGATGGCCCTTACCAACTCAACCATCAACTTGGTGGAGGGTTTTGGCAAGTAGATATTTGAATGAGGTAAGAGGTATACATGTAATGCTAAGCCACCAATAAAGACTTATAAAACTATCAACAATGATAAAATAAATAATGCACAAAACATGAAGCCATAACACTCAACCAAACAATGGGCCTGAGTAATGCTCAAGGCATAAATTAGAACTTTATCAAGATTTTACCATTAAAATGACAATATAAACCTTACTTCAAAACCACATAAAGCATTTCATGACTAAAATCAAACTCATACAAGGAACATGAGTAACCAATTCACAAAGTAGGAAAGAATCAGTGCATGTTTCATACATACATATATTTATTTAATTATAACCAACTAGTTCCATATTAAATAAAATATATAGACCTTTTTTCCCAAACCAAAACATATGTTAAAGGATAAGAACTCGGTCTTTTAATTTTAATATACCCCATCATTTTTAATCTGATATTAAATATTTTAGTGGTTAACCAAAACCCATGCATCTGATGCCAATCTCAATGCTTTGAGACATTTAAGACCCAAATGTTTTAATCCATTTTTAAAAGGTATAACAATACATCTAAAATATATTTTATGAAATCCCTATCTAATATAGGGTTCTAAGGAATAGATTTCCAATAAGGGGATTTGTTTAATGATATTCAATATACACCCCAAATCAATTTCCAAATTAAATAAAAGCCCTTAAAATAAGCCAACCTACGATTGCCCAAAATAAGGCTAAGTTATAATTAATGGGGGAATTCTAGCTTAGTCGAGATTACAAACATTATGGAAACCAACATATAAAAACCAAACCAATTCACCATGCTAAGGAGTACCAAACCAGGTTTCATTAAAACTTTCAGGGTTTGATTTTGACATAGTAGGGTAAAATTTAAGATAACCCAATAGTAAAATTGGGTAATATCCACACCCACAAGTAGTAATCCATTTCACATTTCTTAATCATACATTTTTTTTATTTTATATTGAAAGGGAACAAAATCCAATAAAATTTGATTAAAGACCATCGAGGTTCATTGTGAAGTCTCTCAACTTAAAACCCATCAACCTAAAACTGTGATGCCCAAAATTTTATCCAAACAAAACCCATAAAAATACTATTATTTAAATAAAAAAATTGTGTGATGTTAACTCCAAACAACTACAAACACACTTGACTAAACACTTCATCAAATTAACTCAACTAAACCAATATGTGTTCAGTTTACATACATTAAGAATTCAAGTCTATAAGCAAAAAAATTGAAGGAGTAACTAAACCCTTAAGTCATTTGACCTCAATACCAACTCTGAACTACTCATAAAGAAACTACTCATGTCAAGGTAGGATCACCCAACACATGGTGTAAAAAGGGTTGAAGTGTTCACCTCATAGCCAAGTCTCATTTCTATCAATTTGCCTATCACATGGTGATTGATAAAATATCCAAACTATAGAATATTTTATTTTGACAACACTTACCAAATCCATTAGCTATAGGATACCTTATAACCTCATAGAACTAAGTTTAATAAAAACAATCACTAAAATATCTATGTTCTAAGGTGATTTTAACACAAAAAATTATTTTGCCTAGCGGATTCTAGAATAAAGTAGTTCAAAATCAAGCTACTAAAAATAGTAAAAACATCCATAAGAGATTAATAAAAGTTTTGGAGAAAATTTAAAGCCAAATTAAATCATTATTAACTTTTGGTTTTATGGAGTGAATCCATTTTCTATTTTTAATATTCTAATTTTGAAATGATCTTGCAAGCTAGACAACAAAGCTCAGGTATAGAAAATGTCAACTACCTTTGGAAGAGGGCTAACCAAAAATACTAAATGACAATATAAATGAAATAATAAAATTTATATATTGATATTAATCTCAAATAAATAGGTTATATCTTTTAGAATCTATGTGTATCAAACTAGGTGATTTTTACAACCCTATTTCTAGAATGACTTCACATGACCTAATTCAAAAAATTGGAAAAACTAGTGTTGAACAAGGTTCAAGATGTCCTTGTTAAAAAAATAAAATGATGATTTAAATGAAATATGAATGTTGATACAAAAATATAAAAGTTAAGACTACATGGTAAAACCATGAATCTATAAAAATGCTAAATTGGATTATAAATTAAACACTCTTTTTTGAATGATCGTGCAAATAAAAATAGTAGAATATTTTTGAATAAATTGTACTTGAAATTAAGTTATTAAAAATATCTGCCAAAATTTCTTGAAATTTTAAAATTACTTTTGAAAATTTAAATATAAAAGAAGCCTCTATCAACCTTCAAACTGAGATTATGTTACTCTAACTTCTTTAGGAAAAGTGACTCCAAAGACACTTTGAAAACTAGAAGAAGCCATTGAGTGATTGATTTCAACAATTTCCTCTAGAAGTGGTTTCACTAAAAATCAAATGGGTGAGACAAGATGATTGAATTCTAAGGATTAAATTAATTTTACATATGGAAAGAGATTTCAAGACTTCATTTAATTAACTTAGCAAGCATAGTTGTTTATTCAAGTTAAAAACCAATTAAACTTAAGCCAATTTTTTAATTTAATTAGTTTAGTTTATTGATTATAATTTATCATATCAATGAGGTCAATACATGTTTTAGAGTGTAAGGCTAATTTTTTAACAATGTTTTAGGTCATTGTAGTTACATCACTAGATATTTAAGCAAGGTAACTTGAATTTCTAAGCCTTTAAAACATCTTGGTTTTGTTTTTTGAAATTACATTCCTTTGATTCAAAAGTTTATCTTGCCAAAAATAAAATCACTTTAAATCTACAACACTATTAATTCAACTTTACTTATCAAGTTATGTTCTTTTGGGTTATGAAGGCTTGGCATAAAATTTTATTTTGTTAAATTTATAGGGTTCATTCATTTCATCTTGAGTAATTAATTTATGTCTTACAAAACTTTAATTTAAAATCAAAGGCCATGTTATACATAATGCCATCAAATGGATTAAAATTTAAAAATGATTTTTTATGCCTTAATACAATAAACCATTTTTTATTCCAATGGTATAACAATGGTATTAAGGGTTACACAAATTATCTATTCACTTATACAAATACATACACAATTTCAATAGAAGAAACAATAATTATATTACAATCCAAAGTTTACATCCTCCCTACAAAAATGAGGACAACTACTTTCTTATCACAAGATAAAATAGAGCCCTACAACAACTTCCTCTACAAACATTTATAACGACAAAAAAATACATAATATCTTTAAGAATAACTAAGCTAGATCTTCTTTTCCTATACTATGAAAATAATCAGATAAAATGGATTAGCTTACACTGAATAAGAGATTTCCACTCTCTAAACCACTTCACTTTTCAAAAATAATAAGCAATTATAAATATTACAATATAATGACTAATAACAACATATATGTGGCAATTCAAAAAGTTACCCAAGAGAGAATAAATAATATGAACAACATCAACACGGTGCTTAGCTTACTAGTACCTAAACTCTACTCCAAACATCTAATAATTACAATTATTATTACACTAGTTGTAATAACTTAAAAATTCATATAACTACACATTTCTATAAAGTTAAACAAACAAATTTGACAATCCTAAGCATGGTATATCTAGTCACTCTATAAACTCTCTAGGTATGACATCAATAGAAATAATAATAATATTATATAGTCAATTTCCATTCACAAGAATCTCGGACTACAAATTTTAAAATCAACTCATTTATATATTTATTAAGGTGAGACCCAATTTTAACATCATTATGTAGGTTCCCTCAAACAATCTAACCATCAAACTTTGAACAAAGTTATTATTACTAGATTTTGTATTCAAGTATAGTTAGCAATCAAAATAAAACTTCTAAATTCTTCTTGATTTAAACCCATTCCCAATGGTGATAGAGAAGGAGAAAATCTTGATTCCTCACAAAACATAGATAGGTATTAAATTCCATAAACAATACCCTTATAATAACTAAATATACACCATTATGCTTCTACCAACATGCATATGCCTCAAATCTACATTCCACTACAAAAAGATTTTTATTACTTAAAGTTTACATACATATAAACCTTCGAAATGAAATGGAAATAGCAATAACTTCATAAGTATAAGCTTTATATTTATATCTAAAAATATGGAGATATAGACATATATTATGAGTATATTTAACCATTTAATATTAATATAAAAAATCATTCCAAAATCATATACAAGACTATTTTCCTTATCTATGTACTTAAAGTTTACATACATACATACATACATACATACATACATACATACATACATACATATATATATACATATGTCTATATATATATATATATATATATATATATATACATATATATATGTATATATGTATGTATGTATGTATGTATGTATGTATGCATGCAAATATATATATATGTATATATATATGTATATATATATACATACATACATACATACATACATACATACATACATATATATATATATATATATATATATATATATATATATATATATATATATATATATATGTATGTATGTATGTATGTATGTATGTATGTATGTATGTATATATATGAAATTTATTTTAAACCCATATTCAATATTACAAAGGTTCTTATATAAAAAATCATCCCAAAATCATATACAAGACTATTTTCCTTATCTATGTACTTATATATATATATATATATATATATATATATATATGTATGTATGTATGTATGTATGTATATATGTATGTATGCAATATATATATATATATATATATATATATATATATATGTATATATATATGTATATATATACATACATACATACATACATACATACATACATACATACATACATACATATATATATATATATATATATATGTATGTATGTATGTATGTATGTATGTATATATATGTATGTATGTATGTATATCTATGAAATTAAACCCATATTCAATATTACAAAGGTTCTTATATAATATCAAATATTATTTCCTTTGCATAATCAAATATATTTATATATATTCAAATTAAATATTTTATCCATATTTAATATTAAATATGGTGCTGACAAATATATATATATATATATATATACATATATATATACATACATACATACATACATACATACATACATACATACATATATACATACATACATACATACATACATACATACATACATACATACATACATACATATATATATATATATATATATATATATATATATATATTAATTTCATCCCATATTCAATATTACAAAGGTTCTTATATAATATCAAATATTATTTCCTTTGCATAATCAAATATATTTATATATATTCAAATTAAATATTTTATCCATATTTAATATTAAATATGATGCTGACAAAAATATAAAACATACATATATTATTTTACAAATACCCATATATACATTTATATTAATTAATGACATAAAAAAGGTATTTAATCATCTATTATTTTCATGTGAAAATATTATATAATGTAATATTTAAATATATTTAAATCTCAATTATAAAATTATTTATTTATTTACTTTATTTAATACATAAATATATATTTTATTCTTATTTGTTTTAATTTTTTTACTGAGTGTTTGGTTGGTGGTCCATGGTTGATGACCAAGTGTTAAGGCCCCCGACCATGGTTGTCGACCTAGTTCATGGTGGGGGTTGAGGGAAATGGCCGGCTGACCGCCCCCTCCCTTCCCACTATGGGAAGGGGCTGGGGATGGTACAACCACCACCTTACCACCCCCCGTCATTCTAATTTTTTTTAACCAAATAATTTATTTAATATACATTCATCATTTTAAAAAAAATTATTTATAAAAATATGTAACTTTAAAACCAACGATTTGTCTTTCATGATATATATCATTTCTTTTAAAATTATTTTATTTATTTATTTTTTAAAAATAACTTAATATAATAATCCTATATTATTATTATTATTATTTATTGAAAATATAACCCTACATTTTGAATGCACACACACACATAGACACACATATTATATATTTTGAAGAAAAGGAAGAACAATACATTCTTAAATCTTTTTTTTTGGTTCATTGTTTCAAAAAATGATAGAGATTAAGAAAGATCCATTCTATTCTGCTTTTGCCTCCATCTCTCTTCTTTCTTAATTTCAAAAAGCTCCCAAGAGAGACAAATCACCACCAAAACCAAAATTCACAAATAAACACAACTCCAAAGCCTTAACTAAGTTTTGGCCAAGTTGCATATTTAAAACTCAAAACCTTAATTTTTTATTTTATTTATTTTTTATTTTGCTTCCTAACACCCTCAAATGACCCATCACTTTCCTTATTCAAAGATATTACCCTCTCTTACAAGCCCACATGGGCTATTATAACTAAATTAATTTAAAATTGCCCTACTCCCAAGACACTCAACCAAATGGGTTGAGTGCTTACACTAGGCTAGGGTCTATGTAGGCTTTCTAGAAAACCTATGGGGGAGTGGAGCTCATAGGCTCCCTATGAGTCCTATGACTCTCCTAAAAATAATAAAAATCTATTTTATAAATTTTTAAATTCATCTAATAAATATGAGAGGCTTAACTCTAATTAATCATTTTAAACTTTTAATTAATCTTTATTCATTGATAAATCAAGAGAATTGTAATTCAAAACTTTAATAATCACGTAAAATAATTGGCAAGTATTTTAATTGGGATGAGAAGACAATACAGAAACAATTACATACTCCCCTATTATAAAAGCATCATCCTTGATGCAGAAATCACAAGGGATGAAAAGATGTTAATTACTAGCTCTTGACATCTCTAGAATACTACCACAACCATTGATAGTTGAAGTTCCACTAGAAATCAATTGAACTGAGTAACGACTAATACACACATAAATATAAGTGTCAACCCAAGGCCAATAATGTTGATCATAAGTGAACATCACGAAATAATACTAACCAATACTAATAACCACTAACTACCACAACCCAACTAATATCATAAAAGTATATCTAACAAGACTCTAAAATTACATATACACCATGTATCAATCTATTGTATAGTTATACTAAGTGATCAATGTCATCCCAAGGGGAACATGTCATGTGACAAATGCACTATTCTAAGATTAATGCTAATGAGAAAATAATACACTACAATACCTTGAATGTTAGACTATGCTGAATCAAAGTCCCACACTAAGTAATACTACCAAAATGTGCTATACTGATCAATATCATAAGGTGCCAACTAAAACACAAATATCCTTTGAAATGAGCAAGTGAGAACAAATTTCATCCTAATATAAGTCATGTTATTATTTGCATCTATCACTAACCAACTGAAGCACACATTCATGAAAGTAAAAGTAACCATCTAATGTCTAAATCATTCTGAGAAGAGAAAAGTGAGCACCAATCATGGTGAGGGTACACTATTAGGATAGGTATCCATTCATGGCAATATCATTTATAACTAACTAAACAATATTGAACCATATTAGACCATGATGAAATAACCAATCAAGGTGTGCTAAAATAATAAGTACTCACTACATACCAAATCATTTGCTTAGGCCTCTTATCATCAATATAAAATGATACCACTATTGAAATGAGTAAGAAACATTGTTCTCTATCATATAAACTCTTTAGACATCCTAAAATATTCATAACCATGTAAGGACCACATAGACACACACACACACACACACACACACACACACACACACACACACACACACACACACACACACACACACACACACACACACACACACACACACACACACACACACACACACACACACACAAACACACACACAACCATCATGTCTAGTGGGGTGAGAAGGGTGGTATCATGAACCAGCATGATTGGTTTTCATCATGACCCATTAGCTATATTCCAAGCTATTTCTTCTCCCCCACATCATGCCATAGGCATACTAGTTATGCATATATACACATATGAAACCAAGACCAAAAATCATAAAAAAATATACAAGAGAATCAACTGATCATGTAAGGTCAAAACTAATAAAAGTGAGACTAAGTAGTCTCAAAGGAAAAATATAAACACATAAATTTAGAATAATTTTCAATAACAATGTCCATGATTGGCTGTTTGAAAAAAAAATCAAAGACAATAAAATAAAATGTTGGTTTCCAATCAACTTAAAAAATTAAATCCAATCAATATAAATGATTTTGGCAAAATATAAGTGAAAATAAGTCACATCATGAACACTATGTGACTTCTACAAGGCACTAAATGTCACCCAAGGGGAGAAGGTATAAGGTAAGAGGGCATCAGGTGGTCCACTAGCCTTAATAGAGAATCAAACTACATCATCGATCATAGTGGATTGGTCCACCTACCATTACCAAATAAAAATAATCCACTAGCCATCCAACGAATCAAACTACATCATCAACTAGGGTATGGTCCATCATAATAAGAAGTTGATATAAATAATAACTCCAAACATAACATCCTAGTTCTATAAAAGTACTAAGGTAATCATATTATCTCACATCCCTGACTATCATGTAATCATATTGTCAAATAGCATTTTTATAGAGAGTAATGATTTCAAACATATCAAAAAATGAAATTTCATTGATCCAACCGATGCCACAATGTCATCTCAGATGATATTTTCAACATATATCTATAACTCTAGTTAAAATCTCATGAGGAATATTTGAGTCTCTCTATGTATAGTAATATAATGTCCCAAGGTAGCACATAGAAATCTTATCTATTATCCATCATTAACCATCATTGAATAAACTGAATAAAAACCCATATCATAGTAAAGTGCTATTAAAAATAAAATATCCAATGACATTTGACCATAGCTATCCACCATGTCAACCATTGATAAAGGATAATAACAACTACCAACTCTCACACATGGAATCTTAGTGCCACATAAATACTAATGTAGACATATTATCTCATATCTCTATTTGTAACTACTCTTAAGTAACATATCTCAAAGAAAATATCATTATCAAACATAGTTCCTTGAAGTTCTACTGAGTGAAAATTGTATGTATGTTTGAGTGCACACCACTAAAAATTGTTATCTATTGAAAATACAAGAAATATCAATATTTATAAATAATAATCACTAAGATAAACATGAATCAATTGAACTTATAATTAATCCATAATCCAAATGACCAAAATTTCACCATTCTCAACTAGGGTGTGACAAGATGAAGAAAATAGGGTTTTACAGGTCCTGATGCATGCATCGAATATGGTATCACATGCTACTAGATTTTGTATGTGTTAGCATAACACAAAATATCTAAAGTATGCAATGGTCAATGCAAAAGATAAGGTCATCTAAAATGGGTCATCATTCACAAAAGTTGGAGAATCACAACCAATGCTAATTATATGTTATAGGCAACTAGCATATATATACTACCAAATCAAGGTGTGCCTGTATCACAAGCTTTTTCAAAAAAGGAGAGGATTTTTAATTTAGGGTTACTATTACCTAAAGCTTCAAAATAAATTCTCTTATTTTAATTCCATTAACATTCATAGGACACCTATCACTATAAAAAAATCTAGACTACTGTTAAACACATATTCCTTTATTTATATAAATGTGTAATATTCCTATCATTACCACCTTTATTTTAACACCATAAGACTATTTATGATTTTAAAATTGGTTAAGTTATA
Source organism: Torreya grandis (assembly GCA_037957365.1). Classification (NCBI taxonomy): domain Eukaryota; kingdom Viridiplantae; phylum Streptophyta; class Pinopsida; order Cupressales; family Taxaceae; genus Torreya; species Torreya grandis. The sequence goes on from JARHVA010003759.1 coordinate 1,291,886, forward strand.
TAAATCCAAGCTTGGATCTAATAAGAAATAATTTCAACATATTTACTATAAATTCATGATTCATCTATGTAATACACATGTAGGAAGAATGTTGTAAATCTCATTAGTTTAATTCTACATACAATCAATCACTATAATTATTAAATGCATATAAAATTTCTTCACCACTAAATAACATTATTATCACCAAACCACTTAGGAAATATCATATTTTTATACCTATAATAAATAATATATCATATTATTATGCAATAAATATACTTAAAATCAAGTCAATGAAAGGTAAAAATAACAACTCTAACCTTAACATCTAGGGGAATTAGTAATTCTAAGCTAGCATGCACATAATTAATTCTTAACTAAAGGTAAATAATGTGTTTGGATGTTGAAAACTAAATTAAGATACATCAAAGTAGGTTTTACATTCTTACTTATATTCAAATCATAGTATATACGAACATAATTTCTCATAGGAATGTATTCAAACCTTAGCAAGAGATTATAGAAAATAAATCTTCTAGACCACCTCCACAATGGTGTCAATCAAAATATTAGAATAATAAATAAGTGTATTAAGATAAAATACCATTTAAGTACATATATAAGAAATACACAATTTATATACAACATTAAAACTCAATCATATATAAATAAATATATATTACACAATAAATGTTATACAAAATGCTAACTTAAAATATAGATATGCCAACAAAGTTATCAATTCAAAATTTAAAGTAAACTTCACCCAAACACAACCAACATGGTCACATAAATCAATTTATGATCTCAACTCACTGTGATTACAAATAAATAGAGAATATTGTGATGATAAGTTTCACAACTTCATCATAAATACTAAACACAATCCCTAGAGTTCTTGGTGTTGAACCAAGGCTCTAATACCAAAATGTGATGCCCAAAATTTCACCCAAATAAAATACATAAAAACACTACTATTATTTTTAAATCTTGTGTGATTTTAAATTTGAATAACTACAAACACACTTGAATAAAAACTTCATCCAATTAACTCAACTAAACCAATGTGCATTTGGTTTACATACATTTAAGAATTCACATTCGTAAATAAAAAATAAAAGGAGCAATTAAATCCTTAATTCATTCCACCTCAATACCAACTCTAAACTACCCATGAATTCCCTAGATAAAGAAACTACTCATGTCAAGGTAGGATCATCCAACACATGGTGTAACCAAGGCTGACTTGTTCACCTCTTATCAAAGTCTCATTTCTATCAATTTGCCTATCACATGGTGATGGATAAAATATCCAAACTATGGAATAATTTAATCTAACACCACTTCACAAAGACGTTAGTTATATGATACCCTATAAAACCATAGAACCTATTTCATTAATAACAAACACTAAAATATTTCAGTGTTCCAAGGTGATTTTAGCATAAAAACTATTTTGCCTAGTAGATTTTAGAATAAAATAATTCAAAATTGAGATAATAAAAATAGTAAAAATATCCAAAAGAGATTAATAAAATTTCTAAAGTAAATTTAAATCCAAATTAAATCACTAATAACTTTTATTTTTGGAGAGTGACTCCATTTTCTATTTTTAACATTTCAATTTTGAAACAACCTTGCAAGTTGGACAACAAAACTCAGGTATAGAAAATGTCAACTGCCTTTGGAATAGGGCTCACAAAAAATACTAAATGATAATATAAATGAAATAAGAATATTTATATATTGATATGAATCTCAAATAAATACATTATAGCTTTTATATTCTATGTATATAAAATTATTTAATTTTTACAACCCCATTTCTGAATTGACTTCGCAGGACCCAATTTAGAAAATTTGAAAACCAGCTTTGAACAAGGTTCAAAATGTCGTTGTAAAAATTATAAAATGATTATTTAAATCAAATATGAATTTTGATAACACAAATATAAAACTCAATAATACATGTTAAAACCTACAATTTATCAAAATGCTAAATTAGATTATAAATTAAACACTCTTTCATGAACTATCATGAAGACAAAAAATAGAATCGATAAGAAATTTTTGAATAAATTACATTTTAAATTAAGTTATTAAAAGTATCTAAATTTTTTTTTTGAAATTTTAAATTTAATTTAAAAAATTTAAATATACAATAAGCCTCTATCAACCTTCAAACAAAGATTATGTTACTCTAACTTCTTTAGGAAGAGTTATTTCAAAGGCATTTTGAAAACTAGAAAAAGCCATCAAGTGACTGATTTCAACAATTGCCTCAAGAAGTGGTTTCACTAAAAATTGATTATATGAGACAATATTATTTAATTCTAAGGATTAAATTAATCTAATATAGGGAAATGGATTTCAAGGCTTCATTTAAGCAACTTAGCAAGCACAGTTATTCATTCAAGTCAAAACCCAATTGACTTAAGTTAGTTTCTATATTTTATTAGCTTAGTTTATTAATTTTAATTTTTCATATCAATGAAATCAATACATGTTTTAGAGTGAAAGGTTAATTTTTCAACAAAATTTTGGGTCATTGTAGTTACATCACTAGATCTATAAATTAGGTAACTTGATTTTCTAAGCCCTTAAAACATCCTGGTTTTGTTTTCTGAAATTACATTCCTTTGATTCAAAAGTTTATCTTGCCAAATATAAAATCACTTTAAATCTACAACACTATTAATTCAACTTTACTTATAAATGCTTGGCATATAAATGTTATTTTGTTCTTTTAGGTAGGTTATCAAGGCTTGGCATATAAATGTTATTTTGTTAAATTTATAGGGCTCATTCAATTCATGTTGATTAATTAATTTCCATCTTAGAAACATCAATTTAAAAATAAAGGTCATGTTACATTACGCCATCAAATGGATTAAAAGTTAAAAATGATTTTTTATGCTTTAATATAATAGACCATTATTTAGTCCAATGGTATTAAGGGTTACATAAATTATCTATTCACTTACACAACTTCAATAGAAGAAATAATAGTTATATTAAAATCCAAAGTTTACATCCTCCTTGTGAAAAAGAGGATAACTACTTCCTTATCATAAGATAAACTAGATCCCTACAATAACTTCCTTTACAAACATTTATAATTTAAAAAAAATACATAATATTCTTGAGAACAACTGAGCTAAATCTTGTTTATCTACACTATGAAAATAATTAAATAAAAGGGATCAGCTTATGTTGGACAAGAGATTTATACTCTCTAAACCACTTCAATTTTCCAATATAATAAATAATTATAAATATTACAATATAAAAACTAATAACAACATACATATGGCAATTCAAAAATCTACCCAAGAGAGAATAAATAATATAAACAACATCAATATGACACTTAGCTTACTAGTACCCAAACTCTACTCCAAACATCTAATAATTTTAATTATTAATACACTAGTCATAAGAACTTACCAATATATATAACTACATATTCCCATCATGAAAAATAAACAAATTTGACAATCATATGCATGGTATAGCTAGTCACTCTATAAACTCTCTAGGTATGACATCAATAGGAATAATACTAAGATTATCTAGTCAATTTTGTTTGCGATAATGTCTAATTAAAATTTTTAATATCAACTCATTTATATATTTATTAGGGTGAGACCTAATTTTAGAATCATTAACTGAGTTCCCTCAAACAATATAATCATCAAATTTTGAATAAAGGTATTATCACTAAACTTTGTATTTCAGTATAATTAGCAACCAGAATAAAACTTCTAAATTCCTCTCAATTTAAACTTGTTTCCAATGGTGATAGAGAGGAGAAAATCGTGATTTATCACACAACACATATAGGTATTAAATTCCATAAAAATATACCCTTATAACAACTAAATATACACCATTATGTTTTTACCAACATGCATATGCCTCAAATCTCCATTCCACTACAAAAAGATTTTTATTGATTAAATTTTATATACATATAAACCTTTGAAATGAAACAAAAATAGAAATAATTTCATAAGTACAAGATTTATATTTATATCTAAAAATATGGAAATATAGACATATATTAAATGTATATTTAACCATTTAATATTAATATAATAAATCAACCCAAAATCATATACTAATTTTATCCTTATCTATATACCTATATATATAGAGTTTAATTTTAAATCCATATTCAATATTACAATGGTTCTTATATAACATCAAATATTCTTTCCTTTGCATAATCAAATATATTTTTATATATTCAAATTAAATATTTTATCCATATTTAATATTAAATATGATGCTGACAAAAATATGAAACATATATTATTTTACAAATACCCATATATCCATTTATATAATTTAATAACATAAAAAAAGCATTTAATCATCTATTATTTTCATGTGAGAATATTATATAATGTAATATTTTAATATTTTTAAATATCTCATTTATAAAATTATTTTTTTATTTAAATACATAAATATATTTTTTTTTTATTATTTGTTTTAATTTTTTTACTGAGGGTTTAGCTAATGGTTGGGCCTTAAGGCTTCTGGGTGTAGCCATGGCCATTGACCTAGTTCACGATGGGGGTTGAGGGAAACGCGCAATTGGCTACCCACTCCCTTCCCACGATGGGAAGGTGCTAGGGGTGGCACAACTGTTGCCCTTCCCTCCCCCCTCATTCTAATTTTTTTTAACCAAATACAAATTTTAATATACATTCATCCTTTTTTTTATTTTTTATTTATTTTTTAATTTTGCTTATAAAGATATGTAACTTTAAAACCAACGATTTGTCTTTCATGATATATATCATTTTTTAATTAATTTATTTATTTATTTATTTTTAAAAATAACTTAATATAAGAATCCTATATTATTATTATTATTATTATTATTATTATTATTATTATTGAAAAGAGAACCCTACATTTTGAATGCCAGAATAAAAAGGAGATCAATATATTCTCAAATATTAATTTTTGGTTCATTATTTTGGAAAATGATAGAGATTAAGAGTGGAGAGTCCCTTGCCCATTTGAAACTCCATTCCATTCTACTTCTTCCTCCATCTCTCTTCTTCTATCTTAGTTTAAAAAATCTCCCTCTAAGAGAGAGCAAACCACCACCAAAAACAAAATGCTAAAACAAATGTAACTCCAAAACCTTTAACTAAGTTTTGAATAAGTTGCATATTCAAAATTCAAAAGCCCACTTTTTTTTTTTTTGCTTCCCAACACCCTCAAATGACCCATCACTTTCCTTGGTCAAAGAGATTTCCCTCTCTTACAAGCCCACATAGGCTCTTACAACTAAATCAATATAAAATTACCCTTCTCCCAAGACACTCAACCAAGTGGGTTGAGTACCTACACTAGGCTAGGGTCTAAGTAGGCTTTCTACAAAACCCATGGGAGAGTGAGCTCATAGGCTTCCTAGGATCCCTATGACTCTCCTCAAAATAATAAAATCCATTTTATAAAATTTCAAATTCATTTAATAAATATGAGAGGCTTAACTGTAATTAATCATTTTTAACTTTTAATTAATCTTTACTCATTAATAAATCAAGAGAATTATAATTCAAAACCTCAATAATCACATAAAAGCATTGGCAAGTATTTCAATTGGGATGAGAACACAATACCTCATATAGGGTATTACAAGAACCACAAAATACATACATCTAAAATATTAGACATTACCTACTTACCACTAATGTGTAGTTGACTGCCATGAGAAGAAAGTGATCCTTCAAAGTGTTATCTACTATCAAGGGAAGAATGAGATGTCTTTATAGGGATCGATGGTTCTAGAGTTCTTCTCTCTACCCTCATGCCATACTTTCCCCCTCTCTCCACAGTAGACTCTCCTCACACCTATACCAGGCTTGGTCATTCTCTCTCCCTAATAACACCATCAAACCCCCATCCAAATCTTGCTAGTTCAATCTATGGTTCACCCAGGCTACCCCTTGCATATTTTTTTTGAATATTTGCTTCTATACATTCTCTTTCCCTCACCTCCCCTATATTACCCTTCTCTCTACATGTTTTACTTCATTTTCTTGATGTGTTTTCCCCCTTTCTTGCTTCTTATGTGTCTTATCCTTCCTCTGCACTCCTCCCAACTCACCATGTCTACCTTCCCTTATCACCTACCATACTTTGTGTCTCATTCTCCCCTAATTAATGTTTTTTGTGAGAAATAATCTAATGGATAATAAAGAGCATCATACTTCTGGCCCCCAACTCATTCTCTCATGAGTCAATAGGGAGATAATATAAAATATAAAATATAAAAATATATATTAAGATAAAATAGTAAAATAATAATAATAATGATAATAAATCATTAAAATATGATGACAATAAAATCCTTAATTGGTGAAATAAATAATAAATTCATAAAAATAATATAATAATAAAAATCTATTTTAAAATAATAATAAAATCATTAAATAGATATTAATCAATAAGAATTATTAAATAATACAATAATTAAAAACCATAAATCAATTAAATTAATTATAACAATAATGTCATTAGATAAATAAAATTAGAAAAAAATGATAAATAATGATAATCACCAAAAAACATATAATTGACCCAAATATAAAAACCAATAACTAATAGTTATAAGGTCAACTTAAAAATATAAAAGAGTTGGAAATAACATCAGTAAACAAATCCCTTAGATGATTAAAGCTCTCAATAGTCAATCACCCAAGATGGGGGTTGTTAAATTTGCTTTTGCAAGGTTGAGAAATGCATATAGGTCTAGACAAACCTAATCAATAATAAAATGGATAAAAAGGTAAGTCACTTCCTTATGGCTTAATCACCAAGAAATCACAACACCTAGGTAGGATAAATAAATGTGAAAATGACCTCATGCACATAAGGACATGAAAGAGGAACAAATATACTAGAACCTATAAAACCAACATGAAATAAGAATAAAAAACACATATTCAAAATGGGGTGAGACCAATAATGATGAAAAATAATAACACAATATAATATAATAACTATGATCAATATCACATAGCACATGTTATACCTATTGAAGTGATATTCCAACTAGTCAATCACTTGTGATATACTTGAGATGTCTAAACCCATCATCGAGCCTAACTTGTGGCCTGGTTCTTACATCCACCAATAATGAAACCACCACAATACTTAAATGATGTTGATATGAATATAAATCATAATGAAGAATCATTAGTCATGAGTAATAAATTAGTATAAACATCTATAGCTAAAAAGGGGGTAAGAGTTAATCCTGATAACTATGACTTCGAGTATACCTTATGAATCACAATCAATAGTTGTAAGAGGAATCAATGTCAATTGAGTAAAAACATGATCTATCAATAATATATAGTAATGCAATTAACTAAAGTAGAGTATACATATAATAGGATAAAATGAATTCAACATAAATAATATGAATAATAGGATATAATGAATCTAATGTGAGCTTCGATCATGACATAACATATCACCTTAGTTATCTAAGGTACCTGCATCATAATCATCTAAAAACAAAACCAACATCGATCATCATTAGTCTAAGTGCTATCAAAAAAATACTAAAGTAAGCCATAATCAAATATCATAAGGGGTTATAAGGTCAATTTGTGACATCCTCCCCTTCTTAAAAAGGATCTATCCTGATGACCATCAATAATAAAGCACACAAATTATCAAAAAAGTTCCAACAAAACCAATCAATAATGCTACACAATCTCTCCACCTATTACAAGGTGGCAATGATTCAACCATATCTCATTAGTATTCTTATCTACTATCATCAAGGTAGTCACATTAACTAATGCATTAGGCTAAGTAATGACCTCCTTCCCATCTTCATATGTCCTTTATGACATTAAAAGCAAAAAATAGTACCTAAATAGTACTATCACAACAAAAAATTCCACCAAATCCTTCAACTTTCTTGAAACTTTACCACTCTCATACCTTTAAAAGGCCATCAAAAACATTTTAAATCTACTAAAACTAGTTATTATAAGTTCATCAAACCCAAAATTTCTACAAAATATGATAAAATTCCAAAGTAACAACTATTACTTTTAATGTAGCATCACTATAACCAACCCTACCATTTAGGAAGTTGGTCATAAAGCATCATGAGCATACAGTGTCCTAGAACATAGTAGCTAACACTTACCTTAATAAGCTTCCCATCAAGGCTACTAATAACACTCCCAAGTAGAAAGATTTAGTTGAACAACCAAAATATAAAAAGTGATATATAAACCACAATAGCAATCTAGATATGCAACTTGACTAGTTTTAATGTCACTTGTGTCAATACACACATACTTGCAATATAAGGTCAACAATCATAAAATATCCAATCCCAGTAGATTTTAACCAAAATCTAAATAAAGAGTGGAAATATTCCACTAAAACATTATGTCACATGCATAATCCTAAGAGAATTCATCATAAAATGTCATATCATAATGGTAGTAATCCATACTATCATGGTTACTCTACTACATCATCAACCACTTCAAGGTTAGTGTAGCATCCGACACCAACCACACTAAATAATGGAGGAGCTATACCAAGCATCACATGCAAACCAAAGGCTTATATCTTGTTCTCCAACATAGACATGAGCTTGCACGATGGTTCAAGGATATCAATCCCACCTTTCAAAATCAGCCATATGAGGGCATCACCCAACTTTCATCACTCTATCTAAGAGTCAAGTGGGTACCTAGGATTGTATACACCACTTGATCAAGGCTTAGTGATACTCTATTAGAGCACAAAATCAGTATACATTCTAGTAATACTTCTAAAATAAAGCAAAAATATTCATCCTAAAATATTTCTAATAAGTATAACAATAATAATATCTTAACCAAAGCATGGTTGCATCTAGACCAACACATACATGCATTTTAGCAAGCACCACCTTGACGATTTGCATAAATGTCCAGACCATTAGTGCTTTACAAGGGAAAAAACAATAAAAAATTAACAATGGTTGCTTTTACCAAAACCTTTGAGAGGTGGATAAAGGAATTCTAAACCCATAAAGTGATTATTATGTACTAATATACCATGGCTAACTCATGGCACACGTGGTGCACACTCTAAACAAATTAGGTGGTTACTTGTGTAAAAGGGAAAAGTGGATTTTCAACCTATGAGAGACTCCACTTCCTGGCCCATACCCAATCAAAATCATTATGGATGTAGTGATTCTCTACCCTTAACCTCATTGAATCTTTATATGTTAAACATGTTCAGAATGAGTAAAACCACTTAAGTTTTAGTGTTATGTTATTCAAAATATAAAATTAAAAGAAATGCCCATAAACTTTGAATCTTTACATATTAAACATGTTCAAAATGAGCAATACTACTTAAATTTTGATATTACTTTATTAAAAATTCAAAATTATAAGAAATGAGCATAATTTTGGAATCTTTACAAGTTAAACATGTTTGAAACAAACAAAACTATTTAAGTTTTGGTGTTATGTTATTCAAAATTATAAACAATGTGCATAAAGTTTGAATCTTTACATGTTCAAAATAAGCAAAATTACTTAGGTTTTGGTGTTATGTTATTCAAAATAAAAAATTATAAAAAATGTGCATAAAGTTTGAATCTTTTACATGTTAAAAATGTTTAAAATGAGCAAAACTGATTAAGTTTTAGTGTTACGTTAATAAGAAACACACATAAAGTTTTAATATTTTCATGTTAAACATGTTTATAATAATTAAAATTGCTTAAGTTTTGGTGTTACATTATTCAAAATTCAAAATTATAAGAAATATGCATAAAATTTGAATCTTTACATGCTTAAAATAAGCAAAACTACTTATGTTTTGGTATTACATTTTTAAAAATTTAAAATTATAAGAAACATGCATAAAATTTGAATCTTTACATATTAAACATGTTCAAAATGAGATAATCTACTTAATTTTTGATGTTTAGTTATTTAAAATCTAAATTTATAATAAATAGTTGAAATTTTTACATGTTAAACATGTTCAAAATGATCAAAACCACTTAGGTTTGGGTGTTATATTAAATTTAAAATTTAAAATTTAAAATTATAAAAAATAGTTTGAATCTTTACATGTTAAACATGTTCAAAATGAGCAAAACTATTTAATGTTTGGTATTATGTTATTCAAAACTCAATAGTATAAGAAACATGCATAAAGATTGAAGCTTTAAATGTTGAACATGTTGGAAATTAAAAAAACTAGTGTTTTGGTGTTAAGGTATTCAAAATTATAATAAATGTACATAAAGTTTGAATATTTACATGTTAAACATGTTTGAAATGAATAAAACTACTTGAATTTTGGTGTTATGTTATTCAAAATATATAATTATAAGAAAGGGCATAAAGTTTGAATCTTTACATGTTAAACATGTACAAAATGAGAAAAACTACTTAAGCTTTGGTGTTACATTATTCAATATTCAAAATATAAGAAATATGCATAAAATTTGAATATTTACATGTTAAACATGTTCAAAACAAGAAAAATTGCTTAAGTTTTGTTGTTGGTTTATTCAATATTTAAAATTATAAGAAATGTGTATAATGTTTGAATCTTTAAAAGTTAAACCTATTTGAAATGAGCAAAACTTCTTAAGTTTTGGTGTTACATTATTCAAAATTCAAAATTATAAAAAAAATATAAGTTTTGAATCTTTACATGTTAAACATGTTTCAAATGAGTAAAACTGCTTAAGCTTTAGTGTTTCATTATTCAAAATTTAAAATTATAAGAAATGCACATAAAGTTTGAATCTTTACATATTAAACATGTTTGAAATGAGCAAAATCACTTAAGTTTTAGTCTTACATTATTCAAAATTCAAAATTATAAGAAACATGCCTAAAGTTTGAATCTTTACAAGTAAACATGTTTTAAATGAGCAAATTCGCTTAAGTTTTGGTGTTACATTATTCAAAATTATAATAAATGTGCATAAAGTTTAGATCTTTACATGTTAAACATATTCAAAATCAGCAAACCCATTTCAAATTTGGTGTTACATTATTCAAAATTATAAGAAACATCCATACAGTTTAAATCTTTACATGTTAAACATGTTTGAAACAAGCAAAACTGCTTAAAGTTTGGTGTTACTTTATTCAAAATTTAAATTTATAAGAAACACGTATAAAGTTTAAATCTTTACATGTTAAACATGTTCAAAAAGAGCAAAACCGCTTAGTTTTTGGTGTTACATTATTCAAAATTTAAAATTCTAAAAAAAATGTGCATAAAATTTGAATATTTACATATTAAACATGTTCTAAATGATCAAAACCATTTAGGATTTGGTTTTACATTATTCAAAATTCAAAATGATAAGAAACACACATGAGGTTTGAATATTTTCATTTTAAACTAGTTCAAAATAAACAAAATTACTTAAGTTTTGGTATTACGTTATTCAAAATTTAAAATTATAAAAAATAGTTTGAATCTTTACTTGCTAAACATGTTCAAATTGAGCAAACCTACTTAATTTTTGATTCTACATTAAATTCAAAATTATAAGAGATGGTTTGAACCTTTACATGTTAAACATGTTCAAAATAAGCAAAATCACTTAGATTTTGGTATTACATTATTCAAAATTAAAAAGTATAATAAACATGCATAAAGTTTGAATATTTAAATGTTAATCATGTTTGAAATGAGACAAGCCACTTAAGTTTTAGTGTTATATTCTTTAAAATTCAAAATTATAATAAATGCACATAAATTATGAATGTTTACATGTTAAACATATTTGAAATGAGAAAAACTATTTAAGTTTTGATGTTAAGTTATTCAAAATTCAAAATTATAAGAAATGCATTCCAATCTAAATTTTAACATGTTCAAAATGAAAAAACCATTTAAGTTTTAGAGTTACATTATTCAAAATTCAAAATTATAAGCAACACAAATAAAGTTTGAAAATTTACATGTTATACATGTTTGAAATAAGTAAAATAGCTTAAGTTTTGGTGTTACATTATTTAAAATTTAAAATTATAATAAATGTGCATAAATTTGGTTCTTTGAAATGAGCGAAGCTACTTAAATTTTGGTGTTACATTATTTTGAATTCAAAATTATAAGTAATGCATATAAAATTTGAACTTTTATATTTAAACATGTTCAAAATGAGAAAAACCACTTAAGTTTTGGTGTTATATTATTTAAAATTCAAAATTATAAGAAATATGCATAAAATTTGAATCTTTACATGTTAAACATGTTTAAAATGAATAAAACCATTTAAGTTTGGTCAAAATTCAAATTTATAAGAAATGTACATAAAGTTTGAATCTTTATATGTTAAACATGTTTAAGTCAAGCAAAACCACTAAATTTTTGGTGTTATGTTATTCAAAATTTAAAATTATAAGAAATGAGCATAAAGTTTGAATTTTTTCATATTAAACATGTTTGAAACAAGCAAAACTATTTAAGTTTTACTATTTTATTATTTAAAATTCAAAATTATAAGAAATATACATAAAATTTGAATATTTACATATTAAACATGTTGAACAAAAATCATTTAAATTTTAGGGTTCTATTATTCAAAATTTAAAATTATAACAAAAATGCATAATGTTTGAATCTTTACATATTAAGTATGTTTTAAAATGAGCAAATCTACTTAAGTTTTGGTGATATATTATTCAAAATTAAAAATTATAAGAAACGTGTATAAATTTTGAATCTTCACATTTTAAACACATTTTAAATGAGCAAAATTTCTTAAGTTTTGGTTTTACAATATTCAAAATTCAAAATTGTGAATAAAGGTTGAATCTTTACATGTTAAACTTGTTGGAAACAAGCAAAACCACTTCAATTTTGGTGTTATGTTATCAAAATTCAAAATTATAAGAAACAATTTGAATCTTCATATGTTAAACATGTTCAAAATGAGGAAAATTGCTTATATTTTGGTTTTACATTGATCAAAATTAAAAATAATAAGTAGTTTGAATCTTGATATGTTGAACACGTTCAAAATGAGCAAAACCACTTAAATTTTGGTGTTACATTATTCAAAATTCAAAATTATAAGAAATGCAAATAAAGTATGAATCTTGAAATGTTAAACATGTTCAAAATAAGTAAAACCACTTAAGTTTTAGTGTTACATTATTTAAAATTCAAAATTATAAGAAATGTACATAAAGTTTACATAAAAAACATAATGTATGGGTATAATATTATAATTAATTCCATATTATTGTTGATATTTAGTTTTATTATCAAAGCAAATATGATATTGATAAATTCTTTACATGTTAAATATCTTTGAAACAAGCAAAACCACTTACGTTTTGGTGTTATATTATTCAAAATTCAAATTTACAAAAACATGTATAAAATGAATCTTTTTATGTTAAACATGTTCGAAACAAGCAAAACCACTTAAGTATTGGTGTTATGTTATTCAAAATTCAAAATTACAATCATGTGCATAAAGTTTAAATCTTTATATGTTAAACATGTTCAAAATGAGTAAAACCAATTGAGTTTTGATATTATGTTATTCAAAATTCAAAAAAATAAAAAACACACATAAAGTGACTCTTTACATGTTAAACAAGTTAAAATGAGTAAAACCACTTAAGTTTTGGTGTTATATTATTCCAAATTTAAAATTATATGAAACACACATAAAGTTTGACTCTTTACATGTTAAACATGTTCAAAATGAGCAAAATTGCTTAAGTTTTGGTATTAAATAATTCAAAATTCAATGTTATAAGAAATGCACATAAAATGAATCTTTACATATTAAACATGTTTGAAATGAGTAAAATTACTTAAATTTTGGTATTACATTATTCAAAATTCAACATTATAAGAAACATGCATAAGGTTTAAATATTTACATGTTAAGCATGTTTAAAATGAGTAAAACTACTTAAATTTGGGTCTTACATTATTCAAAATTCAAAATTATAAGAAACACATACAAAGTTTGAATTTTCACATGTTAAACATGTTCAAAATGAGCAAAATTGCTTAAATTTTGGAGTCACATTATTTAAAATTTAAAAGTATAAGAAATGCACATAAATGTTGAATCTTTACATGTTAAACCTATTCAAAATGAGTAAAATTACATAGGATTTGGTGTTACATTACTGAAAATTCAAAATTATAAAAAAACACACATAAATTTTAAATCTTTACATGACATGTTTGAAATGAGCAAAACTACTTAAATTTTAGTGTTACGTTATTCAAAATTAGAAGATAGGTGCATAAAATTTGAATCTTTGCATGTTAAACATGTTCAAAATGAGCAAGACTACTTAAGTTTTGGTGTTATGTTATTCAAAATAATAAGATAGGAGAATAAGTTTTGAGTCTTCACATGTCAAACATGTTCAAAATGAACAAAACTGCTTATGTTTTGGTGTTACATTATTTAAAATACAAAATTATAAGAATTGAGCTTAAAGTTTGAATATTTACATCTTAAACATATTTAAAATGAGCAAAACCACTTAAGTTTTGGTAATACATTATTTCAAATTTAAAATTATAAGAAATGTACATAAATTTTGAATCTTTAATTTTTAAACATGTTTGAAATGAGAAAAACCACTTAAATTTTGGTGTTACATTATTCAAATTTTCAAATTATAAGAAACACATATAAATTTTGAATCTTTATATGTTAAACATATTCAAAATGAGCAAAACCATTTAATTTTTGGTGTTACGTTATTCAAAATAAAAAATTATAAGAAACACACATAAAGTTTGAATCTTTACATTTTAAACTTGTTTGAAATGACCAAATTTGCATAAGTTTTGTTGTTACATTATTCAGAATTTAAAATTATAAGAAACATGCATAAAGTTTGAATCTTTAGATCTTAAACATGTTTAAAATGATTAAAATTTATTAAGTTTGGTGTTACATTATTCAACATTATAAGAAACGTGCATAAAATTTGACTCTTTACATGTTAAACATGTTTGAAATAAGTAAAATAATTTAAGTATTGATGTTACATTAAATTCAAAATTATAAATTATAAAAAATAGTTTGAATCTTTACATGTTAAACATTTTTAAAACAAAGAAAACCATTCAATTTTTGGCATTAGGTTATTCAAAATTATAACAAACACACTTAAAATTTGAAACTTGAAATGTTAAACATGTTCAAAATGAGTAAAATTGCTTAAATTTTGGTGTTACATTATTCAAAATTCAAAATTATAAGAAACACACATAAAATTTGAATATAGAAATGTTAAACATGTTCAAAACAAGCAAAACTATTTAAGTTTTAATGTTACATTATGCAAAATTTGAAATTATAAGAAATGTGCATAAAATTTGAATTTTTACATGTTAAAGAGTAAAACCACTTAAGTTTTTGGTGTTACGTTATTCAAAATACAAAATTATAAGAATTGTGTATAAAGTTTGAATCTTTACATGTCAAACATGTTTGAAATGAGTAAAACCACTTAAGTTTTGGTGTTGCCTTATTCAAAATTCAAAATGATGAGAAATGTGCATAAAATTTAAATCTTTACATTAAAAATCACTTAAGTTTTAGTGTTACATTATTCAAAACTCAAAATTATAAGAAACATGTATAAAGTTTGAATCCTTACATGTTAAACATAATCAAAATGAACAAAACTACTTAAGTTTTGGTGTTACATTATTCAAAATTTAAAGTTATAAGAAACACATATAAAATTTGATTCTTTACATGTTAAACATGTTCCAAACAAGAAAAAATTCTTTATTTTTTATGTTATGTTATTTAAAATTCAAAATTATAAGAAACACACATAAATTTTACATCTTTACATGAAACACATACAAATGAGCAAAATTGCTTAAGTTTTGGTGTGACATTATTTAAAATTTAAAATTACAAGAAATACACATAAAATTTGATTCTTTACATGATAAACATATTCAAAATGAGGAAAACCACTTAATTTTTGGTGTTACATTATTTAAAATTCAAAATTATAAGAAACATGCATAAAGTTTGAATCTTTACATAATAAATATGTTTAAAATGAGTAAAACCACTTAAGTTTTGGTGTTACACTATTCAAAATTTAAAATTATAAGAAACACGCATAAAGTGTGAATCTTTACATGTTAAACATGTTTAAAATAAGCAAAACTACTTATGTTTTGGTGTTATGTTATTCAAAATTTAAAATTATAAAAAACATACATAAATTTTGAATCTTTACTGTTAAACATGTTTGAAATGAGTAAAACCACTTAAGTTTTAGTGTTACATTAGTCAAAATTCAATATTATAAAAAACACACAAAGTTTGAATTTTTACATGTTAAACATGTTCAAAATGAGTAAAACCACTTAAATTTTGGTGTTACATTATTCAAAATTATAAGAAAGACACAAAGTTTGAATTTTTACAAGTTAAACATGATCAAAATGAGTAAAACTACTTAAGTTTTGATGTTACATTACTCATAATTCAAAATGATAGGAAATGTGCATAAAGTTTGAATTTTTATATATTAAACATATTCGAAATGAGCAAAACTACTTAAGTTTTGGTGTTACATTATTCAAAATTGAAACTTATAAGAAACACATATAAATTTCAAATATTTACATGTTAAACATATTCAAAATGAGCAAAATTACTTAAATTTTAGTGCTAAATTATTCAAAATTATAATAAATGCAAATAAATTTTAAATATTTACATGTTAAATATGTTTAAAATGAGCAAAACCACTTATGTTTTGGTGTTACTTTATTTAAATTTCAAAATTATAAGAAATGTGCATAAACTTTGAATCTTTACATGTTAAAAATGTTTGAAATGAACAAAACCACTTTACTTTTGGTGTTACATTATTTAAAATTTAAAATTAAAAAAAATGGGCCTAAAGTTTGAGTCTTTACATGTTAAATATTTTTGAAACAAGTAAAACTGATTAAGTTTTAGTGCTACATTATTCAACATTCAAAATTATAAGAAATGCACATAAAATTTGAATCTTTACATATAAAACATGTTTGAAATGAGAAAAACCACTTAAATTTTGGTGTTACATTATTGAAAATTGAAAATTATAAGAAACACACAAAAAGTTTTAATCTATACATGTTAAACATGTTTGAAATGAGCAAAACCACATCAGTTTTAATGCTACATTATTAAAAATTATAATAAATGCACTTAGAGTTTGAATATTTTAATGTTAAACATGTTCAAAATGAGTAAAACCACTTAAGTTTTGGTGTTACTTTATTCAAATTTTAAAATTATAAGAAAAGTAAATAAAGTTTGAATTATTACATGTTAAACATGTTCAAAACAAGTAAAACCATTTATGTTTTGATGTTACATTATTTAAAGTTCAAAATTATAGGAAATGTGAAAAAAAATTGAATCTTTATATGTTAAACATGTTTAAAATGAGCAAAACTTTTTAAGTTTTGGTGTTACATTATTCAAAGTTCAAAATTATAAGAAATATGCATAAAATTTGAATCTTTACATATTCAAAATGAGTAAAATTACTTAAGTTCTAGGGTTATGTTATTCAAAGTTTAAAATTATCAGAAATACATATAAGATTTGAATCTTTACATGTTAAACATGTTTGAAATAAGCAAAACAACTTTACTTTTGGTGTTACATTATTTAAAGTGCAAAATTATAATAAATGCACACAAAGTTTGAATCTTTACATGTTAAACATTTTCAAAATGAGCAAAATTGCTTAAGTTTTGATGTCACATTATTTAAAGTTCAAAATTATAAGAATTGCACATAAAGTTTGAATTTTTAAATGTTAAACATGTTCAAAATGAGCAAAATCACTTAAGTTTTGTTGTTATGTTATGCAATATTAAAAATTATAAAAAACACACATAAAGTTTGAATATTTACATGTTAAACATGTTTGAAATGATCAAAACTATTTCAATTTTGGTGTTACATTATGTAAAGTTAAAAATTATAAGAAACATGCATAAAGTTTGGATTTTTACATGTTAAACATGTTTGAAATGAGCAAAATTGCTTAAGCTTTAGTGTTAGGTTATTCAAAGTTCAAAATTATAAGAAACCCTCATAAAGTTTTGATCTTTACATGTTAAACATGTTGGAAATAAGCAAAACTACTTAAGTTTTAGTGTTACATTATTCAATGTTCAAAATTATAAAAAATTCACATAAACTTTGGATGTTTATGTGTTAAACATATTCAAAATGAGCAAAACTGCTTAAATTTTAGGTGTTATGTTATTCAAAGTTATAAATTTTAAGAAATGCACATAAAGTTTGAATCTTTACATGATAAACCTGTTCAAAATGAGTAAAACTACTTATTTTTTTGTGTTACATTATTCAAAGTTCAAAATTATAAGAGACACGCATATAATGTTTGGATCTTTACATGTTAGACATGTTCACAATGAGTAAAACATCTTAAGTTTCAGTGTTACATTATTCAAAGATTAAAATTATTCAAAAAGCATGCATAAAATTTGAATTTTTATATGCTAAACACGTTAGAAATGAGTAAAAACACTTAAGTTTTGGTGTTATGTTATTTAAAGTTCAAAATTATAAGAAAAGCACATAAAGTTTTGATCTTTACATATTAAACATGTTGGAAATGAACAAATTCACTTAAGTTTTGGTGTTATAACATTTAAAGTTTAAAATTATAAGAAATGTGCATAAAGTTTGGATCTCGACATGTTAAACATGTTTAAAATGAGCAAAACCTTTTGAGTTTTGGTGTCACATTATTCAAAGATCAAAATTATAAGAAATACACATAGAGTTTGGATCTTTAAATGTTAAACATGTTTTAAATGAGAAAAACTCCTAAATTTTGGTGTTACGTTATTCAAAGTTCAGAATTATAAGAAACATGCATATAATTTGGATCTTTCTTTCATAAATATATTCTAAATGACTAAAATCAATCAAGTTTTGGTGTTATGTTATTAAAATTTCAAAATCATAAGAAACACTCATAGAGTTTGGATCTTTAAATATTAAACATGTTCAAAATGAGTAAAACTACTTAAGTTTTAGTGTTACATTATTTAAAGTTAAAAACTATAAGAAACATGCATAGACTTTAGATATTTACATGTTAAACATGTTTGAAATGAGAAAAACCATTTAAGTCTTGGTGTTATGTTATTCAAATTTTAAAATTATAAGAAATGCACAAATAATTTCAATATTTACATGTTAAACATGTTCTAAATGAGCAAAATTGCTTAAGTATTGGTGTTACATTATCCAAAGTTCAAAATTATATCAAACATGCATATATTTTGAAAATTTACATTTTAAACATGTTTCAAATGAGAAAAACCACTAAAGTTTTGGTGTTATGTTATTCAAAGTTTAAAATTATAAGAAACGTGCATAGATTTTAAATCTTTACATGTTAATCATGTTTGAAATGAGCAAAACTACTTAAGTTTTGGTGTTATGTTAATCACAGTTCAAAATTATAAGGAATGTGTATAGAGTTTGAATCTTTACATTTTAATCATGTTCAAAATGAGTAAAACTACTAAAGTTTTGGTATTACATTATAAAAATTTCAAAATTATAAGGAATGGAAATAAAGTTTGAATCTTTACATGTTAAACATGTTCAAAATGAGCAAAACTACTTAAGTTTTGGTGTTGCATTATTAAAAGTTCAAAATTATAAGAAATGTGCATAAAGTTTGAATCTTTATATGTTAAAAATGTTTGAAATGAGTAAAATTACTTAACTTTTGGTGTTACATTATTCAAAGTTCAAAATTATAAGAAACATGCATAAAATTTTAATCTTTTCTCGTTAAACATGCTCAAAATGAGTAAAACCACTTAAATTTTGGTGTTACTTATTCAAATTAAAAACTTATAAGAAACACACATAAAATTTGAATCTATGCATGTTAAACATGTTTGAAATGAGAAAAATGGTTCAAGTTTTGGTGTTATGTTATTCAAAATTTAAAATTATAAGAAACATGCATACAATTTGATTTTTTCCATGTTAAACATGTTTGAAAAGAAAAAATCACTTAAGTTTTGATGTTACATTATTCAAAATTCAAAATTACAAGAAACAAGTGTAAAGTTTGAATATTTCTACATTAAACATGTTCAAAACAAGCAAAACCACTTAAGTTTTGGTGTTACGTTATTCAAAGTTCAAAATTATAACAAATGAGCATAAAGTTTGAATTTTTACATGTAAGACATCTTTGAAACAAACAAAATCACTTAGGTTTTGGTGATATGTTATTCAAATTTCAAAACTACAAGAAACATGCATAAAGTTTAGATCTTGACATCTTAAACATGTTTGAAATCAGCAAAACTACTTATGTTTTGGTTTTATGTTATTCAAAGTTCAAAATTACAAGAAACACACATAGAGTTTAGATCTTTACAAGTTAAACATGTTCAAAATTAGCAAAACCACTGAAGTTTTGGTGTTACATTATTCAAAATTAAAAATGACAAAAAAAACACATAGAATTTGGATCTCTAAATGTTAAACATATTCAAAATGAGCAAAGCCTCTTAAATTTTTGTGTGATGTTATTCAAAGTTCAAATTATAATAAATACACATAGATTTTGTGTCATGTTGGAAATGAGCAAAACTTAATACGTTTTTCTGTTACATTATTCAAAATTCAAAATTACAAGAAATGTGCAAAGTTTAAATATTTAAACGTTAAACATATTGGAAATGAGATAAACCACTTAAGTTTTAGTGTTATGTTATTCAAAATTCAAAATTACAAGAAACATTCATAGAGTTTGGATCTTTACATGTTAAACATGTTTGAAATGAGAAAAACTACTTAAATTTTGGTGTTACATTATTCAAAATTACAAGAAACACATAGAGTTTGAATATTTACACATTAAACATATTCAAAATGAGCAAAACTACTTAAGTTTTTATGTTACATTATTTTAAATTCTTAATTAAAAGAAACATGCATAGAGTTTTTATGTTACATTATTTTAAATTCTAAATTAGAAGAAACATGCACATAGATTTTGAATATTTACATGTTAAACATGTTTGAAATGAGTAAAATTGCTTAAGTTTTGTTGTTACATTATTCAAAGTTCAAAATTATATGAAATGTGCATAGAGTTTGAATCTTTACATGTTAAACATATTCAAAATGAGAAAAATCATCTATGTTTTGGTGTTATGTTATTCAAAGTTCTAAATTATAAAACACACACATAGAATTTGAATCTTTCCATGTTAAACATGTTCAAAACTATCAAAACAACTTATGTTTTGGTCTTACATTATTCAAATTTAAAAATTATAAGAAATTTGTATAATGTTTGAATCTTTACATGTTAAACATGTTCGAAATGAGCAAAATTGTTTAACTTTTGGTGTTACATTATTCATAGTTGAAAATTAAAAGAAACACAAAGTTTAAATCTTTGCATGTTAAACTTGTTCAAAACATGTAAAACTACTTAAGTTTTGGTGTTACATTATTCAAAGTACAAAATTATAAGAAACGTGTATAAAATTTTAATTTTTGCATGTTAAACATGTTTCAAATGAAAAAAATAGCTTAAGTATTCATGTTAAACATGTTCAAAATGAGGAAAATCACTTAAGTTTTAGCATTATATAATTCAAAGTTCAAAATTATAAGAATCATGTATAAAGTTTGAATTTTGGCATGTTAAACATGTTCAAAATGAGCAAAAGTACTTAAGTTTTATTGTTACGTTATTCAAAGTACAAAATTATAAGAAATATGCATAAATTTTGAATCTTTATATGTTTAATTTATTCAAAATGAGCAAAACCACTTAAGCTTTGGTGTTATGTTATTCAAATTTCAAAATTATAAGAGATGTGATTAAAGTTTGAATTTTTTCATGTTAAACATGTTTGAAATGAGCAAAATTACTTAAATTTTAGTGATACATTATTGAAAGTTCAAAATTATAAGAAACACTCAAAAATTTAAATCTTTGCATGTGAAACATATTCAAAATTAGCAAAATTGCTTAAGTTTTGGTGTTATATTATTCAAATTTCAATATTATAAGAAATATGCATAAAGTTTGAATCTTTCCATGTTAAACATGTTCGAAATGATCAAAAATACTTAATTTTTGGTGTTTCATTATTAAAAGTTCAAAATTATAAAAAATGTGCATCAAGTTTGAATTTTTACATGTTAAACATGTTTAAAACAAGCAGAATTGCTTATGTTTTGGTGTAACATTCTTCAAAGTTCAAAATTATAAGAATCATGCGTAAAGTTTGAATCTTTGAATGTTAAACATATTCAAAATTAGTAAATTCACTTAAGTTTTGGTGTTACGTTATTCAAAGTTGAAAATTATAAGAATCATGCATAAATTTTAAATCTTTGCACGTTGAACATGTTCAAAATGAGCAAAACCACTTAAGTTTTGATGTTATGTTATTCAAAGTTCAAAATTACAATAAATGTGCATAAAGTTTGCATCTTTGCATGCTAAACATGTTCAAAATGAGCAAAACCATTTAAATTTCTATGTTACATTATTCAAAGTTCAAAATTATAAGAAACGTGTATAAAGTTTGAATCTTTGTATGTTAAACACATTTGAAATGAGTAAAACCACTTAAGTTTTGATATTATGTTATTCAAAGTTCAAAACTATAAAAAAGTGCATAAAATTTGAATTTTGCATTCTAAAAATGTTTGAAAAGAGAAAAACTATTTAAAATTTGGTGTTATATTATTCAAAGTTCAAAATTATAAGAAACATGCATAAAATTTTAATCTTTGCATGTTAAATATCTTCAAAATGAGCAAAACCATTTAAGTTTTGGTGTTATTGTCACAACCCTACCTTTTTATAATCTATTTTCTTGTTTAAATCATTATTATTACTGGTGTATAATTGATTGCTAGTTATTTTTCTTAAGTTGGTTTATATGGCTAAACTTGATGCAATGGTATTTGAACTACATGATTAATTTTGTACTTGATGATTTTTATAGATTATTATTACAATTGATATTATTATAGATCTATAATTATTTATGTATTATTCAATATGGTACTTTTGATGTACTTTTGTGGTTTTAGATATCATTTTATGAACTAAGCAAATGCTGACAGTTGTACATTGGGTACTGAAGTGAATTTTGAGCAGTTGGACAAGTTTGATAGGTATTCTTGATTTTTGGTTATATTTCCCATCATTTGGCATCTCAATTAATCATTGATTATGTCATTGTCTCAACATGTATACTTGTTTTATTTCATGGTGTATTATTTTGTAGAATTATGTTTATTTGTCACATGTTGTATTGGAGTCATTATGTTTTATGTTATTCTTGCTTATGACCACAACTTTTTCTTTTCGCTTCCATGACTAACTTTTGCCTGCTCCCTCCAAGTGAACTCTATTTTAACCCCCACATTCCTTCTTGGATATTACTAAACTATTTGGATGGACTTCTTAAGGACCTACCTAGGCCTACCCATGACACCCCTTTTAGACTATTAGCTAGACTATATAAAACCTTATACTCGAAAGGTCGTTGCATGGATTATTATGTTTCTTGGTAGATGATGTGAAGGTATTAACATTAATATTAAATAATGATTTAATAGTTAATAGTCAATGGCATATACTTAAATAGGGTTAAGGTGTTAATCAGTTTTATTAATGTTAATTAGCTTTATTATGGTTAATTCATTTGATTTCATTGGTTGGTTATTGGTTAATGGATCAACCATTCAGGATATGTCATTTAATGACCATTACATTGAATGGAGATTTTGTTGGGGATTACACTGGGGAATGTTGGCAAGGATTTATCTCTCCGCACATTGAATGGGTATGGGGAATTGGATGGAAGGTAAGGGGAGTTAGGGAGTATATGGAAAGAATTGATAGGGTTAGAAGGAGAATGGAGAAATTAGTGGAGGAGCTAAACTGGTTTTTAACATGGTCATGTTGGATTTTTTATCACCACGACTTGGAAATTGAAGGTTTTGCATTTTATCTTGCTGGCTTTTTGAGATTTTCTACTCTGCATTTTTGGGGTAAGCTATTTTGACTATGGATGATAATTTATTCTTTTGTGTTTAAAATCTTGGAAAAAAGTGCAAGGATACATATGTAGCCAGAAGTATTAAGACTTCTGAATGTGAATCCAATCCTCACCATGATTTGATATGAATCAATATTTTGTATTTTGCATGTAAATTTACAAAATAGATTCATTCATTGTCTGGGTTTGTATCAATTGTATTTGGTTTAAGTCTTGGCTTTAAAATGTTTATTGTTATTTGTGTGAGTTGAGAAAGCTTCATGGGTTTTATATTAGTTTTACCCTATTAGGTCTATCAATTTTATGTTGAAATGCAAGGTCAATGGTTTTACTATTTTGTTGTATGAATGATAGATATTCTTCTAGGTTCCATGGAATCTTTCCATGCATTGGATATTTGGTTTAATGGGTCATTTGTTAAACCTTGCACTGATATTTAAACTTATATCTAAATGGTTGAGTTTTCTTGTTACTCAAGCTGGTATCATCCCTTGATAGTTCAATTATGCATTTTGATTATATTTAGTTGTGTCTTCATATGAAAAGATTAAGTATTAAATTTGGTTGTTGTGTTCTAGGCACAAACTATTACTGGTTTTAAGCTAGTTCATTTGTCTAAACTTGCACTTGTATATATACATTTTTTATTTTGTTTTAATGTGACTTTGTATTCATTTTATACTTATAGATTCTTGAGAAAACCTGGGTGGTTGTTCTGGGTTTATACACTTGACTTCCATTTCTAGAGTGAATTCTTAATGGGTTATTTTTTTATGGGTTGTGATATTACCTTGTGGTTGCATGTAAAAATATTAATAGTTGATTGGGTTTTCATAATAAGTAATTGTGTTTTAATGAGTTATGGAATGAGATTTTGATTTGGGTTTCATTATTAAATGATTGATAGAGTTTTATATGTTTATATATACATATATTGAAGATTATGTAAAATGATTAGGGTTTATTTGAATATTAGAGACTATGTTATGTTATTTGTATTACGCTGAGGCTGAGATGCTTAGAAATCTAATAGCTCCTGATGAAAGATATTAATTTAGGTTTTTATTACTCGTTGACTAAGTTTGTTTTCCATCCATGTATGCCATTAGTTCTTTGTAGTAACAGATTTTGATTGGGTTTTGGGTTGTTTTCTTGACTACATTATATATATATATATATATATATATATATATATATATATATATATATATATATATATATATATATATATATATATATCATGATGTTTTTAAAGTAATTTTTGATTGGGTTTTTATGTTATTACTTGACTATGTTTTATATACATAGTAATGGTCTTGAAACATGCTTTGACTAGTTTATTCAATCAAACTTCTTGTTGGTTTGGATTCTTTGATAGATTCTACATATTATTAAAATGGTATGTTTAAGTGGTCGTGTTATGGAAATTATGTGTTATATATATATATATATATATATATATATATATATATATATATATATATATATATATATATATATTCATGATGTTTTTAAAGCAATTTTTGATTGGGTTTTTATGTTATTACTTGACTATGTTTTATATACATAGTCATGGTCTTGAAACATGCTTTGACTAGTTTATTCAATCAAACTTCTTGTTGGATTGGATTCTTTGATAGATTCTACATATTATTAAAATGGTATGTTTAAGTGGTTGTGTTATGGAAATTATGTGTGTTTTGTTTTAAGTAAATTCATACGTAAGTCTTAGAAACTTGCCTCTATTAAGTTTTGACATAGATATTAATGGTTGTATTTTGTTAAAACTGTGAGGGTGTTGAATGAAGTTTGAAGAAATTTTATTTATATATATTGATTACAAGGGTTTGAGTTTGAACATGTAACTATTGTTGTTTTGTTGAAATATGTTTATATTATTTTTGGTTTGAATATTTATGGATACCTGAGTGTAATGAATGACTTATCTAGGTTATTATATGTGTTTACTTGTGACTTGGTTAAGTACATTCTGTTAAGTTATATGTTATGTGTTTTATTTGATTATTATTATTATTATTATTATTATTATTATTATTATTATTATTATTATTATTATTATTATTATTGGAGCACCATTCCCAAACTAGACCTAAATAATTACATATTTATTGGTATAACCTAGGGTATAAATTTATAGCTAGGATGACTTAGGCTGATCGCATAATTGAATGAGGATCCAAGCTAGTTATTTTAAAAGCTACAAAAAGTTATATCATTTGGCAACGTGTAAAAAGTTGACCCCGCTTCTAATTTATATCAATGATGGAATAGTTATTTCCCATCTCACCTTGGAATGGTGATTATTATCTTTCATTATGTTAAGTTGTCTTGTTGAGATGACCATTAGTTCAACATATGATTACTTAGAACTCTCTTCATGTCTATAATTACCATAACCACCATCTTGCTGATGGTTAAGGTTGTAAGGGCCACTGATGGTTGGAATCATAGGATTAGTTGGGAGGGATTATACAATCAATCACTTATTGCTCCATGCTTTGATGATATCATAAACACATTAAGTAAGTTGGTAATGAATTAATTATGTTAGTTACATATTCTTTACTTAATAGATTATATTCATGTTATTTGATTTTGAACATAGTTAGTATTCTATATTGGTTTAGTGGTTAGTTATGTTAGTACTAACTTGTGTTGTTAATGGAATGCAAAAAATGAATGAAAGGCTTAAATATTACTTAAAGGGTAAGAATCTGAATTGATATAAATTGTTGAAGGTACTTCATTTCATATATATTAAGTTACTAAAATGTTTAATTTTTTCCTTCCTATTGATAAAACAATTTGTTAATGCTAATTAATGCATAGTTACTCTTTTAAAATTAGTTATATGATTATGTTGAGTTAACATGGATTATTATATATTGTTAACATAAAATAATCTTGAATTTATCAAAATATTATCAATTTCTTAAGTTTAATTTATGATCTTGATATCAGATCAAATTTACTTGATGTTTATCATAAGTAAGGATTTACTAGACAATGACATAATGTTATTTAGAAGCATACATTTTGGATTTAATAAGTAATAGTGAGCATTTTATTGATATTTCTAATGCAAATGTAATCTTTTGATTTGGTCATATAGATACTTAAACATATACATATGTTTTATTGATATAGAAACATATAGACTTTGATTAACAAACTAAATTATCTTAATGATTATCTTTAATTCATTATAATAGATGCTTTTGAATTTATTTACATATAAAAGATGTATGGAACATGGATATTACTTAGTTATTTCAGCTATGCATGGATTATTTAATCATACTAGTTACTCGTGCATATGGAAATATAAAAAAAATTCTCACCTCTAAAATACATTTTAGATATACCTAATTATGTATATATACTACATGTATTAAATCTGAAAAGTATTACTTTTATTATTTCATTTAATAGTAAATAATTCATGAGTTGATCTATTTATCTCACTTAATGAAGATGTTTCATAAACGTGAATATAATTTCTGAGTGGGTTAGTTATTACAAAGATTGCATCAAATGGGATTAAGTTGAAAATTTTTAAATGAATTAATTTAAACTTGATGTTGTAACTATGTTGGATTACTCAATTGAATAAAATGAGTTAGTTGAATATTATTTTCTACTTCATTTAATATTATATCAACACATGACGAAAGAATGCATACTTACTAATTTTCATCTCCTTGGGATGCATGTGCTCTCATTCCATTTTTAATAATTAATTTTTTTTACATTGTTGCCCATGGCATGCCCAATAGAAATTTGTAAAAATTCCTTAAGTGAAACATTTTATTTGGGATTCACTAACTTGAAATTCGATTGATTTCTATTTGTATAAGTTGTATGCATTTTGTGTATGAAAATTACCTAATTTTCATGTACTTATAAATCATCTAGTTCATTTAAATACGAGCTTAGTTATACTTATTTAAATCTAAAATATGATGGTTTATTATGCTTGTTCATAATGAGATACATTTCCTTATATAGTAATGGAAATTATTATATAAAAATATTTGATTTTTTTAATAAACTTCTTTCTTATGAATGGTTAATATGATAGTGGTTTACTGGTTTAAATAAAATTTTAAGTTATAGAATGACTAAAACTATTAAATAATATACATGTGCTTCCCTTTTAAAATGATTAGATGATTAATGAATAGTTGAATGTATAATTTAGTTGCCTTACATTTTGAACTCTCTTTGTCTTATTATATTGCATTGGTTATGCCAATATAAAGTCATTACATTGATTCAATTATAAGCTACCATAAAAGTTTTATAATGAATAATGATATTTATTATAATTATATCATTGTTCATTACTCCAATAACAACATTCATGCTTATTAATTAAGTGTTGTGTAAACTATTAAAGCAATGGTGTAGTGATCCTTAAGGCTACAAGGTGGTTATGATCTTAGTCGGTTGTACTGCGAGGCTTTGAGTTTGAAATATGTTCTTTTTGTGACCTCTTTTTAATATTTTTGCTACATACTTAATAAAAAAATTCATGTGTGAATTGATTTCTGATTGTTGTTGTAATTTACTTATTTGAAATCATGTTTGACTATAAGGTTAGATCAATAAAGTAACTTATATTTTTGATAAAAACTTTTAAAACCTGAATGATAATGTAGGATGTTAGAGTTATCCTTCTTGATTAAACAAATCTTAGAACCTAACCATCTTCGAGTGGAACTGAAACCCACTAAGAAGAGTGAGGTATATACCTAGGGTTAAGGACCTAAAAATGGTCCTATATATAATTATGAGTGTCACATATGGTGTTTAGGTCATATTTGTGTATGCATACATCAGTGTGTCTGAAATGTATTTTAGAGGTGAGAATTTTATATTGCATGTATTAAATATGAAAACTATTACTTTTATTGTTTCATTTAATAGTAAATAATTCATGAGTTGATATATTTATCTCACTTAATGAAGATGTTTTATAGACATGAATATAATTTTTAAGTGCGTTAATTATTACAAAGATTGCATGAAATGGGATTAAGTTGAAAAATCTTTAAAAAATTAATTTAAACTTGATGTTGTAACTATGTTAGATTACTCAATTGAATAAAATTGGTTAGATGAATATTGTTTTCTACTTCATTTAATGTTATATAAACACATGATGAAGGCATGCATACTTTTTGATTTTCATCTTCTTGGACTGCATGTGATTTCATTCCATTTCTAATAGCTAAATTTGCTTGTATTGTTGCCCATGGCATGCCAATAGAAAACTATAAAATTTACTTAAGTGAAACATTTTATTTAGATTTCACTCAACTTGAAACTCAAATAATTTCTATTTATATGAGTTGTATGCATTTTGTGTATAAAAATTACCTATTTTTCATGTATTTATAAATCATCTAATTCTTTAAATACAAGCTTAGTTATACTTATTTAAATCTGAAATATGATGGTTTATTATGCTTGTTCATAATGAAATACATTTCCTTAGATAGTAATGGAAATTTTATATGAAAATTTAGATTTCTCTAATAGACTTTTTTCTTATGAATGGTTAATATGATAGTGGTTTATTGGTTTAAATAAACTTTTAAGTTATAGAATGACTAAAACTATTAAATAATATACATGTGCTTCCCTTTTAAAATGATTAATGAATAATTGAATGGATACTTTGGTTGTATTGCATTTTGAACTCTCTTTGTCTTATTATATCTCATTAGCTATGCCAATATAACTTCATTACATGGATTCAATTATAGGTTACCATAAAGGTTATTTAATGAATAACGATATTGATTAGAATTATATCAATATTCATTAATCTAATAATGGCATTCATGCTTATTAATTAAGTGTTGTGTGAACTATTAAATCAATGATGTAGTGATCCTTAAGGCTACAAGGTGGTTATGACCTCGATCAATAGTATTATGAGGCCTTGAGTTTTAAATATGTTCTCTTTGTGACCTTTTTTAAATATTTCTATTACATACTTAATAGAAATTTGTATGTGTCAATTGATTTTTGATTGTTATTGTAATTAAATTGTTTGAAATCATGTTTGATTATGAGGTTAAATCAATAAAATAACCTATATTTTTGAGAAAAGCCTTTTTAACCTAAACAATAACTTAGGATGTTAGATTTATCCTTCCTAATTAAACTAATCTTAGAACTTAACCATCCTCGAATGGAATTGAAACCCACTAAGAAAAGTGAAGTATGAGTGCCACATATGGTGCTTGAGTCCTATAGATATATGTATCCATTAGTACACTTGAAACCATATAAACATCTATGAAAGTAACATGCTTCCCCATAGTAACTTTAGCTAATTACCTAAGTTCACCTCCTTCAGTTCTAGATACATATACATGAGTGCACTAAATGATTAACACTTGCATATCGGTAAGCAAGGTATTGGGTCTGACACATCTAAAAATGTACTGTGATATACAATTCTAAATTTTTTGGGGGTTATTTTAGTTACATTATTCAAAAATTAAAATTATTAAAAATATACATAAAGTTTGAATCTTTACATGTTAAACATATTCTAAATGAGCAAAATTGTTAAATTTTTGGTGTTACATTATTCAAAATTTAAAATTGTAATAAATTTGTATAAAGTTTGAACATATTAAACATGTTTAAAATGAGAAAAACTACTTAAAATTTAGTATTACATTATTAAAAATTCAAAATTATAATAAACGCACATAAATTTTGAATCTTTACATGGTAAACATGCTCAAAATAAGCAAAACCACTTTAATTTTTGGTGTTACATGATTCAAAATTCAAAATTAGAATAAAAATAAATAAATTTTGATTTTTTACATGTTAAACATGTTCGAAGTGAGCAAAACCACTTAAGTTTTGGTGTTGCAATATTCAAAATTCAAATTTATAAGTAATGCACATAAAGTTTGACAAATCTTTACATGTTAAACATGTTTTTAATGAGCAAAACTACTTAAATTTTGGTGTTACGTTATTCAACATTCAAAATTATAAAAAACACACATAAAGTTTGAATCTTTACATGTTAAAGATATTCGAAACAAGCAAAACTATTTATGTTTTGGTGTTATATTATTCAAAATTTAAATTTACTAAAAATATGCATAAAGTTTGAATTTTTACATGTTAAACATGTTTAAAATGAGTGAAACTACTTAGGTTTTAGTGTTACATTAAAAAAAATTTAAAATTACAAGAAACATATATAAAGTTTGAATATTTTCATGTTAAACATGTTTAAAACAAGCAAAACAACTTAAGTTTTGGTGTTATATTATTCAAAGTTCAAAATTATAAGACACACACATAAATTTTAAATCTTTATATGCTAAACATGATCAAAATGAGAAAAACTACTTATGTTTTGGCGTTACATTATTCAAAGTTGAAAATTATAAAAAATACACAAAAACTTTGTAAACATGTTTCAAAATGAGAAAAACCACCTAATTTTTGTTGTTACATTATTCAAATTTCAAAATTATAAGAAACACTCATGAAGGTTGAATCTTTGCATGTCAAATATGTTCAAAATAAGTAAAACCTCTTAATTTTTAATGTTACATTATTCAAAGTTCAAACTTATAAGAAATATACATAAAGTTTGAATCTTTGCATATTAAACATGTTTAAAATGAGAAAAACCACTTAAGTTTTGGTGTTACATTATTCAAAGTTTGAAATTATAAAAAAATGCATAAATTTTGAATCTTTGCATGTTAAACATGTTCAAAAGGAGCAAAACTGCTTAAGTTTTGGTGTTACATTATTCTTAGTTAAAATTATAAGACTCGAGTATAAAGTTTGAATCTTTGCATGTTAAACATGTTTGAAATGAGCAAAACTACTTAAATTTTAGTTTTACGTTATTTAAAATTTGAAATTAAAAGAAATGCACATAAATTTTGAATCTTTACATGTTAAACATGTTTGAAATGAAAAAAAGTCTTACATTATTCAAAGTTCAAAATTATTAAAAAAAAATGTGCATAAAGTTTGAATCTTTACATTTTAAACATCTTTGAAATAAGTAGAACCATTTAAATTTTGATGTTACATTATTCAAAGTTTAAAATTATAATAAATGCATATAATATTTGAATCTTTGCATGTTAAATATGTTTGAAACAGGTAAAATTATTTAAGTTTTGGTGTTACATTATTCAGAGTTTAAAATTACAATAGCATGCATAAAGTTTAAATCTTTACATGTTAAACTTGATCAAAAAGAGCAAAACAATTAAATTTTGGTGTTATGTTATTCAAAGTTCAAAATTATAAGAAACACATATAAGGTTTGAATCTTTTCATGTTAAACATGTTCAAAATAAGCAAAATAACTTAATTTTTGATGTTACATTATTCAAAG
This sequence comes from Torreya grandis, assembly GCA_037957365.1. Classification (NCBI taxonomy): domain Eukaryota; kingdom Viridiplantae; phylum Streptophyta; class Pinopsida; order Cupressales; family Taxaceae; genus Torreya; species Torreya grandis. The sequence continues at coordinate 1,324,449 of JARHVA010003759.1, forward strand.
TTCAAAATTATAAGAAACATCATAAAGTTTACATCTTTGTATGTTAAACATGATTGAAATGAGCAAAAAATGTTTAAGTTTGGTATTACATTATTCAAAGTTCAAAATTATAAGAAACACACATAAAGTTTGAATCTTTGCAAGGTAAACATTTTTGAAATGAGAAAAATCACTTAATTTTTGGTGTTACACTATTCAAAGTTCAAAATTATAAGAAATGTACATAAAGTTTTAATCTTTACATGTTAAACATGTTTGAAACAATCAAATCCACTTAAGTTTTGGTGTTACGTTATTCAAACTTCAAAATTATAAAAAAACATAGTTTGAATCTTTGCATGTTAAACATGTTCAAAATGAGCAAAATTGCTTAACTTGTGGTGTTACATTACTAAAATTCCAAAATTATAAGAAACACACAAAGTTTAAATATTTGTATGTTAAATATGTTCAAAATGAGTAAAAATGCTTATGTTTTGGTGTTACATTATTCAAAGTTAAAAATTATAAAAACCACACATAAAGTTGGAATCTTTGCATGTTAAACATGTTTAAAATGAGTAAAACCACTTAATTTTTGGTGTTACATTACTCAAAGTTTAAAATTATAAGAAACATGAATAAAGTTTGAATCTTTGCATGATATGTTCAAAATGAGCAAAACCACATGAGTTTTGGTGTAATGTTATCAAAGTTCACAATTTTAAGAATTGCACACAAAGTTTGAATTTTTCCATGTTAAACATGTTCAAAATGAGAAAAATCACTTAAATTTTAGTGTTACATTATTTAAATTTCAAAATTATAATAAAGTGCATTAAGTTTGAATTTTTTCATGTTAAACATGTTCAAATGAGCAAAATCACTTATGTTTTGGTGTTACGTTATTCAAAGTTCAATTTTATTGCCTAAATTTTGAATATTTGCATCTTAAAAACATTCAAAATGAGTAAAACCACTTAAAATTTTGTGTTATGCTATTCAAAGTTTAAAGTTATTAGAAACACACATAAAGTTTGAATCTTTGCATGTTAAACATTTTCAAAATGAGCAAAATTACTTAAATTTTGGTGTTACATTATTCAAAGTTCAAAATTATAAAAAATGTGCCTAAATTTTGAATGTTTGCATGTTAAATATTTTCAAAACAAGCAAAATCACTTAAATTTTGTTGTTTGAATGTTAAATATGTTTGAATGTTTCCATGTTACATTATTAAAAGTTTTAAATTATAAGAAAAACATATAATGTTTGAATCTTTGCATGTTAAACATGTTCAAAATGAGCAAAAACCATTTAAGCTTATGTGTTACATTATTCAAAGTTCAAAATAATAAGATTCGTGAATAAAGTTTGAATCTTTACATGTTAAACATGTTCAAAATGAGCAAAACTATTTAAGGTTTTGTGTTACAATATTTAAAGTTCAAAATTAAAAGAAACATGCATAAATTTTGAATCTTTGCATGGTAAACATGTTTAAAATGTTAAAACCCACTTAAATTTTGGTGTTATATTATTGAAAGTTCAAAATTATAAGAAATGGGCATAAAGTTTGAATGTTTGCATGTCAAACATGTTCAAAATGAGCAAAACTACTTAAGTTTTGGTGTTATGTTATTCAAACTTCAAAATTATAATAAATACACTTAAATTTTTAATTTTTGCATGTTAAACATATTTAAAATTAGCAAAACTACTTAAATTTTGGTGTTACATTATTCAAAATTATAAGAAATACATAAAAAGTTTGAATCTTTATCTGTTAAACATGTTTGAAATGAGCAGAATTGCTTATGTTTTAGTGTTAAATTATTCAACTTCAAAATTATAATAAAATCACATAAAGTTTGAATCTTTGCATGTTAAACATGTTCAAAATGAGCAAAACCACTTAATTTTTGGTGTTACATTATTCAAAGTACAAAATTATAAGAATCACACATAAATTTATAATTTTTGCATTTTAAACATGTTAAAAATGAGTAAAACCACTTAAGTATTTGTGTTATGTTACTTAAAGTTAAAAATTATAAAAACATGCATAAATTTTGAATCTTTGCATGTTAAACATTTTCAAAATGAAACAATGCTTAAGTTTTGGTGTTACGTTATTCAAAGTTTAAAATTATAAGAAATGTGCATAAAGTTTAAATCTTTGCATGTTAAATAGAAATAAGGAGAACGACTTTAGTTTTGGTGTTACAATTTTCAAAATTCAAAATTCTTAGAAATGTGCATAAACTTTGAATATTTGCATGTTAAACATGTTTAAAACAAGTAAAACTGCTTAAGTTTTGGTTTTACGTTATTCAAAGTTCAAAATTATAAGAATCTTGCATAAAGTTTGAATCTTTACAAGTTAAACATGCTCAAAAAAAAAAAATCATTTAAGTTTTAGTGTCACATTCTTTAAAGTTTAATTTTATCAGAAACACGCATAAAGTTTGAATCTTTGCATGTTAAACATGTTCAAAATGAGCAAAATTGCTTAAGTTTTGGTGTTACATTATTCAAAATTAAAAATTATAAGAAACATACATAAAGTTTGAAGCTTTAAATATTAAACATGTTTGAAATGAGAAAAATCACTTAATTTTTGGTGTTATGTTATTCAAAGTTCAAAATTATAAGAAATTCACATAAAGTTTGAATCTTTGCTTGTTAAACATGTTCAAAATGAGTAAAACCACTTAATTTTTGGTGTTACATTATTAAAATTTCAAAATTATAAGAAACACACATAAATTTTAAATATTTGCATGTTAAACATGTTTGAAATGAGTAAATCCACTTAAGTTATGTTGATACATTATTCAAATATAAAAATTATAAAAAAAAATGAATAAAATTTGAATTTTTGCATGTTAAACATGTTCAAAACAAGCAAAACTACTTAATTTATGTTGTTACAATATTCAAAGTTCAAAATTATATAAAACATGCATAAAGTTTGAATAATTATATGTTAAATATGTTCAAAATGAGAAAAACCTCTTAATTTTTGGTGTTACATTAATCAAAGTTCAAAATTATAAGAAACTCACATAAAGTTTGTATGTTTGCATGTTAAAGTCAAAATGAACAAAACTACTTAATTTTTGGTATTACATTATTCAATGTTCAAAATTATAAGAAACATTAATAAATTTTGAATCTTTGCATGTTAAATATGTTCAAAATGAGCAAAACCAATTAAGTTTTAGTGTAACAATGGGTCAAAGTTCAAAATTTTAAGAATTTCACACAAAGTTTGGAACTTTCCATTTTAAACATTTTCAAAATGAGTAAAAATACTTAAATTTTGGTGTTACATTATTCAAAGTTCAAAATTATAATAAAAGCACATAAAATTTGAATCTTTTCATGTTAAACATGTTTGAAATGAGCAAAACCACTTAAATTTTGGTGTTACATTATTCAAACTTCAAAATTATAAGAAAAATAGATAAATTTTGAATATTTACATGTTAAACATTTTAAAAATGAGAAAAATTATTTAAATTTTGGTCTTACATTATTCAAAGTTTAAAATTATAAAAAACACACATAGAGTTTGAATCTTTGCATGTTAAACATGTATGAAATTGTTGGTATAGGCCTTTTTCCCACTAGGTTTTGCTTATACATTTGTATTAGCTTGCTTAGGGCTCTCAAGATCATTTAGGTTACTTAGGAAGATTAGTACCACATTCACTAGAATATGTTGTCTCTTTCCCTCTACAACCTATATATGTACCTCTCTTCCTTCATATTTCTAATATAGTATATTATGAATTATTTAAGCTACTTAGTTGTGAGCTATGATAGTTTTGACAGTTATGAGATTTATGAACTTTGAACATTTGTATAAGTAATTTGTCTTTATTCTCAATTTAGGATAATATAGAGTATTTCATTATTTGCTCTCAATTTAGGATAATATAGAGTCTTTATTCTTCTATTCATGATTTCATTCACTAGCAACTTCATTGTGATGTGCACTTGCTCGACTCATTAGACTAGTCTATCATGTGTATTTATTGATCTGTTGATCCTGGTTAAAACTCTTTTATGGTATTAGAACACCAATACATGTTTACAATTGTCTAATTGATTGGTTATTTACTGTTGTTTTTTATGAAATTCTTAGATTTGTTATTGTCTCAAAGAAATTATTGAGAAAAATATTTAGATCTGTCAGAAAGGTATACAATGTGACTTTACTTTTGATCTATTGTTTTAAGCGTAGATTTTTTGTTTTGGCATCATTGTCTAAGCAAAACTTGAGGAGTCTAGTTGGAGGGATTTGATCTACTTTGGCATCATCTTTTTTGGTACTAAGGAAAACCAGATTTGACTTTGACATCATTCTTCTTGGCTAGGCATTTTTGTCCTTAGCTAAGGCATTGGGAAGTCTTTGCAAGGAGATATAGTTCATTGGAATCCTTCCAATCTATAACTCTTATATGGAAAGTTGTGGCATTTCTAGTTTATTCTAAGTGTTGGAGATCTACTGCTATTATTTGGAGATATTTTTTTATTTTACAAACCTATATTTTTTAGATCTGTGTTGACCTTGCAGAGAGCTAGAGCATTATGTAGAAGAGACCACTACGTGATCCATTCCATTCATTTAGCATTGGTATTGCAAGAGGTGGAGCATTACAAGAGGAGATAGTTCAATTTTGTAGCATTGTATTTGCAAGGACAACATTGAAAGCTATGTTGAATTTTGATCAAAGTGGCATCATCTATTTTGTTGTTGCATAAGATGAAGTGTTGAAATCCTAGAGGTCTGCATGGTGCATTAAAGGATATCTACTGCATTGGAAGAAGAAAGCATTTCCAAACTTCTACATGGGCTTAAATCCATCAATCTAGGACATGTAAGACCTATCTAGCTTGATCATGGCATCTTAATCTTGTTGTTTTGAAGCCAATGACCTTCAAGGATTTGTTTTTGGATATATTCAAGCCACGACCTCTCGATGGCCAAATATGCATCCCTCATTTCCCACAAACTTGTATATGGATAATGGTGGGCACCTAAGCTCATTCTTTACATCACTTATAAGCATTTGAACTTTCAAATGTGAATGTTGTGCTTTTGGCCTATTCCTATTGTTGGGTGAATATTTTGTCAATCAGCATACTGATCAACAAAATAGGTCTGATCAACCATAGTGGGAAGATTGGCCAGCCAGGTATGCAACTTTACTACATCAATAGGAGACAAATGTCTCCTCTCATCAAGGGGAGGTTCCCTATAGATATGTAGGAGTTATATACAATATAAATAAGCAAAAAGTATGACACATGGGCATAATACATCATCCATCTCTCTTCTTTTAGAGACGATGCACACATACAAAGGAGAAAATCTTGGTGTAAACACTGAAGGCACTTCTCTTCTTTTAGAAGTATTCTTGCAGGAAACAATAGGAGTTTCTTTCAAATAGTAAAGTAACCAGTGATCAAAAGGGGCGTAGTAACAACAAGATGAAGCAAAATGCAAAGTTTCCACCTTAACTACCCAAAAAGTATATCACAAAAGATAATGGGCGCACAAAGTCACCCTAGGATCCTTAACACAAAAAGAAAAGAAAAACACAGACTGAAAGTAATTGTGAGAGCACAAAGTCTTCCCATAGTTGGTTTCAAGACACTTCCCTATTACCTTCACTAATTCTGCTTACCAAATTAAATGAATAAGGACACCTTTAGAAGATAGACATAAGAATGATCTTCTAAAATGACACAAGTTAGAACAGCATAAAATCTATGAAAAACTTGCTTTCTCATTCAGATAAAAATGAAAATGAAATTACAACTTGAGCTCAAATTCTCAGTCTTCTTCTTTCAAAATGGGTAGAGTCTCGCTCTTGTAAAATGAAAAGTCTCCATTACAAATGAGATAATTAACAAACTTATAACCACTACACAAGGATTGGCACCCTTTTCCATGGGACGGCCCATGTTGCAGTCAATGCCTTCAATGCATCTCCAATTTTGTCTAAAGAGACCATACTAAGAACAATGCGCTACCATAACTATGGCATGTCCCTTCATCTAATATGTCTCTTCCTTGGTATGGTCCACTTGGTCCTTCTCCAATTTTTTTTTACTTCATGGAATAAAAATAGGCCACGTCCTTGGTTTGGGGCACTCAGAAGTCTACTCGATCCACTATTCCACTTACTGGAAATAACTCTTTTGAAGATAATTTTGGTCCTTTACATTGATCTTCTCTTCCTTGTAGCAATTTAAATCTTCAGGCTCTCTTTTAATTTAATCACTTGGCTCAGGTTGAACCTTGAACCCATTGAACCATTGAAAGTTCATCAGTTCATTATGTCTCTTTTGTTTTATCACTTCTTGGTTCAATCGTGTCTTTGCCCCTTGGTTGAACCATCCGTTGAACCACTTGTGTGCCATTTTTTCTTTGAATGAGACCACCTTTGAACTTTTGAACCATGTTGAACCATTGAACTTTGAACTCTTTTGATTGAACCATGGCGCTAAACCAATTCTGGAAACGACTAAGTGTTAGAAGCTTGTTCTTTTGATTGAACTCACCTGTAGAAGCTTTTGAACCTATTGAACCTATTAATTTCAAGCATGTTGAGTCTATAGGAACATATCTATAGAGTCTATAGAAATCAACCTGTGAAGCCTGCAGAACTTAGCCTACAGAGTCTGTAGATTTTTGGAAAGCTTGAAAAAAAAGAGGAATTTGAAAGCTCAGAACAAATTTTGAGAAGGGATGAGAGAAATTTTGGTCCTATAGGACCAAGATAGCTCATATGTTGTTCCAAAAATGAGTGACATTTTTGGGGACCAACACCTATCATGGCAACTTTGGTCTAAGAGATCTATATTTCCCTTGGCCATGACCTGAGCCTTTGTTGGTCAAAGTACCTATGCATTCCCACATGGTATCATACATCTCACAGTCTACCTTCCCATTCTTGATGTAAATCTAAGTCAAAACCTAAAATATTCCCTAAAATAATTAAAAAGAAAATCATGTTTTATTTTTATTTAAAATAGCTTTGCATATTTTTTAATTAAAACACCTTGTAAGAGGCTTTTTCAAAAAAGTACATGTAAGGGTGATTGGACAAGTATTTTTTGACTTTTATTGATGCAAAGAGATCCATCATTTAATTTATAATGAGTGGTTGGAAGATATATTTTACCTCACCCAAGGGTACTTTTTTTAAGTTTTAAAGGCAAGATTTTAGTCAATAAACCTATTTATGAAAAATTATATTATTAATATCTTGCAAATGCTAACTCAAAATTGAGTACTGTCTTTTACAAAAGTGTTTATTATTTTATTTTCCGTGCATTGGACCAATTTGTCTTGTAAAATATACTACTTTATAAAGTTCCAAAATATGGGGGGTTGATCAGACCTCCATTCTAGAGAAATTTGCTTGTCCTATTTGTAGTTTTTATTTATGCCAATTCAGTAGATATTACACTAATTGCTCATGTTTATGGATGAATTATTATTTGAGTCTGATGCCCATTCATTGATACATTTTTTCTCTCTCATGCACTAATTTATCTTACTTGTGTGGACATATTTCATTTAATTCTGACATCCATACTTAAAGCATGCACTGGTACTTTATTATAAGCACACACTACTCATTCTTTGAGCATTATTTGTGATTAAAAACATAGTGGGTCACTACTGATTATCTTGGGGAGATTTTTTTGTGGGCCCTATATTCTCTGTGTACACATTCAATTTTTGTAACTATTACCTATGCCCATTTAGTGACTACTTGCATAGATTGATCTTGTATTTCTTGGATACATTATTAGTAAAGCCTAACATCCATTTGAGTGTGCATTGTCACTTGTGCATAGATTGCTCTCATTTGGTAGGACTAATTTTTAGCATAGTCTGAAGTCCATCTTTAGAGAGTGTACTATTACTCTAGATGAAAAGAGTTGTTTCATCTTCAGTGATCTTTATTATGAAGGACAATTATGCGTTTTAGAATGCTTATATAGAACACTTATTCACATGCAATAATTGTATTCCATTTTAATATGGATAGATTCTTTTAACCACTAATCTTGTTTGGTTCAATAAGTGGGCTAATACTTTTGATAAGGTTTTTACCACTTGGTTACTTTATGTTTCCATAGATCATCATTTCCATGTAGAATATAAAGAGTGCCCATGCACTATTTGGAGAATGCTACAGTCTCTTTCTAAAGACTTACATTACTCCTCTTCCTCCACTTCCTAGAGTCTCTTCAAAGATAGTTGTACTCTTACCTCTTACTTTTATTTCTTATGATGATACATCCATGATGGATAGTGATCTTCTTTCTATCGATCCCCCACTATAAGATGATATTCTTCTAGACCTTAGTTGTCCTATTATAAATTCTACTTCCATTCTTGTGTTGATTATTACTCTTTTAGAGCCTTCACAACCTTGCACTTCGAAGGACTCCACTATTTACAATACACCTATTATGAGTGTCTATCTAAGGTGAGTCATGCTCCACTCTTCACATAGACATTATTTCAGTGAATGTTCCATGCCATTCTTATAACTAGTTCACTTTAGTGGTATTACTTTTAAATTTTATGCACATTCTTGCTAGACTTATGCCACAAATATGATTTAGACGACATTCAGAGATCTTCATACTATTTCCTTCATCTTCCATTATGGAATGGGTAGACTTTCAGTACACACATCAGGTTCTTTCTTTTCCAAAAAAAAGAAATAGTTTTTGATGTGGATGGAGCTTCTATAGTCTTTAGGTAGATTATCTCATCATCTACCTTCATCATCTTGTGAGTTGCACTTAGAGTACTGATTGCTTCAACATCATCATTTCTTTTCTTTTCTCTACTTTATGAGAAACTACATTGTACATGGGTACCTTTTCAAGGCTTGTTACTAAGACCCATTTTTTGTATCATTACCCACTTAAGATACATTTATGAGGGGTATTGGTGTAGGCCATTTTCTCATTAGGTTTTGCCTACATGGTTGTATTAGCTTTCTTAAGGATATAGAGGTTATTTGAGTTACTTGAAAAAATTAGTACCACATTCATTAGAATGTGTGGTATCTTACCCTCTCCAACTTATATATTCATCTTTCTCCCTTCATATTTCTAATCTAATTAATGCAATATATTATGGATTATTTGAGCTACATAGTTGTGAACTTTGAAACTTTATATAAGTAATTCATCTCTATTCTCAATTTAGGATGATATAAAGTATTTTATTATTTAGTCTCATCCCTTTGCAATATTATTCTAAGCATTATTTTATTCAATAGAACCTTCATTGCGATGTGTATTTGAATCATGAGAAAAATGCATAAAGTTTTAATCTGTGAATGTTAAACATGTTTCAAATGATCAAAATTACTTAATTTTAGGTGTTACATTATTCAAAGTTCAAAATTATAAGAAACATGAATAAAATTTGAATATTGACATGTTAAATATGTTTAAAATGAGTAGAACCCCATAAGTTTTGGTGTTACATTATTCGAAGTTAAAAATTATAATAAACTCATAAATTTTGAATCTTTGCATGTTAAACATGTTCAAAATGAGCAAAATCACTTAATTTTTAGTGTTACATTATTCCAAGTTACAAATTATAAGAAACATGAATAAATCTTGAACTTTTGCATGTTATAAATGTTCAAAATGAGAAAAATCACTTAAATATTTGGTGTAACATTATTTAAAGTTCAAAATTTTAAGAATTACACACAAAGTTTGAATCTTTCAATGTTAAACATTTTTAAAATGAGCAAAACTACTTAAAGTTTGGTGTTACATTATTCAAAGTTTAAAATTATAATAAAAGCACATAAATTTTGAATTTTTGCATGTTAAACATGTGTAAAATGAGCAAAACCACTTAAGTGTTGGTGTTACATTAGTCAAAGTTCAAAATTATAAGAATCACACTTAAATTTTGAATCTTTACATGTTAAACATTTTTAAAATGAGAAAAATTACTTAAATTTTGGTTCTACATTATTCAAAGTTTAACATTATAAGAATTGAACATAAAGTTTGAATCTTTACATGTTAAACATGTAAAAAATGAGAAGAACAACTAAATATTTAGTGTTGTATTATTCAAAATTATAAGAAACGTACATAAAGTTTGAATCTTTACATGTTCAACATGTTTGAAATGAGCAAAACTGCTTAAATTTTGGTGCTATGTTATTCAAAGTTCAAAATTATAAGAAATGTCCATAAATTTTAAATCTTTGCATGTTAAATATGTTTTAAACAAGTATAATCAATTTACTTTTGATGTTATGTTATTCAAAATTTAAAATTATAAGAAATATGCATAAAGTTTGAATCTTTACAAGTTTAACATGTTTGAAACAAACAAAATTACATAATTTTTTGTGTTAATTATTCAAATTTCAAAATTATAAGAAACTAAGAATCATGCATAAATTTTGAGTCTTTGCATGTTAAACATTTTAAAATGAGAAAAATTACTTAAATTTCTGTCTTACGTTATTTAAAGATCAAAATTGTAAAAAACAAACATAAAGTTTAAATCTTAAAATGTTAAACATGTACGAAATGAGAAGAACAACTTAAGTTATAGTGTTACATTATTCAAAATTAAAAATTATAACAAACACACATAAAGTTTGAATTTTTACATGTTCAACATGTTTGAAATGAGCAAAACCGTTTATGTTTTGGTGTTACATTTTTCAAATTTTAAAATTATAAGAAACATGGATAAAGTTTGAATCTTTACATGTTTAATATGTTTAAAATGAGAAAAATTGCTTAACTTTTGATGTTATGTTATTCAAAGTTCAAAATTATAAGAAACATGCATAAATTTTGAATTTTTGCGTGTTAAACATGTTCGAAATGAGAAAAATTACTTAATTTTTGGTGTATCATTCAAAGTTTAAAATTATAAGAAACATGCATAAAGTTTGAATATTTACATGTTAAACATGTTCATAAGCAAAACTACTTAAGTTTTGGTGTTCTATTATTTGAAATTAAAAATTATAAGAAATGCACATAAATTTTTATTATTTGCATATTAAACATGTTTTAAATGAGCAAAACCATTTAATTTTTGGTGTTACATTATTCAATGTTCAAAATTATAAGAAATGCACATAAAGTTTGAATCTTTGTATGTTGAACATTTTTAAAATGAGCAAAATTGCTTAAGTTTTAGTGTTACATTATTCAAACTTCAAAATTATAAGAAAAATGTATAAAGTTTGAATCTTTGCATATTAAACATGTTTGAAATGAGCAAAATGACTTAATTTTTTGAGTTACATTATTCAAAGCTAATAATTATAAGAATCATACATAAAGTTTGAATTTTTACATGTTAAACATGTTCAAAATGACCAAAACTATCTAAGTTTTGGTGTTATTATATTCAAAATTTAAAATTATAAGAAACACGTATAAAGTTTGAATCTTTACATGTTAAATATGTTTGAAATGAGCAAAACCACTTAATTTTTGATGTTACATTATTCAAAGTTTAGAAGTATAAGAAACCTACATAAAGTTTAATTCTTTTCTTGTTAAACATGTTCAAAAAAAGAAAATTTACCTAGGTTTTGGTGTTACGTTAATCAAACATCAAAATTATACAAAAAATGCTTAAAGTTTGAATATTTGCATGTTAAACATGTTCAAAATGAGCAAAACCTCTTAATTTTTTGTGTTACATTATTCAAAGTTTAAAATTATAAGAAACATGCATAAAGTTTGAATATTTTCATGTTAAATATGTTTGAAACCTATAAAATCACTTAAGTTTTAGTGTTATGTTATTCAAAGTTAAAAATTATAATAAATACACATAAAGTTTGTCAAGTCCCCTTTTCAGTTGACATGTTCAGAGTGATGGTTAGCCTATTATGCGACCCTCGTAGGCTAATAGGATGGATAGAGGGTCATGTTGGAGCTTGGCTTGGCTTCGATTAGCAAAATTTCTACAGTTGGTTTTCATTTGGGCTCTTTTGGACACGTTTTCTTGAGCTCTTATTATTTAAGGACTTTTGACACAGCAGGCTGAGACGTACCAGATTCAGGTTTAATTCCCAGTTTGTAGAATACTCAGGTTATTAAGACAATATTTGAATATTATTTTATATGCATGATAGAGGACATCTATTGTAATCATCTGAGCAAATAAATAAGAGATTATACTGTGATTTAGTTATCTATTTGGAAATTATTTTGCAAAAATTGCAATTTGTTCTTATTTCATATAAAAATTAGAATACTCAGAAAAGCAATTCAGTGGTTGGGGATATTACAGAACCCTAATTCTAATTTAAGAAAACCCTAATTAAGGCAAGCATACCTTTTTGATGGTATAAGGGTTTCTCATGGGAGAGAGTTGAATTATTCATTGATTATTGATATTGATTGTTGCTAAGAATTCTTCTGTGAAGACTGAGACAAGGGTTCCAAGATTCCATTTGCATTGAAGAACGTCCACTCTTCATTATGTGCAATTCAGAGGTTGTGAGAGATCAGTTGATCTATTGCCAAATTGAGAGATAACTTCATACAAAAGTTATCACAGGGGTTTACAGGTTTGAGAGATAAATTCATACAGAAGCTATCACAGAGGTTTACAGGTATTTCTTTATTTAGTTTTTTATTTAGAAAATTACATAGATAGAGATCTTGAGATCAAGTATTCAAAATCTAGGCTGCAACATATTATCTTGCTCCTATACGGAATCCGTATAGTTCTGTACAAATCTGTACCATTCTGCAGCAAGCTAGATAACACCATAGGAATTGCAGAGACCGACGATGGCAGTATTAGCTACTGACAATGGTAGTATTATCGATGATGGCAGTATTAGCTACTGACGATGGCAGTATTACTAATGACAACAATATTAGGTACCGACGATGGCAGTATTACCAATGATGGTATTATTAGCTATCAAAAGTGGTAGTATTATCGATGATGGTCACTGTGTTTTTACACAACAACCCGAGCCGTTCTAGATTCAAGTTTTATTTCTAGATTTGCAAAAGACCAAGTTTTTAAGACTATATTTGTATTATTTCATAGGTGTGTAAAATATCTTTATTGTAACCATATGAAGTGAACAAGAAGATCAGAGTTTAGTTAATTGAGAGATTATACTGTGATTTATTTATTTATCTAAATTTCTCTCCAAAATCGTTTCTTTATTCATGTAAAATATCAAAAGGGGTAAAATACAGAAAAGCAATTCAAAAATATTTAGTTTCAGATTTGAAGGGGTACAGGGGATATTACAGTGGTATCAGAGCTTTTGTCTTTCTACAGTCCCTATTGGTTGGGGATATTACAAAGTTTAAATCTTTCCATGTTAAACATGTTCAAAATGAGTAAAACTAATTAATTTTTGTTGTTACATTATTCAAAGTTCAAAATTATAAGTAATGCAAATAAATTTTAAATATTTACATGTTAAAAATCTTTGAAATGAGCAAACCCACTTAAGCTTTGGTGTAACATTATTTAAATTTCAAAATTTTAAGAATTGCACACAATGTTTTAATCTTTCCATGTTAAACATGTTCAAAATAAGCAAAACTAGTTAAATTTTGATGTTATATTATTCAAAGTTAAAAATTGTAATAAAATTGGATAAAATTTAAATATTTGCATGTTAAACATGTTAAAAATGAGTAAAACCACCCAAGTTTTTGTGTTACATTATTCAAAGCTCAAAATTATAATAATCACACCTAGATTTAAATCTTTGCATGTTAAACATGTTTGAAAAGAGCAAGACAACTAAATTTTTGCATGTTATTCCAAGTTCAAAATTGTAAGAAACATGCATAAAGTTTGAATCTTTGCATGTTAAACATTTTCAAAATGAACAAAATTACTTAAATTTTGGTGTATGTTACTCAAAGTTCAAAATTATAAGAAACGTACATAACATTTGAATCTTTACATGTTAAACATGTATGACATGAGTAAGACAACTTAAGTTTTATTGTTACATGATTCAAAATTATAAGAAACGTGCATAAAGTTTGAATCTTTACCTATTAAACATGTTCAAAATGAAAAGAATAGCTTACATTTTTGTGTTACCTTATTCAAAGTTTAAAATGATAAGAAATACACATAGAGTTTGAATCTTTCCATATTAAACATGTTCAAAATGAGAAAAATTACTTAAGTTTTGGTGTTACATTATTCAAAGTTTAAAATTATAAGAAACACTCATAAGTTTGAATTTTTGCATGTTAACCATATTCAAAATGAGTAAAATTACTTAATTTTTGGTGTTACATTATTCAAAGTTCAAAACTATAAGAAACATGCATAAAGTTTGAATCTTTTCATGTGAAACATGTTCGAAATGAGTAAAATTGTTTAATTTTTTGTGTTCCATTATTCAAAGTTAAAAATTATAAGAAACACACATAAAGTTTGAAGCTTTACATATTAAACATGTTTGAAATGAGTGAAACCACTTAATTTTTGGTGTTACATTATTCAAAGTTAAAAATTATAAGAAATGTGCATAAAGTTTGAATCTTTGCATCTTAAACTTTTTTTAAATGAGCAAAACTACATAAATTTTGGTGTTATGTTATTTAAAATTCAAAATCATAAGAAATGTACATAAATTTTGAATCTGTACATGTTAAACATATTCAGAATAAACAAGATTACTTAATCTTTGTTTTTATGTTATTCAAAATTTAAATTTATAAGAAACATGTAAAGTTTCAATCTATACATGTTAAACATGTTCAAAAGGAGCAAAACTGCTTATGTTTTGGTGTTACATTATTTAAAGTTCAAAAACAAAAGAAACATTCATAAAGTTTGAATGTTTTTATGGTAAACATGTTGAAAATGAGAAAACCTACTTAAGATTTGGTGTTAAATTATTCAAAGTTCAAGATTATAAGAAACATGCATAAAGTTTGAATCTTTGCATGTTAAACATGTTCAAAATGAGCAAACATGGCATAAGTTTTGGTGTTATGTTATTCAAATTTCAAAATTATAAGAAATACGTATAAAGTTTGAATTTTTAAATGTTAAACATGTTCAAAATAAGTAAAACTACTTAATTTTTGGTGTTAAGTTATTCAAAATTATAAGAAATGCACATAAAGTTTGAATCTTTGCATGTTAAACATGTTTGAAATGAGCAAATCCACTTAAATTTTAGTGTTACAATATTAAAAGTTTAAAATTTATAATAAAAGTGCATAAAGTTTGAATCTTTGCATGTTAAATACGTTTGAAATGAGCAAAATTGCTTAAGTTTTCGTATTAAATTATTCAAAGTTTAAATCTATAAAAAAACATGCATAAATTTTGAATCTTTGCATGTTAAACATGTTCAAATTGAGTGAAACCACTTAAGTTTTGTGTTATGTTATTATAAATTAAAAAAGAAAAATTATAAGAAACATGCATATCGTTTGAATCTTTGTATGTTAAACATTTTCAAAATAAACAAAACTACTTAAGTTTTGTTTTTACATTATTCAAAGTTCAAAATTATAAGAAACATGTAAAAAGTTTAAATCTTTGCATTTTTTTTTTTTTTGAAATGAGCAAAACTACATAAGTTTTTGTGTTAAATTATTTAAAGTTCAAAATTATAAGAAATGTGCATAAATTTTTAATCTTTACATGTTAAATATGTTTGAAATGAGAAAAATTGATTAAATTTTGGTGTTATGTTATTTAATATTCAGAATTATAAGAAATGTGCATAAAGTTTGAATCTTTGCTGTTAAACATGTATGAAATGAGTAGAACATCTTTAGTTTTAGTGTTACACTAATAAAAAATTAAAATTGTAAAAATGTGGATAAAATTTGAATCTTTGTATGTTAAACATGTTCAAAATGAGCAAAATCATTTAAGTTTTGGTGTTACATTATTCAAAGTTAAAAATTATAAGAAACACGCATAAAATTTGAATCTTTGGATATTAAATATTTTTTAAACAAGCAAAATCATTCAAATTTTGGTATCACATTATTCAAAGTTCAATATTATAAGAAATGCACATAAAGTTTGAATCTTTGCATGTTAAACATGTTCGAAAGGAGCAAAATTGGTTAAGTTTTGGTGTTATGTTATTCATAGTTAAAAATTATAATAAATGCACATAAAGTTTGAAGCTTTGCATATTAAACATGTTAGAAAATGAGTACTACATAATTTTTTGTGTTATGTTATTCGAAGTTCAAAATTATAAGAAATATGCATAAAAATTTGAATCTTTGCATGTTAAACATTTTTAAAATGAGCAAAAAAACACTTAAGTTTTGGTGGTATATTATTTAAACTTCCAAGTTATAATAAAAACACATAAATTTTGAATCTTTGCATGCTAAACATGTTCAAAATGAGAAAAACCACTTAAGTTTTTGAGTTACGTTATTCAAAGTTCAAAATTATAAGAATTGTGCATAAATATTGAATTCTTGCATGTTAAACATGTTCAAAATGAGCAAAACTATGTAATTTTTGGTGTTACATTATTCAAAGTTCAAAATTAAAATAAATGTGCATAAAATTTGAATCTTTGCATGGTAAACATATTCAAAATGAGAAAACCGCTTATTATTCAAAACTAAAAATTATAAGAAACTCACATAAAGTTTATATCTTTGCAAGTTAAACATATTTGAAACAAGCAAAACCTGCTTAGTTTTGACATTGAATTATTCAAAATTCAAAATTAAAAGAAACATACATAAAGGTTTAATATTTTCTTGTTAAACATGTTCAAAATGAGCAAAACCCAATTAAGTTTTGCTTTTATGTTATTCAAAAATTAAAATTATAAGAAACACGCATAAAATTTGAATCTTTGCATTTGAAAAATGTTTGAAATGAGCAAAAACCATTTAAGTGTTGGTGTTAAATTATTCAAAGTTCAAAAAAATAAGAAACACACATAAAGTTTGAATTTTTTTCATGTTAAACATATTTAAAATGATCAAAACCACTTAAGTTTGGCATTACATTATTCAAAGTTCTAAATTATAAGAAACATGTATAATGTTTGAATCTTTACATGCTAAACATGTTTGAAATGAGCAAACCTTTTTATGTTTTGGTATTACTTTATTCAAAGTTTAAAATTATAAGAAAGATGCATAAAATTTGAATATTTTAATGTTAAACATGTTTAAAACAAGCAAAACCATTTAAGTTTTTGTATTACTTTATTCAAAGCTCAAAATTATAAGAAATGCACATAGATTTTGGATCTTTAAATGTTAAACATGTTTGAAATGAGAAAAACCACTTAGGTTTTAGTGTTACGTTATTCAAATTTTAAAATTATAAGAAATATGCATAAAGTTTAAGTCTTTACATGTTAGGCATGTTTGAAATGAACAAAACTACTTACGTTTTGGTGTTACACTAATCAAATTTTAAAATTTATAAGAAATGCACTTGCATTTTGAATATTTACATGTTAAACATGTTTGAAATGAGTAAAACTTCTTAAATTTTGGTGTTACAATATTCAAAATTATAAGAAACATACATAAAATTTGAATATTTGCATGTTAAACATGTTTGAAATGAGTAAAACTTCATAAATTTTGGTGTTACAATATTCAAAATTATAAGAAACATACATAAAATTTGAATATTTACATGTTAAACATGTTCAAAACAAGTAAAACCACTTATGTTTTTGTGTTACACTATTCAAAGTTCAAAATTAAAAGAAACATTCTTAAAGTTTAAATATTTACATGTTAAACATGTTTGAAACAAGAAAAACTACTTAAGTTTTGATGTTATGCTATTTAAAATTTAAAATTAAAAGAAGCACACATAAAGTTTAAATTTTTACATGTTAAATATGTTTGAAATAAGCAAAACTACTTAAGTTTTGGTGTAACATTATTCAAAGTTCAAAATTATAAGAAACACACATAAAGTTTGAATCTTTACATGTTCAGAACGTGCAAAACTACTTAAATTTTTGTATTACATTATTCAATGTTTAAAATTATAAGAAACATACATGAATTTTGAATATTTCCATGTTAATCATGTTCAAAATGAGAAAAACCACTTAAGTTTTTGTTTTATGTTATTCAAAGTTTAAAATTATAAGAAACACACATAAAGTTTGAATCTTTAGATGGTAAACATGTTAAAATGAGCAAAACCACTTTAATTTTGGTGTTACATTATTCAAAGTTTAAAATTAAAAAAACACACATAAAGTTCTAATATTTACATGTTAAATATGCTCAAAATGAGAAAAATCAAGTTAATTTTGATGTTACAATATTTAAAATTTAAAATTATAAGAAACATACACAAAGTTTGAATTGTTACATGTTAAACATATTCAAAATAGCCAAAACTGCTTATGTTTTGTTGTTACGTTATTCAAAATTTAAAATTATAAGTAACATGCATAAAGTTTGAATCTTTACATATTAAACATGTTTAAAATGAGCAAAACTACATAAGTTTTGGTGTTACATTATTCAAAATTCAAAATTATAAGAAAGGTGCACAAAATATGAATCTTTATATGTTAAACATGTTCAAAATGAGCAAAATTGCTTAAGTTTTGGTGGTACAATATTCAAAATTCAAAATTATATGAAACATACATAAATTTTGAATCTTTACAAGTTAAACATTTTGAAATAAGCAAAACCATTTATGTTTTGGTGTTACATTATTAATAATTCAAAATTGTAAGAAACATGCATAAATTTTGAATCTTTACATGTTAAATATGTTTGAAACAAGTAGACCTGCTTAATTTTTGGTGTTATGGTATTTAAAATTTAAAATTATAAAAAATGCATATAAACTTTGAATTTTTTGATGTTTAACATGTTTAAAATCAGAAGAATGACTTAAGCTTTGGTGTTATATTATTCAAAATTCAAAATTATAAGAAACATGCATAAAATTTTATTTTTTTCATATTAAACATGTTCAAAATGAATAAAACCATTTAATTTTTGGTGTTACATTATTCAAAATTCAAAATTATATAAAATGCATATAAAGTTTGAATCTTTACATGTTAAAAATACTCAAAGTAAGCAAAATTGCTTAAGCTTTGATGTTACGTTATTCAAAATAAAAAATTATAATAAACAAGGATAAATTTTTAATATTTACATGTTACACATGTTTGAAATTAGAAAAACTCCTTAAGCTTTGGTGTTACATTACTCAAAATTAAAAATTATTAGAAACACACATAAAGTCTGAATCTTTACATGTTAAAAATGTTCAAAACAAGCAAAACCACTTAAGCTTAGATGTTATGTTACTCAAAATCAAAAATTATGAAAAAAATGTGCATAAAATTTGAATATTCACATGTTAAACATGTTCAAAACAAGCAAAAGCACTTAAGCTTTGGTGTTACGTTTCTCAAAATTCAAAATTATAAGAAATGCATAAATTTTTTAAATATTTACATGTTAAACATGTTAAAAATAAGAAAAACCACTTAAGTTTTGGTCTTACATTATTCAAAATTTAAAATTATAAGAAATACACATAAAATTTAAATCTTTACATGTTAAACATGTTTGAAATGAGCAAAATTACATGAGTTTTGGTGTTACATTATTCAAAATTGAAAATTAAAAAAAATGAACATGAAGTTTGAGTCTCTTCATGTTAAACATGTTTGAAATGAGCAAAATTGGTTAAGTTTTGGTGTTACATTATTCAAAATTAAAAATTATAAGAAACATGCATAAAGTTTGAATCTTTTCATGTTAAACATGATCAAAATAAGAAAAACCATTTAAATTTTGGTGTTACGTTATTCAAAGTTTAAGATTATAAGAAACATGCATAAAATTTGAATATTTACATGTTAAACATGTTTGAAATGAGTAAAACTACTTATGTTTTGTTGTTACAATATTCGAAGTTCAAAATTATAAGAAATGTTCATAAATTTTGAATATTTGCATACTAAACATGTTCAAAAAGATCAAAATTGCTTAAGTTTCAGTGTTACATTATTTAAAGCTTAAAATTATAAGAATCATGCATAAAGTTTGAATCATTACATATTAAACATGTTGAAATGAAAAAAATTGCTTAAGTTTTGGTGTTTAGTTATTCAAAATTATAAGAAATGTGTAAAATGTTAAACATGTTTTAAATGAGGAAAAATGCTTAAATTTTGGTGTTGCATTATTCAAAGTTCAACATTATAATAAAAGCACATAATTTTGAATCTTTTAATGTTAAACATGATTAAAATGAGCAAAGTTACCTAAGATTTGGTGTTACATTATTCAAAGTTTAAAATTATAAGAATAGTCTATAAATTTTGAATCTTTGCATGTTAGATATATTTAAAATGAACAAAACAACTTAAGTTTTTATGTTACATTATTCAAAGTTAAAAATTATAAGAAACATGCTTAAAGTTTTAAACTTTGCATGTTAAACATTTTCAAAATGAGCAAAACTACTTATGTTTTAGTGTTATGTTATTCAAAGTTCAAAATTATAAGAAATGCACATAAAGTTTGAATCTTTACATGTTAAAAATGTAAAAAATGAGAAGAACAATTTATATTTTTGTGTTACATTATTCAAAATTCAAAATTATAATAAACTTGCATAAATTTTGAATATTTGCATGTTAAACATGTTCAAAATGAGCAAAATCACTTAAGTTATGGTGTTACATTGTTCAAAATTTAAAATTATAAAAAATGTGCATAAAGTTTGAATCTTTGCATGTTAAACATGTTTAAAATGAGAAAAATCACTGAAGTTTTGGTGTTATGTTATTCAAAGTTCAAAATTATAAGAAATACATAATAAGTTTGAATATTTACATGTTAAACATGTTTGAAATGAGTAAAATTTCTTAATTTTTGGTGTTACATTATTTAAAATTTAAAATTTAAAATTATACGAAACAGGGATAAAGTTTGAATCTTTGCATGTTAAACGTGTTTGAAATGATCAAAATTACTTAAGTTTTGGTGTTATGTTCAAAGTTAAAAATTATAAAAATTAGCATAAAGTTTGAAGCTTTGCATATTAAACATGTTTAAAATGAGCAAACCCAATTAATTTTTGGTGTTACATTATTCAAAGTTCAAAATTATAAGAAATACACATAAAGTTTGAATATTTACATGTTAAACATTTTCAAAATGATAAAAACCACATAAGTTTTAGTGTTACATTATTCAAACTTAAAAATTATAAGAAAAACCCATAAAATTTGAATATTTGCATGTTAAACATGTTCAAAATAAGCAAAAACACTTAAGTTTTTGTGTTACATTATTCAAATATTATAAGAATCACATATAAAATTTGAATCTTTGCATGTTAAACATGTTTAAAAAGATTAAAACTACTTGAGTTTTGGTGTTACCTTATTTTAAATTAAAAGAATCGTGCATAGAATTTGAATCTATGTATGGTAAACATGTTTTAAATGAGAAAATCTGCTTAAGTTTTGGTGTTACATTATTCAAAGTTTAAAATTATAAGAAAATTGGATAAATTTTGTATTTTTACAAGTTAAACATATTTGAAACAAGGAAAATTACTTAATTTTTGGTATTACATTATTCAAAGTTTAAAATTTAAAAAAAAATATATATAACTTTTGAATCTTTGCATGTTAAACACGATCAAAATGAGTAAAACTTCTTTAGTTTTGGTGTTATAGTATTCAAAGTTCAAAATTATAAGAAACACATATAAAATTATAATTTTTGCATGTTAAACATGTTCAAAATGATCAAAACTGCTTAAGTTTTATTGTTACATTATTAAAAATTAAAAATTACAAGAAAACATGCATAAAGTTTGAATCTTTGCATGTTAAACTTGTTCAAAATGAGAAAAACTACTTAAATTTTAGAGTTAAATTATTCAAAATACAAATTTATTAGATACATGCATAAAGTTTGATTCTTTACATATTAAACATGTTTGAAACGAGCAAAATTGATTATGTTTTGGTGTATAATCTATTTTACTATAATCTATTTATTATTGTTGATGTTATTAGAATCTATTTTACCATTTATAATCTATTATAATATATTTAAAATAGTATTATTGTTGATGTATAACTAGTTGTTAGTTGTTTTACTTAAGTGGGATTATATCTCTAGGTTTGATGTAGTGGTATTTGGACTGCATGTTTAATTTTGCACTTGATGATTTTTATAGATTATTACTATAGTTGACATTATTATAGTTCTGTAATTATTTATCGATTATTCAATATGGTAATTTTATGGTTATAGGTATCATCTTATGAGATAGATAAATGTTGGCAGTCATACATTAGTTATCGAAGTGAATTTTGAGTGATCAAACAAGTTTGATAGCTATTCTTGATTTTTATTTATATTTCATATCATTAGGCATCTTGATTTAATCATTGATTATGCCATTGTCTTGACATGTATACTTTTTTTATTTCATGGTGTATTTTTTTATATGATTATGTTTGTTTGTCACATCTTGTATTGGAGTCATTATGTTTTATGTTATTCTTTCTTACAACCATAACTTTTTCTTTTCACTTTTGTGACTAACTCGTACCTGCTCCCTCCAAGCAAACTCTATTTTAATCCCTATGTTCTTGCTTGGATCTTACTTTATTATTTGGATGGACTTCGTAAGGACCTACCTAGAACTACCAATGTGACACCCCTTCAAACTATAACCTAGATTATATAAAATCTTATACTAGAAAGGTGGTGGTATGGCTTATTATGTTGCTTGGTATATGATGCAAAGGCATTAACATTAATATTAAATCATGATTTAATAGCTACTAGTTAATGGCATAGACTTAAATGGGTTAAGGTGTTAGTTGGTTTTATTAATATTAATTAGCTTTATTGTGGTTAATTTAATTGATTTCATTGGTTGGTTATTAGTTTATGGATCGATCATTTAGGATAGGTCATTTAATGACCATTGCATTGAATGGAGATTTTGTCAAGGATTGCATTGGAGAATGTTGGTTGATCATTTGTTCATTTATGTGTAAAATCTTGGGAAGAATAGAAGGTTGCATATGTAGCCAAAAGTCTTAGGACTTCTAAATGTGTAACCAGTCCTCACCATGATTCAATATGAATCAATATTTTGGATTTCGCAAGTAAATTTATAAAATAGATATATATTCATTATTTGATTTTGTATCAATTGTATTTGGTTTAAATCTTATCTTTGAAATGTTTACTATTCCCTGTGTGAGTTGAGAAAGCTTCATGGGTTTTATATTAGTTTTACCCTATTGGGTTTGTTGATTTTGTGTTGAAATGGAAGGTCAATGGTTTTACTATTTATTGTATAAATGATACATATTATTCTAGGTTTCATGAACTCTTTATATGCATTGGGTATTTGGTTTAATGGATCATTTGTTAAACCCTACACTAATATTTAAACTTATATCTAAATGGTTTTGTCTTTGTGTTATATGATCTGGTATCAGCCATTGATAGTTTGACTGCGCATTTTTATTATATTCAGCTATGTCTTCATATGAAAGTATTAAGTATTAAATTTTATTATTAGGTTATGGGCATGAACTATTAATTGGTTTTAACCTGGTTTATTTATCTAAGCCTGTACTTGTATATACATAATTGTAGTTTTGTTTTAACACAAATTTGTATTCATTTTATCCTTATGGATTCTTGAGAAAACCTAGGTGGTTGTTCTAGGTTTATACCCTTGACTTCCATTTCTAAAATTAATTCTTAATGGGTTATTTGTTTATGGGTTGTGATGTTACCTTGTGATTGCATGCAAAAATATTAATAGTCGCTTGGGTTTTCATAATACGTGACTATGTTTTAATATGAGTTGTGGAATGATTAGTCTTTCTTTGAAGGTTGGAGACTATGTTATGTTGTTTGTATTGTGTTGAGGCCAAGATGATTAGAAATCTAACAACTCCTAGTGAAAGATATTAATCTAGGTTTTTATTACTCATTGACTGAGTTTGTTTTCCATACACATATGCCATGGGTTTTTTGTAGCAAGAGATTTCAATTGGGTTTTGTGTTATTTGCTCAAATACATAATATATATATATATATATATATATATAATGCAATCAAACAATTTTTGATTGGGATTTTAGATTATTACTTGACTATGTTTTATATACAAAGTCATGGACTTGAAATATGATTTAACTAGTTTATTCAATTGAACTTATTATTGGTTTGGATTCTTTGATAGCTTCTACATATTATTAAAATGTCATGTTTAAGTGGATGTCATGGAAATTATGTGTATTTTTTTTTAAGGGAATTCTTATGTAAGAATTTGAAACTTACCTCTATTAAGTTTTGGCATGAATATTAATGGTTGTATTTTGTTGAAACTGTGAGGGTGTCGAATGAAGTCTGAAGGAATTTAATTTATATATATTGAATACAAGGGTTTGAGTTTGAGCTTGTAAGTGTTGTTGTTTTGTGGAAATGTTTATATTATTTTTGGTTTGAATATTTGTGGATGTCTAAGTGTAATGAATGACTTATCTAGGTCATTATGTGTGTTTACTTGTGACTTAGTTAAGTACATTCTATTATTATTATTATTATTATTATTATTATTATTATTATTATTATTATTATTATTATTATTATTATTATTATTATTATTATTATAGAACCATTCCCAGATGAGACTTGAATAATTATATGTTTATTGGTATATACCTGAGGTATAAATTTATAGCTCGGATGACTTAGGCTAACCGTATACTTGGATGGGAATCCAAGCTGGTTATCTCACAAGCTACAAAAATGGATTAGTTATTAATCTATTACTATATCATTTGACATCCTGTAAAAAGTTGACCCCACTTCTAATTTATTTCCATTTTGCCTTGGAATGGTGATTGTTGTATTTCATTGTGTTATAATGTCTTGTTGAGATGTTCACTAATTTAAAATCTAATTTCTCAAAATGCTCTTCACGTCCTTGGTTGTTGCAACCATCATCTTGCTAATGGTTGGGGTGGTAAGGGCCACTGATGGTTAGATTGATAGGACTAGTTGGAAGGGCTTGTCTAACTAGTCACTTGTTTCTCCATGCTTCAATGATCTCACGAATACATGGATTAAGTTGGTAATGAATTAGTTATGTTAGTTACACATTCTTTACTTAGTGGATTATAATCATGTTATTTGATTTCGAACATAGTTATTATGCTATCTTGATTTAGTGTTTTTTAGTTATGTTAGTACTAATCTATATTGTTATTGGAATAAAAAAATGAATGAAAGGATTAAATATTGCTTAAAGGGTAAGAATTTAAATTGATATATATATATATATATATATATATATATATATATATATATATATATATATATATATATATATATATATATATATATATATATATATATATAAAGTTACTAAAATGTTTAATTGTTTCCTTCCTATTGATAAAGCATTCTATTAATTCTAATTAATGCATGATTACTCTTTTAAGATTAATTATATGATTATTTTGAGTTAACATGGATTCTTGTATAAATTCTTAACTTAAAATAATATTGAATTTATCAATATAGTATTGGTTTCTTAAGTTTAGTGTATGATCTTGATATTAGATCAGATTTACTTGATGTTTATCATAAAGATTTACTAGACAATTACATAATGTTATTTAGAAGCATACAATTTGGAATTAATAAGTAACATTGAACATTCAGTTGATAGTTCGAATGCAAATGTAATATTTTGATTTGGTCATATAGATACATAGACATATACATATGTTTTCTTGATATAAAAACATATAGACTTTGATTAACAAAGTAGACTAGCTTGATGATTATCTTTGATGCATTATAATAGATGCTTTTGAATTCGTTTACATATAAAATATTTATGGAACATAGAGATTTCTTAGTTATTTCAACTATGCATGGATTATTTAATCATACTAGCTGTTGGTGTATGTGGAAACATAAATAAAATTCTCACCTCTAAAATATATTTCAAACAGACCTAGTTGCGTATAAAGGTATGTATATTGCATGTATTAAATCTAAAAATTAATATTTTATTATTTTATTTAATAATAAATAATTCATGAGTTGATCTATTTATCTCACTTAATGAAGATGTTTCATAGACATGAATATAATTTTTGAATGGGTTAGCTATTAAAAAGATTGCATGAAATAGGATTAAGTTAAAAAGTCTTAAATGAATTAATTTAAACTTGATGTTGCAACTATGTTAAATTCTTCAATTGAATAGAATGAGTTAGATGAATATTGTTTTCTACTTCATTTAATGTTATATGCATACTTATTGATTTTCATCTCCTTGGACTGCATGTGTTTTCATTCCCTTTGTAATAGCTAAATTTGCTTGCATTATTTCCCATGACATGTCCAACATAAATTTGAAAAATTTATTTAACTAAAACATTTTATTTGGGTTCCACTTAACTTGAAACTTAACTGATTTTATTTCGTATGATTTGTCTACATTTTGTGTATGAAAAATACTTTATTTTTACATACTTATAAATCATCTAGTTCATTTAAATACAAGCTTAGTTATACTTGTTTAAATCTGAAATAAGATGGTTTATTATGTTTGTTCATAACGAGATACATTTCCTTAGATTGTAATGGAAATTATTATATAAAAAGAATTGATTTATCTAATAAACTTATTTCTTATGAATGGTTAATATGATAGTAGTTTATTGGTTTAAATAAACTTTTAAGTTATAAAATGACTAAAACTATTAAATAATATACATGTGCTTCCCTTTTAAAATGATTAGATGATTAATGAATAATTGAATGGATACTTTGGTTGTATTATGTTTTGAACTCTTTTTGTCTTATTATATTGCATTGGTATGCCAATATAAAGTCATTATATGGATTCAATTATACATTGTCATAAAGGTTATTTGATTAATAATGATATTGATTAGTTCATTACTCTAATAATGACATTCATGCTTATTAATTAACTATTGTGTGAACTATTAAATCAATGGTGTAGTGATATTTAAGGATACAAGGTAGTTATGACCTCGATCGATAGCACTATGAGGCCTTGAGTTTTAAATATGTTCTCTTTGTAACATTTTTTTAGTATTTCTGCTACATAATAAAAATTTGCATGTGTAATTCGTTTCTGATTATTGTTGTAATTTACCTGTTTGAAATCATGTTTGATTATGAGGTTATATTAATAAAGTAGCCTTTATTTTTGAGAAAAACCTTTTTAACCTAAACAATAACCTAGGATTTTAGAGTTATCCTTCCTGATTAAACTAATCTTAGAACTTAACCATCCTCAAGTGTAACTGAAATCCATTTAGAAGAGTGAGGTATTTACTTAAATTAAGTACTTAAAAATAGTCTTATATAAAAATATAAGTGCCACATATGGCACATGAGTCCTATTAATGTATGCATAAATTGATACACCCCAAACTATATAAACATATATAAAGGTAACATGCTTTCCCATAGTACCCTTTGTATGTAGTTACCTCTAGCTAATTACCTAAGTTCACCTCTTTTAGTTTTGGATACACGTACATGAATGCACTGAATGATTAACACTTGCATCAATAAGTAAGGTATTGGTTCTAAAACACATCTAAAATTATACTATGATATACAATTCCATTTTTTTGGAGTTATTTTAGTTACATTATTAAAAGTTAAAAACAAGCATAAAGTTTGAATCTTTACATATTAAACACATTCAAAATGAGAAAAAACACTTAAGTTTTAGTGTTACATTAATCAAAATTGTAATAAATACACATAAAGTTTGAACATATTTAACATGTTAAAAATGAGAAAAACATGTATTACATTATTCAATATTTAAAATTAGTATTACATTATTCAATTAGTTTGAACAATTAGTATTACATTATTCAATATTTAAAATTATAGGAAACATGTATAAAGTTGGAATCTTTACATGTTAAACATTCTCAAAACAAGAAAAACCACTTAATTTTTGGTATTACATGATTCAAAATTAGAATAAATTGAAATAAAGTTTGAATCTTTACATGTTAAACATGTTTAAAGTGAACAAAAACCTTTAATTTTTGGTGTTACATTATTCAAAATTCAAATTCATAAGTATTGCACATAAATTTTGAATTTTTACATGTTAAACTTATTTGAAATGAGCAAAACTACTAATCTTTTGGTGTTACAATATTCAAATTTCAAAATTATAAGAAACATAAATAAAGTTTGAATCTTTACATGTTAAACATGTTCAAAACAAGCAAAACCATTTATGTTTTGGTGTTATGTTTTTCAAAATTTAAAATTATAAGAAAAATGAATAAAGTTTGAATCTTTGCATGTTAGACATGTTCAAAATAAGTGAAACTACTTAAGTTTTGGTGTTACATTATTCAAAGTTCAAAATTATAAGAAACACACATAAAGTTTGAATCTTTGCATGTTAAATATGTTTAAAATGAGCAAAATTGCTTAAGTTTTAGTGTTACATTATTCAAATTTCAAAATTATAAGACAGACACATAAAGTTTGAATCTTTGCATATTAGTTTGAAATAAGTAAAATTGCTTAAGTTTTGGTGTTACATTATTAAAAGTTGAAAATTATATGAAATGCACATAAATTTTGAATCTTTTAATATTAAACATGTTTGAAATGAGCAAAACCACTTAAGTTTTGGTGTTATGTTATTCAAAGTTCAATATTATAAGAAACATGCATGAAGTTTGAATCTTTGCATGTTAGAGATATATTTGAAATGAGTAAAACCACTTAATTTTTAATGTTACATTATTTAAAGTTTAAAATTATAAGAAACACACATAAAGTTTGAATCTTTAAATGTTAAACATGTTCAAAATGATAAAAACCACTTAAGTTTTGGTGTTACATTATTCAAAGTTTAAAATTATAAAAAAATACATAAAATTTGAATCTTTGCATGTTAAACATGTTCAACAGGAGCAAACCCGCTTAAATTTTGGTGTTACATTATTTAAAGTTCAAATTTATCAGACTCAAGCATAAAGTTTGAATCTTTGCATATTAAACATGTTCAAAATGAGGAAAATATTACATTATTCAAAGTTCAAAATTATAAAAAATGTTCATAAAGTTTGAATATTTGTATCTTAAACAAGTTCAAAATAGGTAGAACCACTTAAGTTTTGGTGTTACATTATTCAAATTTCAAAATTATAAGAAATGTGCATAATATTTAAGTCTTTGCATGTTAAACATGTTTAAAAAAAATCAAAACTACTTAATTTTTGATGTTATGTTTTTCAAAGTTTAAAATTATAATAAACATCATAAAGTTTAAATTTTTGTATGCTAAACATGTTCAAAACAAACAAAATTGTATAAATTTAGAGTTACATTATTCAAAGTTTAAAATTATTAAAAAAATACACAAAGTTTGAATCTTTGCATGTTAAACATATTCAAAATGAGCAAAATTGCTTAATTTTTTGAGTTACATTATTTAGAGTTCAAAATTATAAGAAACATGCATAAAATTTGAATCTTTGCCTATTAAACATGATTGAAATGAGAAAATCTAGTTAAGTTTTTGTGTTATATTATTCAGACTTAAAAATTATAAGAAAAAAAATATAAAGTTTGAATCTTTGCATATTAAACATGTTTGAAATGAGCAAAACAATTTAATTTTTGGTGTTACATTATTCAAATTTCAAAATTATAAGAACACACATAAAGTTTGAATATTTGAATGTTCAATATGTTCAAAATGAGCAAAACCACTTAAGTTTTAGAGTTACATTATTCAAAGTTCAAAATTATAAGAAACACACATTAAGTTTGAATGTTTGCATGTTAAACATGTTTAATACCAGAAAAACTACTTGATTTTTGGTGTTACATTATTCAAAGTTCAAAATTATAAGAAACATGAATAAAGTTTTAATCTTTGCATGTTAAACATGTTTAAAATAAGCAAAACCACTTAATTTTTGGTGTATCATTATTCAAAGTTTAAAATTTTAAGAATTGCACAAAAGGTTTTAAACTTTCCATGTTAAACATGTTCTAAAGGAGCAAAACTACTTAAATGTTGGTGTTACATTATTTAAAGTTCAAAATTATAATAAAATCATATAAAGTTTGAATCTTTGTATGTTAAACTTGTTCAAAATGAGCAAAACCACTTATGTTTTGGTCTTACATTATTCAAAATTTAAAATTATAATAACCATGCCTAAATTAAAAATCTTTGCAAGTTAAATATGTTCAAAATGAGTAAAACCACTTAAATTTTTATGTTACATTATTCCAAATTCAAAATTATAAGAAATGTGCATAAAGCTTGAAGCTTTGCATGTTAAACATTTTCAAAATGAGCAAAATTACTTAAATTTTGGTGTTATATTATTCAAAGTACAATATTATAAGAAACACACATAAAGTTTGAATATTTGCATGTTAAACATGTATAAAATGAGCAAAATAACTTAAGTTTTAGTAGTGTTACATTATTTAAAATTCAAAATTATAAGAAATATGTTTGAATCTTCACATCTTAAACATGTTTGTAAAGATCAAAATTGCTTAAGTTTTGGTGTTAAATTATACAAAGTTAAAAATTATAGGAAACACAAATAAATTTTGAATGTTTGCATGTTAAACATGTTCAAAACGAGTGAAATCACTTAAGTTTTTGGTGTTATGTTATTCAAAGTTCAAAATTATAAAAAACACACATAATGTATGAATATTTGCATGTTAAACATATTCAAAATGAGCAAAACTACTTAAGTTTAGGTGTTCCATTATTCAAAGGTAAATTTTTTAAGAAACACACCTAAATTTTGAAGCTTTGCATATTAAACATGTTTGAAATGAGAAAATTTGCTTAATTTTTGGTATTACATTATTCAAAGATCAAAATCATAAGAAACATGCACAAAGCTTGAATCTTTGGATGTTAAACATTTTCAAAACAAACAAAATCGCTTAAGTTTTGGTGTTACATTATTTGAACTTCAAAATTATAAGAAAAGAAAATAAAATTTGAATCTTTACATGTTAAACATGTTCAAAATGAGTAAAACCACTCAAGTTTTTGTTTTAAATTATTCAAAGTTCAAAATAATAAGAATCATGAATAAAGTTTGAATCTTTGCATCTTAAACATGTTCAAAATGAGCAAAACTACCTAAGGTTTGGTGTTATGTTACTCAAAATTAGAAGAAACACCCATAAAATTTGAATATTTGCATGGTAAACATGTTCAAAATGAGTAAACCCACTTAATTTTTGGTGTTACATTATTCAAATTTCAAAATTATAAGAAATGAGCATAAATTTGGAATCTTTGCATGTTAAACATATTTGAAATGAGTAAAATTGTTTAAGTTTTGGTGTTATGTTATTCAAACTTAAAAATTATAAAAAATACGAATAAAGTTTGAATCTTTACATGTTAAACATGTTTGAAATGAGCAAAACTGCTTAAATTTTAGTGTTACATTATTCAAAATTATAAGAAATATGCATAAAGTTTGAATCTTTGCATGTTAAACATGTTCCAAATGAACAAAACTATTTAAGTTTTTATGTTACAGTATTCAAAATTTCAAATTATAATAAAATCACATAAAGTTTGAATCTTTGCTTGTTAAACATGTTCAAAATGAGCAAAACCACTTAAATTTTGGTGTTACATTATTCAAAATTCAAAATTATAAAAATCAAACATAAATTTTTGAAGGAATATAAGACTGAATGTTGTGATACTAGAATAATTTTATTGATCAACAACAGGTCAATATATATACAAAGAGAAAATAGTTCATAATGATTACAGAATTGTATCATCTAACTGATCACCTAACTACTATGACACCTATGCTCTAGTTATAACATATAGCCAAGCAATTTTACCTAAACATAATAAAACTCAACAATGTAATATCTTAAGATTCACTAACATTCCCCCCTTTATTACATTGTTTCTACAAACATCATTTTCCTAATGGTAGTCCCCCCTTTATTAAAAATACTATAAAAAGATTTACACTCTCCACGTAGCCTACTCACTTTCTGAGGTGGCATGACATCTTTGTGGCTTCAATGTCTTGGTGTCACCTTCGTTTTTCTTTGAAGGATTACCAAAAACATAGAAGTGACAAGAACACTTCTCTCTACTAACACCTTTGGTAGTTTTTTAGATTACGAGGATTACCACAAACCCATATGGTTTTTTACTACAGGTTGGCCATGAACTTGGAGGGTTGCAGGAGGTTTCTACTACACTTCGATAGTTTCATGGATTACCACAAACCCTTTTCCAAGAACCAAGCATTGCTTTAGTGCTTTTGCTCACCACAATGTTCTTTTTTAGGAGGTACCAAACTGGAAAATAGTGCTCAATGGCTTATTAAAAAACACACTATAAAACATAAAATAAACACCCCAAAATTTGTCACCATAGCAATGGTGTGACCCCATTATAGGTGACTCATAAGAGGATACCAGTTGTCCACTAGCCTCTATGTATCCTCTAGCCTCCAATAAATGAAGTTGTTTACTTAGTGAATGTGTCAGTGAAGCTCAACTACAGATTTTGTTGAGGAGAAATCTCCCCCATATTTTGGACCCATTTAATATTTGATGATATTTGGCTCAAACTCAGGATGTCATGTACAAGCGATAGTGTATCCTTATACAAATAATTAACTTTGATTTTTTAGATATAAAACTGACATTTTAACTCATTAATATGGATGACTTGAGTATTGACTCGAAGAATTTTAACTCACAACACATTCTTGATTTTGATAATAAACCCAACTAACTATAATAAAGATGACTTATAAACTTCATAATTTTCTTATAATAAAAGAAAATACTTTTTAAATATTCTAATAATAACTTGATAATGACTCAATAAGTCTTTGTTAACTCTTTTGACATAATAAGGATTCTTATAACCATAAAGAACTACTTATAAATAACAAAACTATAAACCAACTATTACATTTTATCCTAATATGGACCAAAGATCTAAAAAATAATAACAGCTATTAAGAAAGACCATGTAATGAAAAATAGACTTATACTCTTAGTTAATGATAACTGCGACAAATCTGTAAAGAAAACTCATGTTAGAGTTGGCAGACAATGCATCTGAGAAAATTGTATACATGGAATAACAAGAATAAGATGCATTCAGGTGAGCTGATATAGTCATATTTACATAATGATGAGACCAATGGTTTCATAGAAATAAAATCATCAAAGTCAGATCTGATAGAGGCACATTCAGAAGCAAGGAGAAGCACATCTTATATGGATAAAATGGACACTTATAAAATAATAGTGATGTCCAGATTTACATGGATTTGACAAGGTAGAGCCTTTTATTGAATAGGAATTGACATGTCCACTATGATTATAGTGGAATTATGGATAAAAATGTTAGAAAATATAGCAGAAAAAAGTAGATCCCATTGAGGTGAACTAGATGCACATGACAAGGATGTTGATGGTATGACTAAGTAGGACTACAAAAATTAAATCCAATAGAGCTCGCAAAACTTTTTTTCAAATAACAAGCCTTAGTCAATAGATTCTAATGCATCCTTTTTGGAATTAGCATCTCATGAAATTTAGGATGGCAATCCTTAATTCTTTGGTACCATCTATTGTGGAGATAACATCAGACTCTCCTTCAGAATGTTTATCCTCTTCTAGACTCTCAATGTTCACACACACATGATCATAGAAAGCTATGATACCAAAGAAGGAATATAGGACTGAATGCTGCAATACTAT
Organism: Torreya grandis; assembly: GCA_037957365.1. Taxonomy (NCBI): domain Eukaryota; kingdom Viridiplantae; phylum Streptophyta; class Pinopsida; order Cupressales; family Taxaceae; genus Torreya; species Torreya grandis. The sequence continues at coordinate 1,358,325 of JARHVA010003759.1, forward strand.
AATAATTTTATTAATTAACAACATGCCAATATATATAAAGAGAAAATAGTTCATAATGGTTACTTTTAAAACCCTATCATCTAATCGATCACCTAACTACTATGACATCTATGCTCTGGCTATAACAGATTACTAAGCAATTTAGTTAAGTTACCAAAACATAACAAAACTTAACAATGTAACATCTCAAGATTCACCAACAAGTTTAAATATTTGAATGTTAAACATGTTTGAAATGAGTAAAACCAGTTAATTTTTTGTGTTACTTTATTCAATGTTCAAAATCATAAGAAACACACATAAAATTTGAATCTTTGTATGTTAAACATTTTCAAAATGAGCAACACTATTTAAATTTTGGTGTTAGATTATTTAAAGTTCAAAATTATAATAAAAGTGTATAAATTTTAAATCTTTACATGTTAAACATGTATGAAATGAGCATAATAACTTTAGTTTTAGTGTTACAATATTCAACATTCAAAATTATAAGAAATGCACATAAAGTTTGAATCTTTGCATGTTAAACATGTTCAAAATGAGAAAAACTGCTTAAGTTTTAGTGTTACATTATTCAAAGTTCAAAATTATAAGAAACACACATATATTTTGAATCTTTGCATGTTAAACATGTTAAAACAAGTAAAATCATTTAAATTTTGGTGTCACATAATTTAAATTAAAATATTATAATAAACATGCATAAATTTTGAACCTTTACATGTTAAACATATTTGAAATGAGAAAAACTACTTAAGATTTGGTTTTACATTATTCAAAATTTAAAATCATAATAAAAACACATAAATTTAGAAGCTTTGCATATTAAACATATTTGAAATGAACAAAACCACTTAATTTTTGGTGTTATGTTATTCAAAATTATAAGAAACATTCATAAAGTTTAAATCTTTGTATGTTAAATATTTTTGAAAAGAGCAAAACTAGTTATGTTTTGGTGTTAGATTACTTGAACTTAAAATTTATAATAAAAACTCATAAAGTTTGAATCTTTGCATGTAAAACATGTTTGAAATGAGGAAAACCACTTAAGTTTTTGAATTAAGTTATTCAAAGTTCAAAATTATATGAATCACTCATAAAGTTTGAATCTTTGGATGTTAAAAATGTTTGAAACCAGCAAAACTACAAAAATTTTGATGTTACTTATTCAAAGTTCAAAATTATAAGAAACACACATAAAGTTTGAATCTTTTCATGTTAAACACGTTCGTAACAAGAAAAACCACTTAATTTTTAGTGCTATATTTTTAAAAGTTAAAAATGATAAGTAATGTGCATAAATTATAAATCTTTGAATGTTAAACATGTTTAAAATGAGCAAATCTAATTAAGTTTTCCTGTTACGTTATCCAAAATTTAAAATTATAACAAAAATGCGTAAAGTTTGAATTTTTGCATGTTAAACATGTTTGAAATGAGCAAAAGTGCTTAATTTTTGGTGTTACATAATTCAAACTTCAAAATTATATGAAACATCCATAAATTTTGAATATTTACATGTTAAATATGTTCAAAATGAGTAAAATTGCTTAAGTTTTGGTGTTACGTTATTCAAAATTAAAAATTATAAAACACATGAATAAAGTTTGAATCTTTGCATGTTAAACATGTTTGAAATGAGCAAAACCATTTAAGTTTTGGTGTAACATTATTCATACTTCAAAATTATTTAAAAAAGTGCATAAAATTTGAATCTTTGCATGTTAAACATGTTCAAAATGAGCAAAACCACTTAAGTTTTTATGTTACATTATTTCAAGTTCAAAAAAATAAGAATAATGAATAAATTTGGAATCTTTGCATGTTAAACATGTTTAAAATGAGCAAAACTACTTAAAATTTGGTGTTACATTATTCAAAGTTCAAATTTAAAAGAAACATGCATAAAGTTTGAATCTTCGCTTGGTAAGCATGTTTAAAATAGGAAAGCTTGCTTAAGTTTTGTTGTTACATTATTCAAAGATCAAAATTATAAGAAGTGCACATAATATTTGAATATTTGCATGCTAAACATGATCAAAATGTGAAAAGCCACTTAAATTTTTGTGTTACATTATTCAAAATTTAAAATAATAAGATTCATGAATAAAGTTTGAATCTTTGCATGTTAAACATGTTCAAAATGAGTAAAATTGCTTAAGGTTTGGTGTTACATTATTCAATGTTTAAAATTACAAGAAATACACATAAATTTTGAATCTTTTCATGGTAAAGATGTTCAAAATGGGAAAACCTACTTAAGTTTTGGTGTTATGTTATTCAAATTTCAAAATTATAAAAAACATGCATAAAGTTTGAATCTTTGCATGTTAAACATGTTCAAAATGAGCAAAACTACTTAAGTTTTAGTGTTATGTTATTCAAACTTCAAAATTATAAGAAATGTGAATAAAGTTTGAATCTTTGCATGTTAAACATGTTCGTAATGAGCAAAATTGCTTAAATTTTGGTGTTATATTTTTCAAAATTCAAAATTATGAGAAATGCCCATAAAGTTTGAGTCTTTGTATGTTAAACATGTTTGAAATGAACAAAACTACTTAAGTTTTGGTGTTACATTTTTCAAACTTCAAAATTATAATAAAATCATGTAAAGTTTGAATCTTTATATGTTAAATATGTTCAAAATGAGCAAAACTATTAATTTTTAGTGTTACATTATTCAAAGTTTAAAATTATAAGAATTGCACTTAAATTTTGAATATTTGCATGTTAAACATGTTCAAAATGAGCAAAACCACTTAAGTTTTTATGCTACATTATTCAAAGTTTAAAATTATAAAAAATGCACATAAAGTTTGAATCTTTGCACGCTAAACATTTTCAAAATGAGTAGAACTACTTAAGTTTTGGTGTTACGTTATTCAAAGTATAAAAATTATAATAAATGTTTATAAAGTTTAAATCTTTACATGTTAAACATGTTCAAAATGAGTAGAACAACTTTACTTTTGGTGTTACAATATTCAAAATTATTAAAAATGCACATAATGTTTGATTCTTTATATGTTAAACATGTTCAAAATGAGCAAAACCACTTAAATTTTAGTGTTACATTACTCAAATTTCAAAATTATAAAAAAAGGCATAAAGTTTGAATATTTTCATGTTATACATATTTGAAATGAAAAAAACCACTTAATTTTTTGAGTTATGTTATTCAAAGTTTAAAATTATAAGAATCGCTCATAATGTTTGAATATTTACATGTTAAATGTGTTCAAAATGAGAAAAATTACTTATGTTTTTATGTTATGTTATTCAAAGTTTAAGAAATACACATAAAGTTTGAAACTTTGCAATATTAAACATGTTCAAAATGAGAAAAACCATTTAATTTTTAGTGTTACATTATTAAAAGTTTAAAATTATAACAAATGCAAACAAAGTTTAAATCTTTGCATGTTTAACATGTTTGAAATGAGAAAATCCACTTAATTTTTGGTTTTATGTTATTCAAACTTCAAAATTATAAGAAAAATGCATAAAGTTTGAATCTTTACATGTTAAACATGATTTAACTGAGCAAAATTGCTTAGTTTTTGGTGTTACATTATTCAAAGTTCAAAATTATAAGAAACAAGCATAAAGTTTGAATATTTGCATGTTAATTATATTTGAAATAAATAAAATTACTTAAGTTTTGGTGTTACATTATTCAAAGTTAAAAATTATAAAAAACTCACATAACATTTGAATCTTTGCATGTTAAACATGTTTGAAAAGAGCAAAACCACTTAATTTATTGTGTTACATTATTTAAAGTTCAAAATTATAAGAAATGTAATTAAAGTTTGAGTCTTTGCATGTTAAACATGTTTGAAATGAGCAAAACCACTTAAGTTTTTGTGTAATGTTATTTATACTTCAAAATTATAACAAAAATGCATAAAGTTTGAATCTTTGTATGTTAAATAAGTTCAAAATGAGCAAAACCACTTATATTTTTGTGTTACATTATTAAAAGTTTAACATAATAATAATCATGAATAAAGTTTGAATCTTTGCTTGTTAAACATGTTCAAAAATGCAAAATTGCTTGAGGTTTGGTGTTACATTATTCAAAGTTCAAAATTAAAAAAAATGTGCATAAATTTTGAATCTTTGCATGATAAACATGTTCAAACTGGGAAACTAACTTAAGTTATGGAGTTACATTATTCAATGTTCAAAATTATAAGAAATGTGCTTAAATTTTGAATCTTTGCTTGTTAAACATGTTCAAAATAAGTAAAACCACTTTAAGTTTTTATGTTACATTATTCAAAGTTCAAAATAATAAGAATCATGAATAAAGTTTGAATATTTTCATGTTAAACATGTTTGAAATGAGAAAAACTACCTAAGGTTTGGTGTTACATTATTCAAAGTTCAAAATTAAAAGAAACGTGCATAAATTTTGAATGTTTGCATGGTAAACATGTTCAAAATGGGAAAACTCACTTAAGTTTTGATGTTACATTATTCAAATTTCAAAATTGTAAAAAACATGGATAAAGTTTAAATATTTACATGTTAAATATATTCAAAATAAGCAAAACTACTTAAGTTTAAGTGTTACATTATTTAAAGTTCAAAATTATAATAAACTCACATAAAGTTTGAATCTTTGCATGTTAAATATGTTTGAAACAAGCAAAACCACTTACATTTTTGTGTTACATTATTCAAAATTATAAGAAATGCACATAAAGTTTGAATCTTTGCATGTTAAACATGTTAGAAATGAGTAAAACTACATATGTTTTGGTGTTATATTATTCAAACTTCAAATTGCATGTTAAACATGTTCAAAATGAACAAAAACACTTAAATTTTGGTATTACACTATTCAAAGTTCAAAATTTTAAGAATCACAAATAAAATTTAAATCTTTGCATATTAAACATATTTGAAATGAGCAAAACTACTTAATTTTTTGTGTTACATTATTCAAAGTTCAAAAATATAAGTAATGCACATAAAGTTTGAATCTTTGCATTTTAAACATTTTCAAAATGAACAACATTGCTTAAGTTTTGGTGTTACATTTTTAAAGTTCAAAATTATAAGAAACATGCATAAAGCTTAAATCTTTGCATGTTAAACATGTACCAAACGAGCATAACACCTTTAGTTTGGGTGTTACAATATTCAAAATTCAAAATTATATGAAATGCACATAATGTTTAAATCTTTTCAAGTTAAACATGTATGAAACAAGTAAAACCACTTAAATTTTGGTGTTACATTAATTGAACTTCAAAATTATAATAAAAACACAAAGTTTGAATCTTTGCATATCAAACATGTTCAAAATAAATAAAACCACTTAAGTTTTTGTGTTAAATTATTCAAAGTTTAAAATTATAAGAAACCTATATAAAGTTTGAATCTTTGCATGTTAAACATTTTAAAAATGAGCAAAACTACTTAAGTTTTGGTGTTATGTTATTCAAAGTTAAAAATTATAAGAAACATGCATAATGTTTAAATCTTTACATGTTAAAATGTATAAAACAAGGAGAACAATTTTAGTTTTGGTGTTACAATATTCAAAATTCAAAATTATAAGAAATGCGCATAAAGTTTGAATTTTTGCATGTTAAAATGTTCAAAACAAGCAAACCTGCTAAATTTTTTATGTTACATTATTCAAAGTTAGAAATTATAAGAAATATTCATAAAATTTGAATCTTTGTATGTTAAACATGTTTGAAACAAGAAAATTAATTTAAATTTTGGTGTAACATTATTCAAAGTTCAATATTATAAGAAACACACATAAAGTTTGAATCTTGCATGTTAAAAATATTCAAAACAAGTAAAATTACTTAAGTTTTGGTGTTATGTTATTCAAAGTTATAAATTATAAAAAACATGCATAAATCTTGAAGCTTTGCATATTTAACATATTGGAATTAAGCAAAACCACTTAATTTTTAGTGTTATGTTATTCAAAGTTTAAAATTATAAGAAATGCATATAAAAGTTGAATCTTTACATGTTAAACAATTTCAAAATGAGCAAAACCACTTATGTTTTGGTGTTACATTACTTGAACTTCAAAATTATAAGATAAATGCATAAATTTTGAATTTTTGCATGTTAAACATGTTGAAAATGAGCAAAACCACTTAATTTATTGAGTTACACTATTCAAAGTTCAAAATTATAAGAATCATTCATAAAGTTTGAATCTTTGCATCTTAAACATTTTTAAAATAAGTAAAACTACTTAAGTTTTGGTGTTACATTATTCAAAGTTTTAAATTATAAGAAACACACATAAAGTTTGAATTTTTGTATGTTAAACATGTTCAACATGTGCAAAACCACTTAATTTTTGGTATTATATTATATAAAGTTTAAAAATATAAGAAACATGCATAAAGTTTAAATCTTTGCATGTTAAACATGTTTTAAACAAGCAAATCCACTTAAGTTTTGGTGTTACATTATTCAAACATCAAAATTATAATAAAAATAGATAAATTTTGAATATTTACTTTTTAAACATTTTCAAAATGATCAAAACTACTTAATTTTTGGTGTTACGTTATTCAAAGTTTAAAATTATAAGAAACATGCATAAAGTTTGAATATTTGCATGTTAGATATGTTCAAAACAAATAAAATCACTGAAGTTTTAGTTTTATGTTATTCAAAATTAAAAATTATAATAAACTTGTATAAAGTTTAAATCTTTGCATGTTAAACATGTTTGAAATGAGCAAAACCACTTAATTTTTTGGGTTACATTATTCAAAGTTCAAAATTATAAGAAATATAAATAAAGTTTAAATATTTGTATGATAAACATGTTCAAAATGAGTAAAACCACTTAAGTTTTGTGTAACATTATTGAAAGTTCAAAATTTTAAGAAGTGCAAACAAAGTTTGAATCTTTCCATGTGAAACATTTTCGAAACAAGCAAAACTACATAAAGTTTAGTGTTGCATTATTCAAAGTTCAAAATAATAATAAATGTGCATGAAGTTTAAATATTTACATTTTAAACATGTTTGAAATGAGAAAAACCACTTAAGTTTTGGAGTTACATATTTCAAATTTCAAACTTATAAGAATTTTTCTTAAATTTTAAATCTTTGCATGTTAAACATTTCAAGATGATCAAAATTACAATCTTACGTTATTCAAAGTTTATAATTATAATAAATACACATAAATTTTGACTCTTTGCATGTTAAACATGTATGAAATGAGTAGAACAATTTAATTTTTAGTGTTATCTTATTCAAAATTTTAAGAAATGAGCATAAAGTTTGAGTCTTTATATGTCAAATATGTTCAAAATAAGAAAAACCATGTTTTTTTGCTGTAACATTATTCAAAGTTCAAAATTATAAAAAAAACACACAATGTTTGAATCTTTCCATTTTAAATATGTTTGAAACATGCATAAAGTTTGAATCTTTCCATGTTAAAGTTTGAAGCTTTACATATTAAACATGTTGAAATGAGCAAAACCACTAAATTTTTACTATTGTGTTATTCAAAGTTCAATATTATAAGAAACACGCATAAAGTTTGAATCTTTGCATGTTAAACATGTTTAAATGACCAAAATTTCTTAATTTTTGGTGTTACATTATTCAAAGTTTAAAATTATAAGAAACATGCATAAAGTTTGAATCTTTGCATGTTAAACATGTTCGAAATGAACAAAACTACTTAAGTTTTGGTGTTTTGTTATTCAAAGTTAAAAATTATAAGAAATGTGCATAAAGTTTGAAGTTTTGCATATTAAAAATGTTTAAAATGAGTAAAACCATTTAATTTTAGGTGTTACATTATTCAAAGTTCAAAATTATAAGAATCACTAATAAAGTTTGTATCTTTGCATGCTAAACATGTTCTAAATGAGCAAAACTACTTAAGTTTTGGTGTTTTGTTATTTAAAGTTAAAAATTATAAGAAATGTGCATAAAGTTTGAAGTTTTTGCATATTAAACATGTTTAAAATGAGTAAAACCATTTAATTTTTGGTGTTACATTATTCAAAGTTCAAAATTATAAGAATCACTAATAAAGTTTGTATCTTTGCATGTTAAACATGTTTCAAATGAGCAAAACTACTTAAGCTTTGGTGTTTTGTTATTCAAAGTTAAAAATTATAAGAAATGTGCTTAAAGTTTAAAGTTTTGCATATTAAACATGTTTAAAATGAGTAAAACCATTTAATTTTTGGTGTTACATTATTCAAATTTCAAAATTATAAGAATCACTAATAAAGTTTGTATCTTTGCATGTTAAACATGTTTCAAATGAGCAAAACTAATTAAGTTTTGGTGTTATGTTATTCAAAGTTCAAAATTAAAAGAAAAGTGCATAAAATTTGAATCTTTACATGGTAAATATGTTCAAAATGAGAAATTTGGCTTATGTTTTGGTGTTTCATTATTCAAAGTTCAAAATTATAAGAAACACATATAAATTTTGAATCTTTGCATGTTAAACATGTGTGAAATGAGTAAAACTAATTAAGTTTTGGTGTTCTGTTATTCAAACTTCAAAACTATAAGAATTGTGCATAAATTTTAAATATTTACATGTTAAACATGTTTGAAATGAGTAAAACCATTTAATTTTTGGTGTTACATTATTTAAAATTCAAAATTATAATAAATACACATAAAATTTTAATCAAAGCATGTTAAACATGTTTAAAATGATCAAGACCACTTAAATTTTGATGTTACATTATTCAAAGTTCAAAATTATAATAAAAGTGCATAAAGTTTGAATCTTTGCATGTAAAACATGTTCAAAATGAGCAAAATTGCTTAAGTTTTAGTGTTACAATATTCAAAGTTCAAAACTATAAGAATCACTTAAATTTTTTGAATCTTTACATGTTAAACATACTCAAAATGAGCAAAACCACTTAAGTTTTTATGTTCATTATACAAAGTTCAAAATTATAATAAATGCACATAAAATTTGAAACTTTGCATGTTAAACATTTTCAAAATGAGCAAAATTGCTTAAGTTTTGATGTTACATTATTCAAAGTTCACAATTTTAAGAACCACACATAAATTTTGAATCTTTGCATATTAAACATGTATGAAATGAAAAAAATAACTTAAGTTTTGGTGTTACAATATTCAAAATTATAAGAAGCATGCATAAAGTTTGAAACTTTGTATGTTAAATATGTTGAAAACAAGCAAAACCACTAAATTTTTGGTGTTATATTATTCAATGTTTAAAATTATAAGAAACATGCATAAAGATTGAATCTTTCCATGCTAAACATATTCAAAACAAGTAAAATCATTTAAATTTTGGTGTTACATTATTCAAATTTCAAAATTATAAGAAACACACATAAATTTTGAATCTTTACATATTTGAAATGAGAAAAATTACTTAATTTTTTTTGTTACATTATTCAAGGTTCAAAATTATAAGAAACACATAAATTTTGAATCTTTGCATGTAAAACATGTTCAAAATGAGCAAAACTTCTTAATTTTTGGTATTACATTATTTAAAGTTCAAAATTATAAAAAAACATGCATAGAGTTTGAAGCTTTGCATATTAAACATGTTTGAAGTGAGCAAAATAGCTTAAGTTTTGGTGTTACATTATTCAAACTTCAAAATTATAAGAATCATGCATAAAGTTTGAATATTTCCATGTTAAACATGTTCAAAATGAGAAAAACTACTTAAGTTTTGGTGTTACATTATTCAAAGTTCAAAACTAAAAGAAACACATATAAAGTTTGAATCTTTACATGGTAAACATATTTAAAATGAGAAAATCTGCTTAAATTTTGGTGTTACGTTATTCAAATTTTAAAATTATAACAAATGTGCATAAAGTTTGTATCTTTTCATATTAAACATGTTTGAAATGAGAAAAACTTGTTTATATTTTGGCATTACATTATTCAAAGTTTAAAATTAAGATAAAAACACATAATGTTTGAATCTTTGCATGTTAAACATGTTCCAAATGAGCAAAACCACTTAAGTTTTGGTGTTACTTTATTCAACATTATAAAAAATGTGTATAAAGTTTGAATGTTTTCATATTAAACTTGTTCTAAATGAGCAAAACCACTTACATTTTGGTCTTACATTATTCAAAGTTCAAAATTATTATAAACATGCATAAAGTTTGAATCTTTGCATGTTAAACATATTTGAAATGAGCAAAACCACTTAAGTTTTAGTGTTACATTATTCAAAGTTCAAAATTATAAGAAATTTGCATAAAGTTTGAATATTTTAATGTTAAAGATGTTTGAAATGAGTAAAACTGCTTAGGTTTTGGTGTTTCTTATTGAAAGTTAAAAATAATAAGAAACACACATAAAATCTGAATCTTTGCATGTTAAATATGTTTTAAAGGATCAAAATCACTTAATTTTTAATTTTACATTATTCAAAGTTCAAAATTATAAGAAACGTGAATAAAGTTTGAATCTTTACATGTTAAACATGTTTGAAATGAGTAAAACCACTTAAGTTTTGGTGTAACATTATTCAAATTTCAAAATTTTAAGAATCACACACAAAGTTTTAATCTTTCCATATTAAAAATGTTTGATATGAGTAAAATCACTTAAAATTTGATGTTACATTATTCAAAGTTAAAAATTATAATAAAAGTGCATAAAGTTTTAATTTTTTCATGTTAAACATGTTCAAAATTAGCAAAATAGTTTAAATTTTAGTGTTATGTTATTCAAAGTTCAAAATTATAAGAATCACACCTAAATTTTAAATTTTTACATGTTAAACATATTTAAAATGAGCAAAACCACTTAAGCTTTTATGTTACATTATTCAAAGTTCAAAATTATAAAAAACATGCATAAAGTTTGAATCTTTGCATGTTAAACATTTTCAAAATGAGAAAAACGTTTTAAATTTTGGTGTTACATTATTCAAAGTTAAAAATTGTAAGAAACACTCATAAATTTGGATTCTTTGCATGTTAAACATGTACAAAATGAGTAGAACAACTTAAATTTTATTGTTACATTATTCAAAATTCAAAATTATAAGAAATGTAGATAAAGTTTAAATCTTTGCATATTATACATGTTTGAAAAGAGAAAAACAACTTAAGTTTCGGTGTTACGTTATTCAAAGTTCAAAATTATAAGAAACCCACATAAAGTTTAACTCTTTGCATGTTAAACATGTTCAAAATGAGGAAAATTATTTAAGTTTTGGTGTTATGTTATGCAAAATTCAAAATTATAAGAAACATGCATAAAGTTTGAATTTTTGCATGTTAAACATGTTCAAAATGAACAAAATTACTTAATTATTTGTGTTATATTATTCAAAGTTCAAAATTATAAGAAACACACATAAATTTTATATATTTGCATGTGAAACATGTTCAAATGAGCAAAAACTACTTGAATTTTGGAGTTTCATTATTCGAAGTAAAAAATTATAAGAAATGTGCTTAAAGTTTGAAGCTTTGCATATTAAACATATTTGAAATGAGCAAAACTACTTAATCTTTGGTGTTATGTTATTCAAAATTCAAAATTATAAGAAACACACATAAATTTTAAATCTTTGCATCTTAAACATTTTTGAAATGAGCAAAACTATTTAAATTTTGGTGTTACATTATTCAAACTTCAAAATTATATGAAAAGTGCACATAAATTGATTTTTTTACAAGTTTTTGTGTTATATTATTCAAAGTTCAAAATTATAAGAATTGTGAATAAAGTTTGTATCTTTGCATGTTAAACATGTTCAGAACGAGCAAAATTGCTTATGTTTTGGTGATACGTTATTCAAAGTTAAAAATTAAAAGAAACATGCATAAAATTTGAATATTTACATGGTAAACATGTTGAAAGTGAGAAAAATTGCTTATGTTTTGGTGTTACATTATTAAAAATTCAAAATTATAAGAAATGCGCATGAAGTTTGAATCTTTGAATGTTAAGCATGTTCAAAATGAGCAAAACTACTTAAGTTTTGGTGTTATGTAATTCAAATTTCAAAATTATAAAAAATACATATGAAGTTTGAATCTGTATATGTTAAACATGTTTAAAATGATTAAAACTGCTTAAATTTTGGTGTTACATTCATCAAAGTTCAAAATTATAATAAAAGTACATAAAGTTTGAATCTTTACATGTTAAACATGTTTTAAATGAGCAAAAACACTTAAGTTTTGGTGTTACATTATTAAAAGTTTAAAATTATAAGAATCATGCATAAATTTTGAATATTTGCATGTTAAACATGTTTGGAAGGAGAAAAACCACTTAAGTTTCTATGTTACGTTATTAAAAGTTCAAAAGTTTAAGAAACACAAATAAAGTTTGAATCTTTGCATGTTAAACATTTTCAAAATAAGCAAAACTACTTAAGTTTTGTTGTCATATTAGACAAAGTTCAAAATTATAAGAAACATGTATAAAATTTGAATCTTCGCATGTTAAATTTTTTCAAAATGAGCAAAATTGCTTAAGTTTTGGTGTTATGTTATTCAAAATTCAAAATCACAAGAAACACATATAAAGTTTAAATCTTTGCATGTTAGACATGTACAAAATGAGCAAAACAACTTAAGTTTTGGTGTTACAATATTCAAGATTCAAAATTATAAAAATTGTGCATAAAGTTTGAATCTTTGCATGTTAAACATGCAAGTTTTGGTATTATGTTATCTAAAGTTCAAAATTATAAGAAACATGCATAAAGTTTGAATCTTTACGTATTAAACATGTTCAAAATGAGTAAAATGATTTAAATTTTGGTGTTACATTATTCAAAGTTCAAAATTATAAGAAACGTGCATAAAGTTTGAATTTTGCATGTTAAACATGTTCAAAATGAACAAAATTGCTTAATTTTTGGTGTTACATTATTCAAAATTCAAAATTCTAAGAAACACACATAAAGTTTGAATCTTTGCATGTAAACATGTTCAAAATGAGCAAAACTACTTAAGTTTGGGTGTTGCATTATTCGAAGTAAAAAATTATAATAAACATGCATAAAGTTTGAATCTTTGCATATTAAACATGTTTGAGATGAGCAAGACCACTTAATTTTTGGTGTTATGTTTGTTATTCAAAGTTCAAAATTATAAAAAAATGCACATGAAGTTTGAATCTTTAGATGTTAAACATTTTTGAAATGAGGAAAACTGCTTATGTTTTGGTGTTACATTATTTGAACTTCAAAATTATAAGAAAAATGCATAAATTTTGAATCTTTGCATGTTAAACGTGTTTGGAATGATCAAAAACACTTAAGTTTTTGAGTTCTATTATTCAAACTTCAAAAGTATAAGAATCACACATAAAGCTTGAATCTTTGCATGTTAAATGTGTTTGAAATGAGCAAACTATTTAAGTTTTGATGTTACAGTATTCAAAATTAAAAGAAACAAGCATAAATTTTAAATCTTTGCATGTTAAACATATTCGAAATAAGAAAACTTGCTTAAGTTTTGTTGTTACATTTTTCAAAATTCAAAATTATAATAAATGTGCATAAAGTTTGTATCTTTGCATGTTAAACATATTCAAAACAAGTTAAACCTATTTAAATTTTTGTGTTATGCTATTCAAAATTCATAAAATAAAAGAAACGCACATAGTGTTTGAATCTTTGCATGTTAAACACGTTCAAAATGAGCAAAACCACTTAAGTTTTGGTGTTACATTCTTCAAAACTAAAAATTATAAAAAACACACATAAAGTTCAAATCTTTGCATATTAAACATGTTTGAAATGAGCATAACCACTTAAGTTTTGGTGTTACATTATTCAAAGTTTCACATTATAAAAACAAACATGAAGTTTGAATCTTTGCATGTTAAACATGTTTGAAAAGAGCAAAGCCACTTATGTTTTGGTGTTACATTATTCAAAGTTCAAAATTATAAGAAACATGTATAAACTTGAATATTTATATGTAAAACATATTTGAAACGAGCAAAATCTTTTATGTTTTGGTGTTACTTTATTCAAAGTTCCAAATTATAAGAAACGTGCATAAATTTTGAATCTTTATATGTTAAACATGTTTGAAATGAGCAAAACAACTTAAGTTTTGGTGTTACACTATTCAAAGTTTAAAATTATAAGAAATGCACATAGAGTTCGGATCTTTAAATGTTAAACTTGTTCAAAATGAGAAAAAACACTTAAATTTTGGTGTTACATTATTAAAAGTTTAAAATTATAAGAAATGTGTGTAAAGAAAAACAAAAATTTTGGTATTACTTTTGTATTCATATAAATGTCCAAATTGGTAACTTAAGTGTGGCTTGTGACACCCTTTCCATAGGACCTTGCATGCTCTCATGACCCTTCTAGACACCTTTTTTCTTATTTCAAATTATCTATAAACTTTTGAACCTTGATTCTAGCTTAACTAGACTCTATTTCTCAGGTCAATCCTTTTCTCCTAGGTCCCAAGCTTGTAAGATAAGAGTGCCAAACTCATATTATAGTGCTGGGCCCTAAGGTGTCCCATTTTTGGTGCTCTTATCCAATCATATTTTGAGCCCAAATGACCATTTTTATCCAATTCCTATCCTTCATCATGTCGGCCTAGCATGAATGCATCTAACCCATGATCAATAGTTTCCTATAAAAGTCCATACAAAGGTCATTTACAAAGGGAGGTGACAAATCTTTCAAAGTAAGCAAGAATACAAATAAACCACTAAGGCAAACTTTCCTATTCTCTACATACAATCACCCAACATAACTGCAAACAAATTCAAACCTTCACACCACTCTCTAGCCATCTCAATCACTCTCAATTTAGAATTTTGCATTCTCATTACACTATTGCACAAAGCACATCAAGTGGGATAACCACATATGGCTTGATCCCTCTTCAGAGTATTGGTATGTAGGCAGCGTGCCCACATAAGGGGTGTGGATACACGTTTAGTGTATCTTACACACACTAACCCCTCACCCTCAGCCCCCTATTTTTTTAAAGTTATATCAAGCATATAAAGGTTTAAGGTTTTAAGATTGAATCAAATCTATAAGGAGCTCCATTGACATTCAACACTTAAGATTTCACAAGTAGACTCATATAGGGACTATGAACAAAACTCAAAAAACTTAGATCTTTGTGACTAGTTTGGACAACAATAATAGGAGTGGACTATAGCATCAGACCCTGAAGTATCCTATTTTTGACACTCCTATCCTTTCATTGAATGAAAACTAGATTTTTATTTGTAATACTATCCTAGTCTTGCACAACCAATTTCAGTCATCTCAATCTAGTTTTAAACTAAGTTGCATTTCTCCCTATTTATTATTATTTTTAAAAAGGTTTAAAAGACATAATAAATTATAAAAATCATTAATATGATTATTTTAATATTATTTATTGATTTATTATTTCAAACCCTTAACTAAGTTAGGAATAAAATTCCATTATTCCCAAAACTATTAAATCATTTGGTGAATTAACTTACTTTGTTTGTGCATAGAAACCCTATAAAATCTAGGGTAAATTTCTTACTAATAATTTTAGTATTTTTCTAATTTTTCCTAAATATTTAAAATAGAATTTTACTTTAATTTTTAAAATTTATACCTTAGTAATTTTAAAAATAATTTCATTTAAACCCTAGTTATCTATACTAGGTTTCGGTATTATTTCAATATTTTTCTAATTTTTTCCTACATATTGAAATCAAAAATTTCACATTTAATTTTAAAAATATACCTTAGTAATTTTAAAAATCATTTTCTTTCAAACCCTAGTTGAATTTACTAGGTCCCTTTGCATTTGAGGTATCACCTTACAGCTTTTTTTTACATAAAAAAAATTACAAATGGATCTCACTCCTTTCAAAACATTTCTTGAAAACAATAAGGAATTCATACTTGGTCCTATCATGTATATGAATGATGAAGTTCACCATATGTTAATGTAAAGCTTCATTTTGGTCTTTTCATGCTTACTTTTAATATTAAGGGATGATATTATCATATTCAGTAATAAACATATTAAGATACATCTTGCCTCAACTCCCTTAGAGCTTCTATCATGGTCCATTTTACTCTTCCCTAGGTCACTACCCATCACCAAAGAGTACATTTGATACCCTTTATCCCTCCACCATCTCAACCTATCGATTATCTACGCTCTCCTCCTGTACTATTAGTCCAATATGACTAGTAGATAATGTGATTAGAGATGTTACTCAACATGCCACCATGCCTCACCCATCTAGTTAGGAGTCCCACCACTCTCTTATTCCTTCTCATCCTAGGCCCAATCCACCTGCACAAGTAGATCTCGATATTATTAATCATTTGAGAAACACACCAACTAATATTTCTATGTTTGAACTACTTCATAAAGCTAATGTGTTCAAGGACATTCTTTATCAATCACTCACTCAAACTTTTATGCCCGTTGATATAGAGCATTCTTATTTTCCATGAGTTGTCAACATGTTAAAAACTATAGAAGATGTGATTTATTTTGATCATGAGGGCATGCCATCATAGATAGTTACTAATCAAAATTTACCACTATTCATATAAGCTCAAGTTAAAACTAGTGCAATTAAGAGAGTTTGAGTTGATAGTAGTTTTGGACTTAATATATGTAATATTACATTCTTATAGACCATGGGCATATAGACGACATCCACAAAAAAATCATATAAGAATATTAGAGTGTTTAATGATATACCACAATAAACATTAGGTATCATTACTTTGGATATCATGGTAGGGCCCAAAACCCTCTCTACACAATTCCAAGTCATGATAGGTCCTATTCATTATAATATTTTACTTAGATGACCTTGGATACATGTTATGGGGGAAGTTCCATCTACACTTCATTGATGTGTTAAGTTTTTCCATGAAGGATGTCCTTGGCCTTGATGGAGCGAGTGCAAATCGATCGATAAATAAGGCTCCTCCCCCTCAACCCAACCCAACCCTAAAATAGATCGATCACAGCTCGACCAACCCTAGGGAGGATAGCTGATTATTTTGTTAGTTGAGAGCCCCCCCCCTCCACTATTGATATAGCTTATCTCTATATAGAGTCGAGACTTAGAGTAGAGTTAGTTGAAGTAGTCAGTATAGAGTTTAGAGACCTATACACATGCCCAATAGATAACTAGCCATTCAGATATTATAGAATTATAGAGTCATCTTTGACTATTTTACTAGATGGGACATCCCATATCATAGTTCAGTCACCACCTCATTGCATTTATTTTGATCAAATACATACATATGAGGTAGGAGAGACTAGCACATCTCACACTCCACTTATAATTATTTGTTCAACTCCAGATACTCAACCAGTCATAGTAGTTTCAACCATTCTAGCTACTCCTGTTATAATTACACAATCACTGATAATAGTTCCAACAACACCATTTGATTCTATAGATACATCTCTTTAGACAATTACAATTACTCCATTAGTTATATATATTCTCATAGCACCACTGACTTCTACTACTATAATTTATGAGACTCCCATACCATAATTACCCCTTTTTTAAAATTTTGAGTTACCATATGTGCATGATGTTGATAAAAATTATTTTTTTACTTCAGATAATGATATGACACCTACAGTCACATATGATTATTTGTGTGGATTGAGCTTTACATTAGTTGGCCCAAGAGAGTACCAAGATGACTCTAGAGCCATCATGCATCCTGCATCACTCTTAGCATCTCACACTACACTTTTAAGATATATTACATATTCATGACCATAGATAGATCACTTGGCACATATAATTCACATGGTTAAGTCTATGGATATAGATCCAATCATTTAGATTTAGACAAGTATCACTCATCATCAACCACATATTATGCTCCAAATGTTACTTGATCATGGATTAATCACACTATCGATAAGATGGTCACCTATTTTGTCTCTTTCATAGGATCATATGCCATGATACAAACTCATGTATAGATTTACAATAGAGATTAGATAAAATATAGGTTCAAGGTACTATTTAGATTATATCACCACCAACACTAGCTGCACCACTTCCACCAAAACTATCTACTACTAGAGCTAAACATCTCAGAGAAGACTCAACATCTTCACCACTAGAAAAACCTTCATTTCACCGTCGATAGGATGACACCATTATGAATGATAGATCTTTGACTACATAAAGATCACAAATCTTACTAAAACCTAAGGAGATAGCCACCATGCATAGAATCAATGACATATGATGATATTTATGATGATGATCTTGAGGTATTTGATGATGGTCATGATCCCTTCCTCTATATTCATCCCTAATGGACTCCATCTTTGAACCCTTTACCCCTCCAGCCTAGTCTTTTATGTCATTGTGTACATATTGATTTATTCATATGCTTATACATAGTTTCCTTTTAGCTTACTTGTACATAATTTTTCAAAATTACTTGTATATAATTTCTTTTCAATTTCTTGTACATAGTCTCCTAATGATTGATTGTACGTAAGTTCTTTTCAATTTATTATACATAGTCTCTTTATGATGGATTATACATAGCTTATTTCAAAAATACAAAAACATTTAAATATATGAAGACACAAAAAAATAATATAAAATTTCAAAATATAAAAACATTTAAATAAATAAATAAAAACCAAACATATTTCAATTATATGCATTATCCATGCTTTAAATTTCTACTACCATGCGAGAATTATATTTGTTATTCTATGTTATTGTTTGTCAATTTATCTACATTACCATGATTCACTTGATCTTCTTTGAGTGTGTGCATTGACATCCAGATCCTTGATTGCTTCACTCTACCTATTAAGGGAGCATCCTACTTCATACATTTGACACATATATTGATATATCTACCCATCAAGAGTATCTTCTACATGATTACACCATCTAGGTTATGTCATTCCTACACCACACACTCTAGTTATAATGGTGATATAGATTACTTACTAGCTTACACATATTATTCTATCGACACTCACTAGTATATAACACTGGTGTATTTCTTAACATATACCTAGTCTTGTACTCCATGTCTTGCATACTTTCAATTCTTACTTTGATTAGTTAGATATGATTATATTTTTATTATTTACATACCTTCCTTTATTATTATACATAGCTAGATGTGATTGCATTTCTTAGTTCCTATTTTATCTCTTGTTTGTACCTTAGGACATTTGCCAACATTTTTTACTTATACTCTTCTATATGTTTGTGGCCCTTGTGCCAACCTTGCTTGTTTTCAATTATATGTGTAGGTGGGAATTTTAACATGCCTTGTATGCTTACTTTCTAGTTTGAGTGACATGTGCTCATGTCACTTGTTTGCTTGGTCCCTTGGCCACTCTTGTATACTTCTTGCTTCTTGCCTTGTGTGCTTATTTCTTGTTTACTTCTCATTATTTACAATACCATGATTCACATCATGCATTTTCTTGCTTTATTGGATGCCATGATGGACATCGTGCTCCGTCCCTCCTTGAAAACTAACAACTAACATTTATATTTTTAATTTAGTATAATACACATGCTATTACATTGTTGTATCTATCTAGGCATACCCTTGTTAATCTAACAATCTTCAATACAAACTATGTTAAATCTTGAGACATGTTTTTGATTATCATTATTTGACACACTTGTAGGGATCTTTATTCTAAGGGTAGTCATTGCAGGGTCTTCATTCCTATCCTTAGAAGAGGGGGCAAAAAATAAGGTTTTTGTCATAGAAATCATAACCCTCTACCAGTCAAAATTTAATTTTTAGAACACTTAGAATAACAACCAAAGATCAAACTAGGTAGAACAAACTAGGAAAATAGTGATGATTATAAAATAGTGATCAAAATTAGCAAATGATAAGAGCACCAAACCTAGACAATAGGGTGTCCTATTTTTAGTACTCTTATCCAAATAGAAAAAAACTTAAATTTTCTAGAAATAAGCAAAAAGGTAAGTTTAGTTATAGTTTTGTCAATAATAGTACAGTTTAAATTCAATAACTTCAATATAGTTTTCCTCAAAGAATCTATATATAGTGGGTGTCATGCATGGCATGATGACTCTTACTTCTACTTGGTATAACTTCTAGTTTTGTCATAGATTCTAGTTGGTACAACTTCTAGATCAGAATCTATGTTACAAACACCAGTGATTGAGGGGAATGTGCATAACACATTTGACTTATTTTATTTTTGATTTTAGTACATTACCTATTTATTCTTAGCTATTACATGCCTTATTCCATCTGTAGGTGGTTAGCATCATTCTTGAGTGGCTTTCACATAAGCATACTTCTTAGTTTTGGAGTGGATTTAATACAAGCCTAATCTCTTCCTTTTAGAGTGGTCAATATTGGCTTAGTTTCTAATACACATTCAATTATCTACATCACATTGTTTATTATAGAGCACTCATGGGCTTCATAATACATCTCATATGATATACATTCATATTGGTATCAGTTTATTTCTTCACTTAATGGGTAATGATGGAGCTAAAGGAATAACTAGCCTTTATATTCTTAAGCCACCTATTCAAAGGGATTGGACACACAATTTAAATATTAATTAACACATGCATGATCATGTAGCTTTACTTACTGGGTGATGATGGAGCCAAGGGCCAGCCTTTATATTCTTGAGCCACTCTCAAGGAATTAAGTACTCAATTCCATTCATGATATTAATTTTGGTACAACTCATATCTAGCATCACTCAACATCATTCAACAACACAATAGCTTTTGTATTGTTTCACATACCTGATGAGGTGTATTCATTTCTTTCTCTTCTTCTCTCTCTTACCTAGCTCTAATATACATTCTTATTTTAGACATAGCATGTCTAATAAGAATTGATCTACTCTTTGTTTTTTTTTTTATAGATTTACACTTCATGATGTGCTCTCTCTATGCACACTCAACATCACACAACTTCATAGGCTTCACCCTTGCAAGTAAGTTTAGGTATGCTTTCTACTTTTTTTTGTCTTAGTATTTTGCTTTGATGCACCATTAGAATAAAGAAGGGGAAAATGTAGTCATATAAAAAATTTAAAATTGGTATATTGAGTGTGGATTATGACACCCTATCTATAAGACCTTCTTTCATGCTCTCATAACTTTTTTAAACACTTTTTGGCTTATTCCCAGTCATCATTAGACTTCTAAACCTTGATTCTAGCTCAACCCTATTTTTCTAGGTCTTGAACCTGTAAGATAGGAGCATCAAACTTAGATTATAGCATTGGACCCTAGGGTGTCTCATTTTTGGTGCTCTTATCTAATAACATTTTGATCCAAAATGACCATTTTCATCCATTTTGTATACTTCATCATGTCAGCCTAGCAAGAATACATCTAACCCATGATCAATAATAACCTATAAAATTCCATCCAAAGGTCATTTACAAGGGGAGGTGACAAATCTTACAAAGCAAGCAAAGATACAAATAAACTACTAAGACAAACTTTCCTATTCTATATATATAGTCACCTAACATAGCTATAAACACATTCAAACCTTCACACCAATCCCTAGCCACTTCAAACACTCTCACTTTTGCATCCTCATTACACTATTGCCTAAAGCACATTAAGTAGGAGAGCTAGATATGGCTTGATCCCTCTTTATAATATTGGTATGTAGGCAATGTGCCCACATAAAGGGTATAGATACATGTTCAACACATATTACACATACTAACCCCCTTTTTTTTTAAGTTTTATCAAGCGTAATGAAGGTCTAGGGTTTTAATATTGAATTAACTTTATAAGGAGCTCTATCGATATTCAATAATTAAGATTTTATAGGTAGAATCATATAGAGACAACAAACAAAACCCATAAAAATTAAATATCTATGACCATTTTGGACAATAATAGTAGGAGTGGACTATAGTGCCAGACCTTGAAGTGTCCTATTTTTTATTCTCTTATCCTTTTACTAAACAAAATCTAGGTTTTCATTTGTGACACTATCCCAATCTTGCACAACTAGTTTTAGCCTCTATCTCAACCGTCTCAGTGTATTTTTAAGCTAAGTTACATTTTTCCTTATTTATTACTATTTTTATAAAAGTTTAAAAGACATAATAAATTATACAAATCAGTACTATAATTATTGCAATATTATTTACTAATTTTTTATTCCAAATCCTTAACTAAATTATGAATAAAAATCAATTATTCCTAAAACTATTAAATCAACTTTATTCAAAATTATAAGAAATACACATAAACTTCAAGTATTTACATGTTAAACATGTTCAAAACAAGCAAAGGGTAGATGCAAGATGATGGTGGATAAAAGGGAGGGTATAAAGTGATATTTTTTTTTGAAAATAACAATAGGTGAAAGTGGAGAGAATGTTAGAGACGCTTTGAATTTTTTTTTGATAATGACATAAAAACATGAATTATGTAATTTTGATTGTAGTTTTAAAATATATAATAATTTTTTTTCATTCCTATATGATAAAAGTGTGCAAAATAGTTGCATTTATGATAATAGGTTCGTCATTTTTTATAAAAAGATAAGGATGATGCATGTGTATGAATACATTTTTTTAAGTAAATGATTGATTTTTTGTATAAAATTACATATATAGATAGGTGAAATATCTAAGATTGTTAAGAATTTTTTTTTGAATAAAGGGTAAAAATATAATAAAAAAAGAACAAGAGCATTAAAAGAAGAATGGGGGACCAAAATCCCCAAAGGAAAACAACAAGCACAAAAAAACTAGGGATGAGCACACCTATATGTTGATATGAACCTTCCTATCTTCCTCCAAAATATGTTTTAGATCAAAGCGTAACTCCAGTGAGAGAGACTCCCAATCCTCAAAATTAACACCATCTAAATGATCAAACGCCCATTTTGCCAAACAATCCATTGCCTTATTCCATTCATAAGGAATATGAACAAACCAAATTGTATCCATGAGCGAGTTAATCCTCAAAATCTACTACACAATCCCAGCCAATTGCCAATTGACATCCATCACTTTCCTCTTAACAAGCAGGTTGATCATGACTTGAGAATCTGATTCACAAATGATCCTATGCCAACCCAACACCTAAGCCTTCTTAAGAGCATAGAGAATAGCCTAGCCTTCCATCATGTTGTTGGTTTGAATCCCCTCATGGACTACAAAGAGAAAAATCACCATACCTTCAGAGTCCCTACCTATCCCACTAATACCTACAAGGCTGGGATTGCCCCTGGAAGAGCCATTCATATTGATCTTGAGAAACCCATTGAGAGGGTACTGCCACTAACCGTCCCTATGAATCTTCTCTTTGCCCTATTGACCTCTCCTAACACAAGCTGAATTACATACAAATCACTAGAATCCTAAGCGCACCACCACCTCAGTGTCTTATTTGGATAAAGGGAGACAAACTTCACTCTTGGCCTACACAGTCTCTCGAATCATCCCAATGACTTTTTTCCATACTTGTTGCACCATAATCCTCTCATTTCAGAATATCCACCTATTTCTCTCCAACTAGAGCTACCATAGCAAAAAGATGCCCCCCTAACCAAACATTCTATAGAAAAGCCATCCTTGAGAGGGGTTCTCCCACGCAACTCCAAAAATTGACCAAAGATGAAACATGGAAACAGGGTCACTACCATACGTGCCACTAATAATGCTAGAGTTGAAAAGCAAAGGAGCAATGAAAAAATAGGTGAGTAGAATCCTCCTCAGCCACTTTACACATAACACAAGTGGACGGGCCTTGGAAGCCTCTTTTCTGGAGATTGTCCTAGGTTAAACACCTATTCCAAGCCAACAACCAAACAAATAAATTGCATTTTGGCCATGAGAATTTATTCTAGACCTGTCTCCAATATTGTAGTCCCCTACCCAATCTCTAAGATAATAAAGCTTGATATCCAGAAGCAACTATGTAGTTTCCTTTAGGATTGGGAGACCAAGCAAGCTCATCTTCCTCCTAGAGGGAGCTACATCGGCACCTAGAAAGGAGGTTCAGAAGCTCATCATGCTCCTCCTACATTCCAACAACCGGCCAAACCTTAGGCACTTTCCATTTTGCCACCTCCAGCTATCCGCAGGAAATGTATGCTTTAAAGTCACTCACTCGAGACCAACCAGCACAAGGAATCTCTGGTAAAGGTTTGATAGATTAGGGAATTGAGAAATAATGGGAGGGTTACCATCCCAAGAATCAATCCAAAAGAGAGCCTTGGATCCCTGCTTACAAATCTAGAATAAGCCTTCCTTAATAAGAGCAACCCCTTTTTTGAGAGTCCTCCATATCGTTGAGCCTTTCCCAATGAGTGGATAATAAGGAATATCACTCTGAGTGGCCCCTAAAAAGTACTTCTGAGAGAGAATTCTGGCCCAAGCCTTGTCTTGTTCATTACACCAGTGCCAATAAAGCTTAGCCACCAAAGCAACTCCATTTAAGTCCATCTACCTTAGACCAAACCCCCCATGTTATTTGGGGATATAGACCATCTCCCATCTAACTAAGCTCCATTTTAAGGTCATCAAAGTACCAGCCCATAAAAATTGCCTAGTAACCGAGTCAAATTCCTTAACAATTCCCACCAGGGCAACATGAAGCATACATCTATAAATGGGCAAAGCTTGTACCATAGATTGAATTAATTGAACATAGCCTACAAAAGAAAGCCACCTATGAGTCCAATGATTCACCTTCACTCAAAATTTATCCAAAATATTCTGCCAAGATTCTTTGTGTATATGGCCAGCTATAATAGGAATACCTAGATAAATCAAGGGGAGGGTCCCAATCTGGAAATGCATAGTCTGAGCAATTCGCTATTGTATGGGAGCTGGTGTATTACAAAAGAAGATGGATGACATATCTTCATTGACCTTTTTCCCCAAGGCCGCTAAATAAACATCCAACACCCTGCACAAATTGGTGGCTTCACTCATTATGGCCATGCCCATCAGAATAGTGTCATCAGCAAATTGCAAGTGAGACTGTGCTGACAGTTCACCCCCGCATTGCCAACCTTGAATATGGCCATCCTCTCTATTCCTTCTGATCATCCTCCCTAAGCCTTTATCAAGAAGAATAAAGAGATACAAAGACAAGGGATCTCCTTGTCACAGCCCCCTAGAGGCACCAAATAACTCTATATGTTCCCCATTGATAAGCACCAAAAAGGAAATTGAGGAAATGAAACTCACGACCCATTGGGTCCATTCGTCTGCAAAACCAAAAGATTTGAGAACCTTCCACAAGAATGACCATGTGACCCTATGAAAATCCTTGGCCATATCCAGCTTAATAAACATAGCCTTATCCTTAAAGCTGGCCATGGAGTGAATTGACTCTACCGCTATGACAGTGCCATCAAGAAATTGCTTGTCTTCCACAAAACCACTCTGTTCTTCAAAAATCACATTGCTGAGCTCAGTTTTTAATCTTTCTGCAATGATTTTAGATATGATTTTATAAACAACATTACAAAGACATATAGGGTGAAACTGACTTAGCCTATTAAATCCTTCACATTTCAGTATGAGGGTGAGATAACTCACATTTGAAGCCTTAAGCATTTGCTTATTCCTATGAGATTCTTGAACAACAGCTAAAAGATCCAGTTTGATAATATCCTAGAATTCTTGATAAAATTCAGCCGAGAAGCCATAGGACCTGTCACTTTCCCCTTTTTTATTTGGGGAATAGTCACCTCAAGCTCCCTAAGTGTGATATCCTTCATTAAATTCTCATTCATTTCATGTGTCACTAGGGGTGGAATGCAGTAGAAAACATGTGCTTCTTTTGGTAATTCCTCATTCGCATCTTCCTTAAAAAGAGTAGAGAAATATTACACCACTTCCTTTGACATTGTAGGAAAGGAATTAAGCTGCTCACCTCTTTCATTAACCTGGACCAAGATATAGTTGTTGTGCCTCCTGAATTTGGATGATTGAAAGAAAAAAGAAGTATTTTTGTCACCTTCTTGGAGCCATTCTATCCAAGTTTTTTTCTTCCAAAACACTTCCTCCCATAGCTCACATTCCTCCAAGTCTTTCATAGCCTGAGCTTCATCTTAAAGTAAGATTTCAGTCAATCCTTCCTCCCTAATTATTCGCATGATACCATCAAGCTTACCCTATGCATCAGCCTTAGCATGAAAAATATTCCCAAAGCATTGATGATTCCACTGTTTAAGCTTATACTTCACAAATTTAGCAATTTAGCAAAAATATACATCACTGTACCATGGGTAGGCCTACTCCACCTCCACCAGTTGGCCAGACATTTGAACAATGACTGATCTCATAGCCACATGAGTTAGAATCTGAAGGAAGGAGAGTGAGGCTGGTACTTTGAAACAATGTTTAGCTTAATAGGCCAATGATTCTATCCTCTTTAGTCCAAAATTTCAGACCCTGTAGACCACATACCACCAACCCAATAGCCATAAACTAAAAAATGATCCAATCTCTCAGTAATGCAATGTTGGCCAGTCCTCTGATTGTTCCAAGTAAACTATCTATTGTTGGGCTGAATGTCAACTAAATTCAAATTTTCAATATAATTTTTCATAAGCAAACCATAGGGATCAAGCTTTGTCATACCACCACATTTTTTAGTCAAATCCAAAATAGCATTAAAATCTCTAGCCATAATCTAAGGTTGGAGGGGAGCCAAGCTACGGACAAAACTAATGTGGCCCCATAAGGATTGTTTACCCCACCAGTTAATAGGGACATAGACATTGGATAGAAGAATGACTTCCCTTGTCTCAAATTTGGAAGCCATCATAGTTAAGGAAAACTTAGAGGACAACCATCTTATGAGGTTGATCTTGTGGGGGTTCCAAAGGCAAGCTAATCCTCCTAAAGATCTAGTAGCCCCAATTCATTAACAGTCCCCTTGTCTCCACAACTTAGGTGTTAATCTGGACATAGCATTTACTGAAAGCTTAGTCTCCTAAAAAAAAGGACATCAGGTCTTTGACTTCTAATCAAGTTGTGAACATCATTTTGTCTAGGGCTACTATTCAAACCCCTTACATTCCAAGATAGTACAATCATTTCAAAGGATTTAGAAAGTGAGCATCCAGAGTCTTCACTGACCCTGACTCCACCAAAGTCTCTCCCATTAGTTTCATCTTTTATAGGTCTTTTTTCCTACCAAGCTTGACCGATTTCTCCCCCCACCCTTCTTTAGGTCTTTTTGTAAAAGTCCCAAGTGAGGAGAAGATTTACTACTCCTTGTTACTCCTAATTATCCAAATTTCCCTATTAAAGATAAATTTCCATCTTCTTTAGAGGGAATAGCTGAGGAAGTCAAAACATCTACTGGTCCATATCCATGTGCCCATCCCCAACATCCTATGATTTAATTAAATCAACTGAAACATTATTCTCCTGGGTTGGGCCCTCAATCTGTTGATCCAAAGTCATCAACCTTGGGTTCACCTCCCATTGGTTAAGGTCATCAAGAATTTCAAATCTGTTAAGTGAGTCATCTACCTGTCTTTCATTCAAAGACCATTTTTGACCCCTACTTCTATATCACCCTTTAACTGGGATAAAACCATTAGTTTCTGGTGCCTCACCTAGAATCGGACCCTTCCCTTTGTCAGTTCCAAGAGGATTGTGAGTAGGTTGAGCAAGTTGAGATTCAAAGGTTTTAGATTTGGGACACCATCGTTGCAAGTGACCATAAGAATGACAAAGACTATAGCAAAAAGGAAGAGTTTGATAATCCAATTATTGTACCCAGGAAAAGGGTCCTGCACTCATTTCAATAACATGAGGTATTGGCTTACTAAGATCAATTTCAACACAAATGAAAGCATAAGTCATTACCTTTTTCCCAAAGATTGACATTGATGAATTGACTGGCCTTCCCAGGTGGGATGCAAGTAATTACAAGGTATTTTCATGATAGCATTCCACTAGAAAGTGAGGCAATCGTACCCACACTGGAACACGGTTTGGCAATTCCTCTGAAGGTATAAAACTAGCATGCCATGGCTTGATAAATAGCCCCACCTAATTGTGAAAGTATGGACCTCCAGCAAAGACTCTGCTACATTCAGTCAAGCAGGTAAAAGTGACCATAAAATAACTATTGGCTAACATTGTGATATCCATTTCTCCTTCTGAAGCCCATGTCCTTTGAGCCGAAGCTTGTAAGAACTGGAATGAATTCTTGAGCACTAAAAACTTGGAATACAGAGAATGATTTGTATAATATTTGATATCCTCAGCAATCATGTCCATAGGTATGACCAATTTGGGCCTCTCCTTGCATCTTTCTAGGCATCCATTGACCTTGGGAAGTCTCATGCTAGTTGGCTCTTCAGTATCACATGGACTTGGAAATAGTGGGGGGAAAATCATTTCAGCACTCCTCAGGCTCTGGGCTGATTGCTGCACTCCCTGGGCCAACTACTATACTCCCAATGCCGCCCTGTAGCTTCAACTTGTGCTCTCCCCCTTCGCACCCTCCTTCCCCCATGCGCCTTCTTTCTCTCTTTCTGCCATCATGATTTGATTACTAAAGGTTCAACCTATCGATTGCTAAGAATATTTTTTATTATATATATAATTTTTAAATAATTTTACTAGTCAAAATAGCTATAAAATTGAAACTGCAAGTGTAGAAATGCATTTTTTTGACCTTAACTTCATGAAAATCAAATTTTTAAAGCATAGTTGATAATGTGTAGATTGTTGAGATATAAATTTTATATGCATTCAATTAATATTAAAAAAATTATAAAGGAATTTTTGACAATATGTATATAGAATATGAGGTATGTTACATAGAAATTAAATATTAATTATAAATAATATTATAACATTTAAAAAAAACTATATATTTGAAAACTATGTTTTTTTCTCTAGAAACCCATATAATATTTTTTTAAATAATAAAAGTTACCTGATTAGACGTGTCGATAAAAAGGAAAAACACCTAAATTTCTTATAAATTTTCTTGGCTAGTCCATGATAGAGTTTGGCCAAATTTGGGACCCCTTAGGCCTAAAATTGAGGCAAAATTATAAGGAAAGTAGGAAAAAAATTTAAATATGAAAAGGGCATATGTCCTATGAAAAGGGCGTACCCCCTTTTCAAAGGAAATACACCCTTTGCAAAGGGTGTATGCCATTTTTACAACCACTATTTCACCAATTAATGCATTTTTTGTTGGTCTGTGGATCTTAAAGGGCATACATGATTTTGAAAGCATGCACACCTTTTTTGATTCATGAATTCTTTTTGCATTTTCCATGAAAATGAGCCATTTTTTTTATTCTTTCTAAATTAAAAATTGGTTTTTCTATTGCAAATATACTAATTTGATGAATGATTCATTTACTTTGTTTGAATCACTAAGAATTCTCCAAGTTTAAATTTATAATTATCTTATTTTGGCAAAGATAAATAATGGGGTCAGGAAGTCTTCATAAAATACCAATCAAAGAGCTGACAAATGAGAAAATTGAAGAGAAAAGAGAAAAAGAAAGAAAAAATACAAGCAGATAGGAGGGCATCCATAAGAGCTTCTAAGCAAGTAAAGGTTCTTCTTCTACACTAGGTAATAATTCTAATGAAAATAACATGCTCAATTCTATAGAATTTAGTTTACATATGTCTTCAAATGAGATAAGAGAATCAAGTCAATCTTTGTTGCAAGATGAATTTCAAAATGTAGAACATGTAAGTAATAAATTTCTAATGAATGGTGAAACATATGGATAAACACAATATAATGAAACATCCATTCATAATGAAATTTTTGAGTATTATGATAATCAACATCAAATAGTGACCTCAAATCATGTGTCTCTTAATGAAAAGGAATTTAATTTTCCTATAACCCCTAATTTAGATAGTCAACCCTCTAATGTCCCTACTATGGTTAAAGTGTTAACACCACCTAATTTAATACAAAATATAGCTCCTGCACCCACACCTCCAAGAATAATAAGATTCATGAACACCAGAGTATTTGGTTAAAATAAATGAAAAAATAATAGAACCTATGGAAGGTAAAATGTCAAAAATAATAGTTTAATGCCATGTTCAATGTGTATGGAACTATGCATTTAAGAATAAAAGCCATATAGAATTATGCCAATTATTTGTTCAATCAATAAAAATGCAAAAATGCACCATATGATGCATAATCTGGGGTTAATAACATTAACCATAGAGGAAAAAAATAGTAAAATAGTAAATAATCTATTTAACATATTTAAGGCAATAGACAATATAAATCATAATAAAGATAGTAATGTGGCAAGATGAGTAATAATAGAATCTATAGTGAGTAAGTCAACATCTAAAGTTTGAAATCTTAATGAAATAAGTAAATTCTTGAATTTAAATATAAAATCTCTACTAAATGTCATAAAAATAAGGACAAGGCTTGATGACCCTTCACTCATAGATTGTTGCGCATTTAGTGGTAGACTCACATAAAAAGATAAGGTATTGGTTGAGGAAATAAAATAATTGATTGGAATTTTTTGGCATGATAATACAAGGGTCTCATCTAATATAAAATATGTTGTTAAAAGAATAAAAGTCTCAAAAAATCATGAGCCACATGCAAAACATTTTTTAGACATGATGTAAAAAGAATATTATAAAAAAGTTTATTGAAAAATTTAATGACTAATTAATAATTAGCCAAAGGTCATTTAAGATGTGCAAGCCTTTCTATTTTAAAATCAACCAAGCACACACCACATGTTTTTGTAGAATGCATGTTGAATTTGCTATGTATTTTGATATTTTTTATCATATATGTTTTACATTACATACTGGCCATATTTTGTAGGAATATATGGTGCCTTCACCACCTAAAACATCAAGATAATTAATCCAAGGTCTTTTCTATCAAAGACTTGAAGGATAGTTTTTTTTTCCAAACAATGTTTAGATAGAACATGTAATAGTTGTGGTGGGTTGTCAAATTTGATGAGTTATTTAGATGAAGATGTTTCACATGAATTTGGAAAGCAACTAGTTGATTATAAGAAGTAAAAATATGTTAATTATGTGTTAAAAGATGGAAAAGAGTCATCAAGATTTGAATTGGTTATGACCAAATTTTTTGTATGTGATTTCATGTTTGAATTCAAAAAAAAAAATTATCTACCAATCTGTAAGACACACACAACTCAAAATGGTTAGATAATCAATTCAAAACATACAAAGACAACTTCCCAATTGGCACCATTATTTTGGTTGTAGATTTTGTTGAGAATTACACACTACAACCATAGAATGAGGTTTAATCCTAATATTATAATTCAATTCAAGTTAGAATTTTTTTTCATAGTACATTTAGACATACACTTGATAGCATAGATCACAACAAATTTTTTTGAGGGAGTACCATTTTTATATGAGCAATGATATATCGCATTCTCTAAAGTTTGTCCAAGGTTGTTTTGAGATATTTTATATGAATATGAATGCAAGAGAAATCATGTTTGATACACACTATATTTAGTCAGACAATTATGTAGGATAGTTTAAAAATTCTTGAATGTTTTATTGGTTAAACAAAATGCATAAGAAGAATTGTGTTCAACATTTTTGGAGCTTCTTTGAGGTTGGGCATGGAATAGGGGAACATGATGGTGATGGTACATGTGTAAAAAGAGCCCTTAAAAGAGAGAAAAAAAAGCACAAGGATGGTGTTAATTTGATTGATGTAGTAAGTATTGTGACTTGGTGTAATGAAAATATTTGTCATGGATCAAATAAACATTCTCATGTACAAAGATTCTTTTGGTTAATAGAGGAAAAACATAAGGCAATGGTATAAAGATTGTATTATAGTACATAGATCTAGTGATTTCCACTCCATTCAAAGCTCAAATTTAAGTTTATGGACTATTTATACTAGGGATATGACATGTTTTTGTTCCTCATGTATGGAATTTACTTGGAATGAATGTGAGTCAAATAATGGATTGACAAATAGTATTGTAGACCCATATCACCTGTAGAGAGTATCCATTCATTCCAACAATTGACAAATCATGAAATGGCATCTTCAGTTGACTTTTATCACATGCCAAATCTTATGCAACCAAATATAATTTATTATTTAATTAAATATACAACCTTATATATTAGTGATATTTTTATTTATTTTAGATGTACTTAAAATTTGATTATACTTTAAATGTAAGGTGTTGGTTCCCAATTATACACCTCTCTAATATGGCCTTATACACTTGAATAAATGTGGAAAATAATGATGAGAAACCCTCTAGTATGTTGTTATAGTTGGTGAAGGGTTGAACATCAAGAATGGACTAGACTAAGAAAATGACTGAGAGGCACTAACAAAGGGTATAGTCGGCTCCCTACAACTTTTGGCTCTACCTAAACCAAGGTGAGAAGAGGAACTAAGGGGTAGCTACTAATGTGGAGAAATTATGCAATTCAACCTCCATAGGGATTATTGGCATAAAGAAATATAGATGTGATCTAGACACAACCAAACTTGCACACTCCACTCGGGAAGGGTTATCACAAGGAATACCCAAATGCACTAGGTCACATTCAGGCTACTAAAGATAGATATGTATATAATTTTAACTTATATTCTAATAATCTTCAAAATTATAGGGTTCAAATAAAATATAGCAATTCTAAACTTTAAAACACAAACTACAAACACATTTCAAGTATGAAAGATCTCATGGATTTGCAAGGCAAGTAACACTTATAATATGCAAGTCATGTATTATATGTAGGGTAGGAAAAGGTAGGATAAGGTCATATAATAGTAAAAAAATAGTGTGGTGTGCTAGAGACTTGTTTAAACATCAAGGTTTCTTACAAGGTTCATGACGCTATCCTTAGCAAAAGATGTATAACACAAGCCAATGGGGAATACCAGATGGTCCCTAGAACATATAACATACACTATAGCCAAAATTTCAAGTGCTTTTCCTTATCAAATCTATAGACCTAAGGAGCCCTAAAAGGTCATTCAATAATATACTTCTAGAGTTAAACTATAGAGAGAGATTTACAACCTAAATCTATGCTCAAGATGATAACCGGTAATGAACACAAACCCAAATATCCAATCAATAAGACTTGCAAGACATATATTATTGTAATTCATCAACAAGAAAGAGAAAATAACCACAAGTATTTTTATTGATCTTGAATGGAAATCCTACATACATCAGTTTTTTAAAATACTGTCAAGGGGACAAACATGGTGAGTTTGCTCTTTTGACAAGGGAGACACATAAACATGCTCTCAAATCTTGTTAATGGATGTACAATAGTAACCACCTTAGTAAGAGAGATAAGATCTACTCATATCAATGGATCCCAAAACCTTTGAAGAGTTTGGACTTGGAGAGAAAATGAAAAAACCAACAACAACCTTAGAATAGAGAGAAAAAGCCATATTTATACATTTTTAAATTTGGAATCGTGTGTCACAACTTACAAAATTGAAGAACAAGCCTTCAAGTCTACCAAGATACTTCTAGCTAGAATATTCCTTTGCCATGCTAAAGAGTCATTGTTCCAACTACCTTTGTAAGGAATGTTAAATATTTGCAACAAACCTTTGATCTTTTGATTAAAGATGCTAATGAATTCATGATCTGGATGGTGAACTTTATATTAGAGGTTTAAATAACTATTTTTCATCTTATACAACTGCTTGGAGATGCTCTTGAATGCTCCTACATAGTTAGATGGAGAAAATAATTTGAAGAGCCAAATATATTTTGTCCTTATGTGCAACTTCTTTGGAAATGCTCTCCTATTGATTTATTACAAATCATGGAAAATTTTGGACAGAAAATCTCTTCTTTGTGAACTCCAAGGAAAGCCCACTACCTTGTGATGATTAGAATTGGAAAGCTCCAACTATGATGAAAATAGAAAAAATCTATGACCATTAATAAAATATGCTTCAAAATGGTAGTTAGACATTCTTATGCAATTTGAAGCATTTCCACATCCATGAAAGAACCATAAATTTTAGAATTTAAACAAAAATTTGCCACATACTAACATTTGGCACACCACATCAGATCCAATGAGGAATGTATGAGGCTTACGAGTGACTAAGTTGATTGATTGGCTCTAATCTAGACACTTATCACTTCTTTGTGCAATCTGAGCCCTTTGAAAAGTATACCTCAGCTTGCATCATTATATAATCTTTACTTGAGTAAACATGAGCCATAGACCTTCCATGAGATTCTTGATTTGTAATTTTTGGCATGCAACTATGCCACTTATCATCATTGTGTTTGTTCATAGGGTTCTTGACTTTTCAACATTAGCTATACACTATCAGATCTAGCTAGGATGAGCAAATGTGCTCCATCAGATCATGATCCAAGGGGTTGGGCATCATTAGATACTATCTATTCTTAGCCTTGAGGATGTGCACTTATCAACCCTATGGGCTTCCTATGTTACCTAGACTATCTAGATTATTAGGCTAATATACATTTGCCAAGTAGTGGTCCAACATTCATTCTATGTTTTGTTTAAAATTCTTGGCTCAATACACACCATAGATCAGATTGTGTACACTTGAATGTTCATCATCAATCTTTAAGAACATGTTAAATCTTTAAATCATACCTTATGAGCTTGACACTTGTCATGCCTATGATTGTCCTAGGCTTCTTGACTATTCACATTGATAATGTACTATTAGATCATCCTTTTCCATGCAAACATGTGTAATGTAGATATGCCTCCATTTGAAAACAAACAACTATTTCATGTGGTCTAAAATTGATTATCTCATGATTATCTTGGAGCATTTGAATCCCAATAGCTAGTCCTTGTAGCTCAAATTTTTATGTCCACACACCCATCAAAAGATGTCCATGACACCATCATACTTGTAATTCAAAAATTTATTCAAGGACTCTTTTTTATGGTAATTTGGTCTGAGTATTTATCTTTGGCATACCTATTTGCTTCTCGAACCCTTTGTCTTTTCTTTAATCTTGACACTTCTGCTTTGGGTTTTTCTTCAACACAATTGTCCCACAATAATCTTTCAAGCATTTTGTTAGGATAATTATCTTGGATAAAATGTCTGAGATAATTTCTCTAAAAGATTTTTACTTCACACATTTTCCAAAATAATTGAGCTTTATCAAACCTTTTGTGCAAGTAAGATGCCTGAAAGAATTTGGCTTTCAAATTTTTACCTTCATTAGAATAATTTTTTCTAGACATTTTATCTGAAACAATTTCCCTAAATAAATTGGTCTTTTTCACTTTTTCTAAAGGAATTGGACCTTTTCACTCTTGCTGAAAGAATTGAGACTTAGCTCCTTTTATCTTCATTAGGACAATTGTTTAAAACATTTTGTTTAAAATAATTTTTCTATAGAAATTAAACTTGGTAATTTTCTCAAAGAATACAATTATCTCAAGATTTTTACATAGGCACAATGCCCAAAGGAAATAAGACTTCTACTCCATAGCAACTTTGATGAAAGTACCCTTAGACCATGTAAACATACCCTTCATGCTCTCTAAAAGTACCTTTCAAATTTTTTGTCAAGGGAACTTGCCTTAGAGAATTTCCCTTTGGCCTTTATGAATGGTCTTTTAGATATCTTGAAAGTGCCCTTGAAATTTATTGATACTGTCTTTCACCCTCCAGACTTACCCTTCATAATTTTTGAAGGTGTCTTTCAAGAATTTTGTAAGGTCAAAGTGCCTAAAGGAAATGATCCTTCAAAACTTTTGCAAAGGAAAAATGACCCTTCTGCAAGTGTCCTTCATAAATTTTACACGGGTAAAATACCCAAAGGAAATGACCCTTGAGAGATTTTACATAGGCAAAATGACCCTTCAATCTTTTTATGAAGATAAAAATCCCAAAGGAATAATCTTTTAAACTTTTCATAAATAGTTTGGCCAAAATGAATAAGTATTTACATTTATTTTGGGCTTTTTGCATGTGCAAAATCCGTGAAGGGTAAGTGCCCTTCAAACTTTTTACCACAGACAAAAAGTCCAAAATAAATAAGACTTTGTATCTTTTTGAAAATAAAGGATTTTTTTTCAAGCTTTTTGTGTGGGCAAAATGCCCAAAGGGCAAGTGCCCTTCAATCTTTTTACCACAGATAAAAGTTTAAAACAAATGACCATTCAATTTTTTTGTGAAACACTTAGCCAAATACAAAACAAGACATTTAATTTCTTAGGACCTCTTTTAGTGGAAAAAATATCTGACAAAAATAAGTCTTTAGAATTTTTGCCCAAGACAAAAAGACTGAAGACCTATTTTTGTCAGACATTGTGTTCATGCAAAAATCCCAAAAAAGTCTAAGGGAAAGTCACATTCACCAAACAAAGACTAGATTAGGACTTAGGCAATCTTTACATGAACTTGACCTTCCAAATGAACACTTAGAGATAGAAGCTGGGCTAAGGACATAGTCATTTACACTTGACAAGGGTGCAATTGTTTTAGAGAAATTTTAGGCACTAAGACTAGCTATCACTCAGGGATTCATACCCCCTATAAATGTGTAAAGAACCCCATAACATAATACCAAGTATTAGTCCATTGGGATACATAGTTAAGACTTAACAATTTGATCAACAATCACTCATAAAGGCTCAACAAAATGAGGCAAACTTACAAAAATAGATCAGGAAGATCTAGAAATGAAGACACAATAGAACACAAAGGAAAATTGTATAAATAAGGGCCAAAATAGAGTGGAAAAAAATAACAAAAAGACAAAGCAATAAAATATAGTACACATGTCAAGGAAATAATCAAAAAAGTGTTTTAAATGTCTGCCATTGACTAGCAACTCTAGTATTTCACCATCCAAATCTTTCAAGAAGAAATTATGCTCCCTAATTAAACAGTCAATGGAATAGGGACCCATCCATAAGGTATCAAATTTTCCATGCTTTCCTTTCTCTTCATGCCTATTATCCCAAAGTAAAACTGGATCACCTACTTAGAAGGTTCTTAGAGTGACCTATTAAATTTTTTTCTATCTTTTCTTTGAATTTGAGGTGTCTTTCATGAGATTGTCTTCAAATTTCATCAAGTTAAATAATCTAGTTCATCTTGCCCTCATAGTGGTTGACCTACTCATCATCCTCTTATTTTTGTATAAGCTGATAGGTGGGAAACTAAATTCATAGACATAACCACTTTATCTCCATAAACAAACTCAAAAGGGCTTCTACCTGTAGCTCTCTTAGGTGTAATCCTATTATCCCACAAGGAAAACTTTAGCTATTCACCCCACTTCTTATTTACTTCCAAAGTTTTCTTGATGATCTTGAGTAAGTTATTATTATTAGATTCAGCTTGCCCATTACCTTAAGGGTTGTAATTGGAAGCATAGGTCAATTCAATCTCATATGTTTTGCATAATGACACTAAAGATTTATCTTTGAATCTCATGGCATTATCAACAATTATCTTGATAGGCACATCAAATCTACAAATAATCTGATTTAACAAAAAATTCATAACTACCTGGTGTGTTACTTTTTCTATAAGGACCACTTCAACCTATTTTGTGAAGTAGTTAGTTGTAACTAGTATCCATCTATGTTTAGCACTTGATGAATCAACAATTTATCTAATGAAATCCATTCCCCATTGTTTGAATGGACCTTTAATCCTCATAGGCTATAAGGGAAGAGAATATAAGCTTTAATCCTCCCAACAAAACACTAACATTTCTAACATTTTCTAACCTTCTAAACAACATCTTTAAACAACAATGGGCATCAATATCTAGCTCTCAAATTTTTATGAGCTATACCTTTAGGTGAAAAATAACCACCACATACTCCACTATGGAAGTCTTCAATTAGGTTAGTAGTTTGTCCTTTTAGCACACATCTTATGAGAACCCCATTTAATTTCTTCCATGCTAGTCCATTCTCAGATAAGAGGTATTTTTGGGACACAAGCTTAAGATTTCTTCATTGATTATTATCCAAGTTAGGGGGACAATTTATATTTTTCAAGTAGTAAATAATATCTCTAAACCATGGAAATATGTTAAATTAGCTCAAAGAATCATCAATATTAAAAAAAAACAATGT
The DNA here is from genome assembly GCA_037957365.1 of Torreya grandis. NCBI lineage: Eukaryota > Viridiplantae > Streptophyta > Pinopsida > Cupressales > Taxaceae > Torreya > Torreya grandis. The sequence goes on from JARHVA010003759.1 coordinate 1,396,442, forward strand.
TTACCTCAATAGCTTGTAAATTGGTCTCAATCATAAGTTTAGCTAGACCCATCCCTCTTACTAACTCGGTGATTTGGATATCCATGTCATAATCTTGTAACTTGTTGACCCACCTACACCTCTTACTAGATGTTTTAGTCTGAGTTAAAATATCATTCACCATGGTATGTGGGACATAAACAACAATCTTTGAACTCAGAACATAAGGCTTGAACACCTTAATAGCCTTTAAAAGAGTGAAAGCTTGTTTTTCCATGATAGTATAGTTCAATTTAGGACCTTGCATGGCTTTACTAAAGAAATTTATGGGTTGTTCATGATCATATTCATTATTTTACAATAAGACAATAACAATAATATTATATGATGTAAAAGAGAATATCTAGAATGGATTTGTGTAATCAAGCCTGGATAAAATAAGGGTAGACTTTAAAGCTCCCTTGATGTCACTAAATTCTTGCACAATCTTTTCCTCCCACTTGATGGCCCAGTCCTTCTTTAACATAGAAGTAATAGGCAAATTAATCTCTACAAAATTGGACATAAACCTCCTTACAAAGTTAATTTATTCGAAGAAGGACTATATTCTTTTCGTAGACCATAGAATAGGCCCTTTGTCAATGGCTTCTACCCTTTTGGGATCAATTATGATACCATCCTTGGACACTATATGTCCCATTAATTTGGTCTTTTATACTCCAAAGTGGCACTTCTTGGGATTAAGTAAAATGTTGAACTCCCTACATCTAGTCAACACCTTTTCGAGATGCTCCAAATTCTCTTCTCTAATCTTGGAGTACATAGTAATGGCATCCTAATACATGACAATGAACTAGTTAATTATCTCTACAAATGCAACATTCATAGTTCACTAGAATATTATACTAGTATTCATCAACCTAAAAGACATCATCATATATACACACATGCCCTAAGGTGTAGTGAATGCGGTCTTAGACCTATTAGATTACTTCACCACAACCTAGTTGTAACCTAAGAATCCATCCAATATGGACAACATTTTTAATCCAATAACACTTTGTAATAGGTTATCCATATTGCCTAGGGGATAATTATCTCTTAAAGATGTTTTGTTCATATTTTAAATCCACACATAAGTAGATGTTTCCATTTTTCTTTCTTATAGGGATTAAATTTACCACCCATGATGAATACCTGATGGGTTGAATGATACCACCATCCCTTAGCTTCTTTAATTCTTCCCACATCTTGGTGGCTAAGATGAGGTTAATGGGTCTCTATTTTTGCTTGAAAGGCTTGCTATTAGACTAAAATAGGATGATGTGTTGGAACAAGCCTTCGCTATATGATTTTAACTTAGATTAAGACCATGCTAGATAATCTTAGTACTTCCTTACCAGCTACATGTAATATTTATTCTCAATTATAGTTAATTGAGTAACCAACCAAACCTTTCTCAGATTCTCATGAGAACCCAAGTTGCACTCAGTCACATCTTTTGAGATAAATGAGTCTCTCAACTTGATTCTATCTACTTTATCAAAATATGCTTTTAAATTGACCAATCCTCTGAAGAGAGTGTTTGTATTTAGCTAAATAAAGTCCTTCCCAAACAAGTTTTACTTCCCATCACAAACCTAAACCATAGAGTCCAAGTCTATGAGCTAGTTATGGAACTCAACATCATAATTTAGAAACTATTTATTCTATTCATCATCATCATCAAAGACCTACCAATGATGAACATTGTCTGGGATTGAAGGCCTCACAAGCATCTCCACTTGATACTAATAATGAGGGATAATATTTTCAATATCAAATTGAGTACCTAACCCTACAAGTCTATCAACTTCTTGGTTAAAGCTTCTATCATGATAACACAAATTGAATGTATCAAAAAATTCAAGCAAATCCCAAACAACATTCTAATATTCTTTCAGCCTCTTATTTTTTGTGGCAAAATTACTGCAGACTTGATTTACCACTAACATAGAATCACCCTTGACAATCAAAGATTTAATTCTATACTCATGGAAAATATTAAACCAAGTAAGAGAGCCTCATACTTAGTAGTATTGTTAGTGCACTCTAAGGATAGATGAAAAGAAAACATAAAACATTTACCATCAAGGGTGTAGAAGACAACCCTAGCTCTATTGCTAAGATTGTAACAAGCCCCATCAAAGCACATCTTCCAAATTACATTTTATTTATCAAGTTTAATATCAATAATAGTAGGCTATTTACTTGTATCAACATTCTCAACAAAGTTTCCCAGCTCAACATCTATGTACAACACTTCATTAAGAGCACATTTCAGATCTTTAATGACATACAACATCTTTGACTCTATATAAAGCTTTACCATCTTACACTTTAATATAATGGTGGCATAGGAAAGGTCCATCTATACACTTCCACCCATGCTAGCTACCCATTTTCATGATAGTAACATCCCCCACTTAGATGGACAATCTATAACTAGCACATCTATATTAAGATACTTTCTTGGATGCACTACCAACTGTACCACCAAACCTTTGAATTATAAAACAAGTGTAACCTCTCATAAGTCCATGGCATAATACTTGCCAAAGGTTGGCATGATCTTCACTCCAAGCTCATTAAGGACACCCAAGGGTATCACATTATAATGAACTCCAAAATTAAACATGTAATTGTAAATAATAAAACCATTGATCAACAAGGTTGTGTAAAATAGATCCACATTTAGATGACTTTCTAAAAGTGCAATCACCAGATAGACCTCTACAACAGGTTCAATACCTCTTATGATTCTTCATCAACTTCCAAATGTACTTTGGGAAATTCAATTTTATTCATAGATGGCTTGTCACCAAATTCTAAGTATCACTCTTACTATGTTTAGGTATTCTTAACAATTCAACAAGTGGCATAGTGATTTTTAGCTAGCTCAATAGTTGGACCATATCACATATGTTATACTAAGGAAGAGGAGTATTTAGTGGAAGAGTGACAACACCTTTAGCTAGAATATAGTAACTTAAGGTTTGAAGTGGAATAGGTTGGGATAGATTAACATTTTTAATATTAGCCTTTGAGGGTGGATTAGTTTTGGCATCATTAGCACCCTTAGGGATACTAGACAACATGGGTATTCTATTCTTGGCTGGAGCACCTCTTGGCTTAGCAGCTTGGAAAATAGGCACTAGCTTGGAAGCTTTAGGAATTTCTATAGTTTTCTTAGCCTCTTTACTAGCATCCCCTACCTTTGGAGTAGTAGCCTAATATTTGATTCTCAAGTGATACTCCTTTTCTTAGGTACATATCCTTAACTGATGGAATCCCCCATCATATTTATTGATTATCATGGAATGTAATAAATCAAAATCATGAATGGGAAATTTATATACTTGTGCCATAGTAATGTCAAAAACAAATTTAGGAGTTGGGACATTTACCTTCTCAATTGCACTCCAAAATTGATCAATAGTAATAACACTCAACAACTCTATGGAGGAAGTCATCTCACTTCATGGGATTTGACAATTAAACATTAGGATCTCATCATCAAATGATGCAGACTCAAGTTCATATACATATTTAACAATTGGTTTAGTTGTATCACATGGGGGATGTGAAAGGAAGCACTTGTCACACCAATCAATATCAATGTCATAATCTATAGCATTCACCTTGTAATTTAAAGGATTAGACACTTCTTTTTCAACCTCTTTGTTCTTATTTCTGTCCATCCTTTCTTCATGTGCATGCCTCTTCCATTTATCATTATCTCTATGGTTGAAAGTAGGCCCTCTTTGTGATTGATTTAGATTTGGAGCCTACTCATAGATGGTAGAAACTTGAGGGACCCCCTTTTCACCTCTAGACAACTTATATGACATTTATTTGATAACTTTGGTTTTGATAATTTCCTCCAAGTTGACTATCTTTGTGGATTGTGTCTTTTCTAGATTGAGCAGCTTCACATAAACCCACTTGTTCATGGGATTTCTCATAGCCTTGATTTTGTTCTCAATTTGGATGGCCATATTGAATTCTAACCACAAGTTAGTGGAAGCTTTATCCCTCAAGTAATATGTAGCCTTCTTATCAAAGGCATTACAATACTTTATCAAGAACATTGTATCATTTGTCTTAATGTTTTTAGACAGTTGCATCATAGTCTTATTAAATTGGGTGTTAAATTCATACACACACTCATTAAGATTATTTTTGATATTCTAAAAATTAGCCAAGGGAAACCTTGGATGAGTCCTAACACCATATTGAATTCTAAAAACATTTTGCATCTCCTCCCATGAATCAATCCATTTAGTAAGAAAGGAATTGAACCATTTATGAGTGTCTTCCTCCAAAATGTGTACAAAAAAATTAATGCAAACATCCTCATAATCTTAAATATTATTTTGAAAGGACCTTAGATGCTGATCACCACTCACTACATTATTCCCTTAAAATTGTAGGAGGTATTTCTTAACTTTATTTGGGACTTCATTAAAACAACCTTCTATTTCACCAAAATTGATAGACCTAAATTTGGCAATAAGGAATGTAGGATGTGCATTCTCATCTTGGTCCCTATGCCTCATGATTATTTCAATGGGAGGTTAAAGAATACATGGCAAAGGGATATGAGGGGGTGAATGAGGTGGATTGGACTTGGGAGGTGATTTAGCTAGTTGGAAAAGAGCTAGAAAATAAATAGGACTATGTGTTTTAGAATTAGTAGAAGAGCTATGATAGTCCTCAATAATAAGGGTTCAACAAAGATATCAATATTGTTAGAATCTAGATAACCTTTAACATCTAAGCTCTATATTTTAATAGGCTTCAAAACATGTCTCCCTCTTCTTTGAGGAATACTCAAAGGAGAAACAAGTTTATTTGATGGATCACTTCTAAAAGATGATCTTATTCCTTTTAGCTTTGCAAATAAGAAGATAATAAAAATTAAATGTTATTAGAATAATTAAAATAGCCACTAATATTTCTTGAAATCAGAAAATAAAGTCAGATTCACCACTAGAATCAAACTTCTAGAATATAACAGTTGACAAACTATTTGTGATACATGTTGAAATTCAACTCGATGAAGCTTAATGAGATAGAGAACAAAGACACTAAAATTTTCAAAATAATTTTCAAAAGGGAAAATAAAATTTAAACATGTAATGTTAACATCTTTTTGTAATAGTCTCAATAGAATTCAAATTATCAAGCTTTAAAAGTTCTTGGCATGTCCCTAGTGGAGTGTTGCAATATTGACAACCAAGATAGTCAGATCAATGTATTAATAATAGATAAATTCACAAGATGAAATAATTACATATCTCTACAAGAGTCCCCATAAACACAAGTGACCAGTATTTTAGTTTAGTCTCTGGTAATGGTGTTGATTGAGTGTTGGTTTCTAGTTGTACAACTCTCTAATCTGGCTTTGCACACTTGAAGATATATTGTAAAAAATGATGATAAACCCATTAGTATGTCATTGTAGCTGGGGAAGGGTTGGAAATTAAGAATGGACTAGACTAAGAAGCACTGACAAAAGGTATCGTCATATTCCTACTACTTTTGGCTCTACCTAAACCAAGGTGAGAGGACCTAAGGGGTATCTTATTCACATGGAGAGATTATGCAATTCAAACTCCATAGGGATTATTAGCACAAAGAGACACTAATTTTACCTAGACATAACCAAACTTGCATACTCCACCCAGGAAGGGTTGTCACAAGTAATGGACAAATGCACTAGGTCGCATTCAAGCTACTGAAGATAGATATGTATATGATTGAAAATTTCATTCTAAATAATCTTCAAAAATATAGGGGTTTAATAAAAGACTACAATTCTAAACTTTAAAACACAAACTACAAACACATTTCAAGTATGAAAGATCTCATGCATTTGTAAGGAAAATAACACTTATAATATGCAAAGGATGTATTATATGCAGGGTAGGATAAGGTAGGACAAGGTTATATAATAGTAAAAAAGGAGGGTCTTGGAGACTTATTCAAATAGTAGGGTTTCTTATAAGGTTCATGACACTATCCTTAGCAAAAGATGTATAAGAGACTCAAACATAAGCCAATGGAAAATACTAGATGGTCCCTGTTATAGCATACACTATAACCAAGATATCAAGTGCTTTTCCTTGTCAAATCTACAGACCTAGGGTGCCCTAAAAGGTCATTTAATAATATAATTTAAGAGTTGAACTATAAAGAGGGATTTACAACCTAAATCTGTGCTCAAGATGATAACTAGTAATGAACACAAACCCAAATATCCGATTAGTGGGACTTGTAAGTCATATTACTACACTTGATCAACAAGAAAGATCAAAGAACCATATGAATTTTTATTGATATTTAAAGGAAATCCTACATACATCAATTGTTTAAAATACTATCAAGGGGAAAAGCATGGTGAGTTTGCTCTTTTGACAAGGGAGACACATGAACATGCTCTCAAAGCATGCTAATGGCTATACAACAACAAGTGGGTACCTTAGCAAGAGAGACAATATATACACACAACAATGGATCCCAAAATTTTTGAAGAGCCTAGACTTGGAGAGAAAAAGCAAAAACCAAAAATAACTAACAACCTTAGAATAGAGGGCAAAAACCCCTATTCGTAAATTTTTGAATCTAGAACTATGGGTCCTAACTTGAAAAATTGTAGAACAAACCTTCAAGTCTGCCAAGATACTTCTAGCTAGAATATACCCTTTGCCATGCCTAAGATCCTTATCCACTTACAAGAAAAGAATCATTATTGTAACTACCTTTGTAAGGAATGATGAATATTTTCAACAAAATTTTGATCTTTTGACTGAAGATGCCTGTGAATTCATGATCTAGATGGTGAACTTCATAGTGAAGGCCTAAACAACTATTTCTCATCTTATACAACCACCTAGAGATGCTCTTGACTGCTCACCTACACAGTTGAAGGGAGAAAATCATTTGAAGAGCTAAACAAATTTTGTCCATATGTGAAACTTATCTAGAAAGGTTTTCCTATTGATTAATTGTAAATCATGGAAACTTATGGATAGAAAATCCCTTCTTTGTGCATGCCAAGTAAAGCCCACTACCTTGTGATGATTAGAACTGGAAAGCTCTAGTTATGATAAAATATGCTCTAAAATGGTAGTTAGATATTATTTTATGCTTCTAATCATTACCACATCCATGAAAAAACTATCAATTTTATATTTTAAACTAAACCTTTCCACATACTAATATTTGGCATGCCACATTAGATCTACTTGGGCATTTTTGGGGCTTAAGAGTGATTAAGTTGGTTGATTAGCTCCAATTTGGACACAAATCACTTCTTTGTGCAATTTGAGCCCTTTGAAAAGTCTACCTCAATTCACATAATTGGATCATCCTTGCTTGAGAAAATATGAGTCATAGATTTTGCATGAGATGCTTGATTTCTAATTTTTGACATGTAGCTATGCCACTTGTCATCTTTGAAATTGATCATAAGGACCTTGAAGTTTCAACATTGGCTAGACACCATCAAATCTAGCTAGGATGAGCAAATATACTCCATCAAATCATGATCTGAGTGGTGGGGCATCATTGGATACTACCTATTATTGGCCCCATAGATGTGCCACTTAGTATCCTTATAAGGCTCATATGTTCCATAGAATATCTAGATTATCAGGGTAATGTACTCCTACCAAATGGTGGTCCTACATTTATTCTATGGTTTATTGAAAATTCTTGACTCAATACACACTCTATATTAAATTGCGTATACTTGAATGTACACCATCGATCTTTGGGAATGTGCTCAATCTTTAAATCATGCCTCATGAGCTCAACACTTATCACACTTGCACTTGTCTTGGCTCCTTAACTTTTTAGCTTTGATCATGTATCTTTAGATCATCTTGCAACACTCAAACACATGCCATTGGATCTACCTCCATTTGAAAACAAATGGCTACTTCATGGGGTCTTAAATTGATGCTCATATGACTATCTTGGAGTATTTGAATCCTAATAGCTAGTCCTTGTAGCTTAAAGTTGATGTTTGCATGCCCATCAAAAGATGTCTATGAGATCATCATACCTATAATTTGGAAATTTCTTCAGGGACTTTGTTTCATGGAAATTTGGTCTAGGTCTTTATCTTTTTCAATCTTGTTTTCTTCTTGGGCCCCTTTGTCTTTTCTTTATCCTCAGCACTTCTACTTTGGGATTTTCTTTGGCATAATTGTCCCTCAATAAATTTTTTGGGTATTCTGTCAAGACAATTATCTCTGACAAAATGTCTAAGACAATTTCCCCAAAGGATTGTGACTTCACACTTTTCTTACAAGAATTGAGCTTTATCAAACCTTTTCCATGAACAAAATGCCCAAAAGAATTTGGCCTTCAGGTATTCACCTTCATCCCCAATGAAATTGGTATTTTGCACTTTTATCAAAGGAATTAGACATTTGCACTCTTTTTGTCTTCATCAAGACAATTATTTTAGATATTTTTTCTAAAATAATTTCTCTGTAGAAATTAAACTTGGTACTTTTATCTAAGAATGTAATTATTTTGGGATTTTTACATGAGCAAAATACTTGAAGGAAATAGGATTCTACTCTACAATAATTTTAACAAAATTACCCTTCAACAATTAGAACATATCCTTCATGTTTTCTAAAAGTACATTTTATAAGTTTTGTCAAGGGCACTTGCCCTACAGAATTGCCCTTTGGCATTTTGGAATGATCCTTTAGATCTCTTGAAAGTGCCCTTCAAACTTATTGAAAGTGTCATTCACTCTCTAGACTTATCTTTCAAAAATTTTGAAGGTACCCTTCAAGAATTTTACAAGGAAAAAATTCCCAAAGAAAATTATCTTTCAAAAATTTGCAAAGGTAAAATAACCCTTCTACAAGTGTCCTTCAAAATTTTTGCAAGGGCAAAATGCTTGAAGGAAATGACCCTTCAGACATTTTGTAAAGGCAAAATGACCCTTCAAGATTATTGTGTGAATAAAATACCTGAATGAATAATCCTTTAGACTTTTTATAAACACTTTGGTTGAAATGAAAAAGTCTTTATCTATATTTTAGGCTTTTTACATAGGCAAAATGCTCGAAGGATAAGTGCCCTTTAGACGTTTTTCCATGGATAAATTTTTTGAAACAAATAAGACTTTGTACTTATTCTAAAACAAAGGAATTTCTTTTGGATTTTTATGCAAGTGAAATAATTGAAGGGAAAGTGCCCTTTAGATTTTTTTCCATGGACAAAAGTCCGAAACAAATGACCCATCAGATTTTTTATGAAATACATAGCCCAATGCAAAACAAGACATTGAATTATTTTGGACCTTTTGTAGTAGATAAAAATTTTGATGGAAATAATTATTTAGACTTTTTCCTAAGACAAAAAGATCGAAGACCTATTTTTGTCAAACATTGTGTTTGTGCCAAAAAATTGAAAAAGTCTAAGGGAAAGACACATTCACCAAGCAAAGACTGGATTATGGCTTAGCCAATTTTGACATGAACTTAACCTTCCAAAAGAACACTTGGAGATAGAAGTTTGGATAAGTATATAGTCATTTACACTTGACAAGGGCCTAATTACTTCAGTATAATTATATTCATATAAAATGTTAATATTGATAGCTTGAGTGTGGCTTAACACCCAACCCATAGATCCCTCTTGCATGATCACTTGGCCCTTCCAGGTACCTTTCTGGTAATTACCAATCATTCATAGACTTTTGAGACCTGATTCTAGCTCAACCAGACCTCATTTCTTATGTTTATTCTATCCCCTAGGTCTTGAACCTATAAAATAGGAGCATTAGGGTTGGACTATGGCACTATAACCTAAGGTGTCCCAGTTTTAGTGCTCCTATCTAGTCATATTTTGAGTCCTAATGACCATTTTATATTGACTCCTCTTCTTTATTATGTCATCCTAACATGAATGCATTTAACCCATGACTAATAAATGTCTATAAAATCCCATTCAAAGTTCATTTAGAAGGGGTTGGCAAAATTACAAAAGTAAGCAAGAATACAAGCAAGACCACTAAGAAAAAATTTTCTATTCTCTACATAAAACCATCCAATACAGTTATTTTAATATTCAAACACTCACACCAGTCCCTAACCACCTCAAACATAGCTAACTTAACATTTTTACATTTGCATAACACTATTTTATAAAGCACATCAAGTGGGAGAACTACATATGGCTTGATCCCTCTTTAGAGTATTGGTATGCAGGTAGTGTGCTCACATAAGGGGTGTGGATACACATTCAATGCATCGTACACACATTAACCTCTCCCATCTTTCTCAAGTTTGATTCAATAACTATGAAGGTCTAGGTTTAGAGATTAAATCAGCTCTACAAGGAGCTCCATCAACATTTAAGATCCAAAATTTCATAGGTAAGAAACCCATAAAACTCAGATCTCTATGACTAGTTTAGTTAATAGCATCAAGACCTGGACTATAACACCATAACCTAAAGTGTCCTATTTTTGGCATTCCTATTCTTTCACTAAACAAAAGCTATATCTAAATTCATAACACTGTCTTAGTCCTGCATAATTGATATTAGCCTCTGTCTTAGCTATATTAGCCTAGTTTTAAGATAAGTTACATTTCTCCTCTTTCATTACTATTTTTAGAAAGCTACAAAGGTCAAATAAATTAAACAAATTAGTACTCTAATTATTGCAATATTATTTACTAATTTATTTATTCTAGACCTTTAACTAAATTAGGAATAAGACTAATATTCTCAAAATAATTAAATCATTTGGTGAACCTAACTTACTTCATTTACACATTAAAACCCTTGAAAACCTAGGGAAAATTATTTCCTAATTTTTCTATTTTATTTTTATTTTTTTACCTACATATTTAAATAAAAAATTCACATTAATTTTTAAAATTCCATAGTAATTTTTAAAAAAAATTGTTTTCTTCAAACCTTTATTTAATTTACTAGATCTATTTAAATTAGATTTTTTCCAATATTTTTTTGATTTTTTACCTACATATTTAAATAAAAAATTTACATTAATTTTTCAAATTCCATTGTAATTTTTAACATATCATTTTTCAAAACTCTAGTAGCATCTACTGGGTCCCATTGATTTTGTAGTATCACCTTACATGTTTGTGAGCTTCGTAATCTTTTTATGGATATTCTAGTTCACTACTTAGATTATATTTATATATTCTACTCTTTCATTTTTCAAGTTGTTTTCCTTATGTCATCTAAGTTCCTTTCACCTCTTCCTTTGAGATGAAGTGTAAGACTTAGTGGCAACCTTCCTGAATTCACCTAGATTCCTTCAACTTGACCATATGATGAGCTCAGAATATGGCTCATTATTGACATATTATTTATCTCAATTCATCTCTTGAAGGATATTATCTTATGCAAAGCTTAGATTGTTAGATAGCTATTATATGGAAAATAGATATTTATCTTGTTTATATTGAACCAAATATTAAACCTTTACTTTGTCATTAATATCTAATACATAGCATGTTTTAGTGATTTTTATTGTGAAGAATGCTCAGAGAGAAGACATAGGTGATGTATAGTGAACTTTCGATTTTGATCTCCATTCAGCAGAACTACAAACTTTGCAAGCTTGCTTTTATAGACTTTGCAGGCTTATTTCTATGGAGTCTGCAAGATTGTTTCTACGGACTCTGTAGGCTTGTTTCTATGGACTATGGAGGCTTATCTCTACAGACTCTATAGACTTGTTTCTATGGACTCTGTAGGCTCATTCCTATAGACTTTGCAAGGTCAATTCTAAGAATTATGTAAGGACAAAGCTATAAATAGGGAAGCCGGTAGCGAAATTAGATAAGAGAGAATCATTCTAGCTAGAATCAAATAACAAAAATAACTGCCTGCTATTTTTTAGGATTTGCTTTTGATAAACTTGTATATATATTTGAATCTTAAGACTATTATAAGATATGATATCTATTTCATTAGAATAATTGGATCTCTTAGAAATCCAATTTCTTATCTTTGGATGAATGGATCGACCAAAGAATCCTATTTCTTTGCATCCTATTTTAAGTTGATTATATTAGTATAAAATGTAAGACTTTTGTCGTTGAAAGGATAATTAGATATAGATATAAGATGATAGAGAGTAGATAATAGAGAAAAATATTTTTACAAGTATATTACAAGTTTCAAATAGATTGTAATCATTCTAGTTTCATGAATTATCACTTCAGTTTCTAGCATTGATCAATCTGTGTTGTTGAGTCTGAGAGGAGCAAGGTCCCACTCTCTTTGGAACCATGAACTATGTATGATATTTATGTTATATTTTATTAATTAATTGTTATAACTAATTAAAATCTTGTTAATGTTTACATTTATTTATAAAAGCATCAAAACAAATTCACAGTTTTAAAGGCATGCTCTTATTCCAAAAACATTTCCTTTCTAAGAAAAAGTGTGTTTTCTTTATAACAGACGTGTGAAGTAAATTTTTTTTATTAAATAGGAGTGTAAATTTACTTTCCATGCAAGTGTAAATAAGAGTGTGATTTTTAATTTTAAGTAAAAGAGTGGATTGATTTAATTTATTCCTTTTCAGTCAAAGAGTGAATCAAGTAGTTTGGGACATATATCTTTCTTTAGTCGAAATTAGAATATGAGCATCAAAACACCACCATAAATAGAATTTTAGATCTACCATCCTATACCTTACTATAGATAGCTTTGGACATCAACCTTGGTTGATAAGACATCAATTGAATATTGATTAAATAAGGAATTAAATGAACTCATCATTTTTGGTACCATTGCTAGGAATACAAGGTGTTAGTAAGGTAATAATTATTGGTCTAGAGTGAAAAATAGGAAAATTGTAAAACACATAATAATTTAATAAATTGATGTACCATCTTAGAGATTCTAAAAGATGATTCATCCTAAAGTTTACACCAAGAACACAAGTTGACACTCCTTCAACATCTATGAGTAGTGAATCAGAAGCTACAAGTAAATATATCTACAAGAATCTTCAAAAACTTAGATAGAAACTAGGCCCTTGGCATAAGCAAGCCCCATAGCACAAATTTCTTAGGATCAATCTCTTGTAGGAAGACACCATTTAGAAGTTTCCAAGGATTTAGAAGAATAATTTTAAAAATCCATAACTAAAGAAAATTTTGAGAATTTTAAACAACCCATAACTAATACCAGAAATATTTAGTGGGAAGATCACCCCAGCTTTGAAATATCATTAGAAGAAATGGCCCTCCAATAAAATCAAAAACTTGCACAACCAGGAAGGACTTTTTCCTTTTCTATTATTGTAAATCCTAATGATCGAACTTGCATGAAAAATATTTCACCAACTAATCTACCAAATTTTTGGGGAAGATATACAGAATATTCTGATTAATTCCTATTTTAGTTTAAGGTGCTTTGTCAAACCTATGATTACATAATAGATGGCCAAAAATTAAAACTATTTCCCTCTACACTTAAAGATGCATCTATGAGATGGTTCATGGGTTTACTTGGTGATTCTATTATAATATAGAATGATATAGAGACAAAATTCTTGAATAAAAAGAGGATTTCTTTAAAATCAAATAGAATGAGGATGAATCTTTAGAGGATTATTTGGATAGATTCATGTTCACTCATAAAAGAAGTAATTATCTACTCACTGAAGATGTTAAAAAATTGGTTTTCTTGAAAGGATTGGATGAAGAAACTAGAGATGCCTAAATCTGATGGGTGATTGAGATATAAATAAGTTGGCTTTCAATCAAAATTTTGAGCTTTGTACCAACTACTCTTGAATGAAACCTAGAATTAGGAAAGAAAGATTTGAAAAATCTAATGATGTAAGTTAATGGAAGAATTTGATAATCTAAAGACATATATCTTAGTTACACTAAATAGTACTTTGGATGGCCTTCAATCTAAGGTAAATGCAATAGAACCCTTAGAAATCTACTATTCTAAGTGCAGATAGAAACATACCCTTAGAGACTGCCCCTAGAAGAACCAATGTTTCATCATTTGGGATCTACCTATTTTAAAGAATCAAATGAAAACAAAAGTCTAGTCCATTGAAGAATTAAATTATATTTAGAGACAAAATTTTACACCAAAAAACTAGGCTCAAGGATAGTTTAATGCAATAAATTTAGTTAATCCATGGATGGCACCATGGAATAATTTAGTTCCTTCACTATTTTGGAATCAACCCCAAATTCTATCAATCCAAAATCTATGGGTAGGACAATATTAGATCCCAACACCCCCATGGATGATGCCTCAGCCACAACAACAATGGGTACCACAATAGAAATGGATACCATAGCCATATCAACAATGGAATCATCCATGGAACTCATAGCCCTAATTCACTTAACTAACCAAGAAGACCACTTCAACAAAAAAATATTATACCACTCCCAATTATTCAGTAACAAGGACAAATAAATCAACCCTCAATACCTACATAATTAATATCAAATCTGAAAAATAAACAACTAGCACCTGTTTATGTTAATGAAAAGGAAGAGACAATGAATGTTGGAGCTATTGAGTGTTTGGAAATATATTTAAGATCAAGTAAAACTATACAAAAATCTCTAGTTCTCATTTCTGAGATACCTGATAAAAACAAAAAAATAGAATCATCTCAATTACAATGGAGAAGCTAAAATCAAAATGAGCTCTAAAGTAAACAAAGGAAACACTACTACACTAGTAGTTCCTTTTCCTAAAATATTAAGAGAAATTGATATTAAACTAGAATCAAACATGGTCCATGAGTTGCAAAAGATCAATGTTGAGGTACCCCTTCTACAAGCTATTAGGGATATACCTAAATTAAACAAGATCATCAGAAAACTTTGTGTCAAAAAACCTAAGATAAAAGTAAAATATGTAAAAACCATTCATATTGATGGAAAAGTTGTTGATTTATTAGTAAAAAAACTATTAGTTCCAAAATATGTAGATCTAAGAAGCTCAGTGATCACAATCATAATTAAAGGTAAAGAAATTCCTAATGTCTTGGTAGATTTGGGAGCAACAATTAATGTTATGACAATTGATACTCCCCAACTATAATTGATACTCCCCAATTAATGTCTTATGAGAATGCAACCTACAACTACCATTTTTAAAATGGTGGACTAGTATGTAACTAAACCAGAAGAGATTATAGAAAATATTGAAGTACTAATAGCGTCTTGGGAATATTCAATAGATTTCATGGTTTACAATCTAAAATAAAGAATCTAAGGTATCCCATAATCCTAGGTAGACCATGGTTGGCTAATATAGCAACATTAATTGATTACAAATTAGGGGATATGACCATTTATAATGGGTTAAAGTCTAAATGCATCTCTTTGTATCCTCTTACAAAACTATCAATAAATTATATACAAGAACTTTGAGTGGATGAATCAGACAACACATCAAACACCATTTCCTCTTTAGCTATGATCATAGTTAAAAAATACTTGAAATAATTGAATGGAGACATATACCTAGAATCTATGGACTATGCTAGTCTAAAAGCTACGGACTTTACCAGTCTAGAAGCTACAGACTCTACCAGTCTGAAAGCTATAGACTCTACCACTCCATAAACTATGGATTGCCTCAGTTTAGGATTTTTGGGTCAAATAGAATATTATGAAACATCCATTTCTACTTCTTCTATTGTTTCTTCACCATATGATCATGGATTGATTCAGGAAAGTGTGTGGAAATTGGCAGAACAATAGCAAACTCATTTCTTAGATGCATTCTATTATTCTTTAGTAAGACTAATTCCTCCCAAAAAAAAGTTTGTTGATAATGTAACCATGTTTCATAAGCTACTTCCTCATCCATGTCCTTTGAACTCATTGATTAATGAGTTTAAGAAAATAGAATTCAACTATCCAGGTACAAAACCAATCATGGTATTACCTAAAAAGATTTTGAACATCAATAGTTGGTTAATAAATGAAGAGGAAAATAAACTCTTTGAAGTACTAAAAATACATACCAAAGCTTTTGTTTGAGATTATCCTGATATGAAGGAAATTCACCTTAGCATATGCACTCATCGAATTTACATAAAATTTGTCAAATATGTTAGATAACTATAAAGAAGAATAAACCCACATTAAAGGAAATAGTTAAAATAGAATTCCAAAAGTTGATGGAAGTTAGGTTTATTTACCCCATATTAGACAGCTAGTGGGTTTCACCTTTGGTAATTATGCCCAAGAAAAATGGAAAATTAAGGGTATATGTAGATTATAGAGAATTGAACAAAGCAACACTTAGAGATTACTTTTCTTTACCTTTCATTGTTCAAGTTCTTGACAACTTGGTAGGAAAGAGATATTTTTCTTTTCTATATGGGTTTAGTGGGTATAACTAGATAATGGTAGTAGCTAAAGATTAAAATAAAACTATATTTACCTACCCTTGGAGAACTTTTTCTTATTGAGTACTTTCATTTAGACTCTGTAATGCTCCAGAAATGTTCCAAAGAGTAGTTTTGGCAATAATCTCTAACCTTACAAATGATTTTGTTGAAATATATATGGATAATTTTACCATTTATGATAGAACTTATGAAGAAAATCTTACCAACTTGGAAAGAGGATTGATCAGATGTGAGGAACATCAATTATTTTTGAGCCATGAGAAATATTTATTGATGATGGATTAATGAATAGTCCTAAAACACCATATTTTTGTAAAAGGCATTCAAGTAGATCCAAATAAAGTTGAAATAATCTCCAACTTACCCATCCCATAAACACAAATTAAAATTAAGAGTTTTTTTGGATATGTTGGTTACTACAGATGTTTCATAGATAATTTTAGTCAAATAACACCCCTATGTTTGTCTTGCTTACAAAAGATAGTACATTTGAATAGAGTGATAGTTGCCAATAGACCTTTGAGACCATCAAAGCTAAACATATTACTACTCGAGTATTAAGATGATTAGATTAGACTAAGCCATTCCATATATACATAGATGCTTCCAATACAACACTAGGATTAGTCCTTAGATAAAAGGATGAAGAGGGTAACATGTATGTTATATATTATATTAGTAAAAACATGACATCTATTGAAAGAAATTACACAACTAAAAGTAAATTCCTAGTTGTAGTCTATGCAATTAACAAATTTAGACACTACATAATAGACTACAAGGTATTTGTCTATACAGACTATTCAACTATTAAATATCTTACCAATAAATCAATTATGGGAGGTAGGATTATAGATGGTTGTTGCTTTTATAAGAATTTGATGTTACTATTATAGATAAACTAGAGAAGTCTAATTTTTTGTCAAGATTAAACACTACAGGTAAAGAAAAACTAGTGGAAGATGACTTTCCAAATAAATAACTATTTGTTATTTCATCACAATCTCTATGGTTTACTGATATAGCCAATTACCTCATCATAGGGAAGTTTTCTCTATAATTTTCATTAAAAAAAGAAATGTTTAATCAAAGAAAGTTCTTATTTTAAATGGATTAATAGAATTTTATTTAAACTTAGACCTAACCATGTGTTTCACAAGTGCGTGATAAATGGTGAAGCCTATGATATCATCAGATCTTATCATGAAATAGGAAGAGGTCATTACTCAACTGAAAGAACCATACATAAAATCCTAGGAGTAGGATATTATTGGCCTCACCTACATCAAAAATTAAAAAGATATGTCAGACATTGTGATGCTTGTTAGAGAATTGACAACCTACTCTTTCAACAGAGATGCCTCTACATTCTCATCTTCAATTAGTTTTTATAGACTATGTGACCAAGTGGGCAGAAGTGGAAGCATTTCATGCTAGAGAAGAGATGGTAGTTGATTTTTTATATTTTAAAATCATGTAAATATTTGGTGCTCGAATGGAGATAGTCTTAGATCAAGGACCGCAATTCATGTCAAACATGATAAAGTAGTTTATGCAAGTATATCAAACTCAACATAGAAAAATATCTCTATACCATCTATAGGCTAATGGGCAAGTTGAAGTCACCAACAAGAAACTAGAAACCATTTTAACTAAGGTTGTTAATTCCAGTAGAAAAGATTGGGCAAATAAGGTACCAAAAGCTATTTAGGTCTATAATACTACTTGGAAAACAACAACTAGATTTTCAACTTATGAATTGGTTTATGGTAAGAAGCTTTTATTTTCTATTAAATTTGAATTAAAAACTTTGAAAATAACTATAGAAGTAGGAATTCAACTAGAAGAAATACATAAAGAAAGACATACAAATTAATAAACTTGATGAGATGAGGATGGAAGCACTATAAAAAATTGAATTGCTACAACATCAAAGAAAAGTTTGGCATGATTCATAAATCAAGAAATGAAAGTTTTAGAAAGGATATTGGGCACTGTTATTTGATTTCAAATTTTAACAGTTTAAAATAAAATTACAAACAAAATGGTTGGGACCTTATCAAAATAAGAAGGTCTTTGAAAATGGTTTTGTTAAGATAATACCTATTGATGATAGTAGAAGAGCTCTATTAGTCAATGGACATAAATTGAAGCTTTATCAAAAACCTCTCAATAAAGAAGAATTTGCTTAAAAGATAAAAGATCAAGTAATCTTTTTAGAAGACTCTGCTTCTTCTAGAAAAACTATTTCAAATCAAATACTTATTCTGGAGGGATCTGCTTCTTCCAATGAACATGCTCCTTGATGATTCATCTAAAAAAATAATAAGAATAATAAATTTATATAATATATATATATATAGTGAAAATTCTTTTAGGGACAATATTGACAATACATGTCCATAAAATTAGTTTGTTGACTAGTTATGCATTGCAAAAAGGGCTTTGGCTAGAAAACTAGCAATGGTTGGCCAAAGGGCAAAAACAAAATTTATAAGAAAATATCATCATGTCACTATGATAGGTCAAGTTGACTAATCCATGCAAACTTATTTGTGTAAGATAAATGGTGAGCAAAGGATAAATCTAAAGCTAAAGTAAGACATATATTTTATTCATCTATGTTTACCTAACTAATTATCTTTGATTTAATTAGGACTTATTCTATAGAGATGACCCAAATTTGAATCTTCCAAAATAGAATGACATAACACAATAAAGAAACATGCAAACAAGCCACCAAGGATGTATGGATAAGTGTGCAGCTTTGATATAATCAATTGAGTCATCAATTATGATAATGACAGGATATCATAAAAAAGGGTTTTAAATGAAGTAATGAATCATTGTCACCATCAATGTGACACGTCATTATTTCACCCAACTTCTAATAATGGATAAAATAGCTGGCACACTCCGTAAAAATATGTGATGCCTAATTGTATCAATTCATCATATAAAACTATGAACTCATGTAGCTATAGCATTTCATATGAATGATTTTATTTCTATATAATTCAATATAAGTTGGTCTATAGATCCTCCATGATTGTTGCCTACCAATCCTCACTGACTATTACCTACCAATTTTAATAAAAGACTAGTCTACACCTCAATCAAAGTTAAAGGAACAGAGTTGTTTGTAAATATTCATAAAAATGAGATAAAAAATAAGCTCAGAGCTAAAGAATACAACAAAGTTTTATAAAGACAAAGCTTCTATGGTAGTGTTTAGATCCAATCGCTAGCTACCTTTCATTGAAAAGTTCTAAGGTTTTGATGAAATAATGGTAAGTAAATTCATCACTAATCTTACCCCTAATTTTTTAATTATGAAGGCATTATTATTCTTGGTACAACTCAAATTATAAGAAAAATTATACAAGTTCCAGAATAGGGAATGAGAGCTACAAGAAAAATTTTATTTAGTGATTTAATTAGTTAGTTTAATGGTAATGACTAGACTAAGACTTCATGTCTAGTAGACTCTAAGGGAAAATCAAAAGGGATTAGTAAAAATTCACTTCCTAAACCTTAGAAATATGTAGCCAAGTGGGTACTCAAGTATATCATTTTTGAGGGGCAACATGGTCTTTTAGGGGGAGACACCATAAAAATGTTAATACACCTTAAACATGCGAGAAAAAACCCTCAGTACAAAATTAACCTTCCATCCTTCTTATATGGTGCCCTACAAATTATGTCTACAACCTCTAATGATACTCTTAGGCATCATGGCCTTATTCATCTCATTATCTAACATCAATTCCTTTAGCAAAGATAAGAGGTCTAAGAGAAATTTTAGAGCAGTATAGCATAACAAATTCTAAATTTGCCTGTACAAGAAACCTCAAATTCACCACAAAAATGCTCATCTCCACCTACTATATCAACTAAAAAAACAACACCAAAGAAGAAATCACAGACTGTAGTCCCAACAAAAATTCCTTCTTCTTCAAGAAGAATCACAAGATCTTAAAACCTTGAAGTTTTAAGGTCTCAACAAAAACCTCATGAATATTTAGTACAACCATTTCTCTTGTCAAGAAAAAGAAAATTGAGACAAAAGGTTGCTATAAAACTTGAGAAAACTGAGGGTTTGATGGTTGAGAAGGAAAGCCAACTAAGTGTAGCTCAAAGAGTGACCAAAAGAAGGAGAAGGCTAATTGTGATAGATGAAAATGAACAAGAGGCTGTAAACATTTTGGAAAGTATTAAAATGGTATCTTATTCCCCCATATATCAAAATATCCCTATACCTACAAATATTGAAGAAATTCTTTTTGAAAGGAACTCTCCAATCATAATGGAGGAACCAATTCTAGAGGAAGAGCCACACATGGTAGAGGAATCAATTATGGTGGAACAACCACTTTTTCTAGTTGAAACTACAATGGATAAAGGGAAAACTATATGTACCAATGAGAAAGGCAAATTATCTAATATAAATGATCCTATTATGTAGATAACTTTGTAGCTTTATCAATCTCAAGATCTTGAATAACAATAAATAGTTGACATTACTAACTTGATCAGTCAATTGTAGAATAATGATCATCTCAACTCACTATTAGTGTATAAATTAGGTATAATATCTGCTGATCATATAGCAGAAGTTCATAGATTAGAGGAAACAATAAAGGAACATGAAAGTGAATAAATAGATTTTTGGATATAAGTATAAAATATGAAGGAAAATAAGAGATTATAGAATTTGGTAAACTCTTTCAAAGCACATGATATTACACCTTCTCTTTGTTGATCATAGTTGTCAAACAAGTGATTTAGGTATTCCTCCCTTGCAAATACTACAACAAATTAAAGAAGAATATACCATACTTAAATAGAAAAATTAAGATGCAACTTCTTTAAACAAACTCTTGAAAAATAAAAATAAAGAATTAGAAGCGAAGGTCCAAAATTTAGAAGAAAATTTACAAGATGCATGTAAATTAAGGGAAACTCTTTCGGCATATAGGAATCCTTCTCCTGCATACACTTTATTTTTATTTGAACAATTTTATAGATGGTAGCTTCTGAGAATCTCTTGTCATCTTCCTTACAAAATTTTATAGCCAACAACTTTTTTGGAAATTTTTTATAGTACTGAACTTAATCAACAGGATTTGCTTTGTGAATTTTATTTGCATGATTTGATTCTAAGAGACCATGAGCATAATAAATTTTTGATAAAACTTCATGTAGGAGAAGTTCAACTGAAGGCATTATATTCTACATTCAAAAATAAAATAGCATGGAAAAGCAAATTTTAGGACTATGCAAATCATGCTAAGACTACAAGATTATGTGTTAGACTAGCCTTTTTTATTTCCAGATTGATCAAATAAAATTTTAACTGTATTGTGTTAAGCAATGAGATTAAAATGAATTATTTACAATATTTATATGATTATTTTATTTATTTTGATTTATTTTTAAGATAGAGTTTTGATTTAGTGGTGGCTACAAGTGTAAATAGATAGGACCAATTTTTAGTTCCTCTTAAAAGATAAGAGGTCATGTCCCCAAATAACTTAGAATGGAGTATGAGGAGAGCTTCCTCAATTTTGGAAAGTTTAATAGAGGTAATAAAATCTAGGGGAGAGTAGAAATGGATTGGTATGAGATATAGACCCCCTTTACTGATCATACATATTCTAGGATGGTAGAGTTGGGCTCCATAATCAAAAGAGCAATTTAATATATAGAAACAAATGATTCAAGTGCATCCAGTATTTACAAGCAATTAAGACAAGCATATAAAAAATGAATTTGATGAATATGATTTGAGTCAGAGTGTGGAAAGCAGAAGCTAGAGCTATGAATGCCAATAAATATTTGCAATAAAACTTGTAAAAGGTGAATATGGCTCATTATTGATATGTTATTTCCCTCAATTCATCTCTCAAAGGATATTATCTTATGTAAAGCTTAGATTGTTAGATAGCTATTACATGGAAAATATATATTTATCTTATTTATATTGAACCAAAGATTAAATTTTTATTTTTCATTAATGTCTAATACATAGCATATTTTGATGATTTTTGTTGTGAAGAATGTTCAAAAAAAAGACACAAGTGATGTATAGTGAACGTTCAATTTTGATCTCCATCTAGCAGAAATGGACTCTATAGGCTTACTTCTACGGACTCTACAAGCTTGTTTCTATGGACTTTGTAGGCTTATTTCTATGGATTATGTAGGATTGTTTCTATGGACTCTACATGCTTGTTTCTATAGACTCTATAGGCTTGTCTTTACAGACTCCACAAGCTTGTTTCTATAGACTTTGCAAGCTCATTCCTACCGACTCTATAAGGTCAATTTTAAGAATTTTTAAGGATGAAGCTACAAATGGGGAAGCTAGCAGCCATATTAGATAAGAGAAAATCATTCTAACTGGAATTAAATAAAGAAAATAACTACCTACTATTTTGTAGGATTTATTTTTGATAAAATTGTATATATATTTGGATCTTAGGACTATTATAAGATAGGATATCTATTTCATTAGAATAATTAGATCTCTTAGAAATTCAATATCCTATCTTTGGATGAGTGGATCGATTAAGGAATCCTATTTCTTTGCATCTTAATTTGAGTTAATTATATTAGTATAAAATTTAAGACTTTCATCATTGAAAGGATAATTAGATATAGATATTAGATGATAGAGAGTAGATAATAGAGAAAAATATTTCTACAAGCATATTATAGGTTTCAAATAGATTGTAATCATTTTAATTTTAAAAATATTTCTAAGAAAAAGTGTGTTTTCTTTTACAACAGATGTGTGAAGCAAATTTCCTTTTGTTAAATAGGAGTGTGAATTTACTTTCCATGCAAGCATGAATAGGAGCGTGATTTTTACTTTCAAGTAAAAGAGTGGATTGATTTGATTTCTTCCTTTTCAGTCAAAGAGTGAATCAATTAGTTTAGGACATATGTCTTTATTTAGTTAAAATTAAAATAGGATCATCAAAACACCCCCATAAATAGAATTCTAGATCTACCATCCTATACCTTACTATAGATAGCTTTGGACACCAACCCTAGTTGATAAGACATCAATTAAATATTGATTAAATGAGGAGCTAAATGACACTCATCACCATATACCATGGATAAACAACTAGCTCAACTTCTTGCTATAGAACCTACACATTTAGATTACACCAATTTATATGAAGATAACTTTGATAATAAGTAGTATGAGAATAACAATGATGATACAAACATCAATGTTCATGACCCACCACATTAGACTCTTGATCCATTTCCACCTATTGTTGATAATGAAGTTATCCTCAATAAAGATTTGATGCTACAAATTTTTTGAGAAAGACTTAGGGAACAACCTTGATATCATAATCTTATCTTACAATCTATCATGGAAATTAAAAAGGCTAAACAAGTTGAGTATTCAATTCTTTTAGAGCAACTAATTGTATATGACCTTATAAGGGCAATTATGTGTCAACAACCTCTTATAGTAGCCCAACCTTCCTATGAGACACCACTAATTATGATTAGTACATCTTTGTCTCTCGCTATAGTTTCGCTTGTGCAAGAGAAAAAATCTCTTCAATCTAAGGTGTTACATCTTGAGCAAGGTGCATCTAGCCTACACAGGGCTTGGATTATTTTGACCTACTTTAGACACCATTGGCACATCATATTACTTCTATACCCTTGCCATAAGGTTTTATTCAACCCAAGCTCACTCTATATGATGGCAAGGGTGATCTAAAGACACTTGAGAGATTTTCATGTAGCATGCTTGGACTATGTGCCAAATGATTGGCTACTAACCAAGTTATTTCCATGAAGTCTAAAAGTTTATGCTTTACAATGGGTCTATAGTCTACTAAATTGGTTGGTCAATGCATTCAATCCTTTAGTTGACATACTCTTAGCTCATTTTAGCATTAACATAGGTGACAAAGTTTTTTATGCTTAGGTCACACAACAAAAACAAAGGTCAAATGAGCATCTAACATATTATGTTATTTGATATAAGACTATCTTCGCTAAGATGACTAGCCCCATGGCCAATCAAGAGTTACAAGATCTCTTCAAATAGAGTCTTTTACCAGCTTTGCATGAATCAATAATTTTTAAAAGATTCTCTTCCTTCATTGAGTTTGTCATACACTAAAGGAAAGGGAATTTAAACTAATTTCAATAGACATACTCAAGTACACAGGTATATCAAAACAATAAACAAGAGTAACAATAAAGTCCCATACAAAGTAAAGGTCGATGATAGCAAAATTCAAAATCAACCTACAGTCAATGTAGCTTTAGATCTCCCTCAATAAGTGGTTTTATCAACACCTCCTCAAGGAACCTTTACCAACCTACTATTTTCTCCAACCAAAGTTCTATAGCAACTATTATAATGTAATATCATATCTCTCCCTCTTATTTGAGAAGTTGATCCAACAAAGCCTCTTCCATGGGGATATAATTAGAATACATTTTATGATTTTATAGGGCACCATGCCACACAATAAAAAGATGCATCAATTTGAAATAAAAGATACAACGCTTGATAATGGCAACATTATTAATCTTGGCACTCTAGTTGAGCCTCTTCAAGCAAATCAAACATGAGATAAATCTTTTAAAAATTTCCTAGATCATTTCCCACAACATTCTAAATAAGAGATAGGGGATATATCAAGTGTCCATCATGCATATCATGCACATACTCCACCAGCTACATACTAGGCACCTTCAATTAGGTTACACCCTTTGAGTAACATGATTGGTGTATATAATTCTAGAGTTCTAGATAGACCTTTGATCTCGTTCTTAGAGAATGAGATAGTTGAGGATGATTCAGATTATCATGCACTCTTTATCATAGCTTACATTCATAATCATCTTATTCATAGTGTTCTCATAGAAAATGGATATAATATGAATATGTGCATTATGACATTATTGTAGCATTTGGGATATTCAAAGTAGTATATTATTTTAGCAAACACATTTATCAATGGATTTAGTGGACACATATAGAGTTCATTGGGTGAGATTGTACTTCCTCTACAAGTTGGTCCAACACATGTGGCCACCCCATTTACTATTGTTCTTAGTGTCAGAATTTTTGATATATTACTTGGTCAACCATAGATTTAGAAACTTTGAGTAGTACCTTCTATAATTCATAGATGCATGAAATTTATTCATGCTAATTAGGTTATTATAGCTGGTGGAGTTTTATATGAGTTACCACTTCTCACTTTAGTGCCATCTATTATTTTGTAGTCACTAGTTTCAATTCCACCACTAGTTTCAATTTCTCCACCAATTTTAGTTCTTCCTCTCATTCAAATTTAGACACAATCAAGGCCTCCATCACTGACATAGAAATTTCATACACTTCCATAGAGACCTCTTTTTTGGCAACTATAGTTTTAGGATTTTAGATAGTTTTTAGTTATAGTGTTCAAACACAATGTAGTATCATTGAGGTCTCATGCCTCTACACATAGAACATATGTTTAGGGAGCTTCTCCTACTAGTATATGGGTCCTTAAGAGCCCTACAATTGCATCTATTTATTAGAGTTATAGGGGGACCCCATAGTTGGTTTCTACTGTAGAGATTTTAAAGGATGTATAACATATATAGCTTTTAGAGCCATAATCTTAGCCCTTCCATTGTGCTTCATGATCATGCATCATCCCTCTCCTTGATATAGGATACCATGATAGGGAGTCTCCCATGAGACTCATCAATTAGTATCATCTCTTCTCAACCTTGATTATATAGCTGATGTCAAAAAATCCATAAACATTCAAATATTTCAAAATAGAAAAATATTCAAATAACTCAAAATACCAAAAACATTTCAATTATATGTATTATCTATGGTTTAAATTTTGACTACCATACTAGATGTACATTTGCTATTCTATGCTATTGTTTGTTGATTTATCTATATTACCATGCTTCACTTGATCTTCTTTGAGTGTGTGCAGTGACATATAGATCTTTGATTAATTCACTCTATCCATTGAGGGGGCATTCTACTTCTACATTCAAGACATACTTCAATATATTTACTCACTAGGGGCATCTTCTATATGACTACACCATCCAAGTTATGCCATTATTTAACCACACACTCTAGTTATCATGTTGATGTACATTACTTACTTTCATAGATTACTCTATCAACACTCACTAGTATATAACACTTGTGTATTTCTTAAGATATACCTAGTCTTATACTGTCTTACATAATTTCACATCTTGATTTGATTAATTAGATGTGATTGTATTTCTAGTTTATTACTTTCTTTCCTTTCTTAGTTTGTGTCGCTAGATGTGATTGTATTTCTCGATTCCTATTTTGCCTCATGTATGTGCCTTTGGACATTTTCCAATGTCCTTTGCTTCTATTCTTTTGTGTGCCTTAAGACATTTACCAATGTCCTTTGCCTTTACTCTTTTATATGCTTAAGACCCTCTTACCAACCTTTATTGTTTTCAATTGTATGTGTATGTGGAATTTGAACATGCCTTGTATGCTTGCTTTCTAAGTTAAGCAATATGTGCCCATGTCCCGTATTTGTTTGGCCCCTTGGCCCCTTTTGTGTGCTTTCTTTTTTCCTTATGTGCTTGTTACTTGTTTGATTTTAAACTATTTGTAATTCCATAATCCATATCATGCATTATCTTACTTGCTTAAGTGTCATGATATACATCATGATCCATCCCTCCTTAACAACTAACAAATAACCACTAACATTTCTATTTTAAATTTAGAATACTATACATGTTGTTACATTATTATATCTATCTAAGCATATCCTTATTGATCTAACAATCTCCAATACAAACTATAATAAATCTTGAGACATCATTTCTATTATCATTTTTATATCATGTATGTCATAGCATGACACACTTGTAGGGCTCTTTATTTTGAGGGTAGTCATTGCAGGGCCTTCATTCCTTATCACAAAAGAGGGGGAAATAAATAGAGGTTTTGTCATAGAGATCAGAGTTTATACTAATAAAAAAATCAGTTTTTAGAATACTTAAAATAATAATCAAAGGTCAAATTAGGAAAAAAAGACACAAAAATAGTGATAATTATATAACAGTCATTAGTTTCAGAAAAAAAATAATAGTGCTAAACATGGACAACAACACCAAACATTAGGGTGTCTTATTTTTAGCTCTCTTATCCAAATAATAAAAAACCTAAATATTCTAAAAATAAGTAGAAATGTCAGCTTAGCTATAGTTTTGTCATATACAAATCAGTCCATATTCAATAGTTTTAGTATAGCTTTTCTTAGAGAACCCAGATATAGGAGGAATCATGTGGGGCATGATGAATCTCACTTCATTTTAGATTGGGTAGTTAGTATAGCTTTTAGATTAGAATCTATGTTATAGACATCAATGATTGGGGGTAATGTGGGTGGCACATTTGACTTCTTTTCTTTATAAGTTTAGTATATTACCCAAGCATTCTCAGTAGTTGCATGCCTTATTCCATATGCAGGTGGTGGTATCATTTTAGAGTGGCTTTCATACAATCCTACCCTCCACATTACTAAGTGGCTTCCACATAAGCCTAGTTATTAGTTTTAGAGTGGCTTTTATACAAGCATAATCTCCACCTTTTTTTGAGTGATCAAGAGTGGCTTATTTTCCATCACACATTTGACTATCTATGCCACATTGTCAGATTACAAAATATTCATGGGCTTCAGGAGCCATCTCATATGACACACATTCATACCAATATTGATTTATAGCTTCACTTAGTGGGATATGATAGAGCCAAATGTCTAGCTAGCCTTTGTATTCTTGAGCTACCTACATAAATAGAATAGACATATAGTCTAAACATTGATTAGCACATGCATGATCACATAACATCACTTAGTAGGTGATGATGGAACCAAAGGACTAGATTTTGTATTCTTGAGCCACTCTCAGGGAATTAAGCACTCAATTCCATTCATGATATTACTCTTGATATAACATATACCCAACATTACCTAACATCACAATAGATTTTATATTTGTTCATGTAATCGATGAGGTGTATTAATTTATTTCTCTTCCTCTCTCTCTTACCCAACTTTTATGTTCTTAATTTATATATAGTGTATCTAAGAAGAACTGATCTACTCTTGATTTTTTTTTGTAGATTTACACTTCACAATGTGCTCTCTATGCACACCCAAAATCACATAGCTTCATGAGCTTCACCCTTGTAGGTAAGTTTAGGTACACTTTCTATTTCTCTTTTATCCTAGTATTTCACTTTGCTATATCACTAAAATAAAGGGAGGGCAAATGTAGTCATATAAAATGTCAAAATTGATAGCTTGAGTGTGGATTCTAACACCCAACCCACAGATTTCTCTTGAATTCTCTCTTTACCCTTATAGGAACCCTTTTATTAATACTCAATCATTTGGAGACTTTTGAGACCTAATTCTAGCTCAACTAGACCCCATTTTTCATGTTTATTCTATCCCCTCAAGTCCTGAACCTGTACGATAGGAGTGTTAGGGTTGGACTATAACACTGAACCCTAGGGTGTCCTATTTATATCACTCTTGTCCAATCACATTTTGAGCCATAATGACCATTTTCCTCAATTCAATTTTTTTATTATTAGTTTAGTATGATTGCATTTAACCTATGACCAATAAATCTCTATAAAAGCCCATTCAAAGTTCATTTAGAAAGGGTTGGAAAATATTATAAAATCAAGTAGGAATACAAAAAAGACCACTAAATAAAATTTTCCTATTCTCTACATACAACCATATAATATAATTAATAGTATATTCAAACCCTCACACCAGTCTCTAACCACTTAAAGCACACCTAGTTTAGCATTTTTACATCCGTATAACACTATTGCACAAAACACATCAAGTAGGAGAACTACATATGACTTGATCCCTCTTTAGAGTATTGGTATGTAGATATCATGTCCACACAAGGGGTGTAGATACATGTTTAGTGCATATTACACACATTAAACCCCACTTCTTTCTCAAGTTTTATTTAAGAGCTTTGAAGGTCTAGGGTTGGAGATTAAATCAGATCTACAAGGAGCTCTGTCAATATTCAAGGTCTAAAATTTCAAAATAAGCTCACATAAAGATAGTGGACAAAACCCAAAAAACTCAGATCTCTATGAATAGTTTGGAGAATAGTAGTAGGGCCTAGACTATAATATTGGACCCCAAGGTGTCCTTTTTTTGGCACTCCTATCCTTTAACCAAATGAAAGCTAGATCTAGATTCATGACATTTTCCTAGTCATGGATAGCTGGTATCAACCTCTATCTCAACTTTATTAGCCTAGTTTTAAGTTAAGTTACATTTCTTCTCTTTCATTACTTTTTTTAGAAAGCTAAGAAGGTCAAATAAATTATTCAAATCAATACTCTAATTATTACAATATTATTTACTAATTTATTTATTCTAGACCTTTAACTAAATTAGGAAAAACACTCCAATATTCCTTAAAAAGTTAAATCATTAATTTTGAGCACTAACACAAGGCATGTTTTTGCAGTAATTACACCTAAGAATAATGAGGAGGGAATAGACTACTACTTATTTCATTATGTAGAGACAAAAAAAATTTAACCACAAATATTATGGATGGAGAAGAGCTAATTTATCCCAATGGATCTAAAGTGATTACTAGAACCTGGCTTTGTAGGTACTATCATAAAAATTTAAAAAAAAATATACTATTTGAGGACTTTGAAATACATAGGATGGTGTTTAATTATTTGAATGTTATTATTTCTAAAAATATTCAAATGATTAAATATCTAAGAAAGTCTCACAATATAACTTTTTGAAAGTGTGTGAATCTGACCATGAATCAATTCTTGAAATACTTGCAAACAAAGTTGATCTAGAAGGTACATTAAATTGAATTAGTAATTTTATCTAGTATTTCAATTAATATAATAAAGTTATTTAATTTAATGTATTTAATTTTCAACTATTTTATGATTATATGTTTATTTCTATTTAAAAATTTTACTAAAAATTTAAATGTAGGTTAGTGGCACCAAATGAGCTTCCACCTTCACGTGGTTGGTATCATGAGTAGAAAAGATTATCTTCTTGAAACAAAGAGAAGCCAAAACAATTTATATTAATTTCATCTACTATAAGAAAATCCTTTTTCACATTATCTCTATTTATCCTTTCAAGAAAACATAAAAATAGTCTTATTTATGCTCTCTTAGTGGACTCATTCCTATATGTGTTAGACCTAATAGTTCATCTCTAGCCCTCATAGTTCTTGTGTAATGTTAGATAAAAGTTCACTAATTTTACATATTTAGGGATGAGTGAACTCTCTTACGGGATGCCTCTGATCAATTACAAATTTAATTCCCAAGGGTATAACAAGACCTGGCAAAGATGATTCTAGCCTAAAAATGCCTATCTTAACATGTCTACATAGATGATTCATTGATTGGGTTAATGAGTCAGAGTCTATGGCCCTCACCAACCAAGTTTTGGTATGTTTTGAGAGATTTATTTGTAATAAAAACCTTATTATTTCATCTCATCAATCGTGAGTTAGATAAAATCATATTGAGGTTTCTTAGTAAACTCATCTTTGCATGTGTAAGACATAACAGTTCATCTCTAGCCCTCATGGTTCTCATGCAACACACAATGTAAGTTGACTCATTTTGCACATTTAGGGATGAGTGAATTCTCTTAAGAAATTCCTCCAGTCAACTATAAATTTCACTCTAAAGGGTTTATCAAGACTTTAGAAATATTATTCTAGCCTAAAAATGCCTATCTTGACATGTCTACATAGATAGTTCATCGATTGGATTGATGAGTCAAAATCTACGACCTTCACTAACCAAGTTTTGGCATGGTCTAAGAGATTTGGCTATGATAGAAACTTCATTTCCACATCTCATCCATCATGATTTAGATAAAACCCTACTAGAATTTCTTAGAGGACTCATCCATGCACATGTAAGACCTGATGGTTCATCTCTATCCCTCACAGTTCTCATGCAACATGTGATGGAAGTTCACTTATTTTACACATTTAGGGATGATTGAATTCTCTTAAGGGATGTCTCTGATTAATTGCAAATTTCACTTCTAAGGGTCTACCAAGACATTAAAAATATGATTCTATCTTAAAATGCTTATCTTAAAATGTCTATGCAAATGATTCATTGATTAGGCAAATGAGTTAGAATCTATGACCTTAATTGACCAAGTTTTGGCATATTCTGAGAGATTTGGATACAATAAAAACCTCATTAACATGTCTCATTCATTATGAGTTAGATAAAATTCTCCATACAATAAAAACCTCATTAACATGTCTCATTCATCATGAGTTAGATAAAATTCTCCTAGGCTTTCTTAGAAGACTCATCTCTAACCCTCATGGTTTTCATGTAAGGCAAAATAAAAGTTCAATCATTTTGTACATTCAAATATGAGTGAATTATCTTAAGGGATTCCTATAATCAACTACAACTTTCACTCTTGAGGGTCTACTGAGACTTGACAAAGGTGATTCTAGCCTAAAAATTCCTATCCTAAAGTGTTTGTGTAGATGGTTCTTTGATTGGGTTGATGAGTCAAAGAGATTTGGTTGTGAGAAAAACTTAATTTCCATGTCTCATCAATCATGAATTAGATAAAATCCACCCAAGATTTCTTAGAAGACTCATCCTTGCATGTGTAGGACATGATAATTTTCTGTATCCCCCATGGTTCTTATGAAATGCATGATAGAACTTTGCTCATTTTTTAAATTTGAGGATAAGTAAATCTAGGAGTCTCATCAATCATGAGTTAGATAAAATCCTCTTGGGATTTATTAGTGAACTCATCCCTACATGTGTAAGACCTGATGATTCATCTCTAGCCCTCATGGTTCTTATGCAACATGTGATGAAAGTTTACTCATTTACACAATCAATGATGAGTGAATTATCTTAAAGGATCCCTATGATCAAATATAAATTTGGATATCAAGGGTCCACTGAGACCTGACAAAGATGATTCGAGCCTTAAAATGCCTATCTCAAAGTGTTTTCATAGATGATTTATTAATTGGGTTGATGAGTTAGAATCTATGACCCTTGCTGACTATCTTTTGGCATGTTCTAAAATATTTGGCTTTGAGAGAAAATTTGTTGCCATATATCATCCATCATGAATTAGATAAAATAATCCCATGATTTCTTAGAGTACTTATCCTTACACGTGTAGGACTTGATGCTTTGTCTCTATCCCTCATGGTTTTCATGAAACACACGATGAAAGTTCATTAAATTTACACATTTAGGAATGAATGAACTATCTTAAGGGATGCCTCTAATCAACTAAAAATTTCACTCTAAAAGGTCTATTAAGACTTGAAAAAGGTGATTCTATCCTAAAATTTCCTATCTTGAAGTGTCTACATAGATGATTCATCGATTGGGTTGATAAGTCAAAATCTACATCCCTCATTGACCAACTTATAACATGTTATAAGAGATTTGGCTACAAGAGAAACCTCATTATCACATCTCATTTTTCATGAGTTAGATAAAATTCACCTGGTCATTCATATAAGACTTGTCTCTACATGTGTAGGACCTAATGGTTCATCTCTAACCCTCATAACAACATGTGATAGAAGTTTTCTCATTTTACACATTTGAGGACAAGTGAATTATCTTAAGGGATGCCTCTGATCAACTACAAATTTTTCTCATGAGAGTCTAGGAAGACCTAAAAAAAGTTATTTTAGACTAAAATGCTTATCTCGACATGTCTGCACATATTATTTATTAGTTGGACTGACGAGTCAGAATCTATAGTCCTTGTTGACTAAGTTTTGGCATGTTCTACAAGATTTAGATGTAATAGAAACCTCATTTTCACATCTCATACATCATGATTTAGATAAAATAATCTTGTTTTTTATTAAAGGACTCATCTTTGCATGTGTTAGACCTGATGGTTCATCTGTAACCTTCATGATTTTCATGTAATGTGTGATAGAATTTCACTCATTTTGAACATTTAGGGATGAGTGAATTCTCTTAAGGGATGCCTCTGATCAACTACAAATTATAGTCTTTGTGGATTTATCAAGACTTGATAAAGGTTATTATGGCCTTAAAATGACTATCCTTATGTTTTTTCATAAACAGTTTGTTAGTTGGGCTCATGATTCAAAATATAAGGCCCTCATTGACCAGCTTTTACCTCATTTTGAGAGATTTAACCACAATAAAAACCTCATTACTATATCTCATCCATCATGAGTCAAATAAAATACTCTTCTTATTTCTTATAAGATGCATCCCTACATGTGTAAGAGCTGATGGCTCATCTCTATTCCTCATAGTTCTTGTGCAACATGTGATGGAAGTTCACTCATTTTACACATTTAAGGACAAGTGAATTCTCTTAAGGGATGTCTCTAATCAACATCAAATTTCACTCTTAAAGGTCTATTAAGATTTGATAAAGCTGGTTCTAGGCTAAAAATGCCTATCTTGATGTGTTTGCGTAGTCAATTCCTCGGTTGGGCTGACAAGTCAGAATCTATGGCCCTCACTGACCAACTTTTGGCATGTTCTAAGAGATTTACCTATGAGAGAAACCTCATTTTGACATCTCATCCATCATGAGTTAGATAAAATCCTCCAAGGATTTTTTAGAGGACTCATCCCTTCACATGTAGGACTTGATGGTTTGTCTCTGTCCCTTGTGATTAGTATGCAACATATGATGAAAGTTTACTTATTTTGCACATTTAGGGATGAACAAATTCTCATAAGGTATGCCTTTGATCAACTACAAATTTTAATCCCAATGGTTTATCAAACCCTAACAAAGGTGATTCTATCTTAAAAATTCATATCCCAAAGTGTTCACATAGACAATTTGTCAATTGGATTGATGAGTCAGAATCTATGACCCTCACCAACCAATTTTAGCATGTTTTGAGAGATTTGGCTTTGAGAGAAAACTCATTACCACATCTTGTATGTCATGATTTAGATAAAATCCTTTCAAGTTTTTTATAGAACTCATCCTTGCATATGTAAGACTTGATAGTTCATCTCTAGCCCTCATGATTTTCATCCAACACATGATGTAAATTTGCTTATTTTGCACATTCAAGGATAACTAATTTATCTTAAGGGATGCCTCTGATCAACTAAAACTTTCACTCTTAAGGGTCTACCAAGACTTAACAAAGATTATTCTAGCCTAAAAATATCTATTTTGACATGTTTGTATAGATGGTTCAACAATTGGGATGATGAGTTAGAATCTACAGCCCTTAGTGACCAAGTTTTGGTATGTTCTGAGAGATTTGGCTGTAAGAGAAACCTCATTACCATGTCTGATCCATCATGAGTTAGATAAAATCGTCTTGAGATATTTTAGAAGACTCATCCTTTCACATTTATGACTTGATGGTTCATCTCTAGTCCTCATGGTTATCGTGTAACATGTGATGGAAGTTTGTTCATTTTACACATTTGAGGATGAGTGAATTCTCTTAAGGGATGCCTTTGATCAACTATAAGTTTTAATCTTGAGGATTTATTGATACTTGATAAATGTGATTATAGCCTAAAAATTCCTTTCTCAATGTATTCACATAGATGGTTCATCAATTAGGCTGATGAGTCATAATCTATGGTCCCCACTGACCAACTTTTACCTCATTATAAGAGATTTGGCCATAAGAGAAACCTCATTACAACATCCCATCTACACTTAGGATTTATTATAATATGTGTCCTTGCACATTTAGGAGTTGATGGTTCATCTCTATCTTTCATAGTTTTAGTGTAATGCTTAATGAAATTTTGCTTATTTTACTCATTTAGGGATGAGTGAATTCTCTTAAGGGATGCCTCTAATCAACTACAACTTTCACTCTTAGGGGTCTATCAATAATTGAAAAAGGTGGTTATAGCCTAAAAATATTTATCTTGATGTGTCTGTATAGATGGTTCATTAATTTGGCTAACGATTTAGAAGCTATGCCCCTCATTAACAAATTTTTACCTCATTCTAAGAAATTTGGTCATGCAAGACACTTCATTGCCACATCTTGTCAATCATGAGTTAGATAAAATGATCTTGAGATTTCTTATAGTACTCATCCTTCTATGTATGGGATCTAATGGTTCATCTTTATCCCTCATGGTTATCATGCAATGTGTGACTGGAGTTATCTCATTTTGTATATTCAAAGATGAGTGAATTCTCTTAAGGGATGCCTTTGACCACTTGCAACTTTCACTCTTGGGGGTCAACCAAGACTAGAAAAAGGTGTTTATAACCTAAAAATACTATCCAAATATGTCTACATAGACATTTCATTGATTGGGTTGATGAATTAGAATCTACAGCTTCCATTGACCAACTTTTACCCCATTGTGAATTCTGCACACTTTGTCCATCTAGAATCTATCGTGTCTATGTAGATGGTTTGCTCATTTTTCATACTTAGGGATGAGTAATTTCTCTTCAAAGATGCTTTTGATAAATTACATATTTTGATTTTGGGGCCTGACTGAGACTAGATAAAGGTCATTTTAGCCTAAAAACACCCATCTATATGTGTCCATGTAGATGATTCATTGATTACACTCCTCCAACCAATCGAGTATGTGTAAGAGATACCCTATTTTCTAAGCTTTTTTGATAGTGAGGAAAGATATTGGTTTAGAAATTTAAAAATTGAGTCTATAAAATCTAAATGAATGTTGAAACACCTCTAATGAATTTTTATAGACCTCATAAAAACAATCATTTCTTGTAACAAGACTATATCTTGAGTTTTGACCAATTAGAGGGTAGTAAGGCATAATAGACAAAACATGATTTTATGAATTTTTGGGTAAAATACTAAAATTGGATATCTAAACTTTTTATCTAAGAATTTATAATTCATAAAACACCTAAATACATATGTCTAAGGTGTCTTGAAGTGCTAATTCAATACAAAATGTGTTTTGGTATGTTAGAGCAACATTAAGACTAGTAAGTCTATGAGAGGTTTTTGATAAAATTCTTTGTAGTAGACCTTCCGAGGCATTGTAAAATTTGAGTCACCTACAAAATATTTTTATAAATTATTTTCAATTTATCCATACCCTTATTTTCAAATATTTCTTGTTTTGATCCTTTTGAGGCATTTAGGCTTAATTATCTTGTAGAGAGCTTTGAGTCTTTTGAGTTAAAAAAGATAAAATCAATCAAAAGATTGATTTTCCATATTGAGACAAATATTGAATATGTCTTTAAGGACCATAAGAATATAACCTCAAGTTTTATTTACTAGTCAATGAATATCAAATTTGCTTAAGTTTCTTCATTTGTGTCTATATTCTTGCCTTGCCAAGATTGTAATTTTGTGGATAGTTTAGAGGGCTATCAATTTCGATATTAACCCATGTATAAGTAGGCCATAATGAATATATGGAAACATATAATTGTATTTGTTTATTGTATGGAAAAGTAAGAGCTGAAGATGTATCAAGTACATCACTAGACCTCTTAACATTTATGATCAAGTATAATCTATAATATTCACATGTCCATGAAATTCATCCCAAGTCCACTTAAATTTATTTATTATTTTTTATTTTGGTGAAGTATTTTACACCTTATATTTGGTTTAATAGGTTGTCAATAAGCTAATAGTAGACACTGATTCTTCACCATGATTTTATTGAGTGATAGTCAATGGATAGATTATATGAACCGTTATTCTTAGGTGTGAGTGATATTAGAATCTTATAAGGACTTATAAGACCTGGGTCTTACCTTTCCCTGATCAAGGAGATCCTATATTTAACACCAAGATTCATCATTCTCCTAAATTTATTTATGATTGAAAGGGATTTTTGTAAATGGACCAAATATATGTGGTGTTTTACTACATAGTGCATTACAAGAAATTCAAGCTCTAGGAAAAATCCATTATGTGGCTTTAATAACTTGTCAATTTTTAGTTATTAGGACATTGATTTCATTTATCAAACTATAAACTCTTACTTTCTTTCCTACATAGGTATCTTAAGACAAACCATAAACAACATGAAACTATGCATGTGTATGATTAGTTTATGACAATTTTTAGAAGAGACCAATGTGACTTTGGTTAGTGGAGTTGACTATATGAGGGTTAAAAAGCAATATTTTGTGTGTACACCCCAAATTTTTGTTTTCACTTGATATATGTAGAATCTTAGTCATACAAGTATAACCTCCCTAATAATATGTTATAGACTTCAAGAGGTACAATGTTACAAGTGATGGTTCCCTCTATAGACTCAAATTTATACTAGAATGTGCCTATATATTTGTACCCAAGGATTATAAATTACAATGAAAAATAGTGGGAAGGCCAAGTTGTTGGGTTGTAGTTAGTGTGATGATGTTATTATAACTTAGATTGTCAATGATATGATGAAGAGATTGTATGTTGACCCATAACATGGTATGGAAGAGGCATTCACACTCCTTAGAGGTCTTTATGGATGCGATGTTGGTGATTAGAAAAGTGTTATTTCATTTAGAATCATCTTTATATGCATGATATGTTGTAGGTTTCCAAATAAAGGATTGTAATATGCAACATTAAGAGTGTTTGTGGCTTTTTGGTAATTGTTGATGGCACCACTTTTCACTATAATTATTCTTTCATTTGTCTAAGCTAGAATTAATATGAGGAGTCAAGTTTTATGTGGCCTTCTTAAATTGTTATCCTTTATGAAAAGCATTTTTCTTCTATAAAAGAGGTCTAGATGGGGATTTATGTGTGGGTTGGAAAATAAATAGAAAATGTAAAAGAAATAAGTAAATAGCAAATATCACATGTAAATGTAAAATATACATAATGAATTAAAGCACCTAACTTAGAGAATAATGTGAATTAATAATTTAATCATTAACTAATAATATGTGTAAACATTAAATGATAAAAATATAAAATACACATACTTAAAGGAATCATATTATCAAATAGTATATATGTGATACATGTGAAGTTCTATGTCATAATTTAACATAAATAATATAACATATATCAATAAAAAATGTAGACAATAACATGTACATAGACAAAATGCACCACATAGGCTTACAATTTAGGCCATATCGACATACAAAATTTATTGTGCATACAACTATGTACATAGACAAAATGTGTCATATAAGCATACAATATGGGTCATATCAGCATACAAAATAGATTGTGCCTACAAATGGATCCCTAACATAACAACTAGCTCTCCTACTCCTCATTGCATCCAAATAAATTACACTTTGTTGCCATAGACTTAGAGACAGGGGTATTAGATGCCTTAGTATGAGGAGATACTCTCCTCTCAGCATGTTAATCATCCATTACTTCATCAACATCTAATGAAAATGGTTGTCTTTACACATTATACAAAATATAAAGAGTAATTCACTAAAATTATATTTTGAAAATTTGATAATTTTTTCAAGAATATAAAATTTTGTAAAATGATTCTACACTCACCATATTCCATACAAATGGTTGTCTAAGGATAAAAGACTGAAAATACTCCTATGATGGGGAATCCTATGGAGTGTATATATATATATACATACATACATACATACATATATGTATATATATATATATATATGTATGTATATATATATATATAACATACATACATATATGTATATATATATATATATATACATACATATATATATATATGTATATATATATATATACATATATATATGTATGTATATATATATATATACACATATATATATGTATCTATATATATATATATATGTATATATATATATATATATGTATATATATATATATATATATATATATATATGTATATATATATATATATATGTATATATATGTATATATGTATATATGTATATGTACATATATACATATACATATATACATATATATATACATATATACATATATACATATATACATATATATATATATATACATATACATATATATATATATATATACACACACACACACACATATATACATATATATATATATATATATGTAGATATATATATATGTATATATATATATATATAGTTGCATATAATTATGTAAATATGACATAAAATATCATTACTTAAAGATAAAAATAATTAAACTATGTGTTCTCACCAGTCTCCATCATTAAATCATAACCTATTATAGAGATAGTGGATTCTTTGATGTATCAACAACATCACCTAAGCCTTTTTCTCATCCATGAAGGTGCCCATAGCATCCCTCATCATTTATAAAACCAATAAACAAATAATATGTGAATTCAAAGAACATGATAACAATCTATGAATATAATATATATTAAAATAGAGTATTTTCTCAAAGGATAATAAACATGTAAATCAATAAATATGTAATTTATAAATTTACAACCCTGTGTGTAAGGTACACCCATGCCAATTACGGCCTCTATAATAGAGTCAAGGCCTACTAAGGTACCCAAAATATCACCAATAACTTAGATACAAATAATAAATAACAAGTTCAATCAAATAAGTTAGTCAATTAAGTAAACACATGTACTAAAAAATAAACTTAATATTCTTTTAAAAATAAAAGTAAACTATAACTAAAATTAAACCTATGTATCACATACATATGGTGAAGAATCCTCTATAATAAGAGTCTGGTGTATATTGATTAGAGTCACTAAAGCTACTATGTCTTGCATAGTGTCTAAAATGCTAGTCTCATACACTGCTAAAGCATCTACATCTGGCATATGCTCTAGTAGGCTAATGTCTGGCATGTTACTATTTAACATGGTAGTGTTAGGCACTATTGAAACATAGACAAATGGATTATTCTCTGGCATGCTATTACCCATAAATGTATTTTCTGTATGTCACACCTAAATAGGAGGTCATATATACTTCCTCTTGCATGATGTACAATGATGCACATGAACTATAACATGAGTAGGAGGGACACTAGCACCTATACCAACACTAATATCACCACTACTGCCACTAGTACTACCACTAATACTACCACCACGAACACCATCACTGCCATTAACACCACCACTACCACTAGTAGCACCTATAGGCTGAATAGAAGTCTTCAAAGTATGAATACCATGATCAATCATAATTTGTGTCAAACTAGTAACCACCTCAAGGGTGTCTATTTGTATGTTATGATGCAAAATTTTATGAATAACAACATGTGATATTGTTTTTATATTTCTCAAAGGTTAGTCATGATGGTTTTGGTCCTACCTAACACCAAGTATATCAAATGAAGACCCATCTCCCCTACCTTGGGGTGTATTCATGTTGAAATAATATGGAATTACTTGAAATACAAACTCATAATACAATTTTCTAAAAATATATAATAAAATCTCATTATTATTGCATGGAGGCTCATCAAACACCATCCACCACTTATCCTAAGAGTTATTGTTAATCTCTGTATGAATACACTGATCAATACTAATGTGTTTAATATTTGTTTGTAGAGGTAGGTTGGTTCTAAGTTTAATAAATAAAGTACACAAATCTTCTTCTATTATTTTTTTTCACATCTTCATATGAAAATTTATAGGAATAAAATTGTTTCAGAGTCTCTATTCAATGCAATTACATCCAATTATGAAGTCACTTTTACCACTTCATTAAAAATAGATTATAATGTATTAACAACTAAAGTTTGTGCACTATTAATTTAATAATGATGCAAACCATTGATAATTATTTATTGTTGATGTTTGGCATTGTATTGCTTATACAATTCAACTTTGTCTTATACAAAGTCAAACTCTTGGAGGTTTTGTCTAATATTTTTATTAGGAAATGGATCCATCAAATTTATGTATCTAAATTTTAAAAAAAGTAATTTTTTAGCCAATGTAAAAAAATCTAATGCATATTTAAATTCAAAACCCTAGTTCAATAAATAAATATACACAAAACTAAAAAAATAAAATTCCTGATTTAAATCAATATGATTTTGAATATTATTAGTGAAATGAAGATCCAAAACATGTGCATCAAATTTAGTAAAAAAAAACTTATCCCTCTCTTGTCCATGAGTTTTTCATCTAATATTGGTAAAAATGAAATAAAAGATAAGGGCATATGCCCTTTATTTTTTACAAAGGGAGTACACCTTTTGTAAATGGAAAATACCTTTTAGAAATGGTGTATGCCCTTGTGGCTTGGGAAAAAGTTAGAGCCTCATATTTTTAAAAAAGGGCATATGATCTTTGTAAAACAATTATAAAGTTCGGGGATTGTCATGTTTTTTGTCCCCAAAATTTGTGCATCAACCCAAAAATCACTTAAATTTTAGTGTTACATTATTCAAAGTTCAAAATTATAAGAAACACACAAAATTTAAATATTTACCTATTAAAAATATTCAAAACAAGAAAAACCACTTAGGTTTTGGTGTTATGCTATTCAAAGTTCAAAATTACAAGAAACGTGTATAAAATTTGAATATTTACATGTTAAACATGTTCAAATGAGTAAAATTGCTTAGGTTTTGGTGTTATGCTTTCTAAAGTTTAAAATTAAAAGAATTGCACATAAAGTTTGAATATTTATATGTTAAATATGTTTTAAATGAGAAAAACTAGTTAATTTTTGGTGTTACATTATTCAAAGTTCAAAATTATAATAAACACACATAAAGTTTGAATATTTACATGTTACAAATATTTGAAATGAGCAAATAAGTTAAAATCTATGACCCTCACTGACCAACTTTTAGTATGTTCTAAGAGATTTTACTATGAGATAAACCTAATTTTTCCATCTCATTTTTAATGATTTAGATAAAATTCACTTGGGAAATCATATAGGACAAGTCCTAATTCTATATTATATTGATTGATTAACTATCTATAGTTGGGGGTGGCACCCCAAATATCTAGTTTTTTTTGCCATCTCCCTCAAATAACACCTATCATGTCTGTCTAGTCCCATATAGAGAGAGGGGGGGCCTGGCCCAAATTGAGGCTCATTATTGTAACTGTACCACCCCATCTATCTATAGGTAGCTAAAGGCTAGAGGCTAGGCTCATGGATTAGGCTCATGGTTCATCTCTAACTCTCATAATTTTCATGCAATGTGCGATATAAGTTTGCTCATTTTACACATTTGAGGAAAAGTTAATTCTCTTAAGGGATGCATCTAATCAACTTAAAAATTTTATCTTGAAGGTCTGCCAAGGCCTAACAAATTTATTCTAGACTAAAATTCATATCTCAACATGTTTGTACATATGATTTGTCAATTAGACTGACGAGTTAGAATCTACAACCCTTATTAACCAAGTTTTGGCATGTTCTAAGAGATTTGGTTGTAATAAAAACCTAATTTTAATGTATCATACATCATGAATTAGATAAAATCCTCTATTGTTTTTATAAGACTCATCCTTGCATGTGTCAGACCTGACGGTTCATCTCTAACCTTCATGGTTTTCATGCAATGCATGATAGAAGTTCACTCATTTTGCACATTCAGGGATGAGTGAATTATCTTAAAGGATGCCTTTGATCAACTAAAAATTTCATTCTTAGGGGTTTATTGAGACCCAATAAAGGTTATTATAGCCTAAAAATGCTTATCTTGACATTTTTGCATAGATAGTTTGTTGATTAGATTGACGAGTCAGAATCAAGGCCCCCACTGACCAAATTTTACCTCATTCTAAGAGATTTAACCATAATAAAAACCTCATTTATAAATATTATCCATCATAATTTAGATAAAATAGTCTCAATATTACTTATAAGATGTGTCCCTACATGTGTAAGATTTAATGGTTCATCTTTAGCCCTCACAGTTCTTGTACACCATGTGATGGAAGTTCACTCATTTTACATATCTAGGGATGAGTGAATTCTATTAAGGGATTTATTTGATAAACTTCAAATTTCACTCTTAAAGGTCTACTAAGACCTGAACAAAGGTGGTTCTAACCAAAAATACCTATCTTGATGTGTTTGCATAGTCAATTCATCGATTGGGTTGATGAGTTAGAATCTATGGCCCTCACTAACCAACTTTTGGCATATTCTAAGAGAATTAACTATGAGAGAAACCTCATTGACACATCTCATCCATCATGAGTTAGATAAAATCCTCCTAATATTTCTTAGAGGACTTATCCCTACATGTGTAGGACTTAATGGTTTGTCTCTATCCCTTACGATTCTCATGCAACATGTGATGAAAGTTCACTTATTTTGCACATTCAAGGATGAGTGAATTATCTTAAGGAATGCCTCTAATCAACTAAAAATTTCAATCCTATTGGCCTATCAAGCCCTGACAAAGGTGATTCTATCCTAAAAATTCCTATCTCAAAGTGTTCACATAGATAGTTTGTTGATTGAACTGATGAGTCAAAATCTATGACCCTTATTGACCAACTTTTAGCATGTTTTGAGAGATTGGATATGAGAGAAACCTCATTACCATATCTTGTCCATCATTAGTTAGATAAAATACTTTAAAACATTTTTATAGGACTCATCCTTGCATATGTAAGACCTGACGGTTCATCTCTAGCCTTCATAATTTTCATGCAATACATGATGGAAATTTGCTTACTTTGCACATTTGAGGATGAGTGAATTATCATAAGGGATGCCTCTAATAAACTAAAAATTTCACTCCTAAAGGTCTACCATACTTGAAAAAGGTGATTCTAACCTTAAAATGTCTATTCTGATGTGTTCACATAGATGGTTCATCAATTGGGATGATGAGTCAGAATCTACAACCCTTAGTGACCAAGTTTTGGCATGTTTTAAGAGATTTGGATGCAAGAGAAACATCTTTACCATGTCTCATCCATCATGAGTTAGATAAAATCATCTTGATCTCTCTTATAAGACTCATCTTTTCACATTTAGGACTTGATGGTTCATCTCTAGTCCTCATGGTTATCGTGCAATGTGCGATGGAAGTTTGCTCATTTTGTACATTCAAGGATGAGTGAATTATCTTAAGGGATGCCTTTGATCCACTAAAAATTTTACTCTTAGGTATTTATTGAGATATGATAAATGTTATTATAGCCTAAAAATTCCTATCTTGATGTGTTTACATATATGGTTTGTCAATTGGGCTAACAAGTTAGAATCTATGGCCCCACTAACCAATAACTACCTTATTCTAAGATATTTGGCCATGAGCTAAACCTCATTACCACATCTCATCCATCATGAGTTAGATAAAATCCTCCTAATATTTCTTAGAGAATGTGTCCTTGCACATTTAGGATTTGATGGTTCATCTCTATCTTTCATAGCTCTAGTGCAATGCATAATGAAAGTTTATTTATTTTGCTCATTCAGGGGCAAGTGAACTCTCTTAAGGGA
Organism: Torreya grandis; assembly: GCA_037957365.1. Taxonomy (NCBI): domain Eukaryota; kingdom Viridiplantae; phylum Streptophyta; class Pinopsida; order Cupressales; family Taxaceae; genus Torreya; species Torreya grandis. The sequence goes on from JARHVA010003759.1 coordinate 1,441,355, forward strand.
TGCATCTGATCAATTACAAACTTCACTCTTGGGGGTCTATCAAGACTTGAAAAAGGTGGTTATAGCCTAAAAATCTCTATTATGATGTGTCTATATAGATGGTTCATTGATTGGGCTAATGAGCTATAATCTATGTCCCTCACTAACCAATTTTTACCTCATTCTAAGAAATTTGGTCATGCGAGAAACTTCATTACCACATCTTATCCATCATGAGTTAGATAAAATAATCCTAAGCTTTCTTATATGGCTCATCCTTCCATGTGTGGATTTGATGGTTCATCTCTAGCCCTCATGATTATCATGCAATGTGTGACTAAAGTTAGCTCATTTTGCACATTCAAAGATGAGTGAATTTTCTTAAGGGATGCCTTTGACCAATTGCAATTTTGACTCTTGGGGGTCAACCAAGACCAGACAAAGGTGGTTATAACCTAAAAATTCCCATCCAAATGTGTCCACATAGATGACTCATCAATTGAGCTGATGAGTTAGAATCTATAGCCTTTGTTGACCAACTTTTACACCATTGTGAATTTTGCACACTTTGTCCATGCAAAATCTATGGTGTTTGTGTAGATGGTTTGCTCATTTTGCACACTTAGGGATGAGTGAATTATCTTCAAGTACTCCTTTAAGCAATTAGATATTTTGCTTTCAGGGCCTAATTGAGACCAAATAAAGGTCATTTTAGCCTAAAACATGCATCTATATGTATCCATGTAGATAATTCATCGATTGTGCTCCTCCAACCAATCAAGTATGTGTAAGAGATACCCTATTTTCTAATCTTTTTTTATAGTGAGGAGAGAGATTGGTTTATAAAATTAAAAATTGTGTCTATAAAATCCAAATGAATGTTGAAACACCTCTAATGCATTTGTACAAACCTCATAAAAAGATCATTTGTTTTAAGAAAATTATATCTTGAGTTTTGACCAACTAGAGGGTAATTAGAAGTAACAGAAAAAACGTGATTTTATGAATTTTTGGGTAAAATATCAAAATTTGAAAGCTAAACCTTTTATATTAGAATTTATAATTCATAAAACACCTAAACATATATGTCTAAGGTGTTTTGAAGTGCTAATTCAATATAAAATGGGTTTTGGCATGTTAGAGCAACATTAAGACTAGTAAGTCTATGAGAGGTTTTTGATACATTGTAGAAGACCTTATGAGGTATTGAAAAAGTTGACTCACCTAAAAAATATTTTGATAAATTATTTTAGAATGATCTATACCTCTATTTTTAAATATTTCTTATTTTGATCCTTTTGAGGCTTTAGGCTTAATTAGCTTGTAGAGAGCTTTGAGTATTTTGAGTTTAAATAGATAAAACCAATAGATGGATTGATTTTCCATATCGAGATAAATATTGAATATGTCTTTAAGGACCATAAGAATATAACTTCAAGTTTTATATACTAGTCAATAAATATTCAAGTTGCTTAAGTTTCTTCATTTATGTCTATATTCTTGCCTTGCCAAGATTGTAATTTTGTGGATAGCTTAGAGAGGGATATCAATGTTGATATTAACCCATGTATAAGTAGGCCATAGTAACTGTATGGAAACATATAATTGTCTTTGTTTGTTGTATGGACAAGTAAGAGCTGAAGACATATCAAGTACATCACTAGACCTCCTAACATTTATGATCAAGTATATTCTATATGTCCATGAAATTCATCCCAAGTCCACTTAAATTTATTTATTATTTTTTATTTTGGTGAAGTATTATACACCTTATATTTGTTTTAAGAGGTTGTCAATAAGCTAATAGTAGACACTGATTCTTCACCATGATTTTATTGAGTGATAGTCAATGGATAGATGATATAACCATTATTCTTGGGTGTGAGTGATATTAGACTCTTACAAGGATAAGACCTAAGTCTTACCTTGTCTTGATCAAGGAGCTCCTATATTTAACACCAAGATTCATCATTCTCCTAAATTTATTTATGATATAAAGGGCTTTTCGTAAATGGACCACATATATGTGGTGTTTTACTACATAATGCATTGGAATAAATTTAAGCTCTAGGAAGAATACATTATGTGGCTTTAATAACTTTTCAAGTTTTTGTTATTGGGACATTTATTTCATTGATGAAACTATAATCTCTTAGTTTATTTCCTACATAGGTGTCTTAAGATAAACCATGAGCAGCATGAAACTATACACATGATGATTAGTTTATGAAAAATTTTAGAAGAGAGCAACATGACATTGGTAAGTGAAGTTGACTATAAGAGGTTGAAGAAGTAGTATTTTGTGTGTACATCCCAAAATTTTGGTTTCACATGATATATGTAGAATCTCATTCATACATGTATAACCTCCATAATAATATGCTATAGACTTCAAGAGGTACAATGTTGCAAGTGATGGTTCCCATCATAATCTCAAATTTATAGTAGAATGTTTCTATATATTTGTACCTTATTGAATCCACCCCAAGGATTATAACTTAAACTACACAATAGTGGGAAGGCTAAGTTGTTGGGTTGTAGCTAGTGTGATGATGTTATTCTGGCTTAGATTGTCAATGATAAGATGAAGAGGTTGAACCTTGACCCATAACATGATGTGGAAGAGGCATTCACACTCCTTGGAGGTCTCTATGGAAGTGGTGTTGGTGATTAGAAAAGTGTTATTTGGTTTAGTATCATCTATATATACATGATATGATGTAGGTTTCCAAAGAAAGCATTGTTATGCCCAACATTGAGAGTCTTTGTTGCTCTTTGGTAATTGTTGATGGTACCACTTTTCACTATAGTTATTATTTCCTTTGTCTAAGCTAGAAGAAATATGAGGAGTCAAGTTGTGGCCTTCTTAGGTTGTTATCCTTTATGAAAAGCATTTTTATTCTATACGAGAGGTCTAGATGGGGATCTATGTGTGGGTTGGCAATAAATAACAAATGTAAAGGAAATAAGTAATTAGCAAATATCACATGTAAATGTAAAATATACATAATGATTCAAAGCACCTAACTTAGAGAATAATGTGAATTTTTTAACCCCATATGAAGTAATAATTCAATCATTAGCCAATAATATGTGTAAACATTAAATGATAAAAATATAAAATACACATAGTTAAGGGAATCATATTGTCAAATAGTATATATGTGATACCTATAAAGTTCTATGTCATAATTTAACATAAATAATATAACACATATCAAGAAAAATTTAGACCATAACATGTACATAGACAAAATACACCATATAGGTATACAATGTGGGCCATATCAACATGCAAAATTGATTGTGCCTAAAACTATATACGTAGACAAAATGTGCCATATAAGCATACAATATGGGTCATATCGGCATACAAAATAGATTGTGCCTACAATTAGATGCCTAACATAACAACTAGCTCTCCTACTCCTCATTGCCTCTAAATAAATTACAATTTGTTGCCATAGACTTAGATCTAGGGGTATTATATGCCTTAGTATGAGGAGATACTTTCCTCTTAGCATTTGAGTCATCCATTACTTCATCAAAAACTGATTAAAATGGTTATCTCTACACATTATATAAAATATAAAAATTAATGCATTAAAATTGTATATTGAAAATTTGATAATTTTTTCAAGAATGTAAAATTTTATAAAATGATTCTACACTCACCATATTCCATATAAATGGTTGTCTAGGGATACAAGACTAAAAATACACCTATGATGGGGAATCTTACAGATTATACATATATTGTTAGATCTGGAGTTGCATATAATTCTATAAATATGACATAAAATATCATTACTTAAAGATAAAAACAAGTAAACTATGTGTTCTCACCAGTCTCCATCCTTGAATCATAACCTATTGTAGAGATATTTGATTCTCTAATATATTAGCAACATCACCTAAACCTTTTTGTCATCCATGAAGGTACCCATAGCATCCCTCATCATCTATAAAACTAATAAAAAAATAATATGTGAATTCAAAGAATATGATAAAAATCTATGACTATAACATATATTAAAATATAGTTTTTTGTTCAAAATACAACAAATATATAAATGAATAAATATGTAATTTATAGATTTACAAACCTGTGTGTAAGGTATACCCATGCAAATTAAAACCTCTACAATAGAGTCAAGGCCTACTGAGGTACCCAGAATATCACCAATCAACTAGATACAAACAATAAATAATAAGTTCAATCAAATAAATTACTCAATTAAGTAAACACATGTACTAAAAAATAAACTTAATATTCTTTTACAAATAAAAATAAACTATAATTAAAATTAAACCTATGGATCAAATATAGATAGTTAATAATATTCTATAATAAGATCCTAGTGTATATTGATAGGAGTCACTGAAGCTACTACATCTTGCATAGTGTCTAAAATACTAGTGTCATGCACTGCTAAAACATCTACATGTGGCATATGCTCTAGTAGGCTAATGCCTATTATGCTACTATCTAGAATTCTAGTATTAGGCACTATTGAAACATATATAGATGGATTATGCTCTGGCATGCTATTCTCCGTAAATGTATTCTATGTATGTCACACATCAATAGGAGGTCCCATACACTTCCTCCTGCATGATTTGCAATGATACACAAGAATGGTAACATGAGTAGGATGAACACTACCACATATACCAATACCAACACCACCACTACCACTACTACTACTACCACTAATACCACTACCACCAATACCACCACTACCACTAGCATCACAACTTTAAAATTTGAATGATATGTAATACCAAAGCTTATATAGTATTGAATGTGTTGAGAATCCAAATATTTAAACTTTATGCATATTTCTAATGATGTATTACAGCTTTAAAATTTGAATGATATGTAATACCAGAACATAAATAATTTTGAAAGTGTTTAAGATCTAAATATTCAAATTTTATGCACATTTATCATGATGCATCATAAATTTGATATTTTATCGATATATATTATCAATGCTTAAGCATTTTAAACATGTTTAAGATCTAAAGATTGAAACTTTATGCATATTTCTCATGATGCAGTACAAGATTAAAATCTGAATGATATATAATACCAAAGTTTAAGAAATTTTGATATTGTTTAAGATCTAAAAATTCAAAATTTTTGCACATTATTAGTGATGCATCACTACTTTAAAATTTGAATGATTTGTAATACCGATTCTTAAGAAATTATGAACTATTTAAGTCCAAAGATTCTAACTTTATGTGTGTTTATCATGAAGCATCGTAACTTTAAAATTTGAATAATATGTAATACCAAAGCTTAAATTTTTTTTAACATGTTGAATATCTATAGATTCAAATTTTATACATGTTTCTCATGATGCATTTCAACTTTTAAAATTTAATGATATGTAATATCAAATATTAACTGATTTTGAACATGTTTAAGATCCAAAGATTAAAAATTTATGCATATTTTTTATGATGCATCACAACTTTTAAATTTTAGTGATATGTAATATGGAAGCTTAATCTATTTTAAAGGTGTTTAAGATCTAAATATTTAGTTTTATGCATATTTTTTATGATCTATCATAAGTTTAAAATTTGAATGATATATAATACCAAAGCTTAAATAGTTTTAAATATATTTAAGATCTAAATATTTGAACTTTATGCACATTTCTCATGATGCATCACAACATTAAAATTTTAATAATATGTAATACCAAAGTTTAGGTGGTTTTCAACGTATTTAAAATTTAAAGATTCAGACTTTATGTATGTTTCTTATGATGTATCATAATTTTGAAATTTGAATGATATGTAATACTAAAGTTTAAGTGGTATTGATGGTGTTTAATATCCAAATATTTAAAATTTATGCATATTTCTCATGATGTATTGTAAATTTTAAATTTGAATGATATGTAATAATGAATCTTGAGTAGTTTTAAACATGTTTTAGATCTAAAAATTTAAACTTTATGCATATTTATCATGATACATCGTAACTTTGAAATTGGAATGATATGTAATACTCAAGATTATGTAGTTTTAAACATGTTTAAGTTCTAAAGATAAAATTTTATGCTCGTTTATCATGATGCATTAAAACTTTGAAATTTGAATATGTTTAAAATATAAAGATTCAAAATTTATGTACATTTCTCTTTATATATTATAACTACAAAATTTGAATATGTAATACCAAAGCTTAAGTGATTTTGAACGTGTTTAAGATCTAAAAAATTAAATTTTATGGGCATTTTTCATGATGCATCACAACTTTAAAATTTGAATGATATGTAATACTAAAGTTTAAGTAGTTTTGAATGTGTTTAGGATATAAAGATTTAAAATTTATATACATTTCTCATGATGCATCATAACTCTAAAATTTGAATGATATGTAATATCGAAGCTTAAACTATTTTGAACTTGTTTAAGATTCAAAGATTTAAACTTTATTTGTATTTTTCATTATGCATCACAACTTTAAAATTTGAATGATATGTTATAATGAAGCTAAATTAATTTTGAATATGTTTAAGATCCAAAAATTTGAAATTTATGTGCATTTATCATGATGCATCACAAATTTAAAATTAAAATGATATGTAATAGTGAAGCATAAGAGATTGTGAAGGTGTTTAAGATCCAAAAATTTGAACTTTATATATATTTTTTATGGTGCATCAAAAATTTGAAATTTGAATGATATATAATACTAAATTTTAAGTGGTTTTGAATGTATTTAATATCAAAATATTTGATTTTTATATGCGTTTTTCATGATGTATTGTAACTTTAAAATTTTAATGATATGTAATACCAAAGCTTGAGTGATTTTGAATGTGTTTACTATTCAAAAATTCAAATATTATGCATGTTTCTCATTATTCATCATAAATTTATAATTTAAATGATATGTAATAATGAAGCTTAAGTTATTTTGAAAGTGTTTAATATCTAAAGATTCAAATTTTATTCATATTTTTCATGATGCATCATAACTTTGAAATTTTAATGATATGTAATACCAAAGCTTAAGTAGTTTTAAACTTGTTTAAAATCTAAAGATTCAAACTTTATATTCATTTATTATTATGCTTTGCAACTTTGAGATTTTAATGATATATAATACTGAGGCTTAAATGATTTTGAAGGTGTTTAAGTTCCAAAGATTTAAACTTTATGCATATTTGACATGATGCATCATAACTTTTAAATTTGAATGATATGTAATACCTAAGCTTAAATTTTTTTTAACATGTTTAAGATTTAAAGATTAAAACTTTATGCATATTTCTCATTATGCATCATAATTTTAAAATTTTAATGATATGCAATACTAATGTTTAAGTAGTTTTAAACATGTTTACAATCTAAAGATTTAAAATTTATGCATGTTTCTTATGATGCATTACAAATTCGAAATTTGAATCATATGTAATACGAAAGTTTAAATAGTTTTGAATGTGTTTAAGATCTAAAGATTTAAAATTTATGCATATTTACCATGATGCATCATAAATTTGAAATTTGAATTATATGTAATATCAATGTTGTTGATGATAAAAATTATTTCTTCAACTAATCTACTTTTTTACTTATCATGAAGGTTAAATTATAATTGTACCAGTCTTATAGTAAGGTTTTCAATATTTAATTATGCTCTTAAATATGTGAGAGTTTTTTTACATATTCTAAGAGATAACAAATAGGTTATTAAATATAACATGTTTCATTATAATTTCAAAATATATTAATCAAATAATGAATCAGTTCAAATATAAATCTATAATATATTTTATCTGATAGAGAAAGCCTATAAATAAAACAATATCTTAAAGAAAATAAATATGATTCAATAATATAATATATTCTCAAAGTAATATCTTATTTTCGTGTAATAAATTTCAAATAACACAAAGACAATAAACCATAAGTATAAAGGTGAAATAGAATTAAGATAAATTAGCTATAGATAGATCTTGTATAAGTAATTAATAATAACCCAACAAACAAACAAAACATTACCCAACTAAATAAAAGATAACAAACTAATTAAGAAAATGTAAAAGTATTAAATTTGAATTAAACTAGAACATAAATAAAACTAATGTAAAACTTAACTAAACTAAGAAACTAAATAAATTAAAGAAAGAAAATTAACTTAAGAAATATAAATTAAAAGAAAATAAGAAATCAATATTGAATTATATTTAAAGCTAAATAAAATAAAAAAATAAATTAGATCAATTAGATATTAAACTAAAATCAAATTTATATTAAATTAGAAGTCAGTCAAAATAAAATACAATATAAACAAAACATGTAAATCTCAATAAAAAGAGTTATCTAAGTAAAATAAATCAATTTTATTTGATAAACCAACACATTATTCATAAAACATCTGGAAAAGATAAATTTTATAATTAATTAGATTAATGAAATGTCACAAACAATAAAAATTTTATCATTATTTGAGTTAAATACTTAGATTCTACATAGAGGACTATGATAAAAAATCATCAAAAGATGTTAAAATTTATAAATTTTAGATAATTTATTATAAATGATAACATACAAATGAATATACCTATATTGCCTAAATTATATACTCAATTAGTAGAGAAATTACCATTGATCTATCTGTAAAAGTCATGTTATCTTAAAAAAATTATATAGAAGAAATAGATATATGATTGAATTTACAATGTATAAGTCTTCAATACCTATGTTGTTCCTCCTCTTCAAATGAATCCTTGATCTCTTTTTATAATTCAAAATTGGTTGGAAAAAATTTAAAACTAACTTTAATTATTTTTAACTAAATAATTAACTTTTACAAATTAATTAATATCGATAGTTATTAGTTAAGGTTTATTTAAGATTTAAATATTTAAAGAGATCAATTATTTGAATATAGACTAGGTATTTCCTAATGAGTTGGGACCCTTTAATCAATTAATAATAAATAGAATAACATATTTTAATAAATAATGAAGTAATTTCAAAGTCAAATAAAATTCTTATTTATATAAATTTTATAATGCATATAATCAAAATACTTAAGCATATGTATGTCAAAATTTAAAAGTCTATTATACATTCAAAATATTATAACAATGATATCAAAATCTAAAATATGCTTAAGTCTTATAAATTTAAAAGTTTAATTTTAAAATTAAAATGTATAATTTTGATAATCAAGAGTCATTAAAATTAGATAGAACTTCAATCATAAGTTCACCTCTTTCTTTAAAACACTCATTATATTCTATTTCAATTGTAAGAAATTAAACCAACTTAGTTCTAGAATCACTTTAAAAATCTAGAATAAGATGGATGGATAGGCAAGATCCATAAAATTATTTGCATGGGCTATCTCATTATTCAGATGTGTTGGTTCATTAACATTATTGACTCTTTCTTGGCTAGGTGATTGAATAGATAACTGATTTAGATAATTATACAATTAATGGAAAAATTTACTATTTAAATAAGATTTGAATCTAAATCTATGGCCATGAAAATTTTTATTACCCATATGATTTACAAGATTAAAGGGTAGATTATTCAATACATTCCAAAATTTATGGTCAATGGCATCAAAATGAATGGACATTCTCACTCATCTCCTGGTATATCTAAGGCCAAATCATCTAGCCCTAAAAGTCCCTTTAGAATTTTTTTTATTTGGTACCTTTTAATTCATACAACTAAAATTTTGATTCATTTCCCAACCTTCATTATCATTATCCCTACTTAAGCATGGTCTTAGTCTGACATCTTATATATAGTTTAAAATATATATTCAAAATCTATTTATTATATGACTTGATCAAAATAATGAGTATATGATCTAAAATAACAACTATATTTCAATATAACAAACCACCGTCACTTATAAAATTTCTAACTATCCACTGACTAAAACTAAATTATTTATATTGAAAACTTTTGAATGTTTCAAATATCATCATAATATTCCAACTTGAAACCTTAATAATAAAATTATATACTGATAATTTTATTTCAAAAATATTCTATCATATTTTTTTGCATTTTATTCACTACCAATTGCACATACTTCTCAAACTAAACCAATAAATCCATAATATTAAAAGAAAATTTCAATAGACTTTCCATTATATAAACTACATGTACTTCCCAAACTGGTACAAAATATAAACCTCTAAAAATTCATACCAATAAAAACCATTCAATATTATAAGTCTTTGACAAGGTTGTACCTTTTTTAAAACCATACTTCAAAACTTTAGAAAATAACTTATCTAAGTTTTCCTACTCTTTACATATTCATCACTTTGAAATAAAATCTAGAAAATTATATTTTGGAGAATCATATATATTTCATGCCATTTCATTCTGTATGTCAAAATTTTAGCAAAAAAAATTTACTCAAAATTTTAAGAGAAAACTATTTCCAAAACATCATATTTTCTATCACTTCAAACCCATGCATTTATGAAACCATAACCAAAATACCATAACAAAACCATTCTTCAAACTAATAAAAATTTCCAACTCAAGCATTTATAAAATTATAACTTCAAAATCAAATTGAGATACCAAAAATTATCACTATAACAAGCTATCAAAAACCCAAAACTAAAATATGGATACCTACAAAATAATGTCCACTATCTTCTCAGACACAATTCAAACACATCATATTTCCATAAAAATGGATATGTAGAGATTCTATTTCAAAACCTCATGTATTTAAGATAGCATAGTTTAAAAATACAAATTTATATGAGAAAAAATTACCACTGTAATAAAATAGTCAATAAATTTAAAGACCCAAAACTGAATATGACATATTCACAAAATTTTCAACATTTATTTTTAGAATACCATACTAAACTAAAAATCATAGTATTTCATCAACCGTTAGGATAAATAGATTTATATCGAAGCAAAATCTATTTTCTCATCAATATCTTATGCATAGATATGATAACCCAAAAAATAATTTTCTAAGAAAATTGAAACTTCAAGATCTTTCAACTTTCCTTGTTCCAAAAACCATGCATGTATAGAGATTAAGACAAAAAATTTATCTTTATGCAAACTTTATCAGAAACCATGTAGACCCAAAAATGATTTATTTATCTTTATGCACATTATTCATAAATAAATAACCATAATATCCTCTTCATATCTATCCATTTTGATAAATGGTGTACCTATCTATACTTTCTTGTAATCTCTCATCTATAATTTTTTATCTGTAACTTTCCAAATTTATCTTGATAGAGTGTCACTTTTGTAAGTGAGATTTGAAAAATGACCAATTAAATGAAAAAAAAGGATATTTTTAAATTCAATTATATTAATTACCTATGCCTACATGCACACATGTTATTGACTTATCAAATTGAGGAAAATAATTAGTAGACCTCTAACTCATTTAGTAATATTTTTAAATTTAGTCATGACCATAATCCTCACTAAACCGAAACTAACTCATGTTATTATAAGCATAATCAAATCTCATTAATTTCCTTTAAACTACCTATGATCTCAAAACATCCACCCTACTTCATATTTACTCTAACCTACCAACTTGCCACCTCATTGTGAACTAAGACTACTAACTTGCCATTGAAAACTCATTAACACGAGCCTCAAGATTGAGAAATTAATGAGTTAATTTACATTAACATTCAAAATCATATAATCACCTTAAGCCATAAAACCTTAATGCCTCATTTTAATAACATAAGCCTAACTCAAATTAACCTTTGAAATCAAAAAGCACCCTATGACCATTTATATTCCTTAAATTAGGTCCACCACCTTCAATGAGTATTTACCATAAGATAGTATTTAGTTATAGAATATTAGGACCACTTAGGATAATTAATTATCCTTAGAATAATAACTTAAGTTCAATGTTATATCAAATTTATTTAAATCATAACTCATATAATGCCATTATTAATCATGACAAATCCATATATACTTGTAATTAAAATCTGAACAAAAATAGTAAAATACCATTATAACAAGTTCATAATACCTTTCAATTATAATAAAATCATATGTAACATTTAGTTTTTAAACTAAAAATATTGAAGTAAACATTTCAATTTAAAGCAAAATGATCAATTCTATCAACTAAACCCTCATGGCTAAAAACGAACATATATATGCAAATTGTATTCATTCAACCATAAATATTTTTAAAACCCACTTTAATATAGATATAAATTTTAAAATAAGTCATTAACAAATTAGTCAATTGAAAACATATGCAATCATAAAAATACTAATTGGTCTAGGTCCCTGACTACAGTTTTGGATTTATAACCAGGTCATATCTATGGTAAATAGGAGTATAACTTTTCAAAAAATTAGAGGGGTATGAAAAATAAGCATAACACTAGCAACCTTGCTAGTTAAATTTAAATAATGAAATTAAGTGGTAATCAAATTTCCTATTGTAAGAATAATAATCTTGAGTGTGGTCTAGGTAAATTATTTCTTAAGTAGCTATGCATGAACCCCTTCATAATGAATTTCAATAGGGAATGAGATGTTTAGCTAGTATGGCATGAAGAGAGAGGAAAATATAACAGAAAAGTTTGGGCTAAATGCATTAACAAATTAAAATGCCTCTAATATAATATTTAAAAATAAAATATTACTTCAATAACTAGTTATAACTCATCATATATTACATATGTATAAAGAACACGGAACTTATAAAGAATAATATCTCAAAATAATTGATACTTATATTTGTAATGAAGAATTTTTTACATTTTCCCTTCATAATATGAAACTTCATCCACTTAAAACACTTATTGATCTTCAAAATTAAAAATAAATAATAACAAGAAGCAAACAAATAAACAAAACAAAAAATAACAAAAAAATAGAAAATAAAAGAAGCACAAAACTAAAAATAAAACAATAAATAAACAAAACAAATAAAACTGAAAGGAAATTAATTATGAAATAATTTTAAATGATGGCCATCAATTAAATAATATAAATAGTTCCATCAAGATATTTCAAATAAAATACATTATTTTTAAGTATAGTTGCAACTCAATATGGATCAAGCCATAATAAATTAAATTTATGATGTTTACTAAGATTTTCATGAGTTTTGTCTCAATATAAAACTAGATCACCAACTTTGAACTTTTTATTAGACACTTTCTTGTCAATTTTTTTAAATTTTTTTAGACATTTCTTATTTTTGTAATGTTATTGCTAGTGATTTATCAAGAGCTATTAAACCATATATAATCTTTATTCAATCAAATTAGTATCTACAAAAACATATTGCAAAGTAGTTCTAACTGAAAAAATCTAAAGTTGTATTGGTAAGGTGGATTCAAATCTATATGCCAAATGAAAGGTGAATACCTAATTACTACTTTGACAATAGTTCTATCTATCTATAATATTTTAAAAATTTCAAGATGCCAATTTCATTTATTTTCACAAATTAATTTCTTCATGATTAAAATAAAATTTTTATTTATTGACTCAGCTTGACCATTACCTTGAAAATAATATTTAAATGAATGACTAGATATAATAGAATATTTTTCCAGAATTTTTATAAATTCATTCAAAATAAATTAAAGTTCATTATCATAAATGATTTTATATCTAAAAAAAATTAGTTTTATAAAAACAAAATTACTTCACTTGTATAACTTTTAAGTACTTTGACTTCAGGCCACTTAATAAAATACTTCATTGTTCTTAATATATACCTATTACTAGATGATGAAAAAGGATGTATATCTAAAAGAAAATCAATACTTTATTGTATAAATAAATTTTAAGATATAACATGATTCAAAGGTATTACAGGTAACTTATCTCTATCAAAAAATAATTGGCATAGCATACAATATTAAACTAACTTATAAGCATCTTAAAATAATGTAAATCAATAATAACTTGCTCATAAAATCTTATAAATAGTAGTTTTTATAGTATAATATCCACAACAATTTCTTTCATGATAACCTCTAAGAAATTTTTGGGTTTGGTCATGTGTAAGGCATCTTAATAAAACACCATCTTTATTTTGATAAAATAGAAAAACTTTAATGAACAAAAATTTAAAGATGTTAAACATAAAGAATGTATTTACTTCTTATGAAAATTATTAAGATCAACTTGATTTTAAAAATGAAAAACTAAGTCATGTTTTAGATAAAGGTACAAATAGGTTTTGATGGGATCCCAAAACCCAAGTACAAGGAAAGAAAGATAAAGCTTCAACGCCCATAGGCAGAACCTAAAAACTACTACAGAGAAGTAGCAAAAATAGGTTTTATATGGACCTGAAACCACCAGAGAGACCACTAGTCAAAACCTAGATTTAACATAATCTGGCTACACCATAGATAGAAGATTACAAAAAGAAACCAGAGAATAGGTTCAGAAAACATAACCAATAAGAAGAACCAGACTATTCTTCCAGTTCCAAAATCATTTTCACAGTTTCTTTATCTTTCACAACAGTATCCTGAGTGGTAGTTTCCGCCAACTTGGCTCCCTCTTGTGTAGCCTTCTTTCTTGAGCTTTGTCTCATCCTTTTGATAGGCCCCTCCAAAGATTTGGTCTCCTCGCTAGCTCTTTTTCCAATATTGGAAGCTGCAGCAGAAATGTTGGATGTTACTTCCTCCATTTTCATTCTGTTCTCCCTAATGAGTTCTCGAAGGTTATTCTCGTAATCTTTGAGCTTGACTGGGATATCTCTTACCTATTTTTCCATGTTAATTTTCTTCCATGCAGCTTTTTGGTTATCTTCCATAATTTCCACTTTCCTTTTGAGATCCTTAATCTCCTTACACATCCAAGAATCAATTTGGAGAGAAGCCTCTGCTCTGCAATTAACCCAACTCATAGGTGTGTGCATTCCATCGTTCTACCTTTTCTCTCTCCATTCCTCAGAATTCTTATTGGGACTGTTCCCACCTTCTTCAAAGTGATCCTCTCAGCCCCTTTGATACTGTTCTTTTGTTCCAGTTTGAATTTCCATGTCCATTTCTTGATTGTCATCCTAAACTATATTTTCCCTTTCGTTTCTTGAAACAGGGTCCTCAACAGGGCCATCCTGGACAATATCTTCCTCCGACACTTTCTGATTTTCCTCAGTTTCTTCTTTACTATTTTTAGATTCCTTCTCTTTGCTGACTCCTTTCTCATTCTTCTCTTGACATTCTTCGTCCTCATTTGAATTTGTATTCCATCTTTTAGTACCTTCTTCTTCCTCCAAATTTTCCTCCCTAGGTTTATCAATTATCTCCCGCTCTGTATCTTCTTCTACATTTTGATTTTTGGCGCTGAGGAACTTGATTTTGTCTTTCCCTTTTACAATTTCACTCTTTCTGCTCCCAGACTCCTTATTTTTCCCCTGGTTAGGGTTCTTAACCATAGCTTTATTCTTGTAGTAGCCTTTGATTAATAGAATTAGGCCTTCATGCAGGATAGGACGCGTTTCCTTCTTCCTGTGAGCAAATAAACTTTGGACCAAAGAGAAGCGCAGGTAAAAGGGAAAAGACAATCTTACCTTGTGTCTAAAATGATTAAGGAAAATAAAGTGGAATTTATGCACTCTCTTGCTTCTTCCGTCCAAGATGAAATACTCCCTTATACAGCATAAGACATCCCTCCATATCCCCTTAATCTGTTCCAATTCATAGAAATCCCTATTCTTGACCAGGTTCTGCTCTTCCACATCCATCTTGGGGAACTTACAAAAGGACTCGTTCAAAATGCTTGTCTGCTTGGAGAATTTAAGTCCATCCATAGGAAGCCCTGTAACCTCTGCTATAAAATCCTCAGTTAGGTTCACTATGATACCATGCAAAGTGACCCTTTCATCAATCCAATTTTTGAAAAAAGCTGCAGTGATATGCGGTTTTGACCCATGTAGGCTATCCATATAGTTTATGACTTTTCCTTTCTGTAGAATTCTCCAGACATCTTGTTTCTCTCTCCATTCATCATAGTTTTTGGGTTCCTGCTTCCTTGGTTCTCCCTTCCTTTCACAAACCATACTCATCTCCTTTGAAACCTAGTCACTATGACCTTTACAATGATCCCACCTGTTGCTAATTTGATTTGAAAGTCGGCTTTGTTTGGGCACGTTCAGGATCCGCTTCTCACTCTCAAGAGCCTTCCTCTTTAATGATTGTAGACCTTTCCCCATGAAGCCACTCCTCCTACTCATTATATTTCTATTAAAATATAATCTTTCCCTCCTTTGCATGAGTTGCATCATGAAGAATGAGCGCCCTCAATTCCACATTCTTTTCTAATGTTTCCTGCCACCTCAATTTTTGTCCTATCCAGACTGCACAATTTGCTAACCAATCTACAACTCCATTGGCTTCACGATAGGTGTGGGTTATAGTCACTTTATCAAATTTTTTTATTAAGGTTTTCATCTCCATTACCATAGCCTCTATAGTCCAAGACACAATATTTTTATTGTTATGAATATTTATGATGTTCAATGAGTCCCCTTCTAGCCACAATTTGGGATATCCTGAATCCACAACTATTTTGATGGTCTGAAGGGCAGCAGTAGCTTCAGCAATGTGATAATTCGATTTATCGATGGGGATTGCAATAGCATCAATAAGCTTTCCCATATGGTTTCTCAAGACTCCACCACAACCTGCATTCCCCAGATTCCCTTTAGCAGCTCCATCAAAGTTTCCTTTAATCCACCCTTAAGGGGGAGCATTCCATGTAACTCCTAATCTGGGATTATCAGGTTTACCTTTAGAATTTTCTGTACTTAAGGGATTCTCCACTTGGAGAGTTGAGCTTGGATTCTTTTGTGATAAAAAATTCTCCTTAATAGCTCTAATGATGTTCTATCCTACCACCCATCCAGGGAGTTCTTTATTTCTAAAAATTTGGTTATTTCTTTCCTTCCATATTCCCCACCAAATATGGGGAAGAGTAAGTTTCCATAAAAAAATTACTTCAAAATTCTTGGAGGGGCAACACCAGCTTTTAAGAGATAATTCCACATTTTTATGATGGATCCATGCAATGCCCCACAGATTGAGGATCTCTTTCCAGACTAGCTATGTAAAAGAATAGTTTACGAATAAATGATCTCTATCTTCAAGGCCCTTCTTACAAAGAATACACCTTTTCACAATATATATTCCTCTTTTCTATAAATTGTCCAAAGTTAAGATTTTGTTTTGGAGAAGGGTCCAGAAAAAGATTTTGATTTTAGGGATGAGCCCCTTGATCCAGGCCTTCGTCCACAGTGGTTTGTTGCCATTTCCCTTTGAAGTGAAAATGGAAGAAACTTTAAACTGTCTGCTTGGCTCATTGTGCCAAACAATCTTATCTTCAAGATTAGGGTATAGAGATATAACATTTAGGGATAGTTGAATATCCTTGAAAACTTGATCATAGTTAGTGAGGTTCACCCAGGAGTTGTTCTGCCAGTATTGGTTAACCATTATTCCCACTCTTTGCTTGCAACGGTCTATAACATCTTTATCTTGGATTTCATCTTGCAAAGGTTTTCCTTTTAACCAAATATCTTCCCAAAATTTCACCTTTTTGCCATTGCCAACTTTCTAGGAACTTCCTTCTTCTAAAACATGTTTAGTCCCCTGGACTGCCCCCCATATGGTAGAAGGATGGGAAATGTCTAGATTAGAAAAGAATTTAGGGAGTGAATTTGCCTTAAATAAGTATTTGTGCTTCCATATTTTGCTCCATTCTTTATTTTCCTGATAAACCCTCCAACCTTGCTTAGCTAAGAGAGCTGTGTTCATACTTCTAATTTTCCTTATTCCTAGTCCACCTTCCCTAACAGGTTTACAGATGTTATCCCATGCTATTAAAGGCATTCTTCTTTTCTCCTCAGTACCTGACCAAAGAAAATTTCTCTAAATTTTTCCAATAGCTTCAGCAAATTTAGTGGGGATTTTCAAAAGACTTAAAGCGTACGTAGGTATCCTTTGAAGACTTGCTTTGAGGAGGGTGAGCTTTCCAGCTTGGCTTAGAAAACTACCTTTCCATCCCACTAATTTCTTACTAAATTTGTTAATAAGTCCTTCCCAGAAAGCTTCAGGAACTTTCATCCCAAAAGGGAGACCAAGGTAAGAGGAAGGAAAAGATCCTATGGAACATTCAAGGATTTTTGCTATTTTTTTTTGTCTGTGACTTGGGGTATTAGTAAAGAATACTGCACTTTTGTTCTAGTTTATCAGTTGTCTAGAGGTAGAAGAATATAAATTTATAGCTTCCTTTAAAGTTCTGGCTTCTGTGACTTCAGATTACCCCATGAAGATAGTGTCATCAACAAATTGACCATGGGAACATATTAAAGGATGTGAAGAGGGTTTCAAGCCCTTAAATAAAACTTTACTAACTAAGTCCCCTAAGTATCTCCCCATACTATCAGCCATAATTATAAATAGAATAGGGGAAATAGGATCCCCCTGTCTTAATCCCCTTGACGGATTGAAAAAATGAGACGAACTCCCATTTACCAACATAGTAATAGAAGTAG
Organism: Torreya grandis; assembly: GCA_037957365.1. Taxonomy (NCBI): domain Eukaryota; kingdom Viridiplantae; phylum Streptophyta; class Pinopsida; order Cupressales; family Taxaceae; genus Torreya; species Torreya grandis. The sequence goes on from JARHVA010003759.1 coordinate 1,459,887, forward strand.
TAGATATCAACTGCTTGATCATGTCAACCACTCTTTGTTCAAAGCCAAAGGAAGTAAGTATTTTAGAAAGGAATAACCAATCCACCCTATCATATGCTTTAGCAATATCCACTTTCATTATGAACCCCTCATTGTTTGAGCTGAACAACGAGTGAATATTCTCATGTGCCATTATTACAGAATTGAGTATTTGTTTGCCTGGAATGAATCCATTTTGTTGATCAACTATTATCAATGGGATCACTTGAATTAATCTAGTTGTTAGAACTTTGGATATTATCTTATAGAAGGAGTTGCACAGGCTAATCGATCTAAACTGATCAGGACTGTCAGCTCCAGCCTTTTTTGGAATCAGACACAGAAAAGTGGCATTAACTTCCTTCAGCATCTGTTTGGCTCCAAAGAATTCCTTCACCGCATTACTGACATCTTTGCCAATAAGTTTCCAGAGCTTTTGAAAAAAGAACATGGGAAAACCATCTGGTCTAGGTGCTTTATCTCCTCCTAAAGATCTAACTGCTTTGAAGATTTCCTCCTCCTTAGGTATGGAACATAACATGTTATTCTACTCCTTCGAGACCAAAGGAGGAACCACGCATAGGATATCAGCCTGACTTTTCAAGTTGATGTTTCTATCAGCCTTCATCAAGGAGGAGAAAAATGAAAGCATTTCCTCCTTTATTTCCTTTTCCTCTGTTATCTTCTGATCTCCTTTTTTCAAGTGTTGAATATGAGTTTTAGCTCTATGTTTCAGAGTGGAAAGATGGAAAAACTTTGTATTTTTGTCTCCTTCTTTCAACCATTGTACCCTAGATCTTTGTCTCCAATAGGTTTCTTCCTTTGTTATAATATCTTGGTATTGAACCAATTGTTCACTTTCTTCTCTACGGAAGTCAGAAGTATAACCGTTTTGCTGAATTTTTTCCTGAATTCTACTAATTTCTTCCTTAATAGTATTCTTTTTCTCAAAAATATTTCCAAAACAATCCTTATTCCATTTCTTAACTTCCTTTTTAACATTTTTGAGCTTGGAATCAACTCTAAAGAGAGTTGTTCCCTCAATAGGTATATTCCACCACTCTTTTATTTTGCTTTCAAACTGTGGATGCTGCATCTACATCTTTTCAAATATGAACAGATGATTCTTTTTTTGGTTCAATTTGACCACTGTGAAAATAAGAGGGAAATGATCCGAGCCTATTCTATGGCATGCTTCCAATTTACAAGTGTAATCTTTTGTCCAGTCTAGGGAAATGAGAGCCCTATCAAGCTTGGCCTATATACATTCATTATCAAGTCTCTTATTGCTCCAAGTATACTGAATTCCTTGTAGCTCCACATCCATTAAGCCTTATTTACTTATAAACTCCATGAGATCAAATCTCCCTTCCATTTGAATAGTATTACCACCCTTTTTCTCATAATCACAGAGAGGAACGTTAAAATCTCCCATTATAATCCATCGCCCACAATAATCTTTGCTTCTGAGATTTGAGAAGGTTTCCCAGACCTTTTTCCTTTGGTTCTTGGCATTGGGAGCATAGATATTTACAACATACCATCTTTCCTTTTGGTCAAAACTAGTTATTTTAACAGCCAAATTTTTTTTACTTTCCATCAAAATAGAACCAGAATATTGGTTTTTTTTCCATAGCATCATGGTTCCCCCTGAAGCACCTTCAGAGTTGCTGGCCTTAATAGTATAATTTTTAAAATCTTTGATCTGTTCTGCTTTCTCTTTACTCATTTTGGTTTCTTGGAGCAGAAGGAAGTCTAGCTTTTGCTCTCTGACAAAATTCCTAACTAAATCTACTTTATATATGCTATTTAGCCCCCTAATATTCCAGCTAAGAATTCTCATTGGTTTTTATTGTTATGGAGCCATTTCGGTAGGGTTGCCTACTTTCCATATGCTATATTGTGCTTGCTTTCCATCTCTCTATTCCTCCTTGCATATTTTTTCCCAGGTTTATCTGGAGATCCTACATCTGATTTTAATTTGGCTTGCAGTTCAGTTCCTTTTCCTTCTTTGCTCCTAAGAGGACCATTTCCTTTCACACTGCCATTTCTCGTCACCATGTGTTTTGTATTGTTCTTTTTCTCACCTTTTATCTTTTGGTATTTTGAGTTTTTACCGGTCTCTTTCTTTTCTTCTGCCATTAGGGCCTCTTTCACTAGAGTGTTATTTTCTTCCTTTGATGCCTCCTGATTTCCCCCATCTGGGCTTCACACATCTCTCCTTCTTCTATATTATTCCCCCCTTTAGGTAATACTTCTCCTTCCTCTAATCCTTCAATATCCTTTACCTTAAAAAATTGATTTTCTAAACTTTGGGTATTCTGGTTTAGAAAATTAGCTTCTTCTTCTCTTAGATGATCTGGTTTTTTGTTCTCTGATTTCATCCCCTTCTCTTCCATTAGGGGACTAAATTTTTTTAATAGGGGCTCTATTGCTCCTAATAAATTCAGGTCGCCATCTTCTTCTATTGCATAAATTTTATCCTCTTCTATGTGTAGATCTACTAAAGCTTCTTGTTTCTTCCCTATCTTTCGATAGTCCTCTTTTACCTTCCATATTTTCTTTTGTTGAATCTTTATATTTTTCCCTTCCTGAATATTTCTTGGATGGGATCTACCCCTGTTAGGGCAATTCTTGACCCAATGCCCCTGTTTCTTACACGCATAGCAAGAATTTGGCAAATCTTCAAAGACAATCTCTTGGGTTTTCTTACCAAGATTAGAAATTAATTCCACTTTTTTTGGGAGATGGTTCAAGTCTGCCACTTTAACATAAATTATGGCACTTTGGAGTTTAGTTCTTGAAGCTGTGGCATTATCCACAGCCACTAACTCGCCAAATGAACTAGCAATTCTATTGAAAATGTCCTCATGCCAGAATTCTAATGGAAGACCAGGCAGTCTAGCCCATATAGGGGTAGTTAAGAAGAAAGAGTCTGATAAATCCATTTCTGCTTCCCATTTCTGATTGTAAGAGTGCATTTTCCAAAAGACCAAGGCCCTTCACTAAGAACCTTATTCAAATCTTCTTTTCAAATTTTATCCTCTTCTATGTGTAGATCTACTAAAGCTTCTTGTTTCTTCCCTATCTTTCGATAGTCCTCTTTTACCTTCCATATTTTCTTTTGTTGAATCTTTATATTTTTCCCTTCCTGAATATTTCTTGGATGGGATCTACCCCTGTTAGGGCAATTCTTGACCCAATGCCCCTATTTCTTACACGCATAGCAAGAATTTGGCAAATCTTCAAAGACAATCTCTTGGGTTTTCTTACCAAGATTAGAAATTAATTCCACTTTTTTGGGAGACGGTTCAAGTCTGCCACTTTAACATAAATTATGGCACTTTGGAGTTTAGTTCTTGAAGCTGTGGCATTATCCACAGCCACTAACTCGCCAAATGAACTAGCAATTCTATTGAAAATGTCCTCATGCCAGAATTCTAATGGAAGACTAGGCAGTCTAGCCCATATAGGGGTAGTTAAGAAGAAAGAGTCTGATAAATCCATTTCTGCTTCCCATTTTTGATTGTAAGAGTGCATTTTCCAAAATACCAAGGCCCTTCACTAAGAACCTTATTCAAATCTTCTTTACAATTGAAGATGAAAGAGAAAAAACCATTCACCATTGGTGCAATGTCTACTTCTCCGCGTACAGTCCATTTATTTTTGATCATAGATTTGAGTGAATCTATATTTGGTCTAGCTCTTAGAAACTTTCCAACTAGGGTGAGTTCCATGGATGATACTAAGAAATCAAGTAGAGGGTCTAGGATAAAAACTTGAAACTCACCTTTCTCTCAGCATGATTTAGATGTCACCGGTGGGAAAAGGGATTTCCCTGTTGGTTTTTTCCCAAACAACAATGACCAAGTCCTTTGTTCACGGGCCCCTATCTGTCTTTCAGAGTTCTTTTCTTTTTTATATTCAGCTTTATCTTTCGCTTTCTCCGTGTACTGTTCTAACGCACTTTTCAATGGTGAGTTTTCGGCCCCACTATAGGGCTCGTTAGCAGATGAAAACCTTCTTTTGTCTACATTAGTCAGTAAACCTGACCCTCCACATTTTCCTTCTTCCTCTGTTGTACCACTAGGATCTGTTCCTCCTGCCAAATTCTCCCCGATTCTTTTCCCGCTCATTTCGAATTCATGCATGATGTTAGTTAACTAAAAAAAAACTAAGTCATCTTATCAATCATCTTTATCCAATATACAATTTTATTTATTCATTTCAAGACCAAATTTAAATTTTTTATAAAAAATAAATATTTGTATGGTCTTTAAATGAGGCTTTACATTCAAATTATCATAAACTAACAAGATCAACACATTAATACTTGAAGAAGTATTTTTAACTAACTCTTTGCCAAGTCATTATTTTAATTATTTTTTAAGTTTTAAATTTAAGATCAAACTCTTAAATTCATAATATCCACTTTGCAAGCCTTCCTTGAATGGTTGGTTGTTTCAAAACATAAGATAAAATAGGTACATTAGATTGCAATATAACTTTTTTTCTTATCAATAAATAACAAAATTTAATTAAAAAAGAAACTAAGTAAAAAACAAATTTCTCAATAATAAGGTATTTTTTTCCACATCTTTTAAAACTTAACTCATGTAACCAATTGGTTTTTTATCATTATTTTCAAATTCTTGAATGATAACAGCTCCAATTGCTTTTTTAATAATATTAACATAAAGAATGAAAAAAATATATATATCTAGTTTAACAAGTATTGAAATACTTTTAATTACATATTTAACATTATTAAATGTTACATTATCACCTTAATTTTAAGTATAAATTTTATCTTTCTTATGTAATAATTATATAAAAATATATTAATTAGCAAAATTTAATATGAATTTCTTAAAAAAATTAATTTTATGAAATAAAGATGATAAATTAGATTGATCTTTAAGAGGAGTTAATTCTTTAATAGTTTTAATACATTTAAGATCTATGAAAATGTCATCTTTAGAAATGATGTCTTAATAATTTATCTTTAGTAACACTAAAAAATGATTTTTTTAAATTCAAAGAAATACTATACTTTATACATCTTGTGAAAACTTCAGTAAGATGATCTCAATGTTTTTTATGTCTTTTTGAATGAACAACGAGATCATCAAGATAGACTTAAATAATAATGCTAATCAAGTCATCAAATACAACATGCATAACTCTTTAAAAAGTAGCTTCTACATTCATTAATTTAAATAACATTTTATTATAAGTAAAAGTCTCTTTAAGAGTAGTAAAAATTGTTTTATATCTATCTTCAAGATTTACAAAATAATGATTATAATTAGAAAATTCATCTAATAACGACATCATTTCTGATCCTACAACTTGTTGAAAAATTTGATCTATACTTGGTAAAAGAAAATTATCTTTAATGTTAGCTTTGCTCAAATCCCTAAAATCAACACATAATCTAATATCACTATTTTTCTTCCTAACTGACATTAAATTAACTACTCATTTAGAATATTTTACAAAAAAATTGTACTAACATCAATCATTTTAACTACCTTTTTGTTAATGGTGTCTTTTAACAAAGAGCTAATTCTTTATATTTTTTATATTACAATGTTTAATATCAAATTTTATAGGGATGTCAAATTTAATAATATCAGTATTATAACCTTTAAGATCTTTAAATGATCAAGCAAATACATCAATAATTTTTTTGAATAATTTAATTATTTTTTCCTTTTTACTTGTAGTAACTTGAATTCTTAAATACATATATATACCTAAACTGATAGAAATAGTTTCACCTATAATTTTTTTGAATGGTTCTCTATTCTATAAATTTTAGGTTGATCATTAGGTGTAAATATAAATTCTAAACTTACTAAACCAATAGGTAATTTATTAATACTTAATTATAGATAATCTATATAATTTAATACATGATCATCATAATTAAAATAATTACATTTAATAAATAAATATGTGTTCATCACAACTAAAAATAGGTCAACTATCAATCAAATATAAAATTTCAAGTTAAAAATATTTAGTAAAAGAGAAATCTATAATTAATTCACTCTCATTTAGAGTTGGATTAGATGCAAAAATAGTAAGCTTATCAGCTCTATATTATAGTCTTTAAATATGTGAGTGCTATTGAAGGATTCAAAATGTTCAAGTAAAGACCAAACTTTTTAAGTATAATGATGTAGATCAGTTTGATTAGTTTTGTAAAATTTTAAAACTTGTCTAAAAACTAATTAAAAATCTTCAAATAATTCTAAATATTTAATATTAAATGTAATAGATTTTTCTAAACTTAAACATATTGCTTAAAATTCTATTATATTATTAATGTTTTCAAATGATAATTTATAAGCATAATGAAATGTCTTACTAATCAGAGAGATTAAATAAATTTTAGTACCATTTCTTTGTTGAGAATAGACTCCATCAAAATATAGTGACCATAAAATATTTTTTTCAAAGAATTTTTCATACTGATTTTTTAGTTCATCTAAATTCAAAAGCTCATAAATTCTAATTCATGTCTCAACATAAGCAATAGTGAAATGAAGTGAAATAAACTTACTAAACTAGTGATTCCAATCTTATCTTTTTAGAAAATCAATCTCATTACTTATGAGAACTCATGTGATATTTTTTCTAATAAAAGCACTAGTTTTTTACCAATCTCTTCCTAATAACATAATACAATTACTAAGAATAACTAATATTTAAACATTAATCATACATCTAATTTTTTTATCTTGAAAAATATTAATGACTATATCTCAAAACATACCATAACTTTTATTTTATCTTGAATCAAATCCAATAAGCTTCCTATTGTTAGTTTCATAAGAGATATCTAATTGATATATAATAAAGTTGAGCACTATATTCTTTGAAGAACCTATATCTAAGATATAATTATGCATTATCTTAAAGAGGTATATAATTTGTAGGAAGATTATTTTATTGAACACAAATAGATGATTATTCATTACCATCTTTTTCTTGTAAATCTACATCATTTTTAATATTCTTAATAATTTTATTAATTTTTTCAAGTTGTCTTAGAAGGCTAACTATTTGTAATAATGAGAATCTATCTTTAATTGTAAATAAGTCATCAATTATATTATAAGTTTTAACATCAATTTGTCAAAAATTATTAGGCTTATAAAGATGATATTGAGTATTATTATAACCATTTGATAAATAAATTTTATGAGAAGAATTATCAGATGAATTATTTGAAAAATTATTTTGAATTGTTTTACTTTTATCTTTAGAAGAAGAATCATTGTTTTCTACATTATTATTTTGAGAAGAATTATAATATTTATTTATAGTATTAACAATATAAGCTCCTTTATTTTCTAATAGATCATCAAGAGCACACATATTTGTGTTATCTGCTAAAGTATACACACACACACACACACACACACACACATATTTTACTTTGATGACTTTTTTGAATTTTTGAATAAAAATACATTAATCTAGATCATTATCCAATCGCATAAATTATATTAATGAGCAACTTCTTTATTTTTATTTTTAATAATGTTTCTATTAGATGAAGAAGGTTTATCATTCAATTGTATTTTAATAATGACCAAGTCATTTTTTAGAATTTGAATGACTTTTAAATTTTTTGTATTATCTAAATTTAGACATGTAGAAGACTTATCTTAAAATTCAATATGTTTAAGCCTCTTTTTATACTCAATGTAGATTGTTAAAGTTTTATCATATTCCATAATGTCTCTATCCTCTAAGGTCATTTTATACTTCAAAGGTAAAGCATTACAAAAGTAAAGTCTACATAAGTTTTTAGAAGTTCTAATATCATGAAAAAAAAAATAATATAACTTAGTAAATCTAGTAATGAAATGCTATATAGTTTTACTTGGATTAAAAAAAAAAATTATAAAATCATTGACTAAATCTAGATCTTTTTTAGCTTTTCCAAAAGCTAATTCTAATCAATCTTCTATATATTTCTAAGTGTTGATAACTTTAGTAGGTAAACTAACAAAATATTGATAAACATTCCATGCAAGTGTTTAAATAAAAAAATTTAAACAAATATTTTCACTTGTTATATCAAGAGTAGCACAAACTCACTTAAATGCATCTAAATGGTCTTTCCAAGATTATTTAGAAGATCTAAAAAAAATTAGTATATTTGATCCTTGTAGTGAAGGTAACTTACCTAGATGATTATCAATGTTAAATATATTTCCAAAAATCCATAGATTTAAATTCATTTGTTATGCTTTACCTTTAAAAATAGCTTCATCTTTAGTGAGATCATCCTGATCTCTATTATCTTATAAAACTGAAATCATATCCTATATCCTCTATTCTACTTGATCTTCCATTAGAAGTTTTAGCAATTTATTCTATTCAAATTGGTTGATTTTTTTGAATTTGATTATCTTGATTTAAATGTAAATTTATATCAATAGGTTTAGAGGGCATAACTAAATCATAAAATATAAAATAATTAGAAAGAAAATAAGTTATAGATCTAAGATTAATAGCTAAAACTTTCACTCTATCCTTTTGAATTTATCTATTTATATTTAAAATGTCTTGTTGAATCTCATGAGTAAGATTAGAATACCAATCAATTTCAAATTATATAATTTTTTATTCTTCAATTATGACTTGTATGACATGTTGAATATTATGAGAGTGATTATTTCATGCATAATAAGTTAAATTAAAAATAACATCAACTTGATCATCAATAATATCAATTCTAGGTTGGATAATAGGAGGCTATTCTCCAAATACCATGAATAAGAAGAAAAATATAGCTTCAAATAAATAAGATTTATAAATGATATCTCCAATGGAGTTACCAAATTTATTGATGATAATTTTTTTTTGGTCAAGTAATCAACCCTTTCAGTTATCATGAAAGTTAAATTAGAACCATACCAGTCTAATAGTAAGGTTTTAAAAGTTTAATTATGATTCTAAATATGTAAAAAAAAAAATGTTTTGAAAAATAATAAATAGTCTATTGACTATAACATATTTCATTATAATTTTTAAAAACCACTTATCAAATAATGAATCAATTTAGATATGAATATGAAATCTATCCTATCTAACAAAAAAATCCTATGAATAAGACAATCTCTTTAAAAAAAAAGTCTGATTCAATAATATAATATATTCTCAAAGTAATATCTTGCTTTACTATAATAACTTTCGAATAACACAAATAATAAACTAAAATTATAAAGGTGAAATAGAATTAAGATAAATCAACTATGAATAGATCTTCTATAAGTAACCAAGCATAACTTAACAAATAAAGAAAATAAATAAAATAGTAACCAACTTTATAAAAGATAACAAACTTGTTAAGAAAATGTAAAAAGTATTAAATCTAAATTAAATTAGAACATAAACAAAACTAATCTAAAACTTAACTAAACTAAGAAACTAAAGTAACTAAAGAAATAAAACTAATTTAAGAAACATAACTTAAAATAAAATTAGAAATAAATAGTAAATTAAATTTAAAAATATAAAAAAAATAAGATCAATTAGATATTATTAAACTGAAATTAAATTATAAGTCAAAGTCAAAATAAAATACAATATAAAAAAAATATTTGATTCTCAACAAAAAGAGTCATCTTAGCAAAATAAATTAATTTTATTTAAAAAACCAATATATTCTTTATAAAATATCTTGAAATGATAACTTTTACAATCAATTAGATCAATGAAATATCATAAATAATAATTTTTTCATCATTATTCATGTTGAATATTCAAATTTTTCACATAAAATTATGAGAAATAATCATCAAAAGATGTTAAACTTGATAAATTTTAGATAATCTATTATAAATGATAATATAAAAATGGATATATCTATGTTGGCTAAGCAATATACTCAACTATTAGAGAAAGTACCATTGATCTATCTACAAAAGTCATGTTATCTCAAAAAATTTGTAGAAAAAAAAGATAAATAATTAACTTTACAATCTAAAAATCTTCAATACATGTGTTGTTCATTCCCTTTAAATGAATACTTGGTCTCCTTTAATTAGTTACTTATTAACTTAAATAATTGATTCTTACAAGTTAATTAATATTAATATTTATCAGTTAAAATTTATTTAAGATTTAAAAGTCTTAAGATATCAATTATTTGAATATAGATCAAGTATTTCATAATAAATGGGAACTCTTTAATCAATTAATAATAAATAGAATAATATATTTCAATAAATAATAAAGTAATTTTGATGTCAAATGAATTTTTTATCTATATAAATTTCATAATACATATAATCAAAATACTTAGGCATATATATATCAAAATTTAAAAGTTTTCTATACTTCCAAAATATTATAACCAAAGTATCAAAATCTAAAATATACTTAAGTCTTATCAATTTAAAAGTTTAATTTTGAAATGAAAATGTATAATTATGATGATCAATAGTTATTAGAATCATATGGAACCTCAATTATAAGTTCATTTTTTTTATTAAAACACTAATTATATTCCATTTCAATTCTATAAAATTGAACTAGCTTAGTTCTAGAATCACTTTCAAAATCATTTACCTCCAACTTAACCCTCTTCACAACTATGATTTATATTAGAGTATCTGATTCATCCTAACTGATTGAACATTTTTTTGAAGTAGTTAGATGTATGATATGCAGTGCTTTTTTAGACTTAGCTTCTGACACCCTATAATAGACATTTTTTGAGATGGTTTAGGCTCACTAGAATAAGATGACAAGATAAGATTTATAAAAAAAATATATGAGATATCTCATTATCTAGCTATGTTAGTTCATTAACATTATTGACTTTTTATTGGTTGGGTGACTAAATAGATAATTGAATTGAATTATTCTACAACTGATGGGAAGAGCTAATATGGGAATGGGATCTAGTTCCAAATATATGGCCATAAAAACTTATACTATCCATATAGTTTTTAAGATTAAAAGATAGATTATTCAATACATTCTAAAAATTAGGGTCAGTGGCATCAAATTGAATAGAGATTTTGGCCCCTCTACTGACATGTGTAGGGATAAACTGTTTGTCCTTAAAATCCTCTCTATAAAATTACTTATTTGATGTTTGATTCATCCTAATAGAATTTTTATTCCTTTCACAACCTTGCTATCATTATCCCTACTTAAACCTAATTGGTCCCGGCTTGACATCCTATATACAGTTTAAAATATATATTAAAAATTTATTTATTATATGACTAAACTAAAAGAATGTATATATCATCTAGAATAACAATTGTATTTCAATATATCAAACCACCAATCACCTATAAAATTTACATCTATCAACAAAATGATCATTCAACTATCCACTAATTGATATAAAATTATTCATATTGAAAACTTTTGACTGTGTCAAATATAACCATAATATTTCAACTTAAAACTTTAATAATAAAATTATATACTAATAATTTTATTTTTAATATACTTTGTCATATTTTTTTGCATTTTGTTCTCACTACCAACTACACAGATTTCTCAAACTAGAACATTAAATCCATAATATTAAAAAAAAATCAACAAAATTTTCATTATATAAACTGTATGTACTTTCTAAATTGGTATAGAATCTAAAACCTTTAAAAATTCATATCAATAGAAACCATTGAATATTATAAATCTTTAACAAGGTTATTATTTTTCTAAAATAATACTTCAAAACATTAGAAAATAACTTATCTAAGTTTTTCTTAAATTGCCAACCATTTCTAACCACTCTTTACATATTCATGACTTTGAAATAAAACCCAAAAAATTACATTTTGGAGAATCATATATATTTCATGCCATTTCATTTTGTATGTCAAAATTTTAACAAAATAATATACTCAAAATTTTACGAGAAACCATTTCTAAAAAATTATATTTTCAATCACTTTGAAACCATGCAGTTATGAAACTATTACTAAAATACCATAACAAACCCATTATTCAAACTAATCAAAATTTATAACTCAATCATTTATGAAAATATAAATTCAAAATTAAACTGAGATACCCAAAATAATCACTGTAAAAAGCCATCAAAAACTCAAAATTGAAATATGCATACCCACAAAATAATCTCCATTATATTCTTAGACATAGTTCAAATATACTATATTTCCATAAAAATGACTAAGTAGAGCTTCTCCTTCAAAAAACCATGTATTTATAAAACTATAGTTTCAAAATACAAACTTATACGAGTAAAAATTACCACTATAATAAAATAATCAATAAATTTGAAGACCCAAAATTAAATATCACATATTCAAAAAATCTTCAACATTCATTTTTAGAATACTATGCTAAATTGACAATCATAGTAATTCATCAACTATTAAGATAAATATATTTATATAAAACCTAAATCCATTTTATCATCACAAATATGACAACCTAGAAAATTGTTTTCCAAACTTTCAACTTTCCTTGTTCTGAAAACCATTTATTTATCTCTGTGAAAATTAGTGACAAAGAAATAACCATAATTACCCTCTTCATATTTATCCATTTTCATAAATGGTGTTTCTATCTACATTTTCTTGCAATTTCCCATCTACAATTTTTTGTCTACAACTTTCCAACTTTATCTCGATAGAGTGTCACTTCTATAGGTGAGCTTTGAAAAATAGCTAACCAAATGAAAAACAAGGCTATTTTTTACCAAAGATATATGTATTATCTACCTGTGCCTATGTACATGCATGTTATTAGCTTATCAAATCAAGAAAAATAATTAGCAGATTGCTAACTCATTTAGCAATGTCTTCAAATTTAGTCATGACCAAATTCTCACAAACCCTAGATAACTTGCATTATTCTAAGAATGTACAAATCTCATTAATTTCCTTCAAACTTCTTATGATCTCATTGAGATCTTAAAGCATCTACCCTACTTCGTATTTACTCCAACCTACCAACTTGCCATTTAAACCATATTAACATGAGCCTCGAGATTGAGCAAACAATGAGTTAAGTTCAAATTAATCTTTGAAATCACACAATCACCTTAAGCCATAAAACTTTTGTGTCTTGATTTAATAACATATGGTTCAAATTCTCGATAAAACCTGGTTTTTATCTTATCAAATAAAAAACATAAACCTAATTCAAATTAACCTTCAAAATCAAAAAGCACCCTAAGACAATTAGAGTTTTAAAACAAGGTCCACCACCTTTGATGAGTATTTACGATAAGATAGTATTTAGTTTTATAATCATAGGACCTCTTAGGATAATTAATTGTCCCAATAGCTTAGGTTTAATGTTATATCAAATTCATTTAAATCCTATCTCATATAATATCATTATTAATCATGATAAATCCATATATATTGCAATTAAACTCTAAACAAAACTAAAAGAAAAAAATTATAACAAGCTCATAATATCTTTCAATTCTGATAAAATCATATGGAACATTTATTTTTCAAACTAAAAATATTGAAGTAAACAATACAAGTGAGCAAATTGATCAATTCTGTCAACTAAACCCTCATGGCTGAAAACAAACATTGATAATGATATTATTTATATGCAAATTTTATTCATTCAGCCTTAAATACTTTTCAAAACCACTTTAATATAGATATGAATTCATAAAAAAAAAAATATTACCAAATCATTCAATTAAAAATATGTGCATTCATAAGACTACTAATTGTTTTAGGTCCCTGACTGTAGTTTTATATTTTATGACTAGGTCATCTCTATGGAAAATAGGAGTATAAATTTTCATAACATTGCAAGGATATAAAAAATAAGAATCACATAATCTTAAGTGGTTTTGAATATGTTTAAGATCCAAATATTTCAATTTTATACTTATTTTTTATGATGTATTGCAACGTTGAAATTTAGATAATATGTAATACCAAAACTTAAGTGGCTTTTAACATTTTTAAGATCTAAAGATTCAAACTTTATGCACATTTCTCATAATGCATCACAACTTTAAAATTTAAATGATACGTAATACTGAAGCTTAAGTAGTTTTAAATGTGTTTAAGATCTAAAAATTAAGTGGTTTTAAATGTATTTCTCATAATGCATCACATCTTTAAAATCAGAATGATATGCAATACCAAAGATTAAATGGTTTTAAACATGTTTAAGATTCAATGATTTGAACTTTATATGTATTTATCATGATGTATCACAACTTTAAAATTTGAATGATAAGTAATACCCAAGTTTAAGTAGTTTTGAATATATTTAATATCCAAGATTTAAAATTTATGTATGTTTCTCATGATACATCACAAATTTAAAATTTGAATGATATGTAATACTGAAGCTTAAATAGTTTTGAAAGTGTTTAAGATCTAAAGATTCAAATTTTATACACATTTCTCATCATGCATCACAACTTTAAAATTTAAATGATATGTAATACCAAATATTTAAAGGTATTAAACATCTATAAGATCTAAATATTTGAAATTTATGTGCATTTATCATGATGCATCATAACTTTAAAATTTTAATGATATGTAATACCAAAGTTTAAGTAGTTTTGAAAGTGTTTAAGATTCAAAGATTTAAATTCTATACATATTTTTTTATGATACATCATAAATTTAAAATTTGAATGATATGTAATACCAAAGCTTAAGTGTTTTATAGTGTCTTTAAGATCCATATATTCAAACAATATGCATATTTCTCATGATGTATCATAACTTTAAAATTTGAATAATATATAATACCAAAGATTAAGTAGTTTTAAATATGTTTAAGACCCAAATATTTAAATTTTATGCACTTCTATCATGATGCATTGTAACTTTAAAATTTGATTGACATGTAATATTGAAGCTTAAGTATTTTAAATATGTTTAAGATCTAAATATTTAAAATTTATCAAAAATTCTCATTATCCATCATAACTTTGAAATTTGAATGATATGTAATATTGAATCTTCAAGTGGTTTTGAATGTGTATAAGATGCAAAGATTCAAACTTTACACATTTATCATGATGCATTTTAACTTTAAAATTTGAATGACATGTTATACCAAAGCTTAAACAATTTTAAACATGTCTAAGATCCAAAGTTCTAAATTTTATGAACATTTTTTTGTGATACATCACAGCTTTAAAATTTAAATGATAATACCAAAGTTTAAGTGGTTTTTAATATGTTTAAGATCCAAAGATTTAAATTTTATGAGAATTTATTATGATGCATTGAAACTTTGAAATTTGAATGATATATAATATCAAAGCTTAAGCAATTTCAAATGTATTTGAGATCTACAACTTCAAACTTTTTGCACATTTATCATGAGTCACAAATTTAAAATTTGAATGATATGTAATATCAAAACTTAAGTGGTTTTGAACATGTTTAAGATCTAAATGTTTAAAATTTATATGTATTTCTCAAGATGCATCACAACTTAAAAATTTGAATGATATGTAATACCAAAATTTAAGTGATTTTGAAAGTGTTTAATATCCAAATATTTAAAATTTATACATATTTCTCATAATGCATCATAATTTTAAAATTTTAATGATATGTAATACTCAAACATAAATAATTTTGAATGTGTTTAAGATCTAAATATTCAAACTTTATGCATATTTTTTATGATGCACTGTAACTTTTAAATTTGAATGATATGAAATACCAAAACTTAAATAGTTTTAAACATGTTTAAAATCTAAAGATTTAAAATTTATGCATGATTCTCATGATGCATCACAACTTTGAATTTTGAATAATATGTAATACTTAAGTTTAAGTAGTTTTGAACATATTTAAGATCTAAAGATTCAAATTTTATGCACATTTATCATGATGCATCATAAGTTTTAAATTTGAATTTATGATTTAAATATTCAAATTTTATGCACATTTTTCATGATACATTGTAACTTTGAAATTTTGAACATGTTTAAGATTCAGAGATTCAAATTTTATGCATTTATATCATGATGCATCACAACTTTAAATTTTTAATGTATGTAATATCAAAGCTTAAGCTATTTTGAACATATTTAAGATCCAAATATTCAAATATTATACACATTAAGTGAGATATTATTTCCATAATCCATTGGTTAGTTTGTGAATTTTTTAGAAAAAACTATGTTGTAGTTTTTTATCGATGTTTTGGTTCACACTCCATGTACCATGGTTCATAGAGTGTGAACTAAAATGTTAGTAGAAAAACTACAATATAATTTTTTATAGAAAATTCACTAACTAATTATATACATTTTTTATGATACATCATAAATTTTAAATTTGAATGATATGTAATGTTGAAGCTTAAGTAGTTTTGAATTAGGTTAAGATTCAAATATTTGAATTTTATGTGCAATTCTCTTGATGCATAATAACTTTGAAATTTGAATGATATGTAAAACCAAACTATAAATGATTTTGAAAGTGTTTAAGATCAAAAAATTTAAACATTATGTAAATTTATTATTGTCTCAACTTTGAAATGTGAATGATATGTAATACCAAATATTAAGTAGTTTTAAATGTGTTTAAGATCTAAAGATTCAAAATTTATGTGCATTTATCATGCTGCATTACAACTTTGAAATTTTAAAGATATATAATACTAAAGTTTGATTAATTTTAAACATGTTTAAGATCTGAAATTTTAAATTTTATATCCATTTTTCATGATGCATCTCAACTTTAAAATTTTAATGATAGGTAATATTGAAGCTTAATTAGTTTTGAATGTGTTTAACATTTAAAAAGTCAAATTTTATACACATTTTTTATGATACATCATGACTTTGAAATTTAATTGATATGTAAACCCAAAAGTTAAATGGTTTTGAATATATTTAAGATCTAAATATTTAAATATTATACATATTTATCATGATGTATTGTAACTTTAAAATTTGAATGATATGTAATATCAAATTTTAAGTAATTTTGAATGTGTTTAAGTTCTAAAAATTTAAAATTTAAGCACATTTTTTATGATACATCATAACTTTAAAATTTGAATAATATGTAATACCAATGTTTAAGATCCAAAAATTTGAACTATATGTGTATTTTTTATTATATATTACAAGATTTAAATTTGAATGATATGTAATACCAAAACTTAAATAGTTTTTAATTTATTTAATATCAAAAGATTCACGTTGTCTGCATATTTTTTATGTTGCATCACAACATTTAAATTTAAATTATATGTAATATCAAAGTTTAAGCTATTTTGAACATGTTTAAAATCTAAAAATTTGAATTTTATGCACGTTTCTTATGATGCATTGTAACTTTGAAATTTGAATGATCTGTAATATCGAAGCTTGAACAATTTTGAAAGTGTTTAAGTTTTAAAGATTTAAACTTTATGCATGTTTCTCATGATGTATCGTAACTTTGAAATTTAAATGAGATGTTATACCAAAGCTTAAGTGATTTTGAATATGTTTAAGATATAAATATTTAAACTTTATGCATCTTTATCATAATGTATCACAACTTAAAAATTTAAATGATATGTAATACCAAAGCTTAAGTGATTTTGAATATGTATAGTATCCAAGGATTTAAAATTTATATGCATTTCTTGTGTTGCATTATAAATTTAAAATTTAAATGATATGTAATACCAAAGCTTAAATAATTTTGAATATGTTTAAGAATCAAGTTTTAAATTTTATACATTTATTATGATGTATTACAATTTTAAAATTTGAATGATATGTAATACCAAAATTTAAATAGTTTTTAAAATATTTAGAATCCAAAGATTTGAACTTTATGCATATATCTCATGATGCATCATAAATTTTAAATTTGATTGATATATAATACTAAAGCTTAAGTAATTTTTAAAGTGTTTAAAATTAAAAAATTTGAAGTTTTTATATATTTATCATGATGCATCACAATATTAAAATTTGAATGATATGTAATACATAAGTTTAAGTAGTTTTGAATGTGTTTAATATCTAAAAATTTAAACTTTATACATATTTTTTATGATGCATTGTAACTTTAAAATTTGAATGATATATAATATTAAAGCTGAAATAGTTTTGAATGTATTTAAGATCTAAAAATTTTAAGTTTATAGATATTTTTAATAATGTATCATAACTTTGAAATTTGAATGATATATAATATCAAAACATAAATAGTTTTGAACATGTTTAAGATCCAAAGATTCAATTTTTTTGCATATTTCTCATGACGAATCATAATTTTGAAATTTGAATGATATGTAATACCAAAGCTTAAGTAGTTTTGATAATATTTGAGATTCAAATATTCAAAATTTATGCACATTTCTCATGATGCATCGTAACTTTGAAATTTGAATGATATATAATACCCAAGCTTAATCAATTTTGAACATTTTTAAGATCTAAATATTTAAACTTTATGAGCATTTCTCATGATGTATCACAACTTTGAAATTTGAATGATATGTAATACCAAAGCTTGAGTAGTTTTAAACTTGTTTAAAATCTAAAGATTCAAATTTTATGTATGTTTCTCATAATGCATCGCAACTTTGAAATTTGAATGATATGTAATACTAAAGCTTAAATGGTTTTGAAAGTGTTTAAAATCTAAAAAATCAAATTTTATTTATGTTTCTCATGGTGCATCATAATTTTTAAATTTGAATGATATGTAATATTGAAGCTTAAGAAATTTTCAAGATGTTTAATATTTAAATATTCAAACTTTATGCATATTTATCATAATGTATTATAATTTTAAAATTTTAATGATATGTAATACCGAAGCTTAAATGATTTTAAATATATTTAAGATATAAAGATTTAAAATTTATGTGTATTTTTGATTAGGCATCACAACTTTAAAATTTGAATGATATGTAAAACTAAAGTTTAAGTGGTTTTGAATATGTTTAAAATTCAAAGATTTAAAATTTATTCACATTTCTCATGATGTATTACATATTTAAAATTTAAATGATATTTAATAATGAAGCTTAAGTAGTTTTGAAGGTGCTTAAGATTCAAAGATTCTAACTTTATGCACATTTATCATGATGCATCATAACATTAAAATTTGAATGTTATGTAATACTGAAGCTTAAAGTAGTTTTTAATATGTTTGAAATCTAAACGTTTAAACTTTATATGCTTTTGTCATCATGGATAACAACTTTGAAATTTGAATGATATGTAATACCAAATCTTAAATAGTTTTGAATGTGTTTCAGATTTTAATATTTTAACTTTATATGCATTTATTATAATGTATCACAACTTTAAAATTTAAATGATATATAATACCAAATTTTAAGTGGTTTTGAATATGTTTAAGATCAAAAAATTTAAATTTTATGTATTTTTTTAATAATCTATTACAACTTTGAAATTTGAATGATATGTAATACCGAAACTTGAGTGGTTTTGAATGTGTTTAAAATCCAAAAAATTAAACTTTATGTACAATTATCATTATGCCTTACAACTTTAAAATTTTAATGATATATAGTATCTAAGTTTAAGCCATTTTGAATGTATTAAAAAACTAAACATTCAAACTTTAGGTTCATTACTCATAATGCATTACAACTTTGAATTTTTAATTATATGTAATACTGAAGTTTAAATAGTGTTGAATGTGTTTAACATTTAAATAATTAAATTTTATGAATATTTATCATAATACATCATAATATTAAAATTTGAATTATATGTAATACTGAAGCTTAGGTACTTTTGAATGTGTTTAAGATACAAAGATTTAAACTTTATATGCATTTAACATGATGCATCTTAAATTTGAAACTTGAGTGATATCCAATACTGAAGCTTAAATAGTTTTGAATATGTTTAAGATCTAAATATTCAAACTTTGTGTGTTTCTCGTGATGCATTTCAACTTTGAAATTTAAATGATATACAAGCTCAAGCAATTTTAAAAGTATTTAAGATCAAAAGATTTAAATTTTATGTGCATTTCTTAAGATGCCTTATAACTTTGAAATTTGAATGATATGTAATACTAAAACTTAAGTTGTTTTAGACATGTTTAAGATTTAAAGATTTAAATTTTATTTAGATTTCACACGATCTATCATAACTTTGAAAATTAAATGATATAGAGTACCAAAGATTAAATAGTTTTGAACATGTTTAAGAATAAAAGATTCAAACTTTATGCATATTTATTATAATGCATCACAAATCTAAAAGTTGAATGATAAGTAGTATTTTAGCTTAAGTGGTTTTGAACATGTTTAAGATCCAAAGATTTAAAATTTAAGTATATTTATCATAATTGATCACAACTTTAAAATTTGTATGATATTTAATACCAAATCTTAAGCAATTTTGAATGTGTTGAAGATCTAAAGATTTAAATTTTATGTATATTTCTCAAGATGCATCACAAATTTTAAAATTTTAATGATATGTAATACCAGTGTTTTAGTAGTTTTAAACATATTTAAGATTTAGATTTTATGTATATTTTTTATGATACATCACAACTTTAAAATTTAAATAATATGTAATACCAAAGCTTAAGTAATTTTTAATGTGTTTAAGATCCAAAGATTTGAAATTTATGCATATTTTTCATGATGCATCATAACTTTAAAATTTTAATAATATGTAATACCAAGCTTAAGTAGTTTTACATGTGTTTAAGATCCAAAAATTCAAATTTTAAGCAGACTTCTCATGATACATCACAACTTTAAAATTTGAATGGTATGTAATACTGAAGTTTAAGCAGTTTTGAATATGTTTAAGATCCAAATAGTCAAATATTATGTAATTTTCTCATGATACATTATAACTTTGAAATTTGAATGATATGTAATATTGAAGCTTAAGCATTTTAAATTTGTTTAGAATCTAAATATTTGAAATTTATGTATATTTCTAATGATGCATCGAAACATTGAAATTTGAATGATATGTAATATCGATGTTATGTGGTTTTAAAAAAAATTAAAATCCAAAGATTTAAACTTTATACATATTTCTTATGATGCATTTTAACTTTGAAATTTGAATAATATGTAATACTTAAGCTTAAATAATTTTAAATATATCTAAGATCTAAAGATTTAAATTTTATGCACATTTTTTGTGACACATCGCAACTTTTAAATTTAAATCATATGTAATATAAAAGTTTAAGTGGCTTTGAACATGTTTAAGATCTAAATATTTGAAATTTTTATTAATTTATTATGATGCATCACAATTTTGAAATTTGAATGATATATAATTTCAAAACTTAAGCAGTTTTAAATGTGTTTGAGATCAAAATATTTTTATTTTATTCATATTTTTTATGATGCATCATAAATTTGAAATTTGAATGATATGTAATATCAAAGCTTAAGTAGTTTTAAATGTGTTTAAGATACAAAGATTCAGATTTTATGTATGTTTCTCATGATGCATTACATCTTTGAAATTTGAATGATATGTAATACCAAAATTGAAATGATTGTGAAAGTGTTTAATATTTAAAAATTTAAACTTTATGCATATTTATCATGATACATCATAACTTTAAAATTTTAATGATATATAATAATGAAATTTAGACAGTTTTGAATGTGTTTAAGATCTAAAGATTCAAACTTTATATATATTTCTCATATGCATCATGACTTTTAAATTTGAATGATATATAATAGTAAAATTTAAGTAGATTTGAATGTGTTTAAGATCTAAAGATTCAAATTTTATGCACATTTCCCACAATACATCATAATTTTAAAATTTGAATGATATGTAATATTGAAACTTAATTAATTTTGAGCATGTTTAAGATCTAAAAATTTAAATTTTATTTAAGTTTTTCATTATGCATCATAATTTTTAAATTTAAATATGTAATACTAAAACTTAAGTAGTTTTAAACGTGTTTAAAATCTAAAGATTCAAATTTTATACATATTTCTCATGATTCATCACAATTTTAAAATTTGAATGATATGCAATACCCAAACTTAAATGATTTTATATCTATTTAATATCTAATAATTTTAAGTTTATGAATATTTGATGCATTACAATTTTAAAATTTGAATGATATGCAATATCAAAATTTAAGAAATTTTGATCATATTTAAGATCCAAAGATTTGAAATTTATACATATCTATCATGATGTATTGAAATTTTAAAATTTAAATGATATGTAATATTGAATATTCAGCACTTATTTTGAATATGTTTAAGATCTAAAGATTAAAACTTTATACGCATTTTTCAGGATGCATCATAACTTTTAAATTTAAATTATATGTAATCTCAAAGATTAATTAGTTTAAAACATGTTTAAAATCTAAATATTTGAAGTTTATTTTTATTTCTCTTGATGTATCAAAATTTTAAAATTTGAATGATATGTAATATCGAAACTCAAGTGATTTTAAATGTGTTTAAGATCAAAAAATTTAATTTTATGCAATTTTATTATAATGCATCACAACTTTTAAATTTAAATAATATGTATTACCAAAGATTAAGTGGATTTTAATGTGTTTAAGAACCAAAGATTTAAACTTTATGTGCATTTTCATGATGCATCACAACTTTGAAATTTGAATGATATGTAATATCAAAGTTTAATTAGTTTTAAACATATTTAAGATTAAATTTTTTTAACTTTATGCCAATTTCTCATGATGTATCATAAATTTGAAATTTAAATGATATGTAATATCAAAGCTTAAGTGGTTTTGAATGTGTTTAAGATCTCAAAATTTGAATTTTATGTATGTTTTTCATGATACATCACAACTTTGAAATTTAAAACATATGTATTACCAAAACTTAACTAGTTTTGAATGTTTTTAAGATCTAAAGATTCAAACTTTATATGTATTTATCATGATGCATTACAAATTTAAAATTTTAAAGACATATAATACTAAAACCTAAGCATTTTTAAATATGTTTAAGATCTAAACATTTGAAATTTATGCATGTTTCTCATGATGCATCACAACATAGAAATTTGAATGATATATAATACCGAAGATTATGTGGTTTTGAACATATTTAATATCTAAATATTTCAACTATATGTGCATTTATCATGATGTATTACAACTTTAAAAATTGAATAAAATATAATACTTAAATGTAAATCATTTTGAATGTATTTAAGATTCAAAGATTTGAATTTTAAGTGCATTTATTATGTTACATCGCAAATTTTAAATTTAAATTATTTGTAATACCAGAGTTTAAGTGGTTTTGAATGTGTTTAAGATTCAAAGATTTGAATATTATTCATGTTTATCATGATACATCATAAATTTAAAATTTGAATGATATATAATAGTGAAGGTTAAGTGGTTTTGAAAGTATTTAATATTTAAAAATTTAAAATTTATGCATGTTTTTCATGATGCATCATAACTTTAAAATTTAAATTATATGTAATAATAAAACTTAAGTGGTTTTAGATGTGTTTAAGATCTAAATATTCAAAATTTATGCATGTTACTCAGATGCATCATAAATTTAAAATTTTAATGATATAAATACTAAAACTTAAGGTGTTTAAGATGTAAAGATTCAAACATTGTGCACAATTCTCATGATCCATGACAACTTTGAAGTTTGAATTGTATCAAAGCTTAAGTAGTTTTAACATATTTAAGATCCAAAAATTCAAATTTTATAGGCATTTTTTATGATGTATCAGAATTTTAAAATTTGAATGATATATAATACTAAAGTTTAAGTGGTTTTTAACATGTTTAAGATACAAAGATTCAAATTTTATATACATTTATTATGATACATCACAATTTTAAAATTTGAATGATATGTAATACCAGAATTTAAGTAGTTTTGAAAGTGTTTAAGATCTAAAGATTCAAATTTTTATAAATTTTTCATGATGCATCACAAATTTGAAATTTGAATCATATGTAATACCAAAGATTAAGTAATTTTAAAGGTGTTTAAGATCTAAAGATTCAAACTTTATATTATTTATCATGATGCATCAAAACTTTAAAATTTGAATGATATGTAATACCTAAGCTTAAGTAGTTTTGAATGTGTTTAAAATTTAAATATTCAAATTTTATGTACATTTTTCTTGATGCATCATAACATTGAAATTTGAATGATATGTAATACTATAGCTTAAACAGTTTTTAATGTGTGTAAGATTCAAATATGCAAACTTAATCTGTGTTTCTCTTGATGCATCATAATTTTTAAATTTTAATGATATGTAATATTGAAGCTTAAGTAATTTTAAATATGTTTAATGTCTAAAGATTTAAACTTTATGCACATTTCTCATGATGCAACACAACTTTGAAATTTTAATGATATGTAATATTGAGCTTAAACAATTTTGAACATGTTTAAGATCTAAATATTTGAACTTTACGAATATTTTTCATGATGCATTACAAATTTCAAATTTGAATAATATATATAACTAAAGCTTAATATGTTTTAAATGTATTTAAGATCTAAGTATTTGAACTTTATACACATTTCATATGATGCATCATAACTTTAAAATCTGAATGATATGTCATACTGAAGTTTAAGTAGGTTTAAACATATGTAATATATAAATATTTAAATTATATGTGCATTTCTCATGATGAATTAAAACTTTAAAATTTGAATGATATGTAATACTGAAACTTAAGTGGTTTTAAATGTGTTTAAGATCTAAAGATTCAAATTTTGTGTATTTTTCATGTTGTATCACAATTTTTAAATTTGAATTATATGTAATACCAAAGATTAAGTGGTTTTGAATGTGTTTAAGATCCAAAAATTTAAATTTTATGTATTTTCTCATAATACATCACAACTTTAAAATTTTAATGATATATAATATGGAAGATTAAACAGTTTTAAAAATATTTAATAACCATAAATTTGAAATTTATACTTGTTTCTCATGATGCATCACAACTTTGAAATTTAAATGATATGTAATACTAACACTTAAGTAATTTTGGACATGTTTAAGATCTAAAGATTCAAATTTTATGAATGTTTTTCATAATGTATCATAACTTTAAAATTTGAATGATATGTAATACCAAATTTTAAGTAGTTTTGAAAGTGTTTAACATCTAAAAATTCTAACATTGTGCATATTTCTCATTATTTATTACAACTTTTAAATTTGAATGATATGTAATACCAAAGTTTAAGTAGTTTTTACCATGTTTAATATCTAAAGATTCAAACTTATATATATTTTTCATGATGCATCAAAAATTTAAAATTTAAATGATATATAATACTAAAGCTTAAACAGTTTTAAACATATTTAATATCTAAAGATTCAAATTTTATGCACATTTATTATGATGCATCAACACTTTGATATTTGAATGATATGTAACTAAAGTTTAAAAAGTTTTGAAAGTGTTTAAGATCTAAAGATTTAAACTTTATGTGCATTTCTCATAATACATTACAAATTTAAAATTTGAATCATATATAATACCAAATCTTAACTAGTTTTGAAGGTGTTTAAGATCTAAAGATTCAAACCTTATGCATATTTATTATGATGTATAGCAACTTTAAAATTTAAATGATATGTAATATTGAAGATTAAATAGTTTTAATCATGTTTAAGATCTAAAAATTCAAATTTTATATGTATTTATCATGATGCATCATAACTTTGAAATTTGAATTATATATAATACCAAAGCTTAAGCATTTTTTAATGTGTTTAAGATCTAAACATTAAAACTTTATGCATATTTCTCATGATGCATCACAACTTTGAAATTTGAATGATATGTAATATCAAAGATTAAGTAATTTTGAATGTGTTTAAGATCTAGAGATTTGAATTATATATATGTTTTTTATGATGCACCACAACCTTAAAATTTGAATATATAATACTGAAGCTTAAGCAATTTTGAAAGTGTTTAAGAGCTAAAAATTCATACTTTATGTGTGTTTTTAATGATTTATTACAACTTTAAAATTTGATTGATCTGTGCTACTAAAGCTTAAACAATTTTGAGCTATTTTAAGATTTAAAAATTTGAATTTTATATGTATTTTTAATAATCCCTAACAATTTTGAAATTTGAATATGTAATACCAATGTTTAAGTATTTTTAAACATGTTTATGATCTTAAGATTGAAATTTTATGCATGTTTCTCATAATGTATCACAACTTTGAAATTTGAATGATATATAATACCAAATCTTAAGTGATTTTAAACATGATTAAGATCTAAGGATTTGAATTTTATGCATGTTTCTCATATTACATCACAAATTTGAAATTTGAATGATAAATATCAAAGCTTAAGTAATTTTGAACATGTTTAAGATCTAAATATTAAAACTTTATGTATTTTTTTAATGATGTACACAAAATATTAAAACTTTATGTGTTTTTCTAATGATGCATCATAAATTTAAAATTTTAATGATATGTAATACCAAAGATTAATCTAGTTTCAACATGTTTAAGATCCAAATATTGAAATTTTATACATGTTTCTCATGATGCATCACAACTTTGAAATTTAAAAAATATGTAATATCAAAGCTTTAAAAGTTTTGAACATGTTTAAGATCCAAAAATTTAAACTTTATGCATATTTTTCATGATGCATTACAACTTTAAAATTTAAATGATACATAATAATAAAACTTAAATAGTTTGGATCATATTTAAGATCCAAAGATTTGATCTTTATGCCTATTTTTCATGATGCATCGTAACTTTAAAATTTAAATAATATATAATACCAAAGTTTAGGTGATTTTGAACATGTTTGAGATCCAAATATTCAAACTTTATGTAATATTGAAGCTTAGGTAGTTTTGAACATATTTAAAATATAAAAATTTAAATTTATGTGCACTTATCATAATGCATCGTGACTTAAAAATTTGAATGATGTAATATCAAAGCTTAAGTAGTTTTGAACATGTTTAAGATCTAAAGATTCAAATTTTATGCATGTTTCTCACAATGCATCATAAATTTGAAATTTGAATGATATAATATCAAATTCTAAATAGTTTTGAACAAGTTTAATTTCTAAAGATTTGAACTTTATATATGCTTTTCATAATGCATTATAACATTGAAACTTGAATGATGTAATATCAAAGCTTAAGTAATTTGAACATCTTTAAGATATGAAGATTTGAACTTTATGTCTATTTTTTATTATGAATTATAACTTTGAAATTTAAATGATATGTAATATTAAATCTTAAACAGTTTTGAATGTGTTTAAAATTTAAATATTTAAAATTATACATATTTCTCATGATGTATTGTAACATTGAAATTTAGATATTATATAATACCAAAGTTTAAGCAGTTTTGAATATGTTTAAGATCTAAATATTTGAACTTTATACACATTGCTTATGATGTATCACAAATTTAAAATTTGATTGATATATAATATTTAATTTTAAGCACTTTTGAACATAGTTAAGATTTAAAGATTTGAATGTTATGGATATTTTTCATAATGCATTGTAACTTTGAAATTTGAATGATATATAAGATCAAATCTTAAGCAGTTTTAAATGTGTTTAAGATTTAAATATTCAAACTTTAATCACATTTTTTATAATGTAGTTTAACTTTGAAATTTGAATAATATGTAATACTAAAGCTTAAGTAGTCTAAACATGTTTAGTTTGATATACATTAAGTCTTGTCAAAGTAGTGTGTATGGGAAGGAGTATTTAAAGAGTTAAAGTGATGACCAGACCTAGAATATCTTCATCATGACCATCAGTGTCTATATAGGCTCTTTAAAATGTAAATAAAGCAAAATAAAGGATCATAATCATGCAACACATACTGAGTTTGAAGGAACCCTTTATAGTACCCCTTTTTACATGGTATGTCTTGGAATTAAAAGGGTTTTAGGGGTCAAATGACCTAACCAAGGGTTATATTTTTGTATGGAATATCATTTTCACTTTGTGGTACTTATAAGATAATCAATTTGCTTGATAAAATGGGGGAGGTTCCCTCTATTTTGTCTTAGATAGAGGGCACTTCCCTTATGTACAAACCTACAATTTTAGAGAAAATGGGTGAGAAAGGTAAACCAGAAGCTATAGGAGCATCTCAAGAATGTGTGGAAAGTTGGAACACATATATAAAATCATAAGAGACTTAGAAATAAATCATGAAACTAAAGAAGGAGGTCTAAACCCTCAAGGTTGTAGTTAGGACTTTTAGGTAGGTTTTGGCCTAAAGCCCAAATGATAGGTCATTTTCATTTCCAATTGTGGGAAAGATTTAAAACCTATTAGAACATGTTTTTAGTATCATTACATAGCTTTTCCATCTATTTTTATGTAGGGGAAATCATAGAGAAGTTATTTTTGGACTTTAGAACAACCTAACCTACAAGAAATGAAGAATCAAGATCGATAGGCTAACTTAGAGTGCTCACATCTCCTTTAAGGGTTTGCATGGAATTCATGAAAGTTTAGAGAGGTTGATAGGGGCCTTTAAGATCATTCTTGTATAATTTGTTTAAAATTACAATGTCCAAAGTTCATGAACAAAGCTTAAGAGAAAAATGAGGTCAAAACCCTTACAAACCCTTCGATAAGGACCCAATTGACAAAATGAGGTTGGATGGATATCAAGATAGGCCAGAGTGATAATGAATGTTCTTGAAAATTTTATAATATCTCTCAGGCTACTCCCCATGCTTTTGGACTATACAAAATTATATGGATGGGGTACAAACTAGGGTTCCAAAATGATTTTGAAGATTAAAATCATATGAAGGGAAAGCTTAAGTCTTAATATAACTCCCCATGATAATTTCTTACTTCAGAACAACTTATAGGTGCCCTAATATATAGCTTCATCTTAGCTGGCCAAAACTGGCATAATGAGCATGATGTTGAGAAGTGTGAAAACTTCAAGTGGAAGTGATTTTAATTGTTCTTGATAACTCTAAGTCCATTTAGGGTATTAAAACATGTCATTAAATCCTTCCCATGGATTTTCATGGAAAATTGAATCCAATTTTGAGACCAAGTGTGAGGAGTGACTAAAAGAGGAGTTTTCTTAGAGTGCAAGCAATGATAGCTCATTTTTTGAAGATTATAGATGACTAGGAATACAAAAAATATATGGAGAGGAATGTATTAAATAATCACCCTTAATTCTAATCATCAAACCTATCCTTAATTAGTTTTATGATGTTTAAATAGGGATAAATCATGAAGGCAATTTTCTAAGATAGAATGAGAACTTATATGCCACATTTCAAAAGGTTCATGACTTGGGGAGACACTTTTGATTCCTAACCTTACATGGTTTTTAAAAAATATTATTATCATGCATATGTATCTCCTTTTCTCATCTTTACAAGTGTCCCTCTAACCTTTGGACTCCTCTTTTCCCACTTCTCTCTCAAATGTTATAAGTAGCTACCATTTTGGCCTTTGTAATATAGTACTACACCATGTATGATGAAGCCCTACTAGTTTTGACATTGTAATTTCCCTAGACAATAAATTCAATCTAGTTTGAGTTTATTTATTAGCTTTCCATAGTATGTGAAGAGATGTATAGTGAATGGTTAAGAGATATTCATCGGTCTTTACTTTATCTCAATCCTTCCATGTTTGATGCAAGCGATTACATGCCTATCAAGTCATATAAAGTGTTGTTAAGTGTATGGATCTATTCTTCAGTGTAAAAAGAAGCCTTTAGTATCTTCAACTAATCTATAGTTCCACTTACCTTGGATAGTCTTCATGTATGTCACCTTCATATTCAAATATTGATGTTAGTGAATTCTAAGAATCTTAGACTAATGTTGTATGCCTTGTCTCTTTGTGATAGAGTATGATAGTCTTGTGGTAAACATCTTGGTGTATCACCCCCTAAAATAGGTTTCATTTCATGAAAAACCTAACCCTTTTTCCCATAAGCAATTAGTGAGTATAGGTAAAATTATTTTAAGACACATTTAGGGAACTAGCCCTTAATTCTAGAGATTAATCTCACCAAATTAATTACCCAAAACAAGTGAGATGTCTCCATTATTCCACTTAGATGAGGAGAGTTGAGACATCTCCTCAAAGGGTACAAATCTAAGTGATAATTAAAACTTCTCATCACATCTTGCACAACCTATACAACTTCTTCCTTTTTATAGATAGACTTTATAACCTTTTTTAGGAATTTTCCTCATGTAT
This sequence comes from Torreya grandis, assembly GCA_037957365.1. Lineage (NCBI taxonomy): Eukaryota > Viridiplantae > Streptophyta > Pinopsida > Cupressales > Taxaceae > Torreya > Torreya grandis. The sequence continues at coordinate 1,490,132 of JARHVA010003759.1, forward strand.
GGTCTAATATAGATTAGTTTTGAAAAAATATTGACATTTCTCGATACCCTCTATCTTGTTCTCCATCTCTACAAATTATCTTGGTTAGAATCTACTTAGAAGCCACACACAGTTGCCTAAAATTATATTCCATCATATTGAATTAGTACATAACCTTCATAATATCTTAGCAGACATACTCTCCTATCAAATTACAAAATTTGGTTGAATTCCATGTGTTAAAATTCCTAGAGGTTGAGTTTGATTCTTGAAACCCTTATTCAGGGTTTATACTCATTATGTAAGCCTAAGAGAGTACAATTTTCTAAATTGAACTCCAAGATGAATTTCAATCCACTATGACTATTAATTATGTACTTCCTAACCCCTACACATCTTTTCCAATTATTGGATTCCACTTTTATTGCATTTGTTCAACTTTGGTTTCAAGTTCTTAACTTGACTATGTGTGTACACTCAACCTACCACAAGCTTTGAAAATATATATACAAGTAATATATATCTAAAATGAATGGAGACCTCACAATAACTTCTAAAATAATTGAAATAAACATCTTAAAAATATTTCATATGTTTTACTTTATCTTCCTTATAATCTTCTTCACCCATAAAATAGGGCATTTTAGTGTGCAACATTGAACCACTTAAAAAAAGTCCTTGAAACCATAAAAAAATACTTTAAAACATTTAGTAAATTTATATAAAACTCACCAAAGAAATAATTAATATTATAGGTATATCTTTACTAAATCTTTCTTTATTGATAAATCACATAAAATCATAATCCAATGCATATATGCAGGGGACTGTAATACACTTCTTGTAGAAATGAAGCATTCCATTCCTTGTTTATTGAGTCTTAAACCTTATTTTATTTTAATTCATCCTCACATAACTATCCCAAATCAAAAACTTATAAATTTTATATCACCTACAACTACTCTAACCACCTTTATACCTTCCAACAGTCACTAGCAAGCAAGTTTGTACATTGGCATAAATATCAAAGTTTACTCTCCATACATATGTGCATTAAGACCCATGTATAGACACATGGTGTTTTAAATTAGTCTCATTAACCATTTTTACATTTTAAGACTCTTTGAAATCCTCCCACAACACCTATACTAGACAAAATTATTCAAAAATTCAAATTATGAAAATTGGTAGGAAAGTGTGAATTTGAAATTCTAACCTACCCTAGGACTCTTAAAAACTTGGAGACCATTAAAAAGTGTGAAACAAGACTCATAATACCTCTTTAAACACCCTAAAAATTATAATTGATCATAAAAAAATCTAATTAAATCAAAATTACCTAGACAACACAAGTCAAGTAATGATGCTCCTGCATCATCCTATTGAGTTGTAAAAGAAACTTACCATGAAAGTTTACTCAGCTTGCATTGAATTCCTCATAAACATATCTCTCTCTCTTATTCATTATATATATGAAATGTCACATCCTCCTAGATCTCAAGGCCTATGAGTGACACATAAACCTCCTTGTTCTTTAACCAATGCCATCTTGATTCCTCTTTTGAGGTTACCTCTCTGAATGTTGATCTCTAACCGTATTATCTTCAACATCTTGGTGTTCTCCTATAACAAACCTACACATGGAACACACAAGTTAATAATATCCAACTCCTTCTTGTCTTATATAAAATTAATCTCTTGTACTTTCATGGTTATCTTTATTATTCTTGGGTCTAATGCTTGTTGCATTATTACTTGTTGTGTCATCTTCTTATCTAAAGTACCATTAAAATCTTTAATTACTTCCTTTATCTCTATTTGTTGTACATTTCACTACCCACAACAAACTCTCTCAACATGATAACTTATTAGCAAAGTTCTCTAAATACTTCATGTTCCTTATCAATGATAAGTGATAAGACAAGTCTATAAACATGCTTTCTAACTATTCATATAAGAATAATTAATCATGTTGGGCTAACTATAATAATTCCTTGATGCTTCTAGTTAATACCTTAAAATGATTCTCAACTACTGCATCCTTTTCTCTCTCTTCTTGTGGAAAATTCTACTACATCCTCCTCATCTTGGAACTTATTCTCAGTTGTCATACTCTTATCCTCAATGATTCAACTAATTTTTTTTGGCATGTTTTCCTTATCACCAAACATCATCCACTATTTGGAGTCTCATTCCATGATTGATTGTCTTTCAATGGTGTTAGTGTGTGTTTGTTTCATCCTTTACAATGGTGTAAGTGTTGGCCCTACCATCATGCATAACTCTCCTATCATACTACCATAGTCTACCAAGGATGATATGGCACACATCAATGGGAATTAGATCACATAAGATTCTATCCTTATAACCACCAATCTACAAATCTTCATATCATTGTGAATTCACTAGGACTTGATGACTATTTTGAATCCAAGAGACTTTGTATGGACTTGGATGCTTGTTACTTTCTAATTCTAGTTTAGCTACCATCATGGAAGACACAAGATTATCTGTACTACCATTATCAACTATGAATTTGGAAAAATTACCTTTGCTCTTGCACATGGTATTGAATAATTTCTTCCTTTGTGGTGGTTCTCTCTCTTCATCAACAAAATATCCCATATTTTAGGTTCTTCCACATAGTTTGGCAATGAATCTACACTCTCTTTTTCCTGTTGAACCACTTGGTTCCTACTTTAACTCTAAGAGCTTCCACTTTGAATGTCTTATGGGCACTCATATGACCTATGTCCTAAAAAATTGTTGAACTTAAAACACTTGCCAGTAAACCAACTATTGCCTTTTCCTATACCATATGATCTTCCACCTCTATATCCATAATCACTTCTACTAGATCAACTTGAAATCCCAAAATTGCTACCAACTTATTTGATTTAACTTTTTCATTGATTTGTATTTACCTGGATGTCCTCTTCCTTCTTTTTGACCTCTACTTCTATAGCTTCTACCACCTCTAACTCTATTTTGTTGACTTTGCCTTCTAGCAAACTTTTTCTCTGCCTTCAATGCAATTTGATAGGCCTCCTCTACTATTCATGGTGACAAAATGTTGATCTCATCTTGAATGATAAACTTTAGGCCATTGATGTACCTAGCAACCTTTTTTACATCCTACTTTATGTGTCTTACTTATAAAGTTAGAATGTATAATTCCTCTATGTACTCTTTCACCATCATTTTATTTTATCTCAAAAATTTTAGCCTCCTAAACAAGTGGGTCTAATATTATTTAGGCATGAATTTTCATTTCATCTTGGCCACCATTTTATTCTATGACTTTATCTTCTCTTTTCCCCTTCTTCTTTCTTCTTGTATGTCATCCTACCATAAGGATGCATGACCCTTCAGACTTTTTACTTCAAACTTCACTTTATTCGGCTCATTCACCTCTTCATAATTGAAGTACTTATCCATGGTTTTTATATAATCAACCAAATCTTCAACATTGAGACTGCCCTCATACATTGGCACCTCCATCTTGGGTTTTGATGTCATTCTAAAGACTAATCTTATGAACCTCTCTTCTAATCTACCTTCATCTCTTTATTATAATACTTTTTCATGAGGAACTTCTTCCTCTCCTTCACTCAAATCACCCATGTTCATCTCTCTTCTCTGAGCCAAATCCATGGCTTGCAACCCTACCTTCAAGTTTCTCACTTCCGCAATTAGTGCGCATCAACTACCTACAAACTTATTTGGGTTGATGCTTCTCCTCTTCATATGGATACCATATTGTATTACTATCCTCAAAAGAGATCCTAAAATCTGATACCAAATCATGTAGAGTAAATACTCAACAACTCACTTATCTATTGTTGCAATATGTCAACTAGTATAATAAAGAATCATATGTTCTTTTGCTCATGTATGACTCAAGGATTCACTAATATATTTGATGGTTCTTTTAGTATTATTCATGATCATTCTAGTATTAATATACCCCTCATTCTAATCATAAAACCTTTTATTACATCTTGTACAACCTATACAACTTCCCTTTTGTAGACAGACCTTGTAGCTTTTTTTAGGCCTTTTGCTCTTGTACAATCCAATAAAAATTAATTTTGAAAAACTATTAACATTTATTGATACCCTCTATCTTGTTATCCATATCTACAAATTATCTTGGCCATAATATACTTGGAAGTCTCTTCGTTTTAGTCCTTTTAGTACTCTATTTAGGCCTTCTTCACACCGAGTCACACATAATTACCTAAAACAATACTCCACCATACTGAATCAATACAAAACCTTCATAATCTCTTAGTAGACATACTCTCCTATAAAATTACAAAATTTGGTGTAATTCCATTAGTTACAATGGATATAGGTTGAGTTTTATTATTGAAACCCTAGTTCAAGGTTTATACTCCCTATGGAAGCCCAAGATGGTACAATTTGCTATCTTGAACTCCCAAACAACATTCAACCCATTGTGACTATTGATTATGGACTGCCTAACCACTATAAATATTTTCCAATCATTGGATAACACTTTTATTACCTCATTCACTTTTTTTTTCAAGTTCTTAACTTAACTGTGTGTGTAACCTCAACCTACCTTAGTGTTTGAAAACATTTCTATAATTAATATTTATGTAATATGAATGGAAACCTCAAAAAAATTCTAAAATAATTTAAATCAAGGTCTTACTTACAATATGTTTCATTATATCTTCCTTACAATCTTATTCACCCATAGAGCATATATTGTCTCCTCAACATAAACAATAGGCCATTCTAGTCTACAACATTGAACCACTTCATAAAAGTCTTTGAAATAAATACTTGAAAACCTTCAGTCAACATATATCAATCTCACCAATGAAATATTTAATCTCAGAGTTATATCTTTAATAAGTCTTTATTTATTGAACATTCACACAAAATCATAATCCAATGCACACATACGTAGGAAAATAGGGATTGTAATCAACTTATTATAAAAATGAGGCATTCCATTCCTTATTTATTGAATATTAAACATTTTTTTATTATAATTCATCCTCAAATAATTCTATCAAAGTAAAAACTTACAAATTTTATATCACCTACAACTACTCTAACCACCTTTAGACCTTACAACGATCACTAGCAAGCAAGTCTACACATTGGCACAAATTTCAAAGATGATTTTCCATAAATGTGTGCATTAAGACCCATGTATAGACACATGGTGTCTTTAATGAGTATCACTAACCATTTGGACCTTAGAAGACTCCTTCAAATTATCCTACAACACCTAAATTAGAAAAAATATTCAAAAATTCAAATTATGAAAATTGATGGAAAAGTGCCAGTTTGAAATTCTAACCTACCCTAAACACATGGAGAAAATTAAAAAATATGTAACAAGACTCATAACACCTATTTAATCACCCTAAACATGCTAATTTACCATAAAATATCTGATTAAATCACAATTTCCTAGATAACATAAGTCAAGTAATGATGGTCTGGCATAATTAAGCAGTTTTGAATGTGTTTAAGATCCAAAATTTGAACTCGATGCACGTTTCTCATAATGCATCATAAATTTAAAATATTAATGATGTAATACCTAAGATTAAATTTTTTTAATATCTAAGGATTTGAACTTTGTGCATATTTCTCATAATGCATCACAACTTTGAAATTTGAATGATGTAATATCAAAGCTTTAGTGGTTTTACACATGTTTAAGATCAAAATATTTAAACTTTATGCATGTTTCTCATAATGCATCAAAAATTTGAAATTTTAATGATGCAATACCAAATCTTAAGTGGTTTTAAATGTGTTTAATATCCAAAGATTCAAACTTTATGTGCATTTCTCATAATGCATCATAATTTTTAAATTTGAATAACATAATACTGAAGCTTAAGTAGTTTTGAACGTGTCTAAGATCTAAATATTATAACTTTATGTTAATTTATCATAATTCATCCAAACTATGAAATTTAAATGATGTAATATCAAAGCTTAAGTAGTTTTAAACATATTTAAGATCTAAAGATTTGAACTTTATGCATGTTTCTCATAATGCATAATAAATTTAAAATTTGAATTATGTACTACCAAAGCTTAAGCATTTTTTAACATGTTTAAGATCAAAATATTTGAGCATTATGAATGCTTATCATAATGTAACACAAATTTGAAATTTGAATGACACAATACTGAAGCTTAAGTAGTTTTAAACATGTTTAAGATCCAAAGATTTGAAATTTATACATGTTTCTCAAAATGCATTGTAACTTTAAAATTTGAATGATGTAATACCGAGGCTTAAATGGTTTTAAACATGTTTAAGATCCAAAGATTTGAATTTTATACATGTTTCTCATAATGCATAGCAACTTTGAAATTTTAATGACGTAATACCAAAGCTTAATCAGTTTTAAATGTGTTTAAGATCCAAATATTTAAAATTTATGTGTGTTTCTCATAATGTATTGCAACTTTGAAATTTGAATGATGTACTACCAAAACTTAAGTTGTTTTGAACATGTTTAAGATCCAAAGATTCAAATTTTATGCATGTTTCTCATAATTCATCACAAATTTGAAATTTAAATGATGTAATACTAAAGCTTAAGAGATTGTGAATATATTTAAGATCCAAATATTCAAAAATTATGTGCCTTTCTCATAATGCATCACAATTTTTAAATTTGAATAACATAATACTAAAGCTTAAGAAGTTTTGAACATGTTTAAGATCTAAAGATTAAAATTTGTGCACATTTTTCATAATGCATCCCAACTATGAAATTTGAATGATGTAATACCAAAGCTTAATTGGTTTTAAACATGTTTAAGATCCAAAGATTTGTACTTTATGCATGTTTCTCATATTGCATCAAAACTTTGAAATTTGAATGATGTAATACCAAAACTTAAGTGGTTTTAGACATGTTTAGGATCCAAAGATTTAAATGTTATGCATGTTTCTCATAATGCATCACAACTTTAAAATTTGAATGATGTAATATCGAAGCTTAAGAGATTTTAAATGTGTTTAAGATCTAAATATTCAAAATTTATATGATTTTATCATAATGTATTGTAACTTTGAAATTTGAATGATATGTAATACTGAAGCTTAAGAAGTTTTGAACATGTTTAATATCTAAAAACTTCAAACTTGATGTGCATTTATCATAAAGCATGACACCTTTTAAATTTGAATGATATGTAATACCAATGCTTAAATGGTTTTGAAAGTGTTTAAGATCCATAGATTTGAAATTTATGCATGTTTCTCATAAGGCATGAAAACTTTGAAATTTTAAGAATATGAAATATTGAAGCTTAAGTGGTTTTGAAAATATTTAAGATCCAAAGATTTGAACTTCATGCACATTTATCATAATGCATCATAACATTGAAATTTGAATGGTATGTAATACTGAAGCAAAAGGATTTTTGAATGTGTTTAAGATCTAAAAAATTTGAACTTCATGCATGTTTTTCATAATGCATTATAACATTGAAATTTGAATTATGTGGAATACTGAAGTATAAGTGGTTCTGAATGTGTTTAATATCCAAAGATTCAATATTCGTTGACATTTCTCATAATGAATTGCAACTTTTAAATTTGAATGATGTAATATCAAAGCTTAAGCAATTTTAAATGTGTTTAAGATCCAAATATACAAAATTTATGCATGTTTCTCATAATGCATCACAAATTTAAAATTTAAATGATGTAATACTAGAGCTTCAACAGTTTTAACATGTTTAATATCTAAATATTTGAACTTTATTCACATTTTTTATAATGCATAGTAACTTTGAAATTTTAATGGCATAATATCAAAGTGCATGTAATGATGAATGTGTTTAAGATCCAAAGATATAAAATCCATGTGCATTTCTCATAATGACAACTTTGAAATTTAAATGATATGTACTACTAAAGCTTAAGAGGTTTTGAATGTGTTTAGGATCCAAAGATTTATACATTGAGCACATTCCTCATAATGCATCACAATTTTGAAATTTAAATGACACAATACCAAAGATTAAGAGGTTTTAAATGTGTTTAAGATCCAAATATTCATATTTTATGCATATTTCTCATAATACATCATAAGTTTGAAATTTGAATGAAGTAATACTAAAGCTTAGGTGATTTTGAATATGTTAAAGATTTAAAGGTTTAAAATTTAAGCATGTTTCTCATAATGCATTACAACTTTGATATTTGAATAATGTGTAATAACAAATTTTAAGTGGTTTTGAATGTGTTTAAGATTCAAAGATTTGAAATTCATGCACATTACTCATAATGCATCATAACTTTCAAATTTGAGTGATATGGAATACCAAAGCTTGAGTAATTTTGAATGAATTTAAGATCCAAAGATGCAAACTTCATGCATATTTCTCATAATGCATCACAAATTTAAAATTTTAATGATATGGAACACCAAAGCTTTGGTGCTTTTGAACGTGTTTAAGATTTAAAGATTTAAACTTCATTTGCATTTTCTCATAATGCATCACAACTTTGAAATTTGAATGATGTGTAATACCAAATCTTAAGAGGTTTTGAATGTGTTTAAGATCTAAATATTCAAATTTTATGCACATTTATCATAATACATCACAACTTTGAAATTTGAATGATGCATTTCTGAAGCTTAAGTGGTTTTGAATGTGTTTAAAAAATAAAGATTCAAGATTTATGCATGTTTCTCATAATGCATCACAAATTAGAAAATTGAATGACCGGTAATACCAAAGATTAAGCAGTTTTAAATGTGTTTAAGATTTAAAGATTCAAACTTTATGCACATCTCTCATAATGAATCACAACTTTGAAATTTGAATGATGTTTTATAACGAAGCTTAAGTGGTTCTGTATGTTTTTAAAATTCAAATATTTAAACTTTATGTGCATCTCTCATAATGCATCAAAATTTTGAAATTTTAATGATGTGTAATACTAAATCTTAAGAAGTTTTGAATGTATTTAAGATCCAATGATTAGAACTTTATGAACATATCTTATAATGCAATGTAACTTTAAAATTTAAATGATGTGTAATACCAATGCTTACAAAGTTTTGAATGTACTTAAGATTTAAATATTCAAACGTTATGTGCACCTCTCATAATGCATCGTAACTTTGAAATTTGAATGATGTGTAATACCAAAGATTAAGAGGTTTTGAACATGTTTAAGATATAAAGATTCAATGCACATCTCTTGTAATGCATCACAACTTTGAAATTTTATTGATGTGTACTATCAAAGCTTAAACACTTTTGAACATGTTTAAGATAGAGAGATTCAAAATTCATGCATATTTCTCATAATGCATCATAATTTTGAAATTTGAGTTATATGCAATAACAAAGCTTAATTAGTTTTAAACATGTTTAAGATCCAAAGAATCAAACTTCAAGTGCATATCTCATTATACATCACAACTTTAAGATTTGAATGATGTGAAATATAAAATCTTAAATGGTTTTAAACGTGTTTAAGATCAAAAGATTTAAATTTTATGCACATTTATCATAATGTATCATAAATTTGAAATTTGAATGATGTGTAATACCAAACCTTACATAGTTTTGAATGTGTTTAAGTGTTGTAGAAAAGTTCACTAGGTTGGTTTTTGTCCTTGGTCATGCACTTAGCTATCAAGCCAAGTTAATTATAGACTTGGTGGAGGTAGACAAAAGGGTAGTAAGGTCTAGTGTACAACATTTAATCATGCTATGGAGTTGGCGTCAGTTTCACATAAGGCACAAGTCTTGTGTGCTCATTCAAAGCACAACAGTAAAGGGATCAAGCCCATATTGAGCTAGTTGCATCATGGTGTAACTTGGGGTTCAAAGGGACTTGGTCATTAGCTAGAGGGGTTTAGATGGCCTTCTAATGTTAAGTCCTACAAAGGAAGGTCACTAGGTGTAAGCCTTCATGAGAACATAGATCCTAGGGTGCAAGTCCATAATTGGCTAGGTGGGGGGGCTCTTAGTGGCACAAGCTATAGAGACATAAGTTAAGGGTCATTTAGTTATTTATTCAAGTCATAGGGATGGCTCAAGTTCAAGGAATCATTCTTAGGGTGGCGCTCTAGGCATGGGTCTTATAACCTTAGCACATTTTGGTTCCAACCCTTAATCACTTTATAGGTGAGCTGAGGTCACTATATGGCATAAGGATGCCATTAGTGACCAAAGATGAACTTCCATTTCATAATACATTCAAACAATAGCTATAACATCACTCAAATGAAACTAACTCACAAACATAACATTATGTAAATTATAAATAAGGATTAATGCTTCATTTATTCATTAACTTGTAGTTCAACAACAAGGTTTAATATAAGTAAATAGAGCATATGCTCTTTACTAACTCTATTCATGCCTAGTGGATCACATGTAATCTTGGGATGTACATTCAAATCTCTAAACAACTATATGCATTCTAATAAATACTAATGGTTTGATCTTTATTTCAATAGAGCTTTGTTGCACTTAATCACCTCTCTTAGTGTGATGTCCCTTACTTAGGGGCTCCTTTTGTCTCTACACAACTCTGATATATAGCAATAAAAAGCTCTGATACCACTGTAATATCCCATTTTAGTAGGGAATATCTAAACACAAATAGCTCTGAACAAAGATACACTTTTTGCCAAAATAATTTCAAATATGAATAAATAACTCACAATATAATCTCTCAATTGCAAATCAAAGATCTTATCACTTGTTCTTCTAGATGATTACACAATTGAGTCTCTGTCATATAAATAAGATAACATGAAATATTCTATCTTAAAACCCTGTGCTTTTACAAATCTGGAGATTGACCTTGAATCTGGAAGTCTCAGCCTGTTGTGTTGAACACACAGTCACCGGCGTCGGTCGATATTCTACCGACATCGATCACTGTAGGTCCTTCTCTACCGACGTCGTCTTCAGTCGGCCGATGTCGGTCACTGGGGATCTCTGTCTGCCGAGGTCAGTGTTTGAGCGGATCTGTACGGACCTGTACGGACTTAGTATGACCTCTAATTAAGCACAACCTATCTATTTTCAACCCCTGAAATACTGTGATAACTTTTGTGTGAAGCTATCTCTCAAATCTGTATACCTCTGTGATAACTTCTATATGAAGCTATCTCTCAATTTGGTAATAAATCAGCTGATATCTCATAGCCTCTAAATTGCACACAATGAACAGTTGACGTTCTCCACTGCAATGGAATCCTGGAACCCTTGGCTCAGTCTTCACAGAAGAATTCTTCAAAATCAATAATCAATAATCAATGGCTAATCCAAACTCTCTCCCATGAGAAACCCTTATACCCTCCAAAGGTGTGCTTGCTAAAATTAGATTTCCTCAAATTAGAACTTGGGTTTCTTAAATTAGAATTCCTCAAATTAGAACTTGGTTCTTAAAATTAGACCAATTCTTAAATTAGAATTAGGGTCTTAAAATTAGACTAACTAATTAATAATTAATAATTAATTATTAATTAGACCAAATAATTAATATTTGATTAAATCAATCAAATATTAATATCTCCCTTAATTCATATCCAAAAAACCCAAACAAAAAAGCAAGCCCAGCTCCCTCAAGACCCTCTATCCATCCCATCAGCCTACGAAGGTCGCATAATAGGCTAATCCTCAACTCTGAACATGTCAACTCAAAAGCAGACATGACAATCTGCCCCTCCTGAAATTGCTTGCCCTCAAGTAATCATTGAATGATACACCCATCAATCCACTTGGATCCCAAATGTAGTCATGATCTTCCCTGCTGTCAATCAATGCAAACTCCATGCCATGTCCATCCCTAGTACTAAGATAAGCACCCCAAAATCCAATCCATAAATGAAAATCAGCAAGCAACTCAAGCAAACTCCTTACCTGAATAATATCTAAATCTAGATTGTGAAGGCTAGAAATAGTCATATCATCATCAACTTGTGACCTGATTGTAACAAAAAGCTGAGTCCCTACCACATGTGATAACTCCTAAACTGCACTCACCTCAAGACCAAGCTCATCCTCATATCTCTCCTGTGTTGGTGCCAATGTGCACTCGTCATCACACTCTATCATGTCATGTCGTATGAGCGTCTCCATTCGATGAAAAAACATATATCTGAAGCTACTGCCCCGTATTGCCTTAAGAATATGTGTCTTCCCATCAACATCAAAGTGAACCTCCATGTCCTTGAGATGAAGAGTAACTTCCTCAAATGAATGAAGCCACTTCATACCCAAGACTAAGTCTATATCCCCCATGTTCACCACATAATAATCAGACTTGAACTCGTAGTTTTTCAAGCGCAATGGGAGGTCTCTAATCATACGCTCACACCTAAGAGTGTGACCATCAGCTACCTTAACTCTAATGCCCTCAAAATATTCAGTAGTGAGTCCACACTTCTCCACAAATCTAGCATCTATGAAATTATGTGTGGCTCCTGTATCAAGAAGGGTGATGACCTTCTGCCCTGCTAAAACTCCACGGAATCTGAATGACTCATCCGACTGAATGCTAGATAGGCATGCCTCCTGTATGTGAAGCTCTAACTCTGCCACTGCCTCCTCAAAACTATTTTGCTATTCGGAATCCTCTGAATCCAAATCCTCATAATATGCCCACATCACATGATTCATCTTGCCCTTAGGCCTCAAAGGGCAATCGTGATGGATATCATATGGACCTTTGCAGTAGAAGCAAAGCTTCTTCTTGCATAGATCATTAAGTGCCTCATGATCCAAAGGTGGTGCTACTAGATTGGCCTTTGAATCATTCTTTACACTTGATTTATCTATGCTGAAATCTGGTCTCTCTGTATCTCCGCTGGAGCACTTATGGTCTCTAGATGAAGAAGTACCTCTGGAGTTAGATTTATTGGATGGGGCTGCCATCTCCATACTACGCACCTTCTTCATAGCTACCTATAATGAAGGAGGATCAAAGCCTTTGATCTAACCTCTCAATGGTTCTGTTAATCCCTCCATGAAGAGTACTATAAGTCACCTCTCTGAAATGTCAGGAACCATAACTGATAACTTTAGGAAGTCACCAATGTAAGACTCTAGACTGCCACTTTGGCACAACTGTGCCAAATCTCAAAAATAGGACTTTGGATCCCTCCTATCAAAATGCTCTACTAGCCTATCCAAAAACTCCTGATAAGATGTGATCCGATCATGATGGAGTGTCACCATCCCGTGGTGCCACCAATCATGAGCTACTCCCTCAAGATGTAGTGTTGCATATCTGATAGCATCTTCCTCAGCCATCGGTCACAATGTGAGAAAGGTGTCTAACTTACTAATCCAGGCCTACACTGTGACCTTACCACTACCATCAAACATTGCGAGTGTCAGCCTACTTGTAGCATGCTTAAGATCATTGTTCTAGTGTCTAGGTCTCCTGTCCTGTCTAACTAATCTATAGTGCTCTCTCCTCAGATTAACAAAATGATCAAAGGACATCCTCTCTCAAACATGAGGAGGTAATAAGTTCCACTCATCATCTACAACTAGGTAAACATTTGCAAATGAGGAATCTCCTGCCTCTTCCTCTGCTGGAACTTCTGGTTCCTCTTGAACAAACGTAAGACGTGTAGGTCTACTCACTGTCTTGGAATGGGTCAACTGTGGTATTTGATTAATAGTAGCACTCCTATTATCTCCTTGTTCCCCATTCTATCTATCAGGTGCGTTCATTCCCCTTATCATAGTAGTAAGTGCCTGTAGTGTTTGATTCATCTGTTGTTGGCCTGACATCATAGCACAGTGGAATTATCTGGTGTCCTAATTAACATCATACTTGTGGCCCCTGGGTGGGCTACCCTCACGTCTGTCACTCATGATGATCGGTGGTTGATCTAACACCTGGGTACCTTCAAGCAAGGCTCTGATGCATGTGTTATACTTGTGTGGTCCCAACTCTTGTGGCTGCATAAGATTGTCAAACCCTCAAAATGGCAGGATTTAGCTCTGATACCACTGTGATGTCCCTTACTTAGGGGCTCCTTTTGTCTCCACACAACTCTGATATATAGCAATAAAAATCTCTAATACCACTATAGTATCCCCTTTTAGTAGGGAATATCTAAACACAAATAGCTCTGAACAAAGATACACTTTTTGCTAAATTTTTTTCAAATATGAATAAATAACTCACAATATAATCTCTTAATAACAAATCAAAGATCTTATCACTTGTTCTTCTAGGTGATTACACAATTGAGTCTTTGTCATACAAATAAGATAACGTGAAATATTCTAGCTTGAAACCCTGTGCTTTTGCAAATCTAGAGATTGACCTTGAATCTGGAAGTCTCAGCCTGCTGTGTTGAAGACACAGTCGCTGGCGTCGGTCAATATTCTATCAACGTCGATGACTGTAGGTCCTTCTCTATCGACATCGATCTTCAGTCGGCTGATGTCAGTCACTGGGGATCTCTGTCTGTCGAGGTCAGTGTCTGAGCAGATCTGTACAGACCTGTACGGACTTAGTATGGCCTCTAATTAAGCACAACCTATCTATTTTCAACCCCTGAAATACTATGATAACTTCTATGTGAAGCTATCTCTCAAATCTATATACCTCTATGATAACTTTTGTATGAAGCTATCTCTCGATTTGGCAATAAATCAGCTGATATCTCACAGCCTCTAAATCGCACACAATGAAGAGTTGACGTTCTCCACTGCAATGGAATCCCGAAACCCTTGGCTCAGTCTTCACAGAAGAATTCTTCAAAATCAATAATCAATGGCTAATCCAAACTCTCTCCCATGAGAAACCCTTATACCCTCCAAAGGTGTGCTTGCTAAAATTAGATTTCCTCAAATTAGAACTTGGGTTTCTTAAATTAGAATTCCTCAAATTAGAACTTGGGTCTTAAAATTAAACCAATTCTTAAATTAGAATTAGGGTCTTAAAATTAGATCAACTAATTAATAATTAATAATTAATTATTAATTAGACCAAATAATTAATATTTGATTAAATCAATCAAATATTAATATCTCCCTTAATTCATATCCAAAAAACCCAAACAAAAAAGCAAGCCTAGCTCCCTCAAGACCCTCTATCCATCCCATCATCCTACTAAGGTCACATAATAGGCTAATCCTGAACTCTGAACATGTCAACTCAAAAGGGGACATGACACTTAGTCTTCAATTATGAGTCTTCTTTTATAGGTGAAAGGGAGACTCCTTGCCAAGTTGGATGGGTGCATGCTGAGTGTTGAGTTGTCATGTGTCCATCAGTTCCACTATGCTATCCAAGGTGGATGAGCACACATCATAGGTCAATCTATCAATGAGTGGTCATTATCTCACCTACTCCACTCTCCAACATCTATGCTTCTTGAATTTACATGTGCAAGTCTTGGTAGGGATGTCTTTATGTAAGTTGGTGCCATGTAACTACCTACCAACTAGCATGGGATCCATGAGGACTTCTCTAGTTGGTGCCAAAATGTATAAAAAAAGGAGAAACCAATCCAAGGGTCACCTCATGCTGAGATTGGTCTAGTTGGTTTGGTCTACATCTTTACCTAAAAGGGGTCCTAACATTACCCCGTATAAAATTGCTAATCTACCCAAGACTAGTCTTTAAGCACCTTAAGTGTGTAAAAATTGAGTGCACCCTATCTCAAGTCTTCTTTAAAATTTTCAAAACCCTAAACGGTGACCCTAATCTATTTAATGGTACCATCTACTTCTATGGATGTGGCCTTGAGAGCAAGCATGCCCGTTCTTTCCAACTCCTTCCTAAAGTCTTCAATCCATTCTTTTGCACACTTCACCCCACCATCCAATATCTCCCCTTACTCACTGGAGTCTTCAATTAAGTGCTAAGGGAGTTGGCCTTAGCCATCACCTGTATGCACTCCATCCTAGGTACTATGAAGGAGTGTTAAAATATAACATCATTTTCCTCTTTTGCCTTTTAGAGGTACATGTTGATGACAACTACTTAATCGGTAAAGTTTTTGAATATTGCATCCACTTCTTTGATTCTCTATTCAAATTTAACAAAGAGGTCTTTGACCATGTCCATATTTTTGTTTAACTCTCCTTATAAGACCTTATAGGGGCTTTATTTTTTTTTGAGTGTTGGCCTCATCCTTGGTATCAACTACTCTATGAGAGTGTAGATGCAATTAACTTCCTTCATCTTAGAGGTATCCATACCATCTAAAAGGGATGGCTTCACCTCTTCAATGCATTATATTAGCTATTTAAGCTTGAGATTTGTTGCCTCAAGCTCTTTCTCAATGTCTTTTGTTATCTTCCTCTAGCTGATGGCATGAACATCATTGATGATGTTATTCCACACCGCGAAGGATTCCATCTTGATTAGCACATTTGTAAAGTGCATGGGGTTCATATCATGAGGATTGAGAAGGTGGTAATCATGCCCTTCTTTAGGCTCATCCATGTAATAGTATAATGCCCAAGAGACATGGTGGCATGTTAGGGTTGTAATAGTCCTTAGAGGCATGCACTCCATCATGTAGAATTCATCATCCTCCTTAAACTCCTGATGCACCATTTCCCTATTTTTGGGATCATACTCTTCATCTTCATCCAAATCTTCTTCCTTGCTAGTGTTGGTGCCTGAACTAGTGTCTTCATCTTTTCCCCTTATTATTCTTCTCCTTCTTCTTTCTTGTCTTCCCCTTCTCTTTCTCTATCACTATACCCACTATCATGTTGCTCTTGTAGGGGTTCTTCTATGGACTTCTCCCATTTGTCCATCTCTTCCTGTAATGGCCCTATTTCTTTTGTCTACTTCTTTGAGGCCTAGTAGTGCCTTCTTTATCTTCAATCACCCCATTAGAGTTGAGGTGTGTCTATTGTGTAGCTTCCTCTATTATCTTGGTGGAGTTTCTAGGTGTCATCTCTAGTAATTTCTCTTACTTGGGTTTAATTCTAGTAGGACCCTTCTTTGCATGCCCTTTCCTCCTAGGCCACTTTCTCCTCTCTCTTCCTCTTCTTGGCCTTCTCTACTTCAACCTTTCTTACTATCTCTTCTTTATTGGCATTTTATTTTTAAACCTTTCTCTTCATGGCTTATTTATTTTCTCTCTCCCTTATTTCTTTTTGATTGGGACATGCCTTTGGATTTCATCTCTTCACACCTCTAGTGCAATTTTAGCACCACATCAATATGGCCTTGGTTAAGGCTCATGTCCTTCCATTGGTTCTATAGCTCTTTTTTCATTGGCATGCCTGAATGGGTTACCTCCTTAGGCTCCTTGCCTATTTCTCCTTCCTAATTGCCTTCCTCCATCAATGCCTTATACTCTTCCTCTTTTCTCTTCTCTTAAACCTCCACCATCTAGATGACCTCTTTGGGAAACCCCTACCTTAGCCATTTCTTCATTCTATTCATTTAGCTCCTATGTGCTCTATACTTCAACTTCACCAAAGCTAAGACTTATTAACCTTTGTATTCACTTTTTTGGCACAAGTTGAGGAGGAGAAGGGGTTTATTTACTTGATGAGGACTCCTCTTCCTTGGGTAAAATATAGATGCCTATCACACCTTCTTATTCTAGCTTCTCTTCTTCTTCTTCAAAAACAATAAATTTGGGTGCCAAAGAGGGAGCCTTCCCCTTCTTTTTCTCCTTTGATATGGGGGAGGATTTTGGCACATGCTTCTTAAATGAATCTAAAGTAGATGCTTCCCTTTCAGTAGTGATCTTTAGCTTCAGCCACTACTTAATTTCTTCTAAGGTCTCCCCTTTATTTTTCTTTAGATACATTTTCTTTTTAGGGGGTGCTAGGGTTCCTTCATCCTCAATCTAGACTGGGGGGTCTCTTCTCCACTCAGTGTTAGACCCAACACTAGAATCCTTATTCCTTGGTTTCATTGTATAGTAGAGCCGATAGATGAATCCAAGGATGGTGACCTCTTGGACTGGATCAATGTCTAGGTGATCCAAGGCATCTTCTTCATCTTTTTTTTTGCTTTCATCTATGTAGGGGAACCTACACCTCATTATTTGACTTTTTACATCTAATTCCTTAACTAGAATGTCCATTGTTTACATGTTTGGGATTTAGTGTAGCACATCTCAAAAGTATTATTCTAAGAAGGAGAAGGGGAGCTTCAACCAACCTGATTTGTTCTCATCCTTCAATGTCAAGTGCATGATGTAGTAGTGCTACATTAAAGCAAAAATTGTCATTTTGAACATGCTCATGGGAAGCCCTTAAGGATGTGTCATTCCAATCCAAAGGCTTTGATGTACTACTCATACAAATGCATTATGTGAGTCATTTATTTTGGGCTAAAGGTGGTGGGGCAAGTGTAGTCTTTCTACTTCAATGTTGGGGACTCATGGTTTTCTAGGAACACCCACAAATTGTCCTTACTTCCATTAGGGATCCTAATCTCCTCCATCATAATCAAGATGAGGATGGAGCCCCACTTGAAGGTCCCTTTGGCACTATGAAAATTTAGCATATTCTTAGTTAATTATTCATCAATGAACTACATGATATTAAACTAGACACCCTGCACCATATGATAGACCACATAGAGATATGCCTTAGAGGTCCTCAAAATATAATTTTGAGCTCATGAGGCATGTTGTTTCCCTCAATTTGAGGTCCTCAGACTTATTAATTAGGAATGTCTATCCCCCTTAAAGTAATTTAAGAGATTCATGATGTACTCCACCTCTTTATCATCATCCATCAATATTTTGAAGTCCAGTTATCCATCTTATCATCTACATAAAGATATTCATGCACTAGCTAATGAAATATATGTGGTCCTCATGGATGTGTAATAGAAAGAATTAGATGACCTCTTTGTGATTTCTAAATCAAGGTAACTCATAAATCTAAGTTACACTTGAGTCTTTTAGCTTTTCTCAAAATGAGACATCAAATAGGGCATCATCATCTAGGGTCTTGCACCGCATATCCATGATCCAATCTTATGCCAAGTTATGGAAATGGATTGAAATTTTATAGTTGTAATATTTAAATTAGCATACATGTGTGAAGGATAACCATGGTTATCTTGTTGATACCTCTAGCATAAACTACATGTACTAATAGGACATCTTTGTCAACACCTCTATATCCACCACTATGATGCTGACTGCCTCAATTATTTGCACCTTTGTCTTGGTGGTAGATGTTTCCTCTATAATATTTACCCTCTTTTTTTTAGCTACATCAATGTAAAGCTTTTTTCCTTCTTCTTCTTTACCATATTAAATCTACTAGCATTAAACCTTGGGAGGTGTGGCTTGCCAAAGCCTCAAATGATGATTGGTGCTTCAATAGTCATGGGTATGTGATTATTTTCTCAACTTTGAGCTTCAATAGCCATTAATTATATCCTAGGTGATAACTTCCTAGTTTAACATGGTTCTTTTGCATGAATCTCTCTTTAATCCTTTGCACCAATTCTTTTTCTATGCTTCCATTTACTCTAAGGTACTTGGATTACTCAAATTCTTACTATGATAAGGTTCTTTGAAAATCTCATGTCTTATATGAATTAAATGTGTGTCTTTGTGTTTCCATCATCACCTCATTAAATTCTACTAATGGATTTTTTGGTGAAGTGATGTGTAGTTAAAATGGTCACTTCCTACTCCTTTTTAAGTGGGAACTAGCTATCTTAGATGAATTCCTTCTGCACGTGTATCTTTTGATGTGACCTTCACATTTTTTGTGGCAACTTGAGCGTAGCATCTCACATGCATATGACTCAACCTCCTTGATTTCACTTCTTTTCTAGTTGCACTCCTAGTTCAAGTGCACTTCTTGCCTTGGTCAATTTCATGCATGTCATCTTGCCTTGGCCTTGTCCTAACCCATACAAATCCCTTATGATGGCCCTCCAGTGCTTTGTTTCTCTCTTGATGATCTTGTTCACTCTTAGAATGTGCATATTCATTATCTACCTTATTCTGAACCATGTTTAGCATCTTCACATCTTTCCTTTGGGGTTATCTAGTGTTAGATCAATCGATGCACCTTCTTATAATTATAGTGAAAAGGTAGAGCACTAGAATGATTCATTCTTGGGCCTTTAAGGGGGTTGCACTTTCCATATTACACATATGTCTCTCTAGATACTCTTACTTGCACCTGATAAGCTTCACATGCCCACTACTTAGATGTCTAGCCTTATGCACTTATGGGGTGTAAGTGTTTGACTCACCTGATTGGAATTATGCATGAAGTATTGACTCAAAAGTTCTTGCAGCCACCATGCACTACTCACTACCTCTAAACACTATATAAAGGACAAAACAAAAAGAAAATAGTGGTTTGGATTGCACCAAACTTTATTCTAGTCAACACAACTCAAATTGACTATTGATCATAAAGTTAGAGTTTTGATGGTGCGTGCACCAACCTACTACTTATATGGCTTCAAATAGTTACCATTGAAATACCTGTGGTGTATTTCATTAGATAACATGTATAGCTTATATTCACCTATTTACAAGATGTTATGGATGATGTAAAGACCCATCCACTAGATTTACAACTTGCCTAGGTGCTTAAAGTACTTAGAATCATATAGCAGCACCAGTGCTCCTTTAGTTAGCTCCTTGTGATTGATGTCACTTCTAGCATGACTTTTCAATCTGATAACTCCTCTTGGCTTGGGTATGATTCTCATCTAATCACTCCAAGTCTTCCAAACTTGTGCTTAAATATTGTTGGTCATCTAACCAATTAATCCATGTAATGCATAAGGAGGGTACCATGAATTCCATGGGCAAAACTACTTCAACACTAAACACCAATTAGAATGGTGTATCCTTGTTTAGGTGCTTGTATGTCATGTGGTATGCCCAAAGTATTGCTAAAACATGGTCATCCTAGTCCTTGTGACTTATGTCACGTATCTTTGTTAGACACTTTCCAAAAAATTTATTAAAGGCTTAAACTGTGTTATTAGCCTAGGGATGATATGGGGTGGTTTTGTGGTGCACCACCATGTATTTCATTAGGATGATATGCATCATCTCATTGATGAAATGAGTGCCCCTAT
Source organism: Torreya grandis (assembly GCA_037957365.1). NCBI lineage: Eukaryota > Viridiplantae > Streptophyta > Pinopsida > Cupressales > Taxaceae > Torreya > Torreya grandis. The sequence goes on from JARHVA010003759.1 coordinate 1,511,175, forward strand.
CATTAGTTAGGGTTAATGGGCACCCATACCTACTGATGATGTTCTCCCATATGAATTGCATGGCTATCATATCCATGCAATCTTTAGTCAGTGCAACTTTGGCTCACTTGGTGAAATAGTCAGTGGCCACTAAAATATATCTAAAACCAATGCATTATGTTGTAGGAGTGATTGACCTAACAAATTTATTGGCCCATTTTTTAAATGGTGCATGGGCAAGAATGGGGATGAGAGGTATCTCATCCTAGTGGTTGGGTTTTCTAGTGCACTAGTATACATCACATGATTTAGCATACTCTTTTGTAACTAAGAACAGGCTTGGCCACAATAAGCTCTTAGATTACGATATCTTGTACACCATTACATCGCTAGTATAATGGCCTCTTATGATCCCCTCATGTGATTCATATATGATGGAGTCTCATTCATGTTCCAAAACACACTGATATAGGACTTCATCCACACTTAGTTTGTATAGCTCCCCCTTAATGAGCTAGAAGGGGTTAGTGCAAACTACAAGTTGTTTCTTTTGCTTGGTGGATAAGGTCTGTGGCCCAAACCCCAATGTTAAGAAAGTGATAATCTATTCTAGATCTTCAAGAACATGCTAAACTTTATATAGCTACATGCCTAACATGTCATCCTTAATCAATGCACTATATCACCAGAATTGATGTGGGACAAATGGTCTATCCCTAAATTTTGCTTCCTAGGTTTGATGACTACAAAGAACTAGAATTCCTAGAAGAGAAGAATCTATCTATATATGCACCCATGTAAAACAAGCTTATTCATAAGGTACTTGAGTGCATCATGATCTTTGAGGAATATGAATGGGGTTGTTAGTAGGTATTTCCTAAATTTTTGTAAAGCATAGACCATTATCAACAACTCACACTCAATGGTGGTGTAATTTTGCTTTTCCTACATTAGTTTTATACTTGTGAAGGATATGGGGAGGTCCATATTTTCCTAGCGTATTTGTGTTAATCTAGCACCAATGGCAAAGCTTAAAGCATCAATATGGATGTGAAAAGGACTCATCCAATTGAGAAATTATAGAATTAACACACTAGCCAATTTTAGCTTCAATGTCTAAAAGGCCTCTTCTTATGCCTCACCCTAGTAAAATGGGCCATCCTTGCATAAGAGATCCTCTAGAGGCACCATTATATTTTCATAACTTTGAATGAACTTCCTATAGTAGCCATAATGGCCTAAAAAGGCATGAACATCTTTTTGTGTTGAGGGAGTCTACAGTTGGATTATTATGGCTATCTTTGTTACATCAACAAGTAAACCATCCTTGTAGATGATGTGCCTAAGTAATATCCCAAATAGAGTTGTGAAGATTCACTTCTTAAAAATTAAGGAGATTTGGAGCTCCCTGCACCTCTCAAACATGAGGCATAAATTGTCATAATGATCTTTTATAGACCATACATATACTTGGAAGAACCTATGGATAAAGTCCTTGAAGGTAGTGGTCACTACACTAGAGAATACAACTAGCACATTTTTTAGTCCAAAGGGCATCACATTATAGGAAAACCAACCCCATTTAGTTACAAAGGTTATTTTTGGATTATCTTCCTCCTTGATCTGCACCTAATGGTATTTTTAAAACCCATCAGTGTAAGTGTAGATTTCATAGTCTACGACTCCATCCAAGACCTCATCAGTAAATAGGATATAGAATGGATCATTGATTAAAGTGGAATTAAACATCCTATAGTCAACATAAATCCATATGCACCTATATTTCTTGATGCTGATGACCATCAAGCTCACCCATTTATATTCTTGTATTGGGTAGATGATGTTGACCACCAACATTCCGTCAATCTCTATCCTCACACCATCCACCAACTTGATGCTCATTTTTTCAAGGGAAGGGTAGGTGCCCTTCATGTCCTAATAACTATGCAAGAAAAATTCATAAAATTCTTTTAAGAGGTCTACAATTCACACCATCTTTGACTTAGATTAGTAGGTACCTATAGTGGTGATCTTCAGCGCACCTTCTATGCTAATGTTTACTTTAATGGTATTGAGTGGCACATGGCAGGGTTTATTTCTCTCATAATGAGAGTCTTTAACTTGTCTTTTCCCCTCTATTATTTCAATTCAAATATGTATTAGATCGTTGTCATCTGGGGTGGTGTCATCTACAAATTGCACAAGCTTTTGTCTACCTATTAAAGCCTTCCAAATGCACTCTTTTTAGGTCTCATCATCTTCTTCACTTGAGTCACTATTTAACACCATATCTTCAAAGAATGTTATGATCACTAGGCATTTTTCCCTAAACAACTCCTTTCAGTACTCTTCTAAGATAGTAGTGTCCTCAAACACTGCCCTAAGGATTAATTATAATGGCTCCATTAGCTATAAGTTATATGAAGAAAAGGAAAAGGGGTGCACAAACCTCTCTTTAAGCATATCCCAATTTCTTGTCTCATGGCACATCTCATTTACAATGTATCATGCTTGCACCGATGTTTTCAAGGTCTTGTAAAAGGCATACATCCATAAGCCTCTTGGTGTATTCTCATCATAAATAGTTCAAGTTTCTTTACATATATGCACATCCATGACTAGGTCAAAATCATTAATGTAAGTGGGTATGTCTAGATATTCATTACTCTTGCTAAACCTAGTGCAAATTATTACTTTCACATCCTACCAAGTTGTCAAGATAGGTCTCATCACTGCTCACCACTGAGCAACAATGCTATTCAAGGTATGCACTAGTGTACCCATTTGATCTACCTTTATTGAGATGCAAGATTCAATGTCTTAGACATACTTTTCTATAGTTTAGCTCCCTTCATAATTTAGGAGTATGAAAATATTGTCTTTACTAAGTGTGAGCACCTTTTTATCCATCTTTTAGGTGTAGGGGACCCATTTCTTCCTAGGGTAAACAATCCTAACCAACCCTATCTTGGCTGGTCTTAGCTTGGTTGTGTGCACCAGGCAGTGCCTTTAGCTAGTGACCTCATAGACCTCTTTGACCCATCATTTGTAAGATACATTAGTTGTATTGGAGGTTGATTATCCATCCTCCCATTCGAGTACACTTTGCTCATTAGGTTTGATCTTCTCAACACCCTATGTCATGATGTTATAGATGTGTTTAATCTCATCCTCGAGATCAACACTTTCTATGTATGGGGGCCCTTGGTCACTTGAAAAATGGATCACCACCCTTTTATTATTGTTCTCAAAAATCATATAGCACTTCTTAAAGTGCATGTCTTTGTTATTGGCATAACACCATGGCCTTCCCAAGAGCACTAGATAGTTGTCCTATTTTGCTAACTTGACGACCTTAAAGTCAGCCTAGAACTCAATGCCTGTGATATCTATAATGGTGCCCTTCAAGATCTTGATAGGCTATGCTCAAGTTTTGTTAGCCATAAATAACATGTGTGGTGAAGGCCTCAAGGGTGGCTACCCCATCTTTTCTTAGGCATTTTTGGTCAGAATATTGACCTCTAAACTAGTAATTCACAAACTAATCACCCATTAATGGTGCTATCTATGAATAATTCTTGGTCATACTTGGTGTTTTAAGTATGCCTAACTTCATGCACCCACTCCATATGTGGCACAACAACCTCAATCATCTTAGGCACAGTCTCTACTTCTAGTTTCTTCCCTGGATGCTAAGCTATCAATAAATATTTCAATAGGGGTAGCATTTATTTAGTTTTCAAGAGGAAAAAAGATCTTGGTCAATTCCTACACTTTAGCCTCCTCATGATCTTGCTTCCTATATGAAGCCATGGCCTGCACCTCTAAATATCTAACCAGCTAAAGATTTTCTTACAAGTTTTGTATCATGCTCATGACTTACTATAGGGCATCCTTCTATCATGTAGGGTCAATATACAGTGTAACTTTTAGCTCTAATCATGTTAAATGTTTAGTATGGCTTGATTAACCATACTCTAAGCATAGATCTTGGTTCAACATAGTGGGTGGTTGATTGGTGAACCCACTCCTTATTTTGGCCTACACCTTATGTGGCTCTTTATGAGTCTATTTTAGCTTGATATCCCACCTTTCCTTTATGGATTCATGCCTCACCATTATTGTACCTCTATCTACATTAGGCCAACCTTGAGTTATCTTCTTTTACATGTTTGGGCACTCTTCAACTGAATATGATTCTTGATAGTTCCTATATGTTATTACATGGGGTAATCATGCTGCTAATGTTTAGTCAACCCACACTTGTAGCACAATCATGGTGGGAATATTCCTCTACCATGTCTTCCTCCTTATCTACATGCACCTCATTGGTTGCCATAGGCCATATTATTCTAGCCATATCCTACAATGCCTTAACCCAACTATCACTTAATATCATCATCTAACTCACACCTCTCTCCATGTTTTAGCACATTTCATCAATGATTATACAATCCATTATTGAGTGCGTATAGGCATCACACATTTTTTAGTAAATGGTGGTGTTTACCTAGATAACACACTATAATAGAGGATAGTTTTTAGATTCATATAGCCCATGATAAACATCATAGTTGAGAAGTAAGGCATGGACATTTCTTTGTGGGTAGTTATTCTTATTATTCCCCTCCATCTCATTGTTGATGAAACATAACCCACTATGAGTGTCATGCACCAAATTAGTAGTCAACTTCTATAGATGAGAAGCTATTAACACAATCTTTGCCTCCATGAATGGGCTAATCCCCATATCGATGCTAACTAATACCTCAACCTGGAGCATAGATTTAAGTACTTCACAAGGGTCTGTGAAGGTCTTCATAGATAGCACTCATTTGAATGGTACCAATATTCCTCCAACAAACCATTATGTGTGTTGAGAAGTGTGAATGTCATATGAAAGCTTAAAGAGAAGAGTTTTAAATTATGCATCATATAGGTTCACACTCTTAGATAATCATTGGATAATTTCCTTAAGTATCATGAGCTCTAATAATCAAACTCAAGGATATCAAACTCTTTCAAGAAGGCTTCCTTCAACACATTATTGTCAATCATATCCTAGTTTAGATCAAATTTTTGATACCAGGTATGGGCATGGTCTAGTAAGGTGGTCACAAATTGGGTTGCCTTATGTTTACATTAAGCGATGCCTGAGCATGCCATTACAACTCACACTTCAGCATATGTTCTGTCATTTTTAACTCCATAATACATAGGCAAGTTCATCACCATCTTGTAGTAGACCTATTAAGGGGATGGTATTGGGTTCTAAATTAATTACCCCCTTGTGTTTGTGTTAGAGGTGGCCCTCCCATGCCTCCACTTGTAGGGTTGAGCATTGACCCTAATAGAGTAGACTACATTGATGAACTTGTCAGCATTTTATTACTCACTAATGGCACCATGCCACTTCCTACAGGCTATTTCTCAGTTAGTGTAGCTAACATTCTCTTCATGAGAATGCTTGTACTTAGGTTCATGGATCCTATATTGGTGCTTGCTAAATTCATTGTATCCTTACTTATTTACTCATAAAGAACCACTTGCTCAATCAAAAACTCTTGATCCAAATTTTAGATCCTATCAAAGTCTATGTTGATAATAGGTTTAGTTACTATTCTTCTATCTTCTAGTGGAGAATCTAGTGCATGAGCTTGCACTTCAAGTTTAAAGGCGAAAGGTGCTTTTGGTGCATCTTAAAGTACCACATCTTGTAGAAACCCATTTTATCCTACATCCCACTACTGAGTTCAATCGCTTACTTCTTCCTCTCTCTCTCTCTCTCTCTCTCTTCATGATATTATAATTTAAGGGATCCTTCCTCATGCCCTTCCCACTTACTACTAGTCCTCTCAACATTTCTAGGTTCTAGATCCTCCATTAGTCTACACCTTTGCTTACTATAGTTTAGCCTCTAGAGATCTCAAGTGTTTTGTTTTTGTTCTTCTTCTAATGCACTTACATACACTTCCCCTTCTCACCTTTTATGATTGCTCATACATGCAAGGACCTTAGCCATTCATTCTCATGGTTTCTATATTATAATCCACTAGAAGTTTCTTTAGTTAAATGTTGAGACCTATTATAAATGCACCCCTTGGTTTTTTAAGAATCTTGTACTCTACTTCTTTCATGTATGAGAAGGTCAACACTATAAACTCCAACACATAGTTGTTTAACACACCACTCTACCACTTGTCCATAGGGCCATCCAAACTTCATCTAGACTCTCAAGCCTTTCTATTCACTCTAAGGTCTACTTAAGGTACTATTCATATCTTCACTTTATCAAGGTTGTATAGGTGACCAACCATTGGTACACATGTTCAAGTAGCTCATAAAAAAACCTCATATAGACCATCATACAAGTTATCTTGCACCCATTTTTGTGGCTTTTATCATTTATATATAAGATGCCTTTACATAAAACTATCTTCCTCTTTCTCTAGCCAATGCTCAATATTCTTTAGTGATAGTTAGAGCATCACTCTATTGCACCATTATATCAATGAAATTCAAAATGGGTCTTGGAAATAGACCCAAATTTTTTTAGAAAAGTTCACTAGGTTAGCTTTTGCACTTGATCATGAACTTAGCTATCAAGCTAGGTTGGTTCTAGACTTAGAAGAGTTATATATGAGGGTATTAAGGTCTATTGAACAAAATTTAATCATGATATGGCACTGGCATCAATTTCACATAAGGTATAATTCTTGTGTGCTCACTTGAAGTGCAACAAAAAAGGACTAGGCCTACATTAGGCTAGTTACATCATGGCACAACTTGGGGTTCAAAAGGAATTGGTCATTAGATAGAGGGGTTCAAATGCCCTTCTAGTGCTAAGTCCTACAAAGTAAGGTCATTAGGTGCAAGCTTTCATGGGAACATAGATCCTAGGGTACAAGTCCATAACTAGCTAGGTGGAGCTCTTAATGGTGTAAGCTATTGAGATGTAAGTTAAGGGTCATTCAGTTACTTATGAAAGTCATAGGGATGGCTTAGGTTCAAGGACTCATTCTTAGGGTATTTCTCTAGGTGTGGGTCTTATAACCTTGGTACATTTTGGTTCCAACCCTTAGTAATTTTATAGGTGAGCCAAGATTGCTATATGGCACAAGGATGCCATTAGTGACCAAGGATGAACCTCTATTTCATAATACATTCAAACAATAGTTACAACATCACTCAAATGAAACTAACTCACAAACATAAAATTATTCAAATTATAAATAAGGATTAATGCTTCATTTCTTCATTAACTTATAGTTCAGCAATAAAGTTCAATACAAAGAAACAAAGCAATGCTCTTCCTAACTCTATTCATGCCCAACAACTCAAATATGAGATTGGGTTGTATATTCAAATCTCTAAACTACTATATACATATTAATAAATATTAATGGTTTGCTCTCTATTTTTTCATGGCTTTGTTTCACTTAATTGACTCTCTTAGTCTTCAATTAAGAGTCTTATTTTATAGGCAAAATGGAGTCTCTTTATCAAGTCAAATGGGCAAATGTTGAGCGATGAGCTATCATGGGTCTACCAACTCAACTACATTTTTCAAGGTGGATGAGTGTACAACATACATTGATCTATCATTAAAGGGTCACTATCTCATCTACTCCACTCTCTGACATCTGTGCTTCTCAAGCTGCCACATCTAAGTCTTTATATAAGTTGGTGTTATACAACTACCTATCAGCTAGCATGGGATCCATGGCGACTTCTCCAACTAATGACAAAATATATAAAAAGGGAAGAAACCACTCTAGGGGTCACCTCACACTAAGATTGGTCTAGTTGGCATGGTCCACATTTTTTCCCAAAAGGGGGCCCAAGATTAAGATCTATAGATTTAAACTTTATGTAGATTTCTCATAATGCATCAAAACTTTGAAATTTGAATGACGTAATACCAAAGCTTAATTAGTTTTAAACATGATTAAGATCAAAAGATTTGAAATTATGTATGTTTCCCAACATGTAAAATAAATTTTAAATTTTAATGACGTAATACTAAAGCTTAAGTGGTTTTAAACATGTTTACGATCCAAAGGTTTGAACTTTTTACATATTTCTCATAATGCATTGTAACTTTAAAATTTAAGTGATATGTAATACCGAAGCTTAATCATTTTTTAACATGTTAAAGATATAAATACTTGAATTTTATGCATGTTTCTCATAATGCATCATAGCTTTCAAATTTGAATGATTTGTAATTTTGAAGCTTAAGTGGTTTTGAACATGTTTCTCATGATGCATCACAAATTTAAAATTTGAATGATATGTAATACCAAAGTTTAAGCAATTTTTAACATGTTTAAGATCCAAAATTTTATACTTTATGCAAATTTCTCATAATGCATCTCAAATTTGAAATTTAAATCATTTGTAATGCCAAAGTTTAAGCTATTTTGAACGTGTTTAAGATAATAAGATTCAAAATTAATTTGCATTTCTCATGACGCATCACAACTTTGAAAGTTCAATGTTATGTAATACTGAAGCTTAAGTAGTTTTGAAGTTGTTTAAGATCCAAAAAATCAAACTTTATGTGCATTTTCTCATGATGCATCACAAGTTTGAGACTTGAATGATATGTAATGTATTATAAGCTTAAGCATTTTTTAATATGTTTAAAATCCAAATATTTGAAATTTATGTGCTTTTGCCAAAATACATCACAACTTTGAAATTTAAATGATATGTAATATTGAAGCTCTTTAAGTAGTTTTGAACATTTTTAAGATCCAAAGATAAGAAATTTATTCATATTTCTTATGATGCATCCCAAATTTGAAACTTGAATGATATGTAATACCAAAGCTTGAGTAATTTTGAACCTATTTAAGATCCAAAAATTTAAAATTTATGTGCATTTATCATGATGTATTTGAAATTTAAACGGTATGTAATACTAAAGTTTAAGTAGTTTTGAATGTGTTTAAGATCCAAATATTTGAACCGTATGCATGTTTCTTGTGATAACTTTGAAATTTGAATGATATGTAATAGTAAATCTTAACTAGTTTTGAATGTTTTTAAGATCCAAAGATTAAAATTTTATGCATGCTTCTCATAATACAACATAAATTTGAAATTTGCATGATATGTAATACCTAATCTTGAGTAGTTTTGAATGTGTTCAAGATACAAAGATTCAAACTTTAAAATTTGAATGATATGTAATACTAAATATTAAACAATTTTGATTGTGTTTAAGATCCAAAGATTTGAAATTTATGAATGTTTCTCATAATGCATCACAACTTTAAAATTTGAATGATATGTAATAACAAATCTTGACTATATTTTAACATGTTTAAGATCCAAATATTTAAACTTTATGCATGTTTCTCATCATGCATCAAAACTTTAAAATTTGAATGATATGAAATATTGAAGCTTAAGTGGTTTTAAACTTTGAAAATTAAATGGTATGCAATACCAAAGCTTTAGTAGTTTTTAACATGTTTAAAATCCAATGATTTAAACATTATGCACATTTATCATGATGCATCACAATTTTAAAATTTGAATGATATGTAATATTGAAGCTTAAGCAATTTTAAATGTGTTTAATATCAAAAGATTAAAACTTTATGCATATCATGATGCATCAAAACACTAAAACTTGAATAATATGTAATACTTTATCTTAAGCAATTTTAAATGTGTTTAATAACTAAAGATTAAAACTTGATACTCATTTTTCATGATGCATCACAACTTTGAAATTTGAATGATATGTAATATCGAATCTTAAATAGTTTTGAATGTTTTTAACATCCAAAGATTAAAAATTTATGCACATTTTTCATGATGTATCACAAATTTGATATCTGAATGATATGTATTACTGAATTTTAAGCAGTTTTGAATGTGCTTAAGATCCAAAGATTCAAACTTTATGGACATTTTTCATAATGCATTGTAACTTTGAAATTTGAATGATATGTAATACCAAAGCTTAAGAAATTTTAAATGTCTCTAAGATCCAAAGAATTGAAACTTAAGTAGTTTTAAATATTTTTAAAATTCAAAGATTTAAACTTTATACATGCTTCTCATTATGCATCACAAATTTAAAACTTGACTGTATTATAATACCAAAAATTAATCAATTTTGAATATATTTAAGATCCAAATATTCAAACTTTATGCATGTTTCTCATGATGCATCAAAAATTTTAAACTAAAATGATATGGAATATTGATGTTCAAGTGATTTTGAACATGTTTAAGATTCAAATATTCAAACTTTATACATATTTATAATGATGCATTTAATTATTTAAATTTTAATGATATGTATATCAAAGCTTAAGTGGTTTTGAACATATTTAAGATCCAAAGATTCAAACTTTATGTGCATTTCCAATGATTCATCTCAACTTTGAAATTTGAATGGTATGTAATACCAAATATTAAACAATTTTGAATATGTTTAAGATCCAAAGATTTAAAATTTATGCATGTTTCTCATGATGCATCACAACTTTGAAATTTTAATGATGTAATACCGAGAGTAAGAAGTTTTAAAAAGGTTTAAGATCCAAAGGATTCAAACTTTATTTATTTTTCTCATGAGGCATCACAACTTTAAAATTTGAATTATATGTAATACCAAAAATTAAGTAGTTTTGAACATGTTTAAGATACAAATATTCAAACTTTATGTGAATTTATAATAATGCTTCACAATTTTGAAATTTGAATGATATGTAATATTGAAGCTTAAAAGGTTTTAAATGTATGTAAGATTCAAACATGTTTAAAATCCAAAGATTCAAACTTTATTCACGTTTCTCATGATAATCATAACCTTGAAATTTGAATGATATGTAATACCAAAGCCTAGTGGGTTTCAACGTATTTAAGATCCAAATATTCAAAATTTATGTGTGTTTCTCATCATGCATCACAACCATGAAATTTGAATGATATTTAATAGCAAATCTTAAATGGACTTGAATGTGTTTTAAATCTAATGTTTCAAACTTTGTGTGTTTCTCAAGATGCATCACAACTTTGAAATTTGAATTATATGTAATACCAAAACTTAAGCAATTTTAAACATGTTTAAAATATAAATATTCAAATTTTATATACATTTATTATGATGTATAACTTTGAAATTGTAATGATATGTAATATCCAAGCTTAATCAGTTTTCAATGTGTTTAAGATATAAATATTCAAACTTTATGTGCATTTGTAATAATGGATCACAAATTTAAAATTTAAATGATATGTAATACTAAAACTTAAACAGTTTTGAACATGTTTAAGATCTAAATATTTGAATTTTATGTGCATTTCTCATAATGCATCAAAAATTTGAAATTTTAATGATATATAAAATATTAAAGCATAAGTGGTTTCAAATGTGTTAAAGATTCAAAGATTCAAAATTAATGCATATTTATCATAATGCATCATAACTTTTAAATTTGATTGATATGTAATACTAAATCTCAAGTAGTTTTGAATGTGTTTTAAAATCTAAAGATTCAAAATCTATGCATATTTCTCTTAATACATTAGAAGTTTTAAATTTGAATGATATGTAACATCGAAGCTTCAATAATTTTGAATGTTTTTAAGATCTAAAGATTAAAACATTATACATGTTTATCATAATATATCACAACTTATAAATTTGAATGATAAATAATACTGAATCTTAAACATTTTTAAACGTGTTTAAAATTCAAAGATTTGAATTTTATGCATATTTTTCACAATGCATCACAAAATTGAAATTTGAATGCTATGTAATACCAAAGTTTAATCAATTTTAAACATGTTGAAGATCTAAATATTCCAACTTTATATGAATTTATCATAATGCATAATAACTTTAAAATTTGAATGATATGTAATACCAAAGGTTAAGTAGTTTTGAACATGTTTAAAATCCAAAGATTTAAATTTCATGTATTTATCACAATGCATTGTAACTTTGAAATTTGAATGATATGTAATACTAAAGTTTAAGTGGTTTTTAATGTATTTAAGATCTAAATATTTGAACTTTAAGCATATTTATCATAATCCATCACAAATTTTAAATTTGAATGGTATGTAATATCGAATCTTAAGTGGTTTTAAACATGTTTAAAAATCTAAAGATTCAAAATTTACATGCATTTCCCATAATGCATTGTAACTTTGAAATTTGAGTAATATCTAATACCAAAGCTTCAATGGTTTTTAACATGTTTAAGATCCAAATATTCAAACATTTATACATGTTTTTCATAATGCATCACAAATTTTAAATTTTAATGATATATAATACCAAAGTTTAAGTAGTTTTGAATGTGTTTAAGATCTAAAGATTCAAACTTTATGTGTGTTTCTCATAATGTATCACAACTTTTGAATTTGAATTATATGTGATACAGAAGCTTAATTGATTTTATAAATTTTTAAGATCTAAATATTCAAACCTTATGGATGTTTCTTATAATGCATCTCAAATTTGAAATTTGATTGATATGTAATACTGAAGCTTATGCAGTTTTAAACATGTTTAAGATCCAAAGATATGAACTTTATGTGCATTTCTAATAATGTATTTATACTTTAAAATTTAAATGATATGTAATACTAAATATTAAGTGGTTTTTAATATGTTTAATATCTAAAGATTCAAACTTTATATGTGTTTCTCATAATGTATCACAACTTTTTAATTTGAATGATATTTAATACCAAAGCTTAAGTAGTTTTGAATGTGTTTAAGATATATAGATTCAAATTTTATGCACATTTCTAATAATGCATCACAAATTTTAAATTTTAATGATATGTAATACCGAAGCTTAAGTGATCTTGAACATGTTTAAAAATATAAAGATTCAAAATTTATGCATGTTTCACATAATACATCAAAACTTTGAAATTTGAATGATATCTAATATCGAAGCTTCAATGGTTTTGAACCGTTTAAGATCTAAAGATTCAAATTTTATACACATTTTTCATTATGTATCACAATTTTAAAAATTGAATGATATGTAATATAGAAGCTTAAGTGATTTTGAAAGTGTTTAAGATCCAAAGTTTCAAAATTTATGCATATTTCTTATGATACATCATAAATTGAAATTTGAATGATATGTAATATCAATGTTTAAGAAGTTTTGAAAATGTATAAGATCTAAAAATTCAAACTTTATGCACATTTCTCATCATATATCACAAATTTAGAGTTTAAATGATATGTAATACCAAAGCTTGAGAGGTTTTGAATGTGTTTAAAAATTTAAAGATATGAATTTTATGTACATTTTTCATAATGCATCATAAATTTTAAAATTGAATGATATGTAATATCAAAGATTCAATGGTTTCAATTGTGTTTAAGATTAAAAGATTTATACTTTATAGGTGTTTCTCATAATGCATCATAATTTTGAAATTTGAAAGACATATAATACTGAAGCTTAAGTAGTTTTGAGCATGTTTAAGATTCAAAGGTTCAAATTTTATGCATATTTCTCATAATGCATCATAACTTCCAAATTTTAATGATACATAATATCGAAGCTTAGACAGTTTTATGTGTTGAAGATCCAAAGATTTAACTTGATGCATATTTCTCATAATGGATCACAACTTCTAAATCTGAATGATATGTAATATCGAAGCTTAAGCAATTTTGAACATGTTTAAGATCCAAAGATACAAACTTTATGCATATTTCTCATAATGCATGGCAACATTAAAATTTGAATGATATGTAATACCAAAGCTTAAGTGATTTAGAACATGTTTAAGATCTCAATGTTTAAAATTTATGTGCATCTCTCATGATGGATTGCACATTTGAAATTTTTATGATATGTAATACCAAAGCTTAAGTAATTTTAAACATGTTTAAGATTCAAAGATTCAAAATTTATGTGCATTTATCATGATGCATTGTAAATTTTAAATTTGAATGATATTTAATAATGATACTTAAGTAGTTTAAACATGTTAAAAATCTAAAGATTCAAACTCTATGCACATTTTTCATAATGCATCAAAACTTTGAAATTTGAATGATATATAATACTTAAACTTCAATGATTTTGAACATGTTTAAGATCCAAAGATTCAAAATTTATACATATTTATCATAATGCATCACATGTTTGAAATTTGAATTATATTTAATACCAAAGCTTAAGTAATTTTGAATGTGTTTGAGATCTAAATATTTAAATTTTATGCATGTTTCTCATAATGCATCGTAAATTTGAAATTTGAATGATATGTAATACTGAAGCTTAAGTGGTTTTGAATGTGTTTAAGGTCTAAGGACTTGAATTTGAAGCATGTTTCTGATATTGCATCATAACTTTAAAATTCAAATGATATGTAATATCAAAGCTTGAGTGGTTTTGAATATGTTTAAAAATCTAAAGATTCAAATTTTATGCACGTTTCTCATAATGCATCTAAACATTGAAATTTGAATGATATGTAATAATGAAGCTTCAATGATTTTCAACATGTTTAAGATTCAAAGATTCAAACTTTATACATGTTCCTCATAATGTATCACAACTTTGAAATTTAAATTATATAATATTGAAGCTTAAGTAGTTTTGAACATGTTCAAGATCCAAAGATTTGAACTTTATGCATATTTCTCATATTGCATCATAACTTTGAAATTTGAATGATATGTAATAATAGAGCTTAAGTAGTTTAAATATGTTGAATATCCAAAGATTCAAACTTTATGTGTATTTTTCATAATGCATCACAACTTTTAAATTTGAATGATATGTAATAATGAAGCTTAAGCATTTTTGAACATGTTTAAGATGTAGAGATACAAACTTTATGTTAATTTATTATAATGCATCATAACTTTGAAATTTTAATGATATGTACTACCAATGTTTAAGTAGATTTAAACGTGTTTAAGATCTAAAGATTCAAATTTTATGTTTGTTTTTCATGATGCATTGTAACTTTGAAATTTAACTAATATATAATATTGAAGCTTAAGAAGTTTTGAACATGCTTAAGATCTAAAGATTCAAATTTTATGAAATTTTTTCATATTGCATCACAATTTTAAAGTTTGAATGATATGTAATATCGATCTTAAGTGGTTTTAAACATGTTTAAGATCCAAAGAGTCAAAATTTATGTGTCTTTCTCATAATGTGTCACAACTTTGAAATTTAAATGATATGTAATGTTGAAGTTTAAGAGGTTTTAAATGTGTTTAATATCTAAAGACTCTAACTTTATGCACATTTCTTGTAATGCATCACAACTTTGAAATTTGAATGATATGTAAAATTAAAACTTAAGTGATTTTGAAAGTTTTTAAGATCCAAAGATTTAAATTTTATGTATGTTTCTCATTATGCATCACAACTTTAAAATTTGAATGATGAATCTTATATAGTTTTTAACATGTTTAAGATCTAAAGATTTGAACTTTACGCATGTTTCTCATAATGCATTGTAATTTTGAAATTTGAATGACATGCAATATTTAAGATTAAATTGTTTTGAATGTGTTTAAGATCTAAAGATTCAAAATTTATGCATGTTTCTCATAATGCATTGTAAATTTGAAATTTAAATGATATATAATATTGAAGCTTAATCAATTTTGAATGTTTTTAAGATTCAAAGATTTGAACTTATGCAAATTTCTCATAATACATTACAACTTTTAAATTTTAATGATATGTAATACCAAATCTTAAGAAATTTTGAACGTGTTTAAAATTTGAAGCTTCAAACTTTATGTGCATTTATCATGATGTTATTAGAGGTATAATCACTAAGAGGGGGGTGAATCAATGATGCAAGATAATCTAATTCAATTATCAACTCTTAAACATTCAACATACATCAAGTTGATCAGGCAACATAAACATGAAAGATCATACATCTAAAGCATACATAAGAGCATACATCACATGAACACACTATATATGTGGGAAACCCTCTTTAGGAATAAAATCCCCTAAACCCTGTAAGATGGACTACAATCTTATAAATCAAGATCCAACATTTATATTAGCACCAACTAATCAAATAACACCCATCCCTTAGTTTAGTGAGACACCAATCCCACAGGGAGCTATTACCCCTGTCTAGTTGAGCACCCACAATAACTAAACTTTTAGCAAGCTTTACCTTGTAAGGAGAAACCAAACCCTTAGGAAACCAAACACCCAATCAACTACCTAAAAATATTATCTTGAACACCTATTTCTAATCTTCAATTTATTATGACCACCTTTGTTTCTCTCTTTGTCTTCATTCTTTCACCCAAATAATCTCAAGGGTTCACTTGCTCAAACTGCCTCTTTTAGGTTCATTGGGTCTAATGACCTATGTATCCACCTATATCAGCTTTATTAGATAAACATGTATGATATTATTTTCTCTCTAATGGTCATCACTGGATTATACCTTCTCTTTCAGAGTTTCTCTCCTTCGCTTGAATCCACACCACCACACCTAGCATAATTCATCTAATTATGTATTGTATTTATACCACTCTCTTCCTTTAACCTATCTTGGTTAGCCAAGATGCTTTACATATTTGTTATACCTTTGAAATAGGTCTTCATACATGTTGCATGTAATAAAAATACACTCTTTAGGTCAGCCAATGCCTCATTATCCACAAACCACCATTAGGTCTTGGTGAAACCTAAACTTATTAGGCCTTCATATTCACACATTACATGTGAAACTACTTAGACCACCTTCATCCTTTATCAATGATTTTAACACATAAAACATGTTTCTAATATCCCCTTTATCATTCTCATATGGGTTCATGCCACCTAGAACACTAACTCAATACTTGAACCTACTAATTAGGTCTCCTTGTTCTTCAGGTCTTCATGTATAGAAAACATAGTCTCAAACTTCTGAATCAAACACTCAAATATCTCACATATCCATATGATTATATAATATTGGTGAAACATTTAAGACCTATGCAATACCTCTATGTTATTTATACATTCCAACATGAGCTCTAAGCACTCAAGCTCACTAAAAATAATCACTTAGACTAGTCAAACATTGTCAAAATACAATCAAGATATTTTGACTCTCCATATCTAATTAGGGAAAAATCATGAAAACCAATGCCTTATTATAATAATTTGAGATTTATATATCTACACACTCATTTTATTTTTCAATTATTCTTAGGATACCTTCAACTCACTCCTGCAACATGGTCACTCAATCTGTCAATACATTCAACAAACATAGTCAACTTCTAAGTAATTATTTGCATTAAATATGGATTGGTCAGAGCTAAAAAATATACACAAATGGTTTTCATAGAGACTATAACACTCTCAAATAGATATTTAATATTGAAACATTAAAATACTATCAATAACTAACTCTTCAATTATCCTTCTCGGGTCACTTGTAGAACATGGTCAAACAGATAGTGAACTTTAGAGCCTAATATCTAAAAATGTATAAACATTCAAAGATTATAATAAAAATTTATGAATTATCCTTGAATTTATTTACAAATTTTATTTATACTTAATCATCTGATTCTACATATATCAAATGTTATGGCTCAAACACTACAAATTGGTTTTTCCTTTGTTAATTCAAATATTCAAATTCCAATAGTCATTGTGTATTGAAAAAACATCAGCCATATGTTTTCATCTTTATTATCATAGAAAATTTGAGAAAATACACTCAATATATATCTTTTTTATCTTCCTATATTTAACTCTTTAATTCTCACCATTGATCTTTGACATAGGCATCCATGATTAAGAAGACACTTGGGAGCCCTATGTGCCATCATTGACTATTTGACTCTGAACCACACTGTTCATATCTATATACACAATTTAATGCATAATGTTTGATATTTTTAATGCTCATTGTAGATATTTTATCCTTATTTTTGAGATCAATCCACTTGGTAGTCTTGTGTGCCTTCTGTAGTCAGTTTTTAATGCACTTTTTCCATTTGGTAGCCCTGCATGTTATTTATGAATGCTTTGACATATTGAATTGATACGTACCATTGATTAATATATGATAACATAAAAAAATACATTAGATATTTTTTATTCATATTAAATGCTCATCATATATTTGTGATTTGATTAAATGTTCATCGTAGATCTTTCATAATGCAAATTTGGCTAAGTATGGGAACTTAGTGAACTCTACATAAGAAGCCAATTTTTCACCTTAATAAATTTTGATACAATCAAGATCATGACCTAAAATTTGAACCATATCACATTTCACATGGGAATCCATTCATGTATTAAAATACTCTTTAGACCTTCACACATGTGAAATATGATGTCATAAATCTGCTTACTAAGCCTTAATCTCAAGATGACTACTCGAGCTTAGACATTCATATAACTATTCTATTGAACTCAATTCACTACCATAAACACTCTAAACACTCATAACATCCCATAGGGTATTTGAAACATTTCCATACCATCAATATCATCCATCAATTACCTCACTAATCCAAACATTGAAGAACCATGCAAGAGCACTGAAGCTCATTGAAGCACACTTTGTCATTATCATTCTAACACACATGACACCTCATGAAAATCCTTGGTCACCTTGGAGATATCATTTAAAAACTTGAATAATCACCCCATTTTTCATTTATGTCAAACACTAATATATATCTTATATTCAGACTCTATCTCTCTCTTTAAGTAATTTCTCCCCCTTTGACAAAATGATAAATTAGGCTTAAATATTGATCTTGCAGACCTAAAAATAATTCAAAGACCAATAATATGAAAGGACCACCTCTAAGATATGATACATAC
The DNA here is from genome assembly GCA_037957365.1 of Torreya grandis. Classification (NCBI taxonomy): domain Eukaryota; kingdom Viridiplantae; phylum Streptophyta; class Pinopsida; order Cupressales; family Taxaceae; genus Torreya; species Torreya grandis. The sequence continues at coordinate 1,529,999 of JARHVA010003759.1, forward strand.
TCCACCTAACATTTTACATACCTCTTCTTACCTTAAGTTTCTCAAACATGCTCCATGACTACACTCTTCTTTGATCATACATAGCTTCTATGAAGAAAAAACATACATGAGCATTAGAAACTACAAAAATTTACCTTGAAAACATTAATAAGACTCACGCTAAGTCACATAATCTTATTAACCCTTTGAGATCCTTGGTATTTTGGAGAAAATGACCAAAAATTCCACTTTTTCAGACTAGCCTTGCTAAGAGGCCTTATAGCCCTACCTGGAACTTGCATAGCGCATAACATTTTGTGTATGAACTTTCATGGTTTGAAATTTAATATTTAGATAATTATCATATGCCTCCTAAAGTATGCCAAAAATAAACAATCATATCTTCCTCTACAACATACTTGCTTCACAAACCTATGAGCCAATTAGCCCTTCATTTGCACGAATCATCATCCATGGAACCAATCATGAAATTATAGAAGAATATGAAAGACATTTTGAGTATAAATTTTTCTATTTAAACTAATTAATCATCCTCATATCTCAAATCATTAGGCAAACCATTTTTCTAACATGAGCAAAAACACTAGGTTTATAAGAGAAATTTAGTCAACACACCACCTTCTGGTCAACACCAATCTTTTAAAATTTTATAACACTTGGAGGTCATCAATACATACTTTTTGACCAATTTTTGAGCTTAGAATCCTTTGGGAACCCATACTTCCTATACCATGGTTTTTTCACCAGCATACCCTTAAGCACAAACTGGGAAACCATAGAGCAAATAAAATCTTCAATTACACACAAAAGACCTTTAAAACTTGAAATCACATGTAACACACTTGAATGAGGTTAAAACACCTTTATATCCCACTAAGACACCTTGACAACTTGTAATTCTTCAAATGACACCTAAAAATCTCCATACACAGTCTGCATACGTTATACATACTAAAACATGCTAAAACACTAGAAATTGATCATGACAACATTTTGACATCACCAAGCCACCTCATCCACTTTGACAAACCAAACTCAACTGATCTTAACCCTATTTTGTCAATCATATTATACTACATAGTCCTCTGATCCTAGTATTTGACCATTTACAAAGCTCCTTTTTTAAGCATACGGATTAAATACCTTGTCAAAACATATGACTTGGTTTGGTCAAGTCATCATATCAATCTTATTAAATTCACAACTATAGTAGACTTCTTCATATCTCCACCATGACTAGAATATCTCACATATGCTCCCCCTCACATCATGCATAACTCTTCAATCATTTCAAACTATCTGAGTTAGCTCCCCTTGCTTCACTTGGATCATGGCATCTTCAACAAGTCTTCTCAAAGAGTTAGGTCTACCAATAGTTATTCAACACTTTCCACACTTCAATCAAAACTCTTATGGAAACATCTTATCTTCAGAACACTATGACCTTCATGGCATACTTAGCTTAACATCTATAGAAATATGAGACCTTCTATATGATATCAAAAATGTGACAACACATTCTCCTCATACTCCATATAAATCATGTCTTCAGTCTTTAAACATTTAATCAATCAATTTAAGCAACATAGATTGAAAAGTTCTTATCTCTAAGACCAAAAACCTTGAACACACATTGATCAAACTCAAATAGGATCAACATACCTTTCTATGTATAGAAGGTTTTTTTTAACTCACTATCCTTGATTAGACACCTAGAGATCTTCATTTCCTATTTATAGATCTTGTACACAATCTTCATTCTTCACCACTTTGACCAATTAGACCATCCTTCAAAGATTTGACCAAAAATTTGACTTTAGGATCACTATCCCTAAATATATCTTCTGAATCATTCCATTACAACACTTTTTATTAGATTCATAAAACTCATTGTTCCCCTTAGCCAAGCACATTTTCAAAAGATCTTTCTTGTCCTGTAACATAAACTGAAGTTTAACTAGCATCTAACATGTATCTTATTTTTGTCAAGTGTCTCTTTAAAGCCTAACTAGAGACATGCCTTTGACATAGTGAGATTAAAATTCCCAAAACTTAGGATACTCCCATATCTCCATGCTCTCATTTGAATTGTAGTCTTGAGTCATCAGCAAATTGACATTTAATGGATACTTGACTTCATTCTTTGCTTCAAACTTGTCAACAAATGCAAACAATAGAAACTCTTAACTTTCCTTCACGTCTATCATGGAAAACAAACCATCTTTGGTCTTAGCTTGATCTTTCCTAATAGGCTTAGTTTTACACAACCATTTGTGACCTATTTCTTAAACAATAGGAGTTCCATACATCTTATTTTTCTTTGAGAACTCATTCAACCTCTTCTTGCCATACCTAGTAATGTGACCATATGACATCTAAAATAAATAAGATCATTCACACCTTTATTGGAGTATTATCAATGATGTCATGGTGGTGTCATGGAGATATTTTGGTGAGTGTATGAAGAGCTTTGATAGCATAAGTAATAATACAAAGTGTGTAATGTGTTTGTTCTTGTATGCTTAAAGTATGCTTGGTTGATCTTCAGAGTTTATATGGCTAGAGACGATCAAGGATGAGTATGGTTATTTGAGAATGTGAAAAAGGTCCTATTAAAAGTCAAAAATGATTTAAGTGCTTATGTGCATGAGTGGAATTCATCTGATTCTTTATTATGTTCTTCTAGACATTTTGGTCCAGTGGTATAAAATCTAAGTAGGCAATTTGATGGCATGACCATTACCACATGGGAATGAGTCAAGGTAATTTGGTGATATGGTTGTGATCACATTAGTCCCTAGTTTTTGTGCACCATATCTTAAGTTATACATTTAAACATGGTCAAAGATATGAGGGTTCAAAGTTGGCTTCTTAGTTAGAATTCATTATTTTCCCATACTTAGCCAACTTTGTATATGGTTAGAAAGAGCCAAGTAAGCATGTTGATGAGGTCAAATTTCACATGAGTGGAGGTGTCAAGAAAAAATTATCATATAAATTTGTTCATTTTTGTGCCTATTTTATTTGTACTAATTTTTAGATCATGTGATGAAGTGCGGTCAAAGATATGCATATGCAAAGTTAGGCTCCTAGGTAGTTTGACTATGTTTTCCCATACTTAGCCAATTTTGCAATATGGAAAGAAGAGCTAAGTGAGCATTTTTATGATGGTATATCTTACACATGTGAAAGTGTCAAGAGAAATTGATCTTATGGGTTTGTTTATTTTTGATCCTAGTTTATTTGTGTTAAAGTTTAGATCATGCACTAAAGTGCAGTAAAAGTTATGCATGCTCAAAGTTGGCCTCTTAGGCAAGTTTTGACATAATAAGCTCTATGTTAAAGGATTTTGAGAAGGATTTTTAATGGTAATATATCTTACACATAAAAATACTTCAGGAGTAATGTGTCACATGGTTCGATTCTCTTCATAAAGATATCATGTAGAACAAATTTAAGATCATGTGTCAAAGTACAAAACAAGTTATTAAGGTTCAAAAATGGCTACTCACGCATATTAAAAGGGTCCCCATACTTAGTCATTTTTTCACAAGCTAAAGCTCGAGCAAGATCAATAGTGTACATTGATCCAAGAAGTCAAGAAGTAGTAAGATGAAGATACGTTTAACATGTTTAATGAGTGAGCAAAGGTAAAGGATAAAGAACTAATAACAAGCAGGTGTTCACACATATTGATTGAATAGTGAGCATTGATAGTTAAAGACATGGTTGATCCATCAAGATTGACAGAGTGCATTGAGTCAACATTTCAAGAATACATGAGATGAGGTCAAAGTGATTGAGTTTTAATGTTTGGCTTTGGTAGACTATGTGTTAAATATCAAAGAATATCGACGGTGTGAGATTGATCCAAAGTTGAGAGCAAACAAGATGTGAGCTTTGTTTTTAAAGGTTAACTATGACCATTGGTATTCAAATATTTGAATTTAACATAGGGAAAAACTAGAGCTCTATATTTTATCCATATATTTTGATATAAGTTGAATTTGTTGGTGATATAAAAATAAAAGATAAAGAGGACTCCATGGCTCATCTAATGAACCTGATTTGAAGATTTGAATGTGTGTACAATCAAATATATTAATGTTCAAAGTTGACTATGTGTTTGTGCTTGTTCTGCAAATAACCTAAGAAGAATAATTGAGCTTATATAGATACAATTTCGATGTCTCTTGATAAATTGGTTATTGGGGAGTGTTTTAGACTCTTTAACATGCAAAGATTCAAACTTTATGTACAATTCTTATAATCTTGAACATTGAATAATGTAACTCAAAAATTTAAGTGGTTTTACTCATTCCAAAGATGTTTAACATGCAAAGATTCAAAATTTATGCATTTTTCTTATAATTTTGAAGTTTCAATAATGTAACACAAAAAATTAAGTAGTTTTACTCATTTTGAAAATGTTTAACATGCAAAGATTCAAACTTTATGTGTGTTTCTTATAATTTTGAACTTTGAAAAACATAACACCAAAAACTAAGTGGTTTTTCTCATTTCAAATATGTTTAATATGCAAAGAATGAAACTTTATGTGCATTTCTTATAATTTTTAACTTTGAATAATGTAACACCAAAAATTGAGCAATTTTACTTGTTTTAAACATGTTTAACATACAAAGATTAAAAATTTATGTGCATTTCTTTATAATTTTGAACTTTGAAAAATGTAACACCAAAATTTAAATGATTTTATTTGTTTCAAACATGTTTAAGATGCAAAGATTCAAACTTTATGTGTGTTTCTTATAATTTTGAACATTGAATAGTGTAACACCAAAACATAAACGATTTTGCTCATTTTGAACATAATCAACATGAAAATATTCAAACTTTATGGATGCCTCTTTTAATTTTGAATATTGTAACACCAAAAAATAAGTTGTTTTTCTCATTTCATACATGTTTAACATGCAAAGATTCAAATTTTATGTGCTTTTCTTAAATTTTAAACCTTGAATAATGTAACACCAAAGCTTAAACAATTTTGCTCATTTGGAAAATGTTTAACATGTAAAGATTCAAACTTTATGTACATTTATTACAATTTCAATTTTGAATAATGTAACACAAAAACTTAGGTGGTTTTGTTCATTTTGAACATGTTTAACATGTAAAGATTCAAAATTTATATGTGATTCTTATGGTTTTGAACTTTAAGTAATGTTACACCAAAACTTAAGTGATTTTTCTCATTCTAAACAAGGTTAACATACAAAAATTCAAAATTTATGCACTTTTATTATAATTTTCAATTTGGAATATTGTAACACAAAAATTTAAGTGGTTTTGCTCATTTCAAACATATTTAACTTGTAAAGATTCAAACTTTACACACATTTATTATAATTTTGAATTTTAAATAATGTAACACCAAAAATCAAGTGGTTTTGCTCATTTCAAACATGTTTAATATGCAAAGATTCAAACTTTATGCACATTTATTATAATTTTGAAGTTGGAATAACATAACACCAAAATTTAAGTAGTTTTGCTCATTTCAAACATGTTTAACATGTAAAGATTCAAACTTCATGCATGTTTCTTATCATTTTGAACTTTTAGTAATGTAATGCCAAAATTTAAGAAAGTTTTCTCATTTTGAAAATGTTTATCATGCAAATATTTAAACTTTATTCGCATTTCTTTTAATTTTGAACTTTGAATAATGTAACACCCAAACTTATATAGTTTTTTGCTCATTTGGAGCATGTTTAACATATTAAAATAAAAAATTTATTCATGATTCTTATAATTTGAAACTTTGAATAATGTAACACAAAAACTTAAGTGGTTTTGTTCATTTTGAACATGTTTAACATGCGAAAATGCTAAATTTATGTGCTTTTCTTATAATTTTAAAGTTTGAATAACATAACACCAAAACTAAGTGGTTTTAATATTTTGAAAATTTTTAACATGGAAAGATTCAAACTTTTATGCATGTTTCTTATAGTTTTTGAATTTTGATTAACATAACAAAAAAAATTTAATGGTTTTGCTCATTTCAAAAATATTTAATATGCAAAGCTTCAAACTTTATGTGCATTTCTTATAATTTTTAACTTCGAAAAACACCAAAACATAAGCAGTTTTACTCGTTTCAAACATGTTTAACATGCAAATATTCAAACTTTATTCATGTTTCTTATAATTTTGAACTTTGAAAAATGTAACACTAAAAATTAAGTCATTTTGCTTGTTTCAAACATGTTTAACATGCAAAGATTCAAACTTTATCCATGTTTCTTATAATTTTGAACTTTGAAAAACATAACACCAAAATTTAAGCGACTTTGCTCATTTTAAACATATTTAACATGCAAAGAATCAAACTTTAAACGTGTTTCTTATAATTTTATACTTTGCAAAATGTAACACCAAAACTTAAGTGGTTTTTCTCATTTAAAACATGTTGAACATGCAAAGATTCAAACTTTATGCACATTTCTTATAATTTTGAATTTCGAATAATGTAATACTGAAACTTAAGTTATTATTCTCATTTCATAAATGTTTAACATGCAAAGATTCAAACTTTATGTGTGTTTCTTATAATTTTGAACTTTGAATAATGTAAGACTAAAATTTAAGTAATTTTGCTCATTTTGAAAATGTTTAACATGGAAAGATTCAAAATTTAGGCCTGAGTCTTATAATTTGGAACTTTGAATAATGTAACACCAAAAATTAAGTGGTTTTCCTCAATTTGAATATGTTTAACATGTAAATATTTAAATTTTATGAACTTTTATTAATAATTTTAAACTTTAAATAATGTAGCACCAAAATTTAAGTAGTTTTAATAATTTTAAAATTGTTTAACATGGAAAGATTCAAACTTTGTGTGTAATTATAAATATTTTGAACTTTGAATAATGTTACAACAAAATTTAAGTGGTTTTGCTCATTTCAGACATGTTTAACATGCAAATATTCAAACTTTATTCATTTTTCTTATAATTTTGTACTTTGAATAATGTAACACTAAAAATTAAGTAGTTTTTCTCATTTTAAACATGTTTAACATGCAATGATTCAAATTTTATATGAGTTTCTTGTAATTTTTAACTTTGAATAACATAACACCAAAACTTATGTGGTTATGCTTGTTTCAAACATATTTAACATACAAATATTCAAAAATTATGTGTGATTATTATAATTTTGAAATTTGAAGAATGTAATATCAAAAATTAAGTAGTTTTGCTCATTTTGAACATGTTTAACATACAAAGATTCAAACTTTATGCATTTTTTTCACATGTTAAGAAAGTGCACCTAATAGAGTGATCTCATAAGTTGAGTAAGCACACATCACAATGAAGCTACTAGTGAATGGAATCATGCCTAGAAGAATATTACAAAGGAATGAGAATAAATAATGAAATACTCTATATCATCCTAAATTGAGAATAAAAATGAATTACTTATATAAAGTCTTGAAGTTCACAGCTTTCATATTTGTTAAATTTATCATATCTCACAACTAAGTAGCTCAAACAATCCATAATAAATTGTATCAATTATATTACAAATATGAAGGAATAGAGGTGCATATATAGGTTAGAGAGGGAAAGATACCACACATTCCATTAAATGTGGTACTAATCTTTCTGAGTAACTCAAATGACCTCTAAATCCCTAAGTAATCTAATATAATCATGTAAGCAAAACTTAGTGAGAAACAGGCTTATACTAACACCCATCCATAAGCACAACTTAGGTGAGAAATGATATAAAAAATGGGTCCTTGATAAGGCACCCATGTACAATGCAATTTCTCATAAAGTAAAGAAAAGAAAAAAAGAAGATGAGACTAAAAGACCCAAAAAATCATGATGATAAAGCAATCAGTACTCCAAGTAAAACTCATAAGATGATGAAGGTCGATGATTGATCTTCTACTTGAAGACTGTAGAAGTTCTATCTAGATCAAATAATGTTTCTTCCTTTTGGAAAAGGAAGAACCCAATGTGTGTAGTAAAAGTCTGCCCATTCCATAATAGAAGATGAAATAAATAGTATGAAGATCCATGAATTTTGTCTTAATCATATCTATGACATAGGTTTGGAAAAAATGTGCAAAAAATCTAAAAGTAATACCATTGAAGTGAACTAGACATAAGAATGACATAGAGCATTTACTAAAATAATGTCCATGTGAAGAGTGGAGCATGAATCACCAATTGAAGAAAGAAAGTCCATAGGAAGAGATGAGTCATTGATGCTCACCATATGTGTACTCATACTGTAAATAGTAGATTCCTTCCAAGTGCAAGGCTATGAAGGCTTTAAAAGAGCAATAATTGGCACAAGAATAAAATTAGAATTTGAAAAAAGACAATTGAGGTTTGATATAATCTCATCCTATAGTGGGGGCTCAATAGAAAGAAGATCACTATCCACCATGGATGTATCATCACAAGCAATAAAAGGTGAGAGTAAAATTATCTCTAAAGAGACTATAGAAAGTGGAGGAGGAGTGATGTAAGTCTCAATAAGATCTTCAAAAAGATACTCTAGGATGCTCCAAATAATATATGGACACTCTATATGTTAGGAATGGCAATGAAGATCTATGGAAACATGAAGTAACAAAGTGGCAAAGACCTTGTCACAAGTATTAGCCCACTTATTAAATTGAACAAGATCAGTGGCTGTAAGAATATGTCCATATAGAAATGGAATATGATTATTACATGTGAATAAGTAATCCATATAAGCACACCAAAAAGCATAATTGTCCTTCACAAGAAGGGTCACTGGAGATGAAACAACTCTCTTCATCTAGAGTAATAGTGCACACTCTAGAGATGGATTTTAGACTATGTCAAAAATGAGTCTAGTCAAATGAGAGAAATCTATGCATAAGTAACAATGCATGTGTAAATGGATGTTAGGCTTTATTGATAATACATCTAGGAATACAAGAGTAATCTATGTAAGTAGTCACTAAATGGGTGCAGATAACAATTAAAAAAATTAAATGTGCACGTGAGAAAATGTAGGGCCCACCAAAAAATCTCCCCAACATAATTAGTAGTAACCCCCTTTGTTTTCAATTACAAATAATGCTCAAGGAATGAGCAATATGTGTTTATGATCAAGTACCAATGCATGCTCTAAGTATAGATGCCTGAATTAACCCAAATGGGTCTAGAAAAATAAGAGAAATTATTACACAAGAGAAAAAAATACATCTCAATGAATGGACATCAAACTCAACTGATAATGCATCCATAAATGTGAGCCATCAATGTAATATCCACTAAATTGGCACAAATAAAAATTACAAATAAGGCAAGAAAATTTCTCTAGAATGGACATCTGATTAAACCCCCATATTTTGGCACTTTATAAAATAATGCATTATATAATACAAATTGGCCTAAAATATGGTGCTCAATTTTGAGTTACCATTTGTAAGATATTAACAATATAATTTCCCATAAATATGCCTATTGACTAAAAAATTACACTTGAAACTTAAAAGAAGTACCCTTGGGTGAGGTAAAATATGTCTTCCAATCACTCATTAGAATTGACATTGAATGATAGATCTCCTTGCATTAACAAAAGTCAAAAAAATACTTGCCTAATCACCCTTATGTGTACTTTTTTGAAAAAGACTCTTACAAGGTTTTTTAATAAAAAATATGTAAAGTTATTTTAAATAAAAATAAAACATGCTTTTCTTTTTAATTATTTTAGGACATGTTTTAGGTTTTGACTTGGCTTTACATGGAGAATGAGAAAGGAGACTGGGAGATGTATGACACCATGTGGGAATGCATAGGTACTTTTACCAACAAAGGCTCAGGTCACAACCAAGGGAAATATAGACCTCTTAGACCAAAGCTACCATGATAGGAATAGGCTAGAAGCTTAGCGTTAACATTTAAAAGTTTAAATGCCTCCAAGAGATGCAAAAAGAGAGCTTGGGTACCACCATTATCCATTTACATGTCTATAGGAATGAGGGATACAAATCTGGCCATCAAGAGGTCATGGCATAAATAGATCCAAAAACAAATCCTCACAAGTTGTTGGCTTCAAAATATCAAGATTAAGATGCCATGATCAGGTTCTATAGGCCTTGCCATGTCCTAGATTGATGGATTTGAACCCTTGTAGAAGTTTGGAAAATCTATCTTCTTCTAATGTAGTAGATCTCCTTTAATACACCACATAGACCTCTAGGATTTTAGCACTTCCTCCTATGCAACAATAAAATAGATGATGCCTCTCTACTTAGAATTTAATGTTGTCCTTTCAAATGTAATGCTATAGAATTAAAATGTCCCCTCTTTCTATGCTCTACCTCCTACAATGCCAATGTTGAGTGAATGGAATGGATCACACAATAGTATCTTCTACATAATGCTCCATCTTTATTCTACAAGGTCAACATAGATCTGAAAAATATAGGTCTGTAAAGATAAAAAATATCTCCAAAAAATAGTAGTACAAGAACTCCAATACTTAGAATAAATCAAAAATGCCACAACTTTCCATATAAGAGTTGCAGATTGGAAGGATTCCATCGAACTATATCTTCTTGCAAAGACCTCCCAATGCCTCAACTAAGGACAAAAATGTCCAGCCAAGAGGAATGATGTCAAATTTAGATCTAGTTTTCTTCAACATCAAAAAAGATGATGCCAAGGTAGATCAAATCCATCTAGCTAGACTCCTCAAGTTTTTCTTAGAAAATGATGCTAAAGCAAAAAAGCTAATCTTAAAACAACATATCCAAAGTAAAGCATGTTATATACCTTTATGGTAGATCTAAATATTTCTCTCAATAATTCTTATGAGATAATAACAAATCTAAGAATTTCATTAAAAAACATCAAATAACCAATCAATCAGACAATCATGAACATGGATTGGTGATCTGATATCGTAAAAGAGTTGTAACCAGGATTATCAGATCAATGAATACACATGATGGATTGATCTCATGAGTTGAGCAAGTGCACATCACAATGAAGCTGCTAGTGAATGGAATCATGGATAGAATAATATTGCAAATGACTGAGAGCAAATAATGAAATAATCCATATCATCTTTAATTGAGAATAAAAATGAATTGCTTATACAAAAGCTCAAAGTTTACAACTATCAAAGCTATCACAACTCACAACTAAGTAGCTCAAATAATCCATACTATACTACATTAACTACATTAGAAATATGAAGAGAGAGAGGTACATATATAGGTTGGAGAGGGAAAGACACCACACATTCTACTGATTATGGTACTAATCTTCCCAAGTAATCCAAATGACATCTAGAGCCCTAAGTAAGCTAATACAATTGTGTAAGTAAAATCTAGTGGGAAAAAAGCCTATACCAATAATCTCATACATGTTTAACATGCAAAGATTCAAACTTTATGTGTGTTTCTTATAAATTTAAAATTTGAATAATGTAAGACCAAAATTTAAGTGATTTTACTCATTTTAAAAATGTTTAACATGTAAAGATTCAAAATTTAGCCATGATTCTTATAATTTTTAACTTTGAATAAAGTAACACCAAAACTTAAGTGGTTTTGCTCATTTTGAACATGTTTAACATGAAAAGATTCAAAATTTATATAATTTTATTATAATTTTGAACTTTTAATAATGTAACACCAAAATTTAAGTAGTTTTTCTCATTTTGAAAATGCTTAACATGAAAAAATTCAAACTTTGTGTGCAATTCTTAAAATTTTGAACTTTGAATAATGTTACACCAAAACTATAGTGTTTTACTTATTTTTAACATATTTAACATGCAAAGATTCAAACTTTATTCATGTTTCTTATATTTTTGAACTTTGAATAATGTAACACCAAAAATTAAGTGGTTTTACTCATTTCAAATATGTTTAACATGTAAAAATTCAAACTTTATGTGAGTTTCTTATAATTTTTAACTTTGAATAATGTAACACCAAAAATTAAGTAGTTTTGCTTGTTTTAAACATATTTAACATGCAAATATCCAAACTTTATACATGCTTTTTTTATAATTTTTAAGGTTGAATAATGTAACACCACAAACTAAGTAGTTTTGCTCATTTCAAACATGTTTAACATGCAAAGATTCAAACTTTATGCATTTGTCTTATAATTTTGAAGTTTTAATAATGTAACACCATACCTTAAGTGGATTTGTTCATTTCAAACATGTTTAACATACAAAGATTTAAACTTTATGCATGTTTCTTATAATTTTAAAATTTTAATAATGTAACTCCAAAAATTAAGTGGTTTTGCTTGTTTCGAACATGTTTAACATGCAAAGATTCAAACTTTGTGTGTTTTTTATAATTTTTGAACTTTGAATAATGTAACACTAAAATTTAATTAGTTTTGATCATTTCTAACATGTTTAACATGAAAAGCTTAAAACTTTATGAGGGATTCTTCAAAAATTTAAGTGGTTTTGCTCATTTTGAACATGTTTAACATGTAAAGATTCAAACTTTTATATATTTTTTTAATAATTTTGATGTTTGAGTAATGTAACACCAAAACATAAGTGGTTTTGCTTGTTTTTAAAATATTTAACATGCAAAAATTCAAACTTCATGGATATTTTTTATAATTTTGAACTTTGAATAACACAACACCAAAAATTAAGTAGTTTTGCTCATTTCAAACATGTTTAATATGCAAAGCTTCAAAATTTATGCATGTTTCTTATAATTTTTAAGTTTGAATAATGTAACACCAAAACTTATGTAGTTTTGCTCATTTCAAACATGTTTAACATGCAAAAATTTAAATTTTATGCATGTTTCTTATAATATTAAACTTTAAATAATGTGACACCAAAATTTAAACAATATTATTTGTTTCGAACATGTTTAACTTGCAAAGATTCTAAAATTATGCATGATTCTTATAATTTTGAACTTTGAATAACGTAAAACCAATACTTAAGCAATTTTACTCATTTTGAACAGGTTTAACATGCAAAGATTCAAACTTTATGTTCATTTCTTATAATTTTGAATTTTAAATATTATAACACCAAAACTAAAGTTGTTTTGCTCTTTTTGTACATGTTTAACATGCAAAGATTTAAAATTTATGCACATTTATTATAATTTTGAACTTTGAATAGTGTAACACCAAAACTTATGCATTTTTTCTCATTTTAAAAAAATTTAACATGCAAATATTCAAATTTTATGCACATTTCTTATAATTTTGAATGTAACACAAAAATTTAAGTGGTTTTACTCATTTCAAATATGTTTAACATGTAAAGACTCAAAAAATATGTCTAATTCTTATAATTTTAATTTTTGAATAATGTAACACCAAAATTTAAGTGGTTTTGCTCACTTTGAACATGTTTAACATGCAAAGATTCAAACTATATATGTTTTTATTATAATTTTGAATATTGAATGATGTAACACTAAAACTTAAGCAATTTTTTTTCATTTCAAACATGTTTAATGTGCAAAGATTCAAATCTTTATGTACATTTTTTATAATTTTGAATAATGTAACACCAAAATTAAAGCAATTTTGATAATTTCAAACATGTTTAACATGTAAAGATTCAAACTTTATGCACATTTCTTATAATTTTGATGTTTGAATAACATAACACTAAAGCATATATAGTTTTACTTATTTTTTAACATGTTTGACATGCGAAGATTCAAACCTTATGTGCGTTTCTTTTAATTTTGAACTTTGAATAACGTAAGCAATTTTTCTCATTTCAAACATATTTAACATGAAAAGATTCAAACTTGGTTCACAATTCTTATTATTTTGAACTTTGAATAATGTAACATAAAAACTTAAGTGGTTTTGCTCATTTTGAACATGTTTAACATGTAAAGATTCAAATTTTATGCACTTTTCTTATAATTTTAAATTTTAAATAATGTAACACCAAAACATAAGTAGTTTTGCTTGTTTAAAAAAAAATTAACATGCAAAGATTCAAATTTTATGCATGTTTCTTAAAATGTTAAACTTTGAATAACATAACACAAAAAATTAAATAGTTTTGCTCATTTCAAACATGTTTAATATGCAAATCTTTAAACTTTAGGTGCATATCTTATAATTTTTAGCTTTGAATAATGGAACACTAAAACTTAAGCAATTTTACTCATTTCAAACATGTTTAACATGTAAAGATTCAAAATTTATCCATTTTTCTTATAATTTTCAACTTTGAATATTGTTACAGCAAAAATTGAGTAATTTTGCTCATTTTGAACATGTTTAACATGCAAAGATTAGAACATTATGAGTGTTTTTTATAAGTTTGAACTTTGAATAACATAACACTAAAACTTAAGTGATTTTGCTCATTTCAAACATGTTTAACATGGAAAGATTCAAACTTTATGTGTGCTTCTTATAATTTTGAAATTTGAATAATGTAACACCAAAACTTAAGTGGTTTTGATCATTTTGAACATGTTTAACATGCAAATATTCAAAATTAATGCTCGTTGCTTATAATTTTGAATTTTGAATAATGTAACACTAAAACTAAAGTTATTCTACTCATTTCATACATGTTTAAAATGAAAAGATTCAAAATTTATGTGCTTTTTTTATAATTTTGAACTTTGAATAATGTAACACCAAAATTTAAGTAATTTTTCTCATTTTGAAAATGTTTATCATGCAAAGATTCAAACTTCATGTACGTTTCTTATAATTTTGAACTTTGAAAAGCATAACACAAAAACTTAAGTGGTTTTGCTTATTTTAAATATGTTTAACATGTAAAGAATCAAAATTTAGGCACGGTTCTTATAATTTTGAACTTTGAATAATGTAATAGAAAAACATAAGCAATTTTGCTCATTTTCAACATGTTTGATATGAAAAGATTTAAGCATATGCAATTTTATTATAATTTTGAACTTTAAATACTGTAACTCCAAAATTTAAGTTATTTTGCTCATTTTGAACATGTTTAATATAGACATATTCAAACATTGTGTGTAATTATTAAAATTTTGAACTTTTATAATGTTACACCAAAACATAGGTGGTTTTGCTCATTTCAAACTTATTTAACATGCAAAAATTCAAATTTTATTCATGTTTCTTAAAATTTTGAACTTTGAATAATGTAACACCAAAAATTAAGCATTTTACTTATTTTAAACATGTTTAACATTTAAAGATTAAAACTTTATATGCATTTCTTATAATTTTTAACTTTGAATAATGTAACACCAAAAATTAAGTGGTTTTGTTCATTTTAAACATATTTAACATGCAAATATTTAAACTTTGTGTATTCATATAATTTTGAATTATGAATAATGTAACACCAAAATTAATTAGTTTTACTCATTTTGAACATGTTTAACATTCAAAGATTCAAACTTTATGTTTTTTTAATACTTTTGAAGTTTGAATAATGTAACACCAAAACTTAAGCAGATTTATATGTTTCAAATATATTTAACATGTAAATATTCAAACTTTATGCATTTTGTTATAATTTTAAACTTTGAATAATGTAACACCAAAACTTAAGTGGTTTTTTTCATTTTGAACATGTTTAATATGCAAATATTTAAACTTTATGTTCATTTCTTATAATTTTAAAATTTGAATACTGTAACATTAAAAATTATGTGGGTTTACTCATTTTGAACATGTCTAACACACAAAGATTAAAACTTCATGAGTGTTTCTTATAATTTTTAACTTTGAATAATGTAACAATAAAACTTAAGTTGTTATGCTCGTTTTGAATATATTTAACACGCAAATATTTGAAATTTATGTGTGTTTCTTATAATTTTACACTTTAAATTATTTAAAACAAAAAATTAAGTGGTTTTGCTCATTTTGAACATGTTTATTATGCAAAAATTCAAACTATGTTTGTTTTTTCTAATTTTGAAGTTTGAATAATGTAACACTAAAACTTAAGTAAATATACACATTATAAACATGTTTAACATGAAAAAATTCAAACTTTATGCATTTTTTTGATAATTTTAAACTTTGAATAATGTAACACCAAAACTTTATGCTAATTTTAAACATGTTTAACATAGAAAGATTCAAACATTGTGTGCAATTCTTAAAATTTTGAACTTTGGTAATGTTACACCAAAACTTAAGTGGTTTTTCTCATTTGAAACAATTTACATGCAAAAATTCACACTTTATTCATCTTTCTTATAATTTTGAACTTTAAATAACATAAAACTAAAAATTAAGCAATTTAACTCATTTTAAACATGTTTAACATGCAAAAATTAAAACTTTGTGTTTCTTATAATTTTTAACTTTGAATAATGTAACACCAAAACTTAAGTGGTTTTTCTCATTTTGAATATATTTAACATGCAACTATTCAAACTTTTTGTGTGTTTTTTATAATTTTGAACTTTGAATAATGTAACACCAAAAACTAAGCAGTTTTGCTCATTTTGAACATGTTTAACATGCAAAGATACAAAATTTATCTTTTTTTACAGTTTTGATGTTTGAATAATATAACACCAAAACTTAAATGGATTTACTTGTTTCAATCTTGTTTAACATGTAAAGATTAAAAATTTATGTTTTTTTCGTATAATTTTGAACTTTGAATAATGTAACATTAAAAATTTAGTGGTTTTACTCATTTCAAACATGTCTAACACCTAGAGATTCCAATTTCATGAGTGTTTCTTATAACTTTTAACTTTGAATAATGTAACACCAAAACTTAAGTGGTTTTTCTCATTTTGAACATATTTAACATGCAAATATTTAAACTTTGTGTGTTTCTTATAATTTTGAACTTTGAATAATGTAACACTAAGAATTAAGAAGTCTTGTTTATTTTAAACATGTTTGACATGCAAAGATTCAAACTTTATCTTTTTTTTATAGTTTTGATGTTTGATTAATGTAACACCAAAACTTAAGCGGATTTACATGTTTCAAAGTTGTTTAACATGTAAAGATTCAAACTTTATGCATATTTCTTATAATTTTGAACTTTGAATAATGTAACATCAAAAATTAAGTGATTTTGCTCATTTTGAACATGTTTAACATGCAATGATTCAAAATATATGTGTGTTTATAAACTTTGAATAACATAGCACCAAACTTAATTTGTTTTTCTCATTTCAAACATGTTTAACATACAAATATTTAAACTTTATGATGTTTCTTATAATTTTGAACTTCGAATAATGTAACACCAAAAATTAAGCTATTTTGGTCATTATGAACATGTTTAACATGAAAAGATTCAAACCTTATGTGTGTTTCTTATAATTTTGAACTTTAAATAATGTAACATGAAAACATAAGTGGTTTTACTCATTTTGATCATTCTTAACATGCAAAGATTCAAAATTTATGCACATTTCTTATAAATTTGAACTTTGAATAATGTAACACCAAAACATAAGTAGTTTTACTTGTTTCAAATATGTTTAATATGCAAAGATTCAAATCTTATGCACATTTATTATAATTTTGAACTTTGAATAATGTAACACCAAAACTTAAGCAGTTCTACTTATGTTGAACATGTTTAAAATATAAAGATTCAAACATTATGGACAATTTTTTAATAATTTTGAACTTTAAATAACGTAACATTTTTCTCATTTCAAACATGTTTAACATGCAAAGATTCAAAATTTATGTGCATTTCTTAGAATTTTGAACTTTGAATAACACAAAACCAAAACTTAAGTGATTTTGCTCAATTCAAATATGTTGAACATACAAATATTAAAAATTTATACTCGAGTCTTATAATTTTATACTTTGAATAATACAAAACTAAAACTTAAGTGGTTGTTCTCCTTTTGAACATGTTTAATATGAAAAGATTCAAACTTTATGCATTTTTTTAATAATTTTAAACTTTCAATAATGTAAAACCAAAAGTTAAGTGGTTTTTCTTGTTTTGAACGTGTTAACCAATGCAAAGATTTAAACTTTATGTTTTTTTCTTATAATTTTGAACTTTGAGTAATGTAACATACAAACTTAAGTGGTTTTACTCATTTTTAACATGTCTAACACCCAAAGATTTAAACTTTTGGAGTGTTTCTTATAATTTTTAACTTTGAATAATGTAACACCAAAACTTAAGTGGTTTTTCTCGTTTTAAACATATTTAACATGAAAATATTTAAACTTCATGTGTGTTTCTTATAATCTTGAAATTTGAATAATGTAACACCAAAAATTAAGTAGTTTTGCTCATTTTAAACATGTTTAACATGTAAAGAATCAGACTTTATGTTTTTCTTATAATTTAGAAGTTTGACTAATGTAACACCAAAACTTATGTGGATTTACACATTTCAAACAGTTTAACATGTAAAGATTCAAACTTTATGCATTTTTTTATAATTTTAAACTTTGAATAATGTAACACCAAAACTTAAGTGGTTTTTCTCATCTTGAAAATGTTTAGTATGCAAAGATTTAAAATTTATGTTTGTTTCTTATAATTTTGAATAATGTTAAATTAAAAATTAAGTGGTTTTACTTATTTCAAACATATCTAACACCCAACGATTCAAACTTCATGAGTGTTTCTTATAATTTTGAAATTTGAATAATATAACACCAAAACTTAAGTGGTTTTGCTCATTTTGAACATATCTAACATGTAAATATATAAACTTTATGTGTGTTTCTTATAATTTTGAACTTTAAATAATGTAACATCAAAAATTATGATGCTTTGATCATTTTAAACATGTTTAACATGCAAAGATTCAAACTTTATGTTTTTTTAATAATTTTGAAGTTTGAATAATGTAACACCAAAAATTAAGTGGATTTACACGTTCCAAACATATTTAACATGCAAAGATTCAAACATTATGCATTTTTTTTTATAATTTTAAACTTTAAATAATGTAACACCAAAATTTAAGTGGTTTTTCTTATTTTAAATATGTTTGATATGCAAAGATTTAAATTTTATGTTCGTTTCTTATAATTTTGAACTTTGAATAACATAACATCAAAAATTAAGTGATTTTACTCATTTCAAACATGTTTAACACCCGATGATTTAAACTTCATGAGTGTTTCTTATGATTTTGAACTTTGAATAATGTAACACAAAAACTTAAGTGGATTTGCTCATTTTAAACATATTTAACATGCAAATATTTAAACTTTATCTATGTTTCTTATAATTTTGAACTTTGAATAATGTAGCACCAAAAATTAAGTGGTTTTACTTATTTCAAACATGTTTAACATACAAAGATTCAAACTTTATGTGTTTTTTAATAATTTTGAAGTTTGAATAATATAACACCAAAACTTAAGCAGATTTACACATTTCAAACATGTTTATCATGCAAACATTCAAACTTTATGTATTTTTTTATAATTTTAAACTTTGAATAATGTAACACCAGAATTTAAGTGGTTTTTACCATTTTGAACATGTTTAATATGGAAAGATTTAAATTTTATATTCATTTCTTATAATTTTGAACTTTGAATAACATAACATTAAAAATTAAGTGGTATTATTACTCATTTCAAACATGTCTAACACTCAAAGATTCAAATTTCATGAGGGTTTCTTATAATTTTGAAATTTTAATAATTTAATACCAAAAATTAAGTGGTTTAGCTCATTTTGAATATATTTAACATATAAATATCTAAATTTTATGTGTGTTTCTTATAATTTTGAACTTTGAATAATGTAACACCAAAAATTAAGTAGTTTTGCTCATTTTAAACATGTTTAACATTCAAAGATTCAAAATTTATGTCTTTTTTGTAATTTTTAAGTTTGAATAATGTAACACCAAAACTTTAGTGGATTTACACCTTTCAAACATGTTTAACATGCAAAGGTTCAACTTTATGCATTTTTAAAAAAACTTATAATAATGTAACACTTAAAATTAAGTGGGTTTTCTCATTTATAACGTGTTTAATATGCAAAGATTTAAACTTTATGTTCATTTCTTATAATTTTGAACTTTAAATAATGTAACATTAAAAATTAAGTGGTTTTACTCATTTCAACCATGTCTAACACGCAGAGATTCCAATTTCATGAGTGTTTCTTATAACTTTGAACTTTGAATAATGTAACACCAAAACTTAATTGGTTATGCTCATTTTGAACATATTTAACATGCAAATACTTAAACTTTGTGTGTTTCTTATAATTTTGAACTTCAAATTATGTAACACCAAAAATTAATCAATTTTGCTCATTTTGAACATGTTTAACATGCAAATAATCAAACTTTATGTTTTTTTAATAATTTTGAAGTTTGAATAATGTAACAACAAAACTTACACAGATTTACACATTTCAAACATGTTTGACATGCAAAGATTTAAACCTTATACATTTTTTTATAATTTTAAACTTTGAATAATGTAATACCAAAACTTAAGTGGTTTTTCTTTTTTGTACATGTTTAATATGCAAAGATTTAAACTTTATGTTCGTTTCATATCATTTTTGACTTTGAATACTGTAACATTAAAAATTAAATGGGTTTACTCATTTTGAACATGTCTAACACAAAAGGATTCAAACTTCAATAGTGTTTCTTATAATTTTTAACTTTGAATAATGTAACACCAAAACTTAAGTTGTTTTTCTCATTTTGAACATATTTAACATGAAAATATTTAAACTTTACGTGGGTTTCTCACAAGTTTGAACTTTGAATAATGTAACATCAAAAATTAAGTGTTTTTGCTCTTTTTGAACATGTTTAACATGTAAAGATTCAAACTTTATGTTTTTTTTATAATTGAGAAGTTTGAATAATGTAACACCAAAACTTAAGCAGATTTACACATTATAAACATGTTTAACTTGAAAAGATTCAAACTTTATTTTTTTTTTTTGTAATTTTAAACTTTGAATAATGTAACACCAAAACTTAAGTGTTTTTTCTAATTTTGAACATGTTTAATATGTAAAGATTTAAACTTTATATTTGTTTCTTATAATTTTGAACTTTGAATAATATAACAATAAAAAATAAGTGATTTTACTCATTTCAAACATGTCTAACACCCAAAAATTTAAATTTGATGAGTCTTTCTTATAATTTTAAAATTTGAATAATGTAAGAACAAAATTTGAGTGGTTTTGCTCATTTTGATCATATTTAACATGCAAATATTTAATCTTTATGTATGTGTTTTATAATTTTAAACTTTGAATAATGTAACACCAAAAATTAAGTGGTTTTGCTCATTTTGAACAAGTTTAACATGCAAAGATTAAAACTTCATGTATATTTTTTTATAATTTTAAAGTTTGAATAATGTAACACCAAAACATAAGCAGATTTACATAGTTCAAACATGTTTATCATGTAAATATTCAACCTATATACATTTTTTTTATAATTTTAAACTTTGAATAATGTAACACCAAAAATTAAGTGGTCTTTATCATTTTGAACATGTTTAATATGTAAAGATTTAAACTTGATGTTCGTTTCTTATAATTTTAAACTTTGAATATTGTAACATTAAAATTTAAGTGGTTTTAGTCATTTCAAACATGTCTAACTTGCATAGATTCAAATTTCATGAGTGTTTCTTATAATTTTGAACTTTGAATAATGTAATACCCAAACATAAGTGGTTTTGCTTGTTCTAAAGATATTTAACATGTAAATATTTAAACTTTATGTGTGTTTCTTATAATTTTAAATTTTGAATAATGTAACACCAAAAACTAAGCAATTTTGCTCATTTTGAAATTGTTTAACATACAAAGATTCAAATTTTATGTTTTTTTAAAAATAATTTTAAAGTTTGAATAATGTAACACCAAAACTTAAGTAGTTTTTCTCATTTTGAACATGTTTAACATGTAAAGATTCAAATTTTATATTTTTTAAAATAATTTTAAAGTTTGAATAATGAAACACCAAAACATAAGTGGATTTACACGTTTCAAACATGTTCAACATGCAAAGATTCAAACTTTATGCATTTTTTTATAATTTTAAACTTTGAATAATGTAACACCCAAACTTAAGTGGTTTTTATCATTTTGAACATGTTTAATATTCAAAGATTTATATTTTATGTTCATTTCTTATAATTTTGAACTTTGAATAACATAATATTAAAAATTAAGTGGTTTTACTCATTTCAAACATGTCTAACACCTAAAGATTCAAATTTCATGAGTGTTTCTTATAATTTTGAACTTTGAATAATGTAACACCAAAACTTAAGTGATTTTTCTCATTTTGAACATATTTAACATGCAAATATTTAAACTTGATGTGTTTTTTTATAATTTTGAACTTTTAATAATGTAACACCAAAAATTAAGTAGTTCTTCTCATTTTGAATATGCTTAACATGCAAATATACAAACTTTATGCTTTTGTTAAATAATTTTTAAGTTTGAAGAATGTAACACCAAAACATAAGTGGATTTACATGTTTCAAAAATGTTTAACATGTAAAGATTCAAACTTTATGCATTTTTTTACAATTTTAAACTTTGAATAATGTTACACCAAAACTTAAGTGGGTTTACTCTTTTTGAAAATGTTTAATATGCAAAGATTTAAACTTTATGTTCATTTATAATAATTTTGAACTTAGGAATAACATAACGTTAAAAATTAAGTGGTTTTACTTATTTTGAACATGTCTAACACCCAAAGATTCAAACTTCATGAGTGTTTCTTATAGTTTTAAACTTTGAATAATGTAACACCCAAAATTAAGTGGTTTTGCTAGTTTTGAACATATTTAACATACAAATATTTAAACTTTATGTGTGATTCTTATAATTTTCAACTTTGAATAATGTAACATTAAAAATTAAGCAGTTTTGCTCATTTTTAACGTGTTTAACATGCAAAGATTCAAACTTTATGTTTGTTTGTTTTTTTTTAATAATTTTGAAGTTTGAATAATGTAACACCAAAACGTAAGTGGATTCACACATTTCAAACATGTTTAACATGCAAAGATTCAAACTTTATGTATTTTTTTTATAATTTTAAACTTTGAATAATGTAACACCAAAACTTAAGATATTTTTCTCGTTTTGAACATGTTTAATATGCAAAGATTTAAACTTTATGTTCATTTCTTATAATTTTTAACTTTGAATAAGTTAACATTAAAAATTAAGTGGTTTTACTCATTTTGAACATGTCTAACACTCAAAGATTCAAACTTCATGAGTGTTTCTTATAATTTTAAACATTGAATAATGTAACACCAAAACTTAAGTGGTTTTACTCATTTTGAACATATTTAACATGCAAATATTTAAAATTTATGTGTGTTTCTTATAATTTTGAACTTTAAATAATGTAACACCAAAAATTAAGTTGTTTTGCTCATTTTGAACATGTTTAACATGTAAAGATTCAAACTTTATGTTTTTTTTTAATAATTTTGAAGTGTGAATAATGTGACACCAAAACTTAAGCAGATTTACATATTTCAAACATGTTTAAGATGCAAAGATTCAAACTTTATGCATTCTTTTATAATTTTAAACTTTGAATAATGTAACACCAAAACTTAAGTGGTCTTTATCATTCTGAACATGTTTAATATGCAAAGATTTAAACTTTATGCTCATTTCTTATAATTTAAAACTTTGAATAATGTAACATTAAAAATTAAGTGTTTTTACTGATTTCAAACATGACTAACACCCAAAGATTAAAATTTCATGAGTGTTTCTTATAATTTTAAACTTTGAATAATGTAACATGAAAACGTAAGTGGGTTTGCTCATTTTGAACATATTTAAACTTTATGTGTGTTTTTTATAATTTTGAACTTTGAATAATATAGAACCAAAAATTAAGTAGTTTTACTCATTTTAAACATGTTTAACATGTAAATATTTAAACTTTATATTTTTTTATAATTTTAAAGTTTGAATAATGTAACACCAAAACTTAAGCAGAATTACATGTTTAACATGCAAAGATTCAAATGTTATATTTTTTTTTATAGTTTTAAACATTGAATAATGTAACACCAAAACATAAGTAGTTTTTCTCATTTTGAACATGTTTAATATGCAAAAATTTAAACTTTATGTTCATTCCTTATAATTTTGAAATTTGAATAATGTAACATTAAAAATTAAGTGGTTTTACTCAGTTTGAACATGTCTAACTCCCAAAGATTCAAACTTTATGAGTGTTTCTTATAATTTTGAACTTTTAATAATGAAACACCAATACTTAAGTGGTTTTGTTCATTTTGAACATATTTAACATGCAAATATTTAAATTTTATGTGTATTTTTAATAGTTTTGAACTTTGAATAATGTAAAATCAAAAATTAAGAGGTTTTGCTCATTTTAAACATGTTTAAAATGCAAAGATTCAAATTTTATGTTTTTTTTAATAATTTTTTAATTTGAACAATGTAACACCAAAACATAAGTGGATTTACATGTTTCAAACATATTTAACATGTAATGATTCAAACTTTTTATATATATTTTTATAATTTTAAGCTTTGAATAATGTAACACCAAAATTTAAGTGATTTTTCTCAATTTGAACATGTTTAATATACAAAGATTTAGACTTTATGTTCATTTGTTATAATTTTGAACTTAGAGTAATGTAACATTAAAAATTAAGTGGTTTTACTCATTTCAAACATGTCTAACACCCAAAGATTCAAATTTTATTAGTGTTTCTTACGATTATGAATTTTGAATAATGTAACACCAAAACTTAAGTGGTTTTAATCTTTTTGAACATATTTAACATGCAAATATTTAAACTTTGTGTGTTTCTTATTATTTTATAATTTGAATAATGTAACACCAAAAATTAAGTGGTTTTGCTCAATTTGAACATATTTAACATACAAATATTCAAACTTTATGTTTTTTTTTTATAATTTTGAAGTTTGAATAATATAACACCAAAACTTAAATGGATTTACATATTTTAAACATGTTTAACTTGCAAAGATTCAAATTTTAGGTATTTATTTATAATTTTAAACTTTTGAAAAATGTAACACCAAAACTGAAGGTTTTTAAAATCATTTTGAACCTGTTTAGTATGCCAAGATTTAAATTTTTTGTTCATTTCTTATAATTTTGAACTTTGAATAACGTAACATTAAAAATTAATTGGTTTTTCTCATTTTAAATAGGTCTAACATTTGAAGATTCAAATTTTATGAGTGTTTTTTAATAATTTTGAACTCTGAATAATGTAACACCAGAACTTAAGTGGGTTTGATCATTTTGAACATATTTAACATGTAAATATTTAAGTTTTAAGTGTGTTTCTTATAATTTTGAACTTTGAATAATGTAACACCAAAAATTAAGTAGTTTTGCTCATTTTGAACATGTTTAACATACAAAGATTCAAACTTTTTGTTTTTTTTAAATAATTTTGAAGTTTGAATAATGTAACACTAAAATTGAAGTAGATTTACACATTTCAAACATGTTTAATATAAAAAGATTCAAAATTTATGCATTTTATTATTATTTTAAACTTTGAATAATGTTACACCAAATCATAAGTGGTTTTTCTTGTTTTGAACATGTTTAATATGCAAAGATTTAAACTTTATGTTCATTTCTAATAATTTTGAACTTTGAATAATGTAACATTAAAAATTATGTGATTTTACTCATTTTGAACATGTCTAACACTCAAAGATTCAAACTTCATGAGTGTTTCTTATAATTTTGAACTTTGTATAATATAACACCAAAACATAAGTGGTTTTGCTCGTTTTGAACATATTTAACATGCAAATATTTAAATTTTATTTGTGGTCCTTACAATTTTGAACTTTGAATAGTGTAACATAAAAAATTAAGTAGTTTTGCTCATTTTGAACATATTTAACATGCAAAGATTCAAACTTTATGTTTTTTTTTAATAATTTTGAAGTTTGAATAATGTAACACCAAAACTTAAGTGGATTTAGATGTTTCAAACATGTTTAGCATGCAAAGATTTAAACTTTATGATTTTTTTATAATTTTAAACTTTGAATAATGTAACACCAAAACTTAAGTGATTTTTCTCATTTTGAAAATATTTAATATGCAAAGATTTAAAATTTATGGTCATTTATTATATTTTTAAACTTTGAATAATGTAACATTAAAAATTAAGTGGTTTTACTCATTTTGAAGATGTCTAAACACCGAAAGATTCAAACTTCATGAGCGTTTCTTATAATTTTTAACTTTGAACAATGTAACATATTTAACACCTAAACTTAAGTGGTTTTGCTCATTTTGAACATATTTAACATGCAAATATTTAAACTTTATGTGTGTTTCTTATAATTTTGAATTTTGAATCATGTAACACCAAAAATTAAGCTATTTTGCTCATTTTGAACATCTTTATCATGCAAAAATTCATAATTATGGAGACTTACATGTTTCAAACATGTTTAACATGCAAAGATTCAATCTTTATGCATTTTTTAATTATTTTAATCTTTGAATAATGTAACACCAAAACTTATGTGGTTTTTCTCATTTTGAACATGTTTAATATGTAAAGATTTGAAATTTATGTTTGTTTCTTATAATTTTAAACTTTGAATAATGTAACATTTAAAATTAAGTGGTTTTACTCATTTTGAACATGTCTGACACCCAAAGATTCAAACTTCATGAGTTTTTCTTGTAATTTTGAACTTTGAATAATCTAACACCAAAACTTAAGTTGTTTTTTTTTGTTTTGAACATATTTAACATGCAAATATTTAAGTTTTATGTGTGTTTCTTATAATTTTGAACTTTGAATAATGTAACACCAAAATTTAAGCAGTTTTGCTCATTTTGAACATGTTTAACATGCAAAGACTCAAACTTTATAATTTTTTTTATTATTTTGAAGTTTCAATTATGTAACACCAAAACATAAGTGGATTTTCATGTTTTAAACATGTTTAACATGCAAAGATTTAAAATTTATATCTGTTTCTTATAATTTTGATCTTTAAATAACACAACATTAAAAATCAAGAGGTTTTAATAATTTCAAACATGTTTAACACCCAAAGATTCAAATTTCATGAGTGTTTCTGACAATTTTGAACTTTGAATAATGTAACACCAAAACTTAAGTGTTTTTGCTAATTTTGAACATATTTAATATACAATTACTTAAACTTTATGTGGTTTTCTTATAATTTTAAACATTGAATTATGTAACACCAAAAATTAAGTGGGTTTGCTCATTTTGAACATGTTTAACATGCCTTTAAAGATTCAAACTTTATGTTTTTTTTAATAATTTTGAAGTTTGTATAATGTAACACCAAAACTTAAGTGGATTTACATGTTTTAAACATGTTCAACATGCAAAGATTAAAATTTTATGCATTTTTTTATAATTTTAAATTTTAAATAATGTATCACCAAAACTTAAGTGGTTTTTCTCATTTTGAACATGTTTAATATGCAAAGATTTAAAATTTATGTTTATTTTTGATAATTTTTAACTTTAAATAATGTAAAATTAAAAATTATGTGGTTTTACTCATTTCAAACATTTCTAACACCCAAAGATTTAAACTTCATGAGTGTTTTGTATAATTTTGAACTTTAAATAATGCAACATAAAAACTAAAGTGGTTTTGCTTATTTTTAAGATATTTAATAGGTAAATATTTAAACTTTATGTGTGTTTCTTATAATTTTTAACTTTGAATAATGTAACATCAAAAATTAAGTGGTTTTGCTCATTTTGAACATGTTTAACATGCAAAGATTCAATCTTTATGTTTTTCTTATAATTTTTAAGTTTATTCAAACTTCATGCATTTTTTTATAATTTTAAACTTTGAATAATGTAACATCAAAAATTAAGTGGTTTTTTCATTCTGAACATGTTTAATATGTAAAGATTTAGACTTTATGTTTGTTCTTATAATTTTAAACTTTGAATAACATAACATTAAAAATCAAGTAGTTTTACATATTTTGAATATGTTTACAACCTAAATATTCAATCTTCATGAGTGTTTCATATAATTTTTAAATTTGAATAATGTAACACCAAAACTTAAGTGGGTTTGCTCATTTTGAACATATTTAACATGAAAATATTTATACATTATATGTGTTTCTTATAATTTTAAACTTTGAATAATGTAACACCAAAAATTAAGCAATTTTACTTATTTTGAACATGTTTAACATGTATACATTGAAACTCTATGTTTTTCTTTTATAATTTTGAAGTTTGAATAATATAACACCAAAACATAAGTAGATTTAGACATTTTAAACATGTTTAACATTTAAAGATTCAAACTTTATGCATTTTTTTTATAATTTTAAACTTTGAATAATGTAACACCAAAAATTAAGTGGTTTTTCTCATTTTGAACATTTTTAATATGCAAAGATTTAATCTTTATTTTTGTTTCTCAAAATTTTGAACTTTAAAAAACATAACATTAAAAATTTAGTGGTTTTACTCATTTAGAACATGTCTAACACCCAAAGATTCAAACTTCATGAGTGTTTCTTATAATTTTGAACTTTGAATAATGTAACACCAAAACTCAAATGGTTTTCCCCATTTGAACACATTTCACAAGTAAATATTTAACCTTAATTTGTGTTTCTTATAATTTTGATCTTTGAATAATGTAACACCAAAAATCAAGTGGTTTTGATCATTTTAAACATGTTTAACATGCAAAGATTCAAACTTTATGCTTTTATTTAGTAATTTTAAAGTTTGAATAATGTAACACCAAAACTTATGCAGATTTAATCATTTCAAACATGTTTAAAACACAAAAATTCAGACTTTATGCATTTTATATAAGTTTAAAACACATTAAAATCTTCTTAAGCTTTAATATTAGATATCATTCAAATTTAAAAGTTATGATGCATCATAAAAAATGCATAAAAAATTTGAATTTTTTGATCGTAAAGATGTTCAAAACTACTTAAGCTTTAGTATTATATATATTTCAAATTTCAAAGTGAGATGCATCATGAGAAATGGGCATAAAGTTTTGAACATTTGGATCTTAAACAAATTCAAAACTGATTAAGTTTTAGTATTACATGTAATTCAAATTTTAGAGTTGTAATGCATCATGAGAAAAATTCATAAAGTTTGAATCTTAAATGCATTAAGAACTATTTAAACTTTGGTATTACGCTATATCCATTTTTCTTACTTTTTTCTTCTTAGCAGTTTAGCCATTTTTTTTCTATTTAATTGAGCTATATCCAAATTCCTTTTGGCATATACCCATATCCAATTTTTACCATAAAATTAAAAATTAATTATATAGTTATAGTTTGAGATAAGTTTTATTATAGGATAATTCTAATATAGGTAATTATAATTAGTCAATTAACTCTATAATATTTGAGTAGTCTGATTGAGGTCTGTGCCTACATATCATAATATTTTATGTTCTTAAATGAATTTTTGTTTATAGATTTTGTGTTCTTAAAAAAAGTATACATTGTATTATTGTATTCTTCAAAAGCAAAATATTTTATTGCAAGTTTCGACATTTGTCATTGAATTCAACAATTTTTTTAATTTAAATCTGGGCAGAGATAGGACTCAATCATCTAGATGTATATCTAGATACATCTAGATGTATAATTAACACTTGTACCTTGTATATACTAAAAAACTTGATCGAATTTTGATCCCCAAAAAGTTATTAAAGGATCAAGACTTGTTTTTGGGGATCTTAAAATCAAATGAAAATTTACAATTTCCAAATTTTATGAAAATAATTTCAAATTAAATTTGAAAATGTAAATTTTTATTATCTCACTCAGAACATCTTTTAAAATAGCTCATGGAACCATGATATCAAACATTACAAAATCAAATAAAAAATCAAATATTTGAGAATCCTCCTCTGCTATCTAGTTTAATGTCTCCCCAATTACTCTTTTACCTGTAAATGCAAATTATGCATTGGGTTCCACAATTGTGACATTAGCCAACATGCCAAAACTAGCAGTCACTCCACCAGTCGTTGGAGATGTAAGAATCAAAATATATAGCAATTTTTTTCCTTTTGATGCGTATGTAATGCAACAGCTATTTTATTCATTTGCATTAAACTAAAACTTCCTTCTTGCATATGCACTCCACCAGAAGCACATATAATTATCAGTAGCATGCTAGATTAGATGGGTTATTTTTTCACCTACTACTGAGCCCATACTGCCTCCCATAAACTAAAAATCCATAACTTTGAGTGTGACATTAATACCATTTACTCTACCTATACCTATTTGAATAGTGTCAGGTAAACCTATTTCTTCTTGATAGGAAGTGTTATACTCTTTATAAGATTCTTCTTCTATATCTTCTCTTTCTTTTATAGAAAGATCTTCCTTCTTAGAAATTTTTTTCACTCTATGTATTACTAGTGCAGAAAACTCTTTCACTGTCTCTAGTAAATACAGATAAATTTTTTTATATCCTTAGATTCAGATAAGTTATTCTCACTATATTTGAAAATTTCATACTCTATACGCTTTACCATAGATTTTTTATAAGTATGAAAAGATTCAGAAGCAAGATTATCATTCTCAGCTTCTAATACGGTGTACTCTATCACCTTTGAATTATTAGACCTAATTGTTTCATCTAGTTTGCTTACTCCTACTTCTAAAAGTAGAGACATAAATTCTTCAAATACAGTTCTTCTTGTGATGGAGGTAGAGTTTATCTATTTCATGAAATAGCTCCTCACTATCTGAGCTATACAATGGATTATCATCCATATTTTTGTAAAACTCATGAGTTTCATGTTTTCTCATGTGTTCCACCATAACATCATAACTAAAATGATGTTCTTCTTTTTTCAGAAAACCATGACAGTTTTAGAACCAATATTTAAATTGGTCAAAGACTAGGTATCTTTCCATCAAATAGATCACCATATGCTCTCATAGCCAGAAAAGGTAATTTGGCTATGGATAATTTACACAATATCCTGGATAATAATTAAATATTTGTTCTATTTTTTCTTCTAGAAAAAAAATCCTATTTTAAATAAATTTAGCGCCACTACTTTCACTAACTTCTCTTGTACCTGTAATTCATCCCCTAAGTGAGCTAACTTTTTACGTAATTCATAAAGAATGTCTAGAGTTTTCCTTTTAGACTATATTTTTTCACATATATATTTTTGAAACAACTTCTTCCCCCTATCTTGCAAAAAAGTTGAGAACTGTTTCTCTATAGCATCTAAAAAAGAGAGATAAACTTGATTTTCTACATTCTTTGAAAAGGGAAAGAAATAAAATTCAAAACATATTTTGTTACATATTTCAAATAGTAGAAATTTAACCATTTTCAATGTTGTACCAATAATGTCTTGCAGTTTATTAATACTTTAAAAAAAAATTGAATTCAAATATTTTATTAAATTAATATCTAGCACAACCCTAAGGATATCAACATTAGTATTATTATATGATAATAATGTTTTAATATTCTTAGTTTAATTTGAGAAAAATTCATTATATATGAAAAATTCTTTGTTAAAGTATTTATGATAAATAACTTTATACAATAAAATTGAGACCCTTCGAACCATTGTGATGTCGTATGTTTTTTATCTAGAAGATCTAGAGTATAAAAATCTATATCATAGGGCACCAAGTACCATCATCAATTAATAGCTCAATTCGCTCTGAACATATCATATACATCATGAGAAA
Source organism: Torreya grandis (assembly GCA_037957365.1). Lineage (NCBI taxonomy): Eukaryota > Viridiplantae > Streptophyta > Pinopsida > Cupressales > Taxaceae > Torreya > Torreya grandis. The sequence continues at coordinate 1,561,728 of JARHVA010003759.1, forward strand.
CATGCAAAAAGTTTGAATCTTTACATCTTTAGAATGGCTTAAGCTTCGATATTACATATCATTCAAATTTCAAAATTATAATACATCATATGAAATATGCATAAAATTTGAATATTTTGATCCTAAACACCTTTGAAACCATTTATGCTTTGGTATTAAAATATTCAAATTTTAAACTTTTGTAAGATCCAAATATTCAAACTTTTTTATGTATTTGTCATGATGCATCACAACTTTAAAATTTGAATGATAAGTAATACCAAAGCTTAAGTGGTTTTGAATGTGTTCAAGATATTTAAACTTTATACTCATTTTTTATGATACATCATAACATTCAAATTTTAATAATATGTAATACCAAAGCTTAAGTGGTTTTGAATATGTTTAAGATCCAAAAATTTAAATTTTATGCAAATTTTTAATAATGCATCACAACTTTAAAATTTGAATGATATGTAATGCCTAAGATTAAATAATTTTTAACATGTTTAATATACAAATATTTGAACTTTTTGCATGTTTCTTATGATATATTAAAACTTTTAAATTTTAATGATATGTAATATTGAAGCTTAAGAAGTTTAAAACTTTAGAATTATGATGCATCATAAAAATGCTTATAAAATTTGAATTTTAAGATCTTAAACATATACAAAACTACTCAAGCATTGCTACTACATACCATTTAATATTCAAAGTTGTGATACCTTACGACAAATATGCATAAACTTCAAATTTGTTTATCTCAAATACATTCAAAACTGCTTAAGATTTAATATTACATATCATTCAAACTTTAAAGATGTGATGCAACATGACAAATGCATATAAATTTTGAATTTTTAGATCTTAAACATGTTTAAAACTTCTCAAATTTTAGTATTACATATCATTTAAATTTCAAAGTTGTGATGCATCATGAGAAACATGTATAAAGTTTGAATCTTTGGATCTTAAACATGCTTAAAATTATTCAAGGTTTAATATTACATATCATTCAAATTTTAAAATTTTAAAGTATCATGATAAATTTGCTCAAAGTTTAAATCTTTAGATCTTAAACAGGTTTGAAATCTACTTAACCTTCAGTATTACATATAATTCAAATTTCAAAGTTATGATGCATCATGATAAATATGTATAAATTTTGAATAATTGGATTTTAAACACATTTAAATCTTCTTAAGGTTTAGTATTACATATCATTCAAATTTCAAAGTTATGATGTTTCATCAGAAATTCATAAAAAATTTAATCATTAAATCTTAAACACATTCAAAACCACATAAGCTTCAGTATTAGATATCATTCAAATTTTAAGTTTGTGATGCATCATGAGAAATGTGTATAAATTTTGAATATTTGAATCCTAAATGCATTCAAAGCCACTTAAGCTTTGGTATTACGTATCAATAAAATTTTAAATATATGATACATCATGAAAAATGTGTGTAAAGTTCAAATCTTTGGATCTTCAACACATTCAAAATCACTTAAGTTTTGGTATTACATATCATTCAAATTTTAAAGTTGTGATACATTATGAAAAATAAATGTAAATTTTGAATCACTATATCTTAAATACATTCAAAACTACTTAAAATTATAAATCACTATATCTTAAATACATTCAAAACTACTTAAACTTAAGTTTTGGTATTATGTCATTCAAATTTTAAAGTTTTGATACATCATGAAAAATATGCATAAAGTTCAAATCTTTGAATATTAAACACATTCAAAACCACTTAAGCTTCAATATTACATATCATTCAAATTTCAAAGTTACAATGCATCATGAGAAATGTGCATAAAGTTTAAATATTTGGATCTTAAATATGTTTAAAACTACTTAAACTTTTATATTATAAATTATTCAAATTTTAAAGTTATGATGATAAATTTTGATAAAAGTGCTTAAAATTCAAATATTTAGATATTAAACATGTTCAAAACCTCTTAAGCTTTGATATTATATATCATTCAAATTTTAGAGTTGTGAGACACCATGAAAAATATGCATAAAGTTTTAATCTTTGAATCTTAAACATGTTTAAAACCATTTTAGCTTTGGTATTACATATCATTCAAATTGAAAATTGTGCTGCATTAAGATAAATGCACATAAAATTTGAATCTTTATATATTAAACATGTTCAAAACCACAGTATTACATATCATTCAAATTTGGAAGTTTGAATCCATCATGAGAAACATGCATAAAGTTTGAGTCTTTGGATCTTAAACACTTTCAAAACTACTCAAACTTTAGTGTTACAAATCATTCAAATTTTAAAGTTGTGATGCATCATGATAAATGTGCATAAATTTTAAATCTTTAGATCTTAAACATATTAAAAACTATTTAAAATTTGATATTACATATCAATCAAATTTCAAAGTTGTTATGCATTAAGAAACATACATAAATTTTGAATCTTTGGATCTTAAACATGTTCAAAACCACTTAAGCTTCTATATTACATATCATTCAAATTTTAAAGTTGTGATGTATCATGAGAAATGCATATAAAATTTGAATCTTTAGATCTAAACATGTTAAAAACCACTTAAGATTTGATATTATATAGCATTCAAATTTTAAAGGTTTAATGCATCATAAAAAGCATGCATCAAGTTCAAATCTTTATATCTTAAACATGCTCAAAACCATTTAACATTTGGTATTACATATCATTTAAATTTTAAAGTTATGATGCATAATAAGAAATATATAGAAAGTTTGAATTTTTATATCTTAAACATGTTTAAACCACTTAAGCTTCTGTAATACATATCATTCAAATTTCTAAGCTGTGATGCATTATAATAAATATGTATAAAATTTGAATCTTAAATCTTAAACATGTTCAAAATCACTTAAGCTTTGGTATTACATATTATTTAAATTTAAAAGTTGAGATAGATCATGAGAAATGTGTATAAATTTTTAATATTTGAAACTTGAACACATTCAAATCCATTTAAGCTTTAATATTACATATCATTCAAATTTTAAAGTTGTAATGCATTATGAAAAACACACAAAAAAATCAAAATTTTAGATCTTAAATATATTCAAAATTATTTAAGATTCGTTATTACATATCATTTAAACTTTAAATTTATGATGCATCATGACAAATATGGATAAAATTAGAATCTTTGAATCTTAAACCCATTCAAAATTACTCAAACTTTGTTATTACATATCATTTTGATTTTAAAGTTATAATGCATCATGAGAAACATGCATAAAGTTTGAATCTTTGGATCTAAAACACTTTCAAAATTGCTTAATCTTCAGTATTACATATCATTCAAATTTCAAAATTACAATGCATCATGAGAAACATGCATAAAGTTTAAATCTTTAGATACTAAACATGTTCAATCCGATCAAACTTCAGTATTACATATTTTTTAAATTTCAAAATTATAATGCATCATCAAAAACGTGCATAATGTTTGAATTTTTAAAACTTAAATACATTCAAAATTGCTTAAGCTTCATTATTACATATCATTCAAATTTCAAAGTTGTGATGCATCATGAGAAACATGTATAAAATTCAAATCTTTGAATCTTAAACATATTCAAAACTACTTAAGCTTTGGTATTATATATAATTTAAATATTAAAGTTGTGATACATCATGATAGACATGCATACAATTTGAATCTTTAGATTTTAAACACTTTTAAAATTGTTTAAGCTTCAATACTACATATCATTCAAATTCAAAGTTGTGAAGCATCATGATAAACTTACATAAAATTTGTATCTTTGGATCTTAAACACATTCAAAATTACTTAAGCTTCAGTATTATATATCATTCAAATTTTAAAGTTGTAATGCATCATGAGAAACATGTATAAAGTTCAAAATTTTGGATCCTAAACATGTTAAAAAATACTTAAATTTCTTTATTTCATATCATCAAAATTTAAAGTTATGATATATAATGATAAACACACATCATGAGAAATACACATAAAAATTGTGATACATCATGAGAAATACACATAAAAATTAAATTTTTGGATATCAAATACATTCAAAACCACTTAATATTTTGTATTAAATATCATTTAAATTTCAAAATTTTGATGTATCGTAACAAATGTGAATAAAATTTAAATCTTTAGAATCTTAAACACATTCAAAATTAGTTAAACTTCGGTAATACATATCATTCAAATTTTAAAGTTGTGATACCAAATGAGAAACCCACTTAAAGATTAAATATTTAGAACTTAGACATGTTCAAAACCACTTAACCTTCGGTATTATATCAATCAAATTTCAAATTTGTGATGTTACATGAGAAATATACATAAAAATCAAATCTTTAGATCTTAAACATGTTCAAAACTACTTAAGCTTCGGTATTCCATATCATTCAAATTTTAAAGTTATGATAAATCATGAGAAACATGCATAAAGTTCAAATATATGGATCTTAAACACCTTCAAAATTGTTTAAACTTCAATATTACATATCATTCAAATATTAAAGTTATGATGCATCATAACAAATAGACAAATATTTAATCTTTGGATCTTAAATACATTCAAAACTACTCAAGTTTTGTTATTACATATCATTTAGATTTCAAAGTTATGATGCATCATGAGAAATATGCATAAACTTCAATTCTTTGGATCTTAAACACATTCAAAACCTCTTACAATTTAGTATTACATATCATTCAAATTTTAAAGTTATGATGCATCATGAGAAACACACATAAAGCTAAAATCTTTAGATCTTAAACATGTTCAAATCCACTTAAGCTTCGGTATTACATATCATTTGAGTTTTAAAGTGGTGGTGCATCATGAGAAATGCACATAAAGTTTGAATCATTGGATATTAAACATGTTCAAAATAGCTTAAGATTTGGTATTTGATATCATTCAAATTTCAAATTTTATATCATGAAAAATGCACATAAATTTCATATCTTTATATCTTAAACATGTTCAAAACTACATAAGCTTTGATATGACATATTATTTAAACTTTAAATTTATGATGCATCATGAGAAACATGCATAAAGTTTAAATATTTGGATCTTAAACACTTTCAAAATTACTTAAGCTTTAGGATTACATATCATTCAAATTTTAAAGTTATGATGCATCATGACAAATGGGCATAAAGTCTGAATCTTTGGATCTTAAACATGTTTAAAACCACTCAAGCTTTAGTATTCATAACTTTTAGAATTAAAGGTGTTATGCATCATAAGAAACGAGCATAAAATTTCAATCTTTAGATTTTAAACACATTCAAAATTGCTCAAGCTTCTGTAATACATATCATTTAAATTTTAAAATTATAATGCATCTTTAAAACACATGAATAAAGTTCAAATATTTGGATTTTAAACATGTTCAAGTCTTTCAAGCTTTGGTATTACATATCATTCAAATTTTAAAATTATGATGTATTATGATAAATGTGCATAGAGTTCAAAAATTTAGATTTCAAACACATTTAAAACTACGTAAGCTTCAATATAGTATATCATTCAAATGTCAAAGTTGTGATGTATCATGAGAAACATACATAGAGATATAATACTTAGATCTCAAACGCATTTAAAACCACTTAATTTTCAATATTACATATCATTCAAATTAAAAAGTTTTAATGCATCGTGAAAAATGTGCATAAAGTTTAAATCTCTAGATCTTAAATATTTTCAAAACTAATTAAGCTTTAGTATTACATATCATTCAAATTTCAAAGTTACAATGAGAAATACACATAAAGTTTAAATATTTATACCTTAAACATGTTAAAAACTCCTTAAGATTTGGTATTACATCATTAAAATTTTAAATTTATGATGTATCATGAGAAATGTGCATAAAGTTTGAATCTTTAAATCTTAAACATGTTCAAAACCACTTAAGTTTTGGTATTATATATCTTTAAAATTTTAAAGATACACGCATCATGATAAACACATATAAAGTTTGAATCTTTGGATCTTAAAAACATTTAAAAACATTTAAGCTTTAATATTACATATCGTTCAAATTTTAAATGTGTGATTCATTATGAGAAATGATTATAAAGTTTGAATCTTTAGATCTCAAACACATTCAAAACTACTTAAGCTTCGGTATTATATATAATTCAAATTTCAAAGTTATGATGCATCATAAGAAAACATGCTCAAATTTTAAATTTTAGGATCGTAAATATGTCTAAAACCACTTAATATTCAGTATTATATGTCAATTAAATTTGAAAGTTGTGATGTATCATGAGAAACATGCATAAAATTTGAATCTTCAACATGTTCAAAACCCCTTAAGCTTTTTGGTATTACATATTGATAAAAAGGTACTTAGAATAAATCTCAAAAACATATTCATTGCTTTGATCTACCTTGAATTTGATCTAATTTTAACTTCCAAAACATATTCATGGCTTTGTTCTCAAGGATCAACTTTCATTGATGTCTTCCAACTTGTTCACTAGACTTTATAGACTACTTTTATATAACCTAGTCTTCTAAGCACATTAGAATCACTTATTTATGTCATTATACCCTTCCAAAACCTTATTAATCTCTCTTTCACTCATTCCACCCTTTGGTTCATCTCTTCATCAAGAATTCACTCACTTTGCTCATATTAGCCACTCTAGACAAGCTTGTCAAGGCTTAAACACACTAGTCTTATTATAGGTTTCATGAAGACATTTTGATACATTGAATTATATTTCCTGATCATATTACACTTTTTTTAAATCATTTTAAGCCTCTCAATCTCACTCCATCATGTATTTCACACTTCAACCTCTTTAGTGCCACCAAGCCCTTGTAACCTTTTTTTTCACCTTTTCCCTTTATTTGAAGGATCTACAAGTCATATAAAAAATATAAATGCATGTTTCATCTAACTCTATCCTATTACAATTCCTTATAAAGTTTAAAAGTCTAACTCCACATCTAGATAGTACTTCCTTTGTACATGCATGCCCAATCAGGCTTATTAGCACTCATTACACTCCCATAGTGATCAAAACCATACTATATCATAAGGTACCTAACTAAAACCACATTAATCCTTCTCTAAACCATAAAACAAGAAATATTACAAAGTTTGGGCAAATTCTAATGGTTAGAATGAAACTTATAGGATTTTTGGTTTAAAACCCCTAGGTGGTTGTTTGTAGAGACCAAAAGGCTTAAAAATTCACTTTATTGAGTTTTATGACATTTACATGGAATACAGTACCATATATAAGTATTTTTTACCTTTTCCATCTATCTAAATATGTTAGGAGATTCCACCAATCTTGCTAGGGTTGAAAATGGCCAAATCACAAAAATATGTACATTCTAAGAGGACTGTGTAGTTACTAATTAGCAGTCGTGTATATTAAAAGAAGTTTCCCACTTCAAAATAGATATGATCAGACCTCATTATCCTTACTTTCAAATTAATACTTAAATAACTTCATCAAGCACATCTACCTCTTTCTTGAGAGTTGATTGGCAAAACAAGGTATTACTCATGCAAATAGGGGTCTATTTGTGCGCAACAGGTTCAAAGAATACATCAAGGTTATTCTTGATAATTATTCTCATTTTAAATTATGAGAATGCTCAATCCATCCAATAACCACTCATATTCCTAACTCATATTCTATTTCCTTGGCATACTAACAAAATAGGAACATGGATAACTAAGCAAAATAGGGTGTATAGTGTATAAACAGAATACTCAGTGTGGACTTGAGCTTTAGCAATCAAACTTTCATTAAACCAACTATAAAACCATTCCATAAATCATGTATTTGTCCATATAACATCATTACAAGCACATATATATTCAAAATTTTCAAACACATCCACATACCTTCATTCTCTTTACTCCTAAGTGTACAATAGGGTACACAGACAAAGTTGTGTTTCTCAAAGTTTCTCCACTTCACATAAATATATTTCTTAATAAAAATAGTCTATAATGTTTCACATGTATATAGGATTATCATACCATATAGATACCTCTTTCAACCCTCACCAACTTCATCAACTCTTGTCCTTTTCTTTTGATTGTAACTCTATACTTTATTAACTATCTCCTACATTCCATTGTTTGAACCTGCAACTACACACACAATAACTTAATAATGGCCTCAAGGGACTGTTAACAACAATATATGATCTATAAAAATCCATATGTTTATTGAGAGAGAATGACACACAACAAAAGCAACTTTCTTTATTCATATGAACCAACTTTATTACACTTGCAGTCCATTTATGGACTTGTCAATATTCTTTGAGGAGTTTTATATTTTCCTTTGTTATAGTTTCTCTCCTATTTCCTAGATTTATCTCCTCTCCTCTCTCACATTCTCCTTTCTTCCTAACATGCTACAACCAACTCCAACTTCCTCTTTGCTTCCAACTACTACATTGGTTTTTGAAGTAGTTACAAAACATGACTTTTACAAGCCAACTCAATGCATAGTGGTAGTTATATTAGTTAACTTGACTCTTATTAAATGAATTATAAATATAATGACTCCAAACACCCTTTACAAGACTTCTTGGACCCTTATATCAACTTTATGGTACATAACCACTCCACACTATACTTATGGGTCCTCTAGGCTTACTTTCAATATTTGAATTTTCAAATTTATAGTTTTGGAGAAAAAACTCCAAAAACCTAAAAAACACACATTGATGACTCAAAGTGATTTTAAAGACAACAAATGGATCCTATAATATCCTTCACACTCATCTAAACTCCAAAATGGATTAACTATGACTCTTGACTACATATATTAGTTCAACAACACAAAATGGTGGTTAACTTGCTAGATGATCCTACATCATACTTTTTAAGAGGGAGAAAAATTGAGTACCATCTTCTTTCTTACCTTCCAATTTATTATTTGAGGATCTTCCATGCTCACTTGACTACCACTCCTTCTTTCTTGCTCCTTTCTCTTTACTAGGCTCTTATATTTCTTCTTCTTTTCCTTGTCTATCTTCCTTATCAATGCATCCTCTACCTCTAAGTTTGTTGTATGTTACATCTTTTTCAAGTTAATTTTTCCTTCATTATCCATAGATGCAATCAAATGGATATTATTATTTTTTCTTATGCTTTTTCTATGGCCTTCTTCATTTATTTCACTTGATGCTTTCTTTCTTAGTTGTCTTAGATTTTGGGCAACATTGTTACCTTGCTTCAAAGGCCTCATAGGCACCTATATCTTTGTCATGTTCTCAAATATAATCTTGTTTTCTACCTTTTATTTACACTTCTCCATTTATTGATGTGGCTCCACATGACTTTGCCTATCTTTCAAGAATAATCTCTCAACCAAGTCATCTTTAGCATGGTACAATGTTTTTTTGAATCTTTGTGTCTTGCCACCATCATGAAATTAAACTAATACCTCCATTGCAACTTCACCCAAGGAACATATTAACTTTTTAGTCTTCTTATGCTCCCATTGCTTGCTTGTTAGTATGCTTGCTAGTATATTTGTTTGCATAATTCTTTGTTCTTCCCTGTGCTACTATATACTTATTTCTTCTTTCAGTTCATTCATGATATTCTCTTATTTTACCTCACCTACTTGTAGCCTTTTTTATGGACTAAAAATCTCTTTTAGCATCTCTAATTCCTTCTTCAATGTGAGAGCATTTATCTCTCCACCATCTTCATCAAATTTTGGAGCACATTATTCTTCACCTTCTTGGGCACCTTGATCCTTAACTTGTACTTAGACTCCCTCATTCATTGGAGTAAAACCAATTAATTACATTCTACTACCTACCATGTTTTTTAAGCACTCTTCAAGGTGCTTCATCTTCACCTTGACTTTTCACAAACTTGTCCATCAATACAAAATATCTTCATTATTTGAAATGCCTTTATCAGTATAAGTAACATTAGAAATTAAAATTTGAGAGAACTTATCTTCTTTACACTCATCTTATTACTTACATAGTTACAACATTATGTCTTTGTCTTTGATTAGCTCCATCATCTCTTCTATTATATTCTTGGAGTTGTAACATTTATCTTTTTTAGTGCTCCTTTGGGATATACCTAAAATATTATTCTCTTGTACCCATGCTCTTGCAATCCATTTTATGCCTTGTACTCTTTTGGATTGATATTGATTTCTTATCTCACCTTCTTCATGCTTCTTGGCTTGGCATCCTATCATGGCAATGTAAGGTATTCTAACATTTCTTCTTTGCCTTTACATTTGTTCTTGTTTTCCATCTATGTTCTCACCTTAATTGACCTCTTACTTGAGGTTCACCTTCTTCATTACATCACCTATTATCTTGAGCCACTTAATTCAAACATATCCATGCCCTTGTACCATCTTTGAGTGTTGTACCTTACTCTTTACTTGTCTAATCTACATATTAGCTTCTTTCCTTTCACATATATAATCAAAATCAACACTTAAGTATTCATTTTCTCTCTCCTAAGTAGCACTAGTGGCCACTTCACCCTCTTCTTTAAATTGAAACCAATCAATTGGCTTCTTTAACCCTTCATGAGCTTCACCATAAGCTCTATCTTATCCAAAGTCTACCCCAACTCTCTTCTCATATTTTCCACTTCTTTTTCTTCATCTATCTTCTCTATTTTTCTTTGCTTTCTAGGCCTACCTAGACCTTTCTCTTAGTGCCACTTAGACCTCTATTGGATATTTTCTCTTCATTTATTCCTCTATCTAGAACTCCTCTTACCCTTATTGACTCTCTCTAGGAGTCTTTTCTTTCTTCCTCTCTTGAGCTTCAATGCTTTCTTTTCTTTCTACCTTCTATAGTCTTCTTGACTAGCTTCAAGTCCTCCTCATTGGACTTATGGGATGTTGTTCCTCTCTTTATCACTTTTGTAATTTCTCGACATTGACCTCAATAGCCACACTTGCAACATACTCTTCTCCCACAATACCTTATACATTCCTCATAGAAATCTTGTCTATCTTAAATCAATAAGATTTAAAGAACTCAAAATAAACTTGATCCAAGATCCTACCTTGATTGGATACCAAATGATGTAGAGGTACTTGGGAAAAGTCTCAAAAACATTTTCATGGCTCTGATCTACATTGAATTCGATCTAATTTCAACTTCCAATACTTGAATTTGTTCTCAAGGATCAACTTTCATCGATGTCTTCCAATTTATTTACTAGAATATATAGTCTCCTTTTCTATAACCTTGTTTTATATGCACCTAGGAATCACTTATTTCTATCATTAGACCCTTCCAAAACCTTATTACTAACTCTTTCACTCATTCCACCCTTTGGTTCATCTCCTCATAAAAAAATCACTCACTTTTCTCACACTAGCTACTCTAGACAACCTCTTCAAGGCTTAAACACACTAACCTTGTTATTGGTTTCACTAAGATAGTCTGATAACATGGATGATCTTTCAAGATCATATTACATTTTTTCTAACCCATTTAAAACTCTTAATCTCACTCCATCATGCATTTTCACTCTTCACTCTCTTTAGTGCCACCATGTAGGCCCTTTATTTAAAGAATCTACAGGTCATATGACAAATATAAAGGCATGTTTCATCACCCTCTATCATGTTACAAGTTCTTAAAAAGTTTCAAGGTCTAACTCCACATCTAGATAATACTTATTTTATACATACCTACCTAATTAGGTTTATTAGCCCTCATTGAAAACCATACTAGACCATATGGTAACTAATTTAAAACACATGAATCCTTCTCTAAACCAAAAAATAGTCGATATTTCAAAGTTTGGGAAAATTCCAAAGGTTACAATGAAAGTTATAGGGTTTTGGGTTTGGAAACCTTGCGTGGTTGTCTGCAAAGGCTGAGAGGCTAAAAATTCCTTTTCTTGAGTTTTAGGATGTTTAAATGGAATAAAATACCATAAATAGGTAGATGTTGACCTTATCCATCTATAAAAATAGGTTATCCACCAATCTTTCTAGTGTTGACAATGGCTAAAACATAGAATTTTATGCACTTTAAGAGGATTGTGTAGCTAATTAACAGTCTCTATATATTCAAAGAAGTGTTCTACTTTAAAAGAGATTTGATCAGACCTTATTTTCATTAATTTCACATTAATAATTAAACAAATTCATTCCTATTCCATTCATTAAGCACATCTACCTCTTTCTTGAGAGTTGATTAGCAAAATAGGGTATTACTCATGCAAAACATGGGTCTATTTGTGGTCAATAGGTTCCAAGACTACATCAAGGTTATTCTTGATACTTATTCTCATTTTCACTTATGTATAATCTCCATCCATCCAATAACCACTCATCTCCTTAACTCATATTCTATTTCCTTGGCATACTAACAAAACAAGAACAAGCGTAACTAAGCAAAATAGGGTGTATAGTGTGTGAACAAAATACTCACTATGAAGTTGAGGTTTACCAATCAAAATTTCATTCAACCAACTATAAAACCATTTCATAAATCATGTCCTTATCCATATACCATCATTTAAATCACATCCATATTTAATAATTTCAAACACATCAATGTTTAATAGTTTCAAACACATCTACATACCTTCATTCTTGATACTTACAGGTGTACAATAGGGTATACAGATAGATTTGTCTTTCTCTAAGTTTCTCCACTTCACATCAATGTAGTTATTAATCAAAAGAGTCTATAAAGTTTCACATGTCTCTAAGATTATCATACCATATAGATCCTTCTTCCAACCCTCACAAACTTCATCAACTCTTCTCCTTTTCTTTTGATTGTAACTCTATAGTTTATTGACTATCTCCTACAATCCGTTATTTGAAATTGCAACTACACACAATAAATTTATCATGGAATCAAGGGTCTTTCAACAACAATATATGATATATAAAAATACATATGTTTATTGAGAGAGAATTACACACAACAAAACCAACTTTATTTATTCATATGAACGAACTTTATTACACTTGCAATCCATTCATGGACATGTCAATCTTCTTTGAGGAGTTTTACATTTTATTTTGTTCTAGTTTCTCTCCTCTTTCCTAGAGTTCTCTCCCCTCCTCTATCATACTCTCCTTTCTTCCAAACATGATAAAACCAACTCCAACTTCCTCTTTGCATCCAAATTTTATGTTGGTTTTTGAGAAAGTTACAAAACATGACTTTTACAAGCCAACGCAATGCATGAGTGGTTGTTGTATTAATTAACTTGACTCTTGATTAAATGACTTAGACATATAATGACTCCAAATACCCTTTACAATAATTATTGGACCCTTATATCAACTTTATCTCACCTAACCACTCCACACATGTTTATGGTTCCTCTAGGCTTACTTTCAATATTTGAATACTCAAATTCATAGTTTTGGAGGGAAAACTCCAAACACATAAAAACCAAAATTGATGACTCAACATGATTCTAAAGACCAAAAATGGATCTTAGAGGATCCTTCACACTCATATGAACTCCAAAAAGGACTAACTATGACTTTTGACTGCATATATCACCTCAACAACACAAAATGGTGGTGAAGTTACTAAATGCTCTTGCATCACATATCTTTCAAATTTCAAAGTTACGATGCATACACCATGAGAAACTCACATAAAATTCTAATATTTTGATCTTAAACATGATTAAAACTACTTAATATTTAGTATTACATATCATTTGAATTTCAAAGTTAAAATACATTATGAAAAATGTACATAAAGTTTGAATTTTTATATCTTAAACATGTTAAAAATTGCTTAAGTTTCAGTATTACATATCATTCAAATTTCAAAGTTATGATGCATTATTAGAAACGTGCAATAAAATTTTAATATTTAGATATTCAACACATTCAAAACCACTTAAGCTTTAGTATCACATATCAATCAAATTTTAAAGTTGTGATGCATTATGAGAAATGTGTATAAAGTTTGAATCTTTATATCTTAAACATGTTTAAAAATGCTTAAGCTTTGGTATTACATATCATTTAAATTTTAAAGTTGTGATACATCATGAAAAATGCACATAAAGTTTAAATGTTTGAATCTTAAACACATTCAAAACCACTTAAAATTTGGTATTACATATCATTCAAATTTCAAAGTTGTGATGCATCATGAAAAAAATACAAAAAGTTCAAATCTTTAAATCTTAAACATCTTCAAAACTAATTAAGCTTTAGTATTATATATCATTCAAACCTCAAACTTGTGATGCATCATAATAAAATCACATAAAGTTCAAATATTTGGATCTTAAACACGTTTAAAACTACATAAGCTTTGTTATTACATATTAGTCAAACTTCAAAGTTTTGATGCATCATCACAAATGTGCATAAAATTAGAATTTTTAGACCTTAAACACATTCAAAAGAATTCAAGATTCGGTATTACATATCATTCAAATTTTAAATTTGTGATGCATCATGTGAAATATGCATAAGTTTTGAATCTTTGAATCTTAAACACATTCAAAACAATTCAATCTTTAAAATTATATATCATTCAAATTTCAAAGTTGTGATGAATCATGAAAAATATTCATAAAGTTTGAATCTTTAAATCTTAAAACACATTCAAATCTTCTCAAACTTTGGTATTACATATCATTCAAATTTCAAAAATGATAATAAGATATGCACATAAATTTTGAATCATTGATTCTTAAACACGTTTAAAACTACTTAAACTTAGGTATTACATATCATTCAAATTTAAAAGTTACATCATGAGAAATTTATAGAAATTTTGAATCACCAAACATATCATTCAAACATCAAAGTTGTGATGCATCATGACAAATGTCCATAAAGTTTGAATCTTTGGATCTTATACACTTTCAAAACCATTGAAGCTTTGATATTACATATCATCCAAACATCAAAGTAGTGATGCATCATGATAAATGCATATGAAATTTAAATCTTTGAGTCTTAAACACATTCAAAAACACTCAAGCTTTGTTATTACATATCATTCAGATTTCAATGTTGTAATGCATCATGAAAAATGTGCATAAACTTTGAATCTTTGAATTTTAAACATATTCAAAACCACTCAAGCTTCAATATTACATATCATTCAAATTTAAAAATTATAGTGCATCATAAAAAATGCATATAAATTTAAAATCTTTGGATCTTAAACATGTTCAAATCCACTCAATTTTTTGTATTATATATCATTCAAATTTCAGAGTTAGGATGAATCATGAGAAATGTGCATAAGTTCAAATCATTAGATCTTAAAAACATTCAAATCCACTTATGTTCTAGTTTTAAATATCATTCAAATTTAAAAGTTATGATGTATTATTAGAAACACACATAAATTTTGAATCATTAGATCCTAAACACGTTCAAAACCACTTAAAATTTGATATTACATATCATTTAAATTTTAAAGTTGTAATGCATCATGAAAAATAATTTGAATCTTTAGTTCTTAAAAAAAATTTAAAATGTTTAAGGTTTGATATTATCTCAAAGTTGTGATGCATCATAGAAAATGCACATAAATTTTAAATCTCTAGATCTTAAACACATTCAAAACTACTTAATCTATAGTATTACATATCATTCAAAATTCATAGTTGAGATTTATCATGAGAAATTTGCATAAAGTTTGAATCTCTAAAACTTAAACACATTCAAAACCTTTTAATCTTGGGTATTACATATGATTCAAAATTCAAAGTTATGATACATCATGATAAATGCACATAATGTCTATATCTTAAAACATGTTCAAAATTGCTTAAGCTTAAATATTATATATCATTCAAATTTCAAAGTTTTGATGAATTATGAAAAATTCACATAAAATTTAAATCTTTAGATCTTAAAAATGTTCATAACCATTTAAGCTTTGGTATTACATATCATTCAATTTTAAAATTTTTGATGCATCATGAGAAATGATCTTAAAGTTTGAATCTTTTGATCTTAAACACCTTCAACACCACTTTAGCTTCAGTATTACATATCATTCAAATTTGAAACTTGTGATGCATTTTGGTAAACATGTATAAAGTTTAAATTATTGAATCTTAAACACATTCAAAAATAATTAAGCTTCAATGTTACATATCATTCAAATTTCAAAGTTATGATGCATCATGAGAAATGTGCATCTTTGAATCACAAACACATTCAAAACCACTTAAGCTTTAGTATTACTTGTCATTCAAACTTTAAAGTTGTGATGCATCATGATAAATATGTATAAATCTTGAATCTTTATATCTTAAACATGTTCAAAACCATTGAAGCCTTGATATTACATACCATTCAAAATTCAAATTTAGAATGCATTATGACAAACATGTATAAAGGTTAAATATTTGAATCTTATACACATTCAAAATCACTCAAAATTTGATATTACATATCATTCAAATTTTAATATTGTGATTCATTATGAGAAATGTGAATAAAGTTTAAATCTTTGGATTTTAAATATGTTAAAATTCACTCAAGCTTTCATATTACATATAATTCAAAATTAAAAGTTACAATACATCATAAAAAATGTGCATATATTTCAAATCTTTTGATCTTAAATACATTCAAATCTACTCAAGATTCAATATTAAATATCATTCAAATTTTAAAGTTACGATAAATTATAGAAATACGCATAAATTTGAAATATTTGGATCTTAAACACATTCAAAACCACTTAAGCTTCAGTATTACATATCATTTAAATTTCAAAGTTTCAATGCATAATAAAAAATATGCATAAAGTACAAATCTTTAGATCTTAAACATATTCAAAACTGATTAAGATTCAATATTACATATCATTCAAATTTCAAAGTCGTGATGCATCATGACAAACATGCATAAAGTTTGAATATTTAGACTTTAAACATTTTCAAAACTACTTAAGCTTCAATATTACATCATTCAAATTTTAAAGTTTCAATGCATCATGAGAAATATACATAAATTTTGAAGCTTTAGATCTTCAACACATTCAAAACCACTTAAGCTACGATAATACATATATTTTAAATTTTAAATTTGTGATGCATCATGAAAAACATGCATAAAATTTGAATTTTTAGATCTTACACACCTTCAAATTTTCTTAAGCTTTGATATTACATATCATTCAAATTTAAAGTTATGATGCATCTTATTAAATGTGAATAAAGTTTGAATCTTTGGATCTCTAACATGTTCAAAACTACTTAAACTTAGGTATTACATATCATTCAAATTTTAAAGTTTTGATGCATCATCAGAAACACACATAAAGTTTAAATCTTTGGATCTTAAACATGTTTAAAACCACTTAAACTTTTATATTACATATCAGTCAAATTTTAAAATTATAATGCATCTTAAAAAATATTTATAAATTTCAAATCTTTAGATTTTAAACACATTCAAAATTGATTAAGCTTTTGTATTACATATTATTAAAAATTTTAAATTACTATGCATCATGATAAACATGGATAAAGTTCAAATATTTTGATCTTAAGCACATTCAAAACTACTTAAACTTTGGTGTATCATGAAAAATATGCATAAAATTTGAATCTTTATATTTTAAGCACATTCAAATCCACTCAAGATTCAATATTAAATATCATTTAAATTTCAAAGTTATGATAAATCATGGAAACATGTATAATGTTCAAATCTTTTGATCTTAAACATGTTTAAAACCACTTAAGCTTTGGTATAATAACATATCATTCAAATTTTAATGTTGCAATATAATATCATTCAAATTTAAAACTTATGATGCATCATGAGAAATTTGCATAAAATTCAAATCTTTGGATCTTAAACATGTTCAAAACTATTTAAATTTGGATATTGCATATCATTCAAATTTTAAAGTTGTGATGCATCATGATAAATGCATAAAAAGTTTGAATTTTTGGATCTTAAACAACATATAAACTACTTAAGTTTCAATATTATGTATCATTTAAATTTCAAATTTTTGACACATCATAATAAATATGTATAAAGTATGAATCTTTAGATCTTAAACATGTTCAAAACCACTTAAGTTTTAATATTACATATCATTCAAACCTCAAAGTTATAATACATCATGACAAATACATATAAAGTTTAAATTTTTGAATGATAAATATGTTCAAAATTGCATAATCTTCAATAATACATATCATTCAAACTTAAAAGTTGTGATTCATCATGAGAAATACACATAGTTTGAATTGTTGGATCTTGAACATATTCAAAACTACTTAAGCTTTGATATTGCATTTCATTTAAATTTAAAAGTTGTGATTCATCATGAGAAATGTGCATAAAGTTAAAAAATTTGGATTTTAAACACATTCAAAACTACTTAAACTTTGGTATTACATATCATTAAAATTTCAAAGTTACGATGCATTATGATAAATGTACATAAAGTTTAAATCTTTAGATCTTAAACACATTCAAAACTACTTAAGATTTAGTATTATAAATCATTTAAACTTTAAAGTTGTGATGAATCAAGACAAACATGCATAAATTTTAACCTTTAGATCTTAAATACATTCAAAATTGCTCAAGCTTTGGTATTACATATCATTAAAATTTAAAATTTATGACGTATCATGAGAAACATGAATAAAGTTTTAATCTTTGGATCTTAAACATGGTCAAAACAAATTAAGTATTACAAATCATTCAAATTTCTATGTTGTAATACATCATGAAAAATGTGTATAAGTTTTGAATCTTTAGATCTTAAGTACATTCAAAACCACTTAAGCTTTGATAATATATATCATTCAAACTTCAAATTTGTGATGCATCATGAAAAAGGCTCATACAGTTTGAATCATTGAATCTTAAACAATTCAAAATTATTTAAACTCTAGTATTACATATCGTTCAAAATTCAAAGTTGCAATGCATCATGATAAACACATATAAAGTTAGAATATTTGGATCTCAAACATGCTCAAAACCACTTAAGATTTGGAATTACATATCATTCAAATTTCAAAGTTGTGATGCTTCATGAGAAACATGCATAAAATTTGAATTTTTGGATCTTAAACTCATTCAAAACTACTTAATATTTGGTATTACATAACATTCAAACTTTAAAGGTATGATGCATCAAGAGAAATGTCCATAATGTTTGAATCTTTGGAACTTAATACATGTTTAAAACTAAATTAAGTTTTGGTATTATATATAATTCAAATTTCAAAGTTATGAAGCATCATGATAAATGTGCATAAAGTTTTAATCTTTTGATCTTCAAACACAGTTCAAAACCACTTCAAGCTTTGATATTACATATCATTCAAACTTCAAAGCTGTGATGCATCATGAGAAACTACACATAAATTTGGAATCTTTGAGATCTTAAACATGTTCAAAACTGCTTAAGCTCTAGTATTACATATCATTAAAATTTGAAACTTGTGGATGCATCATGAGAAAAATGTGTATAAAAGTTAAAATATTTGGATCTTAAACACATTCAAATACTATTTAAGCTTCAATATTATATATCAATCAAATTTTAAATTTGGGATGCATCATGAAAAATGTGCATAAAATTTGAATCATTAGATATTAAACACATTTAAATCTTCTTAATTTTTGGTATTACATATCATTCAAATGTCAAAGTTGCTATGCATCATGATAAATACACATAAATTTTAAATTTTAGATTTTAAATACATTTAAAACCACTTAAATTTTAGTACTACATATCATTAAATTTCAAATTTATGATGCATCATGACAAATATGCATAAACTTAGAATCTTTGGATCTTAAACACATTCAAAATTGCTTAAGCTTTGTTATTACATATCATTCAAATTTCAAAATTGTGATATATTTTGTAAAACATGCATAAATTTTGAATCATTGGATCTTAGACATGTGATAACCTCTTAAGCTTCGATATTACATATCATTAAAATTTAAAACATGTGATATATCATGAGAAATACACATAAAGTTTGAAGCTTTGGATTTTAAACATATTCAAAACCACTTAAGCTTCAATATAATATATCATGTAAATTTTAGTATTTTGATGCATCATGAGACGTGTGCATAAAGTTAAAATATTTAGATTTTAAATACTCTAAAAACCTCTCAAGCTTTAGTATTACATATCATTCAAATTTAAAAGTTGTGATGCATCATAAGAAACACACATAAAGTTTGAATCTTTAGATCTTAAACACATTTAAAGCCCCTCAAGCTTTGATATTACATATCATTAAAATTTTAAAGTTACAATGCATTATAATAAATGTCCATAAAGTTCAAATCATTGGATCTTAAATACATTCAAAACCACTTAAGCTTCAAGATTACATATCATTCAAATTTCAAAGTTGTGATGTATCATGAGAAATGCACATAAATTTTAAATCTTTGAATCTTAAACACATTCAAAACTACTTAATCTTTAGTATTACATATTATTTTAACATCAAATTTGTGATATATCTTGACAAATGTGCATAAATTTTGAATCTTTAGATCTTAATCACGTTTAAAACTACTTAAGCTTTGGTACTACATATCATTCAAACTTTAAAGTAGATGCATCATGATAAATTCACATAAAGTTTGAATTTTTGGATCTTAAACACATTCAAAATTATTTCAACTTTAGTATTATTATAAAGTTATGATTCATCATGATAAATGTGCATAAATATTGAATGTTTGGATATTAAACACGTTTAAAATCATATAAGTTTTGATATTACATATCATTCAAATTTTATAGTTATGATGCAACATAAAAAAATAAGCATAAAATTTAAATCTTTGGATTTTGAACATGTTCAAATCTACTCAAGCTTCAATATTACATACCATTCAAATATCGAAGTTATAATGAATCATTAAAAATGTGCATATAGTTTAAATCATTAAATCTTAAACACATTCAAATTTTTTGAAGCTTCAATATTACATATCATTCGAGTTTTAAATTTATAATACATCAATAGAAACACACATAAAGTTTGAATCATTGGATCTTAAACATGTTCAAAACCACTTAAGTTTTAGTATTACATATCATTCAAATTTCAAAGTTGTGATGCATCATGAGAAATACACATAACTTTTAAATCTTTAAATCTTAAACATATTCAAAACCCTTAAGCTTCATCATTACATATCATTCAAACTTCAAAGTTATGATGCATTATGAGAAACATGCATAAAGTTTGAATATTTGGATTTTAAACTTATTTAAAACTACTCAGTATTTAGAATTACATATTGTTTGAATTTCAAAGTTGTGATGCATCATAAAAAATACAAATAAAATTCAAATTATTAAATCTTAAACACATTAAAAATAGCTTAAGATTCAATATTATATATCATTCAAATTTCAAAGTCATGATACATTATAATAAATATGTACGAAGTTTGAATAATTGGATCTTAAACAAGTTCAAAATTGTTTAAGCTTCAATATTACATATTATTCAAATGTCAAAATTATGATACATCATGAGAACACATACATAAAGTTTGAATCTTTGGATCTTAAACATGTTTAAAACTACTTAAACTTTAGTATTAATGTTTCAATGCATCATGACAAACATGCATAAAATTTGAATTTTGGATCTTAAACATGTTCAAAACTGCTAAAGTTTTAGTATTACATATTTTTCAAACATCTTAATTGTGATGCATCATAACAAATGCACATAAATTTTGAATCTTTGAATCTTAAACATGTTAAAAATTTCTCAAACTTTGGTATTACATATCATTTAGATTTCAAAGTTAATATGGATCAATAGAAATGTGCATAAAATTCAAATTTTTAGATCTTAAACACATTCAAAACCACTCAAGCTTTGGTATTATATATTGTTTACATTTTAAATTTACAATGCATCATGAAAATTGTAGATAATTTTTAAATTTATGGATTTTAAATACATTCAAATCCACTTAAATTTTGGTATTACATATCATTAAAATTAAAAAGTTTCATTGCATCATGAGAAATGTGCATGAATTTCAAATCTTTAGATCTTAAACATGTTTTAAATTGATAAAGCTTCAATATTAAATATCATTCAAATTTTAAAGTTACGATGCATCATGATAAATGCACATAAAATTAAAATATTGGGATCTTAAACATGTTCAAAACCAATTAAAATTTGGTATTATATTATTCAAACTTCAAAGTTGTGATGCATCATGAGAAATGTGTATTACGTTTAAATCTTTGAATATTAAAAATGTTCAAACTTGCTTAAGCTTTAGTATTACATATCATTCAAATTTCAAAGTTGTAATGCATTATGCAAAATACACAAAGTTCAAATATTTGGATCTCAAACAAATTCAAAACCACTTCAACTTCAGTATTACATATCACTTAAATTTAAACATTGTAATGCATTATGATAAATATATATAAATTTTGAATCTTTGGATCTTAAACATGATCAAAATCACTTAAAATTGATATTAAATATTAGTCAAATTTCAAAGTTATGATGTATCATGAAAAGTGCTCATAAATTTCAAATATTTAGATCTTAGATACATTCAAAACCACTTAAACTTTGGTATTACATATCATTAAAATTTTAAAGATGTGATGCATCATGAGAAATGTGCATAATTTTTGAATATCTAGATCTTAAACATGTTCAAAATTGCTCAAATTTCAGTATTACATATCATTCAAATTTTAAAGTTGTGATGCATTATGAGAACATATAGTTCAAATCTTTGGATCTTAAACACATTCAAAACCACTTAAGCTTCAGCATTACATATCATTCAAATTTTAAAATTGTGATGCATCATGAAAAATCTGTATAAAATTTAAATATTTAAATCTTGAACATGTTCAAAACCACTTAATCTTGAACATATATAAAATATGAATATTTAGATCTTAAACATATTTAAAACTGCTTAAGCTTTGATATTACATATCATTAAAACTTTAAAGTTTGAATTATTAGTTCTTAAACATGTTTAAAAAGAATTAAGGTTCAGTATTACATATCATTCAGATTTCAAATGTGTGATGCATCATGAGAAATGTACATAAATTTCAAATCCTTAGATCTTAAACACATTCAAAACTACTTAAGCTTTGATTTTACATATCATCCAAACTTTAAAGTTACGATGCATCATGATAAACATGCATAAATTTTGAATGTTTGAATCTTAAACATATTCAAAATTACTTGAGTTTTAGTATTACATATCATTCAAATTTTAAAGTTGTGATGTAACATGACAAACATGCATAAATTTTAAATCTTTAGATCTTAAATATGTTCAAAATCACTCAATATTTGGTATTACATATCATTCAGATTTCAAAGTTGTGATACATCATGAGAAATGTGCCTAAATGAATCTTTGGATTTTAAACTAATTCAAAACTGTACAAGCTTCGGTATTACATATCATTCAAATTTTAAAGCTATAAAATATCATGAGAAACATGCATAAAGTTCAAATATTTAGATCTTAAATACATTGAAATATGCTCAAGCTTCAGTATTACATATCATTCAAATTTTAAAGTTGATATACATCATTAGAAATGTGCATAAAGTTTAAATCATTAGATCTTAAACACGTCAAATTTGTTTAAATTTCAGTAGTACATATCATTCAAATTTCATATTTGTGATGCATAATAAGAAACATGCATAAAGTTTGAATGATTAGATCTTAAACACATTGAACACCATTTAAGCTTCAATATTACATGTCATTCAAATTTCAAATTTTTATGATGAATCATGAGAAATGTTCATAAAGTTCAAATAATTAAATCTTAAACATGTTTAAATCCACTTAAACTTTGATATTGTTGTGGCATTAATTTTCACCCTTGAAGAGGGTTCTTATAGATCTCTCCAATTGAACCATAATATGGGAACAACCCCAGGCTTTGGGTATCTTATGGTGGGGTTGGAGCTTTGGAGAAAGTTAGCTTCCTCTTGATGGATCACTTATACTAATGTTTGCACTAAGAAAAGGGTTAGAAAATGGAAAATAGATCTTAATAAGGCTAAAAGGGTGATGCACCAAATTAAGTGATAACTCACATAAGCATAAAATATACACTAAAGAAGCATAAGATAATACTAGCTCACACAACCTCAAAACTAGATAATTACATAAGTATTTCATATACTAGGCTCAAAAAGTAATGAATGAAGCTAAGAAGAATTCTAAGACTCACACCAAGCTTACATTAATGGTAGAAAGAACACAAATGTAGACCTGTAATCAACTAAAAAACACCCTAAATAGTCAAGAAAGTAGGATGATGGGCATGGAAGATTCTCCTTCACTATGCCATTATGCACAAGCTTATTAAACATAGTTCAAAAGAAAAATATAGGAAAATAAAGTCTTTATTTCTTTAAGAGGTCCTTCATACAAGTTTTGATAGGGTCTAGCCTTATCAAATGAGATTCTTTGCTTTTACAAAATTGAGAAATAATTCCTATCAAAAGTGAGATTCTTTTATTCTAAAACAAAGAGAGCTTACAAAATGGAAAGAATGCATAATATATGAGAAAGTGAGAGAGAAGAGGGAGCATGCCATCCTAGCTCATTAAATGAGCTACCACCTTTTCATGAATGGTCCACCATATTTTTATCAAGTCAACACCAGTTCTCTATGGCAAACTATTTTTCATTTATCCTAATAGCCTTTGAATATTCTCATTAGTTGTAACACACTAGAGGACAAGATCCTTTCTAATGATGGTGAGTCTGACTTTATTTATGAAAGAAAACCCTTAGGCACCCTAAATTTTTTATAAATGCTATAGATGCTTTTTGCTACCACCAAATCTCCATCTTAAGACTCTATGACATCTCCACTTACTTCATTATGAGGGAAAGTTCCTTATATCCATTAGCTTGATAGAGCCATTACTAAGTCTTCTTTTAGCGAATGTAAGTACCTATTTATTGAGGATGTGGCCATGTTGAATATGAGAGACATGTTCATAATCATTAATATCTACCCTTACTCCATCTAAATATAGATCTCTACTATATATTTAAAAATCAATCCAAATTATTGGTCTTTCTATAGTCAATATATTGACAATATCCATAGATGTTTAGTCTTACTTCAATAATTATTAGTCCATCTTTGATCTCTGTATTAGGCCCTAAAAGACCTAGTCTACCTCTATTGAGCTTTAATGGTGATTTTTAATCCTAAAAAATCCACTCTAGTTTAACTTAGATCATGTTTCAACTTCTAATCAAAGTTTTATAACTTTGATCTTTGATATCGATCATTGATCTCGATCTAGGCTTTGAAATTATGACACCTTCTACCTTCATTAGTGGTCATCAATCTTGACTTAGGCTTATCATATTATGCAAACTATTAGCTTTGCATTTATTCCTTAGGATGTTATTGATTATTTGACCTCTCATGCACCATTGATCTTGATTTTTATGAATGAATGCACACTGTAGATCTTCTTCCAATTTAACATGGTTGAGACACTTGTCACCTACACATATGCCTTTGAAATTCATTGACCTTTTGACTTATCACTCATAATTAGATTTGCTTTATATGATGGATCACATACCATTATCTACTTGGGCCCACTATCATTTCCAATCACCATGCACCATTATATTTGATCTAAGCTCCCATGATCTTGCCACTTGTCACTTGCATGTTCACTCTAGAGATCTTTAATTTTTTGATTTTATGCTCACTGTTGATCAAATGCATGTTGTTGGATTTTTGAAACCTATTGACATAGATCAAATTGATTCTCATCATGGGATTTGATCTAATCAAATGTCAACTATTTATTTTGGAACATTTAAATTGAAATGACTAGTTCACGAAGCTTAAACTTGACGTCGCCGTGCAGATTTTAGTTTGCAAGTCAAAATTTAAAGCTTTATATCTTGAGATTGAAAACTCATCAATACATGAAATTTGTAGAGTATATTTATGGGACAAAATTCATCATTTATATGTGGTATTTTATATTAAGAGGCTTTCCAATGTGCATTTATTAAATGCACAATCAAGTTGATCTATCTATTTCTACATGATGTGCTTGTGATGATGTGGTTCTTTAAGAATTGTGCAAGGAATTATTGTCTTTTTAGAAGGGTCAAATGAAAATATAAGGCTATGTTAAACTTGATTCATGACCTTGAATTCTTGAAACACCATGAGACCTTACTAGTCTTTTTCACCTTATAACCTTAGATCTATTTCTAAGGCTGTTTTTCAAAGATCAACAAATTGCACTTTAAGCTTATTTAAACTATTTCAAAAGATTTACAAGAAATATGTGATATTTGAACCACTAATTCCATATATAAATATATTTAGATGATCAATTCATACTAAGACCCTTAGAAACTGATCCATCTAGGCAAATTCTATATGCAGGACAAAATTGGCCAACATTTTTAGAAATATCTTGGGGTTGTATAACTACTATGCAAGAGACTAGTAGCCTTGAACTAATCTATTAGGTATGGAGTCTCAAGATTTCTTCCCAACTAAAACTATTGTGAGATTGATAGAAGACTAACCCTTTCTAAAACCTCTTTTTGAAGCAAAAGAAATAAAAGAGCAAAATAAACAACTGTGCCATAAGCACTTATTGAAATGAAAACAAACAAATGAAAGAAAATATGCACAAGGCACTTAGAGAAAAGCATAAAAAACTAATCTAATATGTTACAATATCATATAATATCTATAAAATCTTCTAATAACAAATCTTTAAATGAATGTCATTACTTAGGGTGAGTAATGCCTCTCCATCTAATTGAAAAAGATAGAAAGTATTATGTTGTTTGTATCCATGGATCAAATAAGGATCTCTTCACGAGTTATTAAACTTAGTGTGATTTCTTAGATTGGAATTATTTAAGTCCCATCTAAGGACTAAGTCCCCTTCTTTGAATTCTCTTGCTATGTCTCTCTTGTCAAAGTCTTTCATGACTTGAGCTTGATGTGACTCTAATATCTTCATTATAAGGTCCTTGGTTTCTTCAAGCTTCATGAGCACTATCATCCTCATGTTCGTAGGTTTACTCTCCATCAACTCAAGCTTATGGGATAACTCCAATGCAGATAATTCAAAATAAATGAGTAATTTGACTTTCCTTCCATATTCAAGTTCATATGGAGAACTACCAATGATAGCTTTGGGAGTCACTCTATCAGCCCATAAAGCTATTCTTAACTTTGTATGCCATGTTCTCTAATTTACCTCTATAGTTCTCTTGATTATCCTTAGTAAGTTCTTGTTTGTAGACTCTATCAGTCTATTTTCTTGGGTGTAGTAATTAGAAAATGTTCTAAGATAGATATCTAGCTTAAATGCCCATTCACTTATCTTCATACAAATGAACTCTAATGTTATATCTAAAATTATAGTGGTTGGGACACTAAACCTGATTATTATGATGTCATAAAAGTCCAATACTACTATCTCATTAGCTTTTTTGAAATTAATTACTTTCACCCACCTAGTTAAGTAGTTAGTTATAATGAGCATCCATTTATGCCCTATACTTGAAGGTAGATTTATCATCCCTATGAATTTTAACCCTCATTTCATGAAGGTTGCTCCACCTAAATTGGGTTGAATGAAAGAGCTTCTAATCTTTATTTGTCTAAAAGTAGAAAACACTTCTAACATTTATTAACCCATGCATAGGCATTCTTAAAAAGGCTGGGCTAGTAATAACTAACCCTCATTATTTTTGTTGTTATTATTCTTAGATCAAAATGGCCTCCTAAAAGTCAATCATGAAACTACTCCAAAAGCTTTATCACTTGATTATCATCTATGCACCTAAGGAATACCCCATTGAGATCCATTCTAAAAATAATACCATCAAATAATGCATAAGGTAATAAAGTCTTAAATACATTTTTTTTCTTTTTCCAAACCTTAGAGACATTTACCTATTAATAAGAAATGTGTAATGTGTTGGAGTCAACTATCATGAAGTGGAGGTGCATCGATTTGTGAGTTGTCTTGTGTCACTAAAACAACTTCTTTATCTTTTTAAAGGTCATCCACCATATTCTCACACAAGCCTTTTACTCTTACCATATTAGTGACTTTGAGCTCCACATCATACTCCATAACCTTGGTAATCCAACCTACTCTTTTCTTTTTCAAGTCTTTGTTAATGAGTAAATTTTGAACTCTATGATGAGACACCATAAGATAAACCTTGCTATTGAAAAACATTGACATGAATTTTTTGAGGCTTCTCAAAGCTATAAGGACTTGATTTTATATAAAAATGTACTTCAACCCATATCCTTCTAGTCCTTGCCTAAAAAAGGTAATTGGTTGCTGAAGTCTTTCACCATTCTTTTGCACAACATAGATGATATGTTGTCAATATTGGCAAAGTTATACACTATGAAATCCTTTAAGAAGTTAGGGTTCATGAGTGAGGGTTCTTGGAAAATTGCATGCTTGATGCCCTTAAATGCTACTTTACCTTCATTTGACCAAGCAAACACTTAGCTCTTCGTTAGCATGGTAGTGATGGGTTTGATCAAGTTTTAAAAACTAGGTATAAACATTCTCATAAAGTTTGGTTTCCCAAAGAAGCTTTGGATTCCTTTCTTGTGCTTGGGTAGACATATTGTTAGGATGACACTTATTCTATCAAGGTTAATGGTTCTTTATTTTAAAATAATTTGACCCAAAAGTTTGAATTTATGAATATAAAACACATATTTCTTCAGATTTAAAGAGATCCCATACTCTCTACATCTTTCAAAGACCTTCTTAGAAAAAATTATGATGTCATCTAAGTATACTAGCACCATTTGATTTAGAAACCCATGGAAATCCTTGTCTATGGCTCTTTGGAAGGTTGATCCTATATTTGATAATCCAAAAATCATCTTCTAGTAAGCATATATGCCCCACTTTATGGTGAAGGTAGTCTTATACTGATCTTATTCTCTCACTAACACTTAAATGTAACCTAAATACCCATTTAAAAGGGAGAAGCATTCTAACTTAGCAACTATCTGAAGAATTTTCTCCATGGATGGTAATGGGTAGTGATCCTTCAAAGATACCCTATTTAGGTCTTTAAAGTCAAAACACAATCTGATTTACCCACTCTTCTTCTTCATAAGTATCAAATTGGATACCCATGAGGAGTGCTTAATTGGAAAGATGATCTTGGATTTAATTAATTTGGTTGATTCTTTCATCATAAGCTCTTCTATCTTAGGATTTATAGGCCTCTTCTTCTACCTAGAAAGCTTGGCATTAACCTCTAGTTTTATAGTGTGTTAAGCTAGCTTGGGGTCAAAGCCTCTTAGGTCACTATACTCCCAAGCAAAGATGTCTACATATTTTTTATAAAGATCTATGAAAGCATGATTTTTAGCTTTAGTGCTTACCTTTCCAAGCTTGAGGAGATTGTCCTTGAAGATAAGAACTCTTTTATAGTTCTCTTCATTGGTTGACATCACTACCATGTCTTTTTTCATATGATCTCCTTCATGGAAGAGACCTTGAAGGGTGACTAGGCCTTTAGGAAGCTTATTGGATCTTAATTAAACTATATTCTCTTCAACTGATGTTGAAACTTTTTCTAGTTTATGGAGGAGAACATTGCTTCCTACTATACTAAATAGGCAATTTGCTTGTTATTCTCAAAGACCTACTAATGAGCTTCATTATCTGGCACTGATGATCCATAATCACTTTGACATGTAGTTGTACTTTGGTCCTTTTTAACTCATTTGGGATATCAAATTGATCTCCCACAACTACCAACCTATCAGAATGTCTAATATGATTCCTTGGTACTACTTGGATGCTAAAAGCCTCAAAATCCTTAATTAGATCCCACACTCTATGAGACCCTATTTAGGTCTTTGGAGTCAACACAGTCTAATTTACCCACTCTTCTTCTTCATAAGGACCAAATTGGGTACCCTTGAGGACTGCTTAATAAGAAAGATGATCTTGAATTTAATTAATTTGGTCAATTCTTTCCTCATAACCTCTTCTATATTGGGGTTTATAGGTCTTTGCTTCTACTTGATAGGCTTGAGATGAACCTCTAGTTCTATAGTGTGTAGGGCTAGCTTAGAGTCAAAACTTCTTAGGTCACTATACTCCCAAGTAAAGATGTCTACATATTCTTTACAAATATCTATGAAATCATGCCTTTTAGCTTTAGTACTTACCTTTCCAAGCTTGAGGAGATTATCCTTAAAGATAAGGACTCTTTCATATTTATTTTCATTGGTTGACATCATTGCCTTGTCTTTTTTCATATAATCTCCTTAATAGAAGAGACCTTCAAGGGTAACTATCCCTTTAAAAAGATTATTGGATCTTAATTGAAATATTTTATCTTCATACTAATTTTGAAACTTTTCCTAGTTTATGAAAGATATCACTACTTCCTACTATAAGAAATAGGTAATTTGCTTATCATTCTCAAAGACCTACTAATGAGCTTCATTTTATAGCATTGATGGTCTCATGACCACCTTGACATGTGGCTATACTTTGGTCCTTTTTAACTCATTTGGGATATCAAATTAAGCTCCCATAGCTACCAACCTATCATCATGTCCATTCTGATTCTTTGGTACTACTTGGATGTTAAAAGCCTCAAAATCCTCAATTAGGTCCCAAACTCTATGTTTATAAGACTTCATCAAAGGATTATTGGTAATTTTTTGGCTTCTAACTTGATACACTAAATCTCACTATCCCCATAAACTTGTAAGTGTTTGATCCCTCTCTTATTATCCCATTAAAGGCCATGAATAAGACCCTCATATTCTATTGCATTACAAGAGCAATTGAATTGTAACCTATAAGAAGAGAAATATTTGTCATTATAAGGAAATACTAGAATTACACTTATACCAACTCCATGTTTATTTCTTGAACCATCAAAGAATAATTTCCATAAGCCACTAGGATATTTTGATCCAATGAGAGATGGCATGGACTGATTCTCTTTGTGTAAGTAGTAAACACCCATGTCCCTCTCTTCAACTCCTCCCAAGGGATCAACTAATTGATTATCATTCCATAATTCATCCAAGAACATGTTTGGTATCTCCTCAAGGTGAGTGTTTAGTTCTTGACCAACCATATGTTCATCCTCATTAGGAATGGTGCAATTGAGGTTTATGATATTTGGTCCATAAGACTCTATGTAGAATTGTATAATGCGCTTAGCCTTAATAGATACCTTGGTTCCATATTTTGTTTTAAATGTCATATATGACCAATCTACTAAAATATAACATCCAATATTTTCTATAAATTCCTTAGATAGGCATAGTGAAAACTACGGAGGCACATCAAGGATCAATAGATATTGAACCATTGAGACACTAGGACAAGCATGTAGGGTCAAGTTTCGATCTTTGATGAGGCTAGATGGCTTGGTAGAAGATCCATCGTGCAGTAACACTCATTTAGATTGGGTTTCATACTTTAGACCAAGATGTTGTATTATATACTTTGGAATTACTAAGGTGCTAGCCCCACTATCTACCAAGAAATTGTGCACTAAAGAATCACTAATGATTACTAAAATGTATAAGGGAAGAGGTTTGACCATCTTATTTGGTTGCCCTTCACTAGGTCCTTTGGCTATATTGGTGAGAATAACATTTTCTTTGTTTGGTTCCTTCTTAAAAACCTTGATCTTTGATAATCCTTCTTGAAGGATATTTATTTATCTATACATGGAGATCATGTCCCACATTGGAACACTCATATTAGACTTTTTCAATTGTTCCACAATGTTGATGGGTGAACCACCAACCTTTGGTTGTGCTTTAAGAGCCACAACTACACCTTGAGTTTATGAGTTAAGAGGGACAAGGACATTCCCTTGATTTTGATTCCTTGGAGCTGTTGGAACCTTTGGGATAGTAGCAATTCAATTTATCTTTGATATTGAAGGAGTAATGGTAGGAGACTCTTTGATTGCTTCTTTATTACCATCTATGTTCCTTTATTTAAACCTTGTATTTATTGCCACTATAATGTATGTCTAACTAGAATTAGCATGTTGATTGAGTGCATAACATTTTTCTTGCTCATAAATCACCATTATATCACCCAACTAGATTGGTCCTTGATCAGGGTTTTGACCTTATTGAGGCTCTTTTGGTTTTATCATCATGGGTACCTTTGTGATCTTGTACCCATAATTAGTAGCCTACTACCATTGATCACTAAAAGCTTAATTGAAATCAATGGTTGAAATAATAGATTGCCCAAAAGATTGATTCCAAATCATGGTGCCCTCAGCTTCTTGAGACATATTATTCTGATTGAGGACCAAATGTTGGAAGTGATTGCAATATTTGAATTATAGTTGCTGTATCTATTATAATTAGGCTGCCCTTGTCCTTGACCTTGACCTTAGCCTTGGCCTTGGAAGTTTCCTTTGTAGGGTGGCTATGTGCTTGGTAAGATTTTTGTTGAGGTTTATATGAGGCTTGGTAAGGCCTATTGAAATCTTGTTGCCTCCTACATTCACTAGTTCATTTTCCAAGGATTGGAATATGTTCTTAAGCTCTTAAAAGTTTTTTGTTCTTGAGAATCACTAGATTGACTAGTGAAAGTCTTTTCTTATTTAGGTGAGGGTATAGTACCAATTGCAGGCACATGAATAATGATATCAAGGGGAGGAATAGAAATAAGAGGTGGTCTGATCTCAAGAACAAAGGCATTAGTGGTCTAGGTGTAAGCTTGCCAGCCTACATTAAATACTTTTTTGCTCTAATTTCCACCTCATATGCATTTGAAAATGTGTTTCCTCCCATGGACTAGATTATTACTATAATTTCATTATTTAGGGCCTTCAAATAGTAAATAAAGGTAAATTTAGGGGTAGGCCTAATAGAGAGTATGATCCTATCCCAAGTTTTTTGGAACCTTGTATGAAAGTCTCTTTTAATTGTAGTTAACTACTCTACAAGTGACAAATGGCCACTTTTATCTTCAAATCTCTTACACAATGCATCTCCTAACTAGTCCCATGTGGTAATAGATTTAGAATCAAGGATTCTATACCAATCTAGGGCTTTCCCTTTGGAAGATATGGCTAAAACCTAATTTTCACATTTTCCTCATTGATATCATGAATATTGTAGAAGTTATCTATATTGATGAGGTGTTTAGAAGGGGTTGTAGCTTACTCTCTAGTAAAATAAGGGACACTTTTAAGATCTGATACTATAATATGATCATATTAAGGGAGGTCCAAAGGACTTTACCCAATACAAACCATAAAGGGAAGAACTCTAGGGGTTGCCATGGCAATAAAAGTGTTTAATAAATATATTTTGATAAGGGTAGGCCTTAGAATTGACTTAGGAACAAATTTACCTTTATATGGGTGTGTATTTGAAAATCTTAATCTCTTTATTGAGTTTAAAAGGAATTTAATGAATTCAAATGGAATACTCTAGAAGCTAACCTTGTAGTCACCTTTGGCATGATATGTAATCACTACTCTGCTATTATAATGTTGAATCTTCTTTTGGAGTCACTAGATGTTATTGCTTGGAAGCTATAACTATTTCAAACTGATCAAACTAACATCAAATTTTAACCAGTGTTCCTTAAATTATGTCCCATTAGGCATGCTAAAAACTATTATGGCATCAATTTACACATTTGGAGAGGGTTCATCAATATCTCTCCAATTAAGCCATAATATTGTAACAACCCTAGGATATGAGTATCCTATGGTGGGGTTGGACCTCTAAAAAAGGTTGGCTTCCTCTTGATGGATCACCTATACTAATGTTTCCACTAGGAAAAGAGTTAGAAAGGGGGAAAGGGATCCTAAAAAGGCTAAAAGGGTGATGCACCAAATTAATTGAGAACTCACATAAGCATGAAATATACATTAAATAAGCATAAAATAGTACTAGCTCACACAACCTCAAAATCTAGCTAATTACATAAGTATTTCATACACTAGGTTTAGGAAGCAATGAATGAAGTCAAAAGGAATTATACGACTCAAACCAATATTGGGCAAAAAAACATAAATGCAGACTTGCAATCAACTAGAAAACCCTAAAATAGTCAAGATAGAAGGATAATGGGTATGGAAGATTCTCCTTCACAATGCCATTGTGCACAAGCTTACTAAACATAGTTCAAAAGTAAGAGATAGGAAAATAAAGTCTTTATTGTTTTAATAGGTCTTTCATACAATTTTTGACAAGGTTATCAAATGAGAGTCTTTGCTCTTATAGAATTGAGAAAGAATTCCTATCAAAACAAGAGAGTCTTTTCTTATAAAACTAAGAGAGCTTACAAAATGGAAATAATGGGTAATATATGAGAAAGGGGGAGAAAATATGGAGCACACCATCCTAGGTCATTAAATGAGCCACAACCTTTTGATAAATTCTCCACTATCTTTTTATCAAATCTACACTAGTTATATATTGACAAACTATTTTTCATTTGTCGTAATAGCCTTCAAATCTTCTCATTGGTTGCGTAACACACCAGAGGATAAGATTTTTTTGAATGATGGTGAGTCATGACTCTGTTTATGAAGGAAAACCCTTATGCATCTTGAAAATCTATTAAATACTATAACTACTTTCTCCGACCACAAGATCTCCATCTTGGGACTCTACATCTCCACTCACTTCATTATGAGGGCAAGGTCCTTGTATTTATGAACTTGATAGACACTAAATCAAAATCTAGTATCTATTTATCAAATATGTGGCCATGTTGAGTATAAGACACTTGTTTGTAATCATTCATATCTTCCCCTACTACATCTGAGTATAGATCTCTACTATATATTTGAAAACCAATCCAAATTATTAGTTTTCTTATAGTCAATATATCAATGAGATCCTTTAGTCTTACTTTAACAACTGCTAGTCCATATTTGATCTCTTAGGGGACTATTTACAATAATTTGTAATTATCTAAAGTCCAACTAAAAAATAACTATCAATAATACACCTTAATTATTCAAAATTTTATAATTTTAAATTCTATCCAATATAATAAATGGGGAATAGATCCAAATTATTACCATATTCTTTACATGTAACTTACCATAACCCAAAAAATATTCATTTTCAAAGATTATCTCCCATATAATTTAGGTACATATATTTAGATTATCTAAAATAGTCCTTATCTATATTAGACCCTAAAAGACCTATTCTACCTATACTGAGCTTTAATGGCAACATTTTATCATGAAAAATCCACTCTGGTTCAGCTTGGATCATGTTTCAACCTCCATTCAAAGTCTCATAACTTTGATATTTGATATTGACCATTGATTTCATTATGGGCTTTGAAATTATGACACTTTTGACCTTTATTATTGGTCATTGATCTTGACCTAGGCTTCTCATATTATGACAACTATCAACTATGTATTCATTCATCAAGATCCTACTAACTCTTTAACCTCTCATGCACTATTGATCTTGATCTATATGAATGAACATACACCATATGTATTATGCCAATTTAACGTGGATGAGACACTTATCACCCATGTATTTATCTTCAAGATTCACTGACTTTTTGACTTATCATTCACCATTAGATCTATTTGGTATGATGGATTATGCACCATTGATCTATTTGGGCCAACTATCATGGCTAGTCATCATGTACCAATATATTTTATACAAGATCCCATGATCTTGCCACTTATGACTTACATGTTCACCCTAGAGATATTTGACCTTTTGACTTGATGCTCACCATTAATCTTAGGTGCACGATAAAATATGCATGATTAAATGTTTAAGACCCATTGACATCCATTAGATTACCACTTGACATTAGATTTGATATGATCAAACATTGATCACTAATCTTGAAACATTTGAATTCAAATGGCTAGTTCATAAATCTTAAACTTGATGTCCCCACGCACGTTTCACTTTGTAAGTCTAATTTTGAAGCTTTGTATCTTGAGATAGACAACTCATCAAGACATGAAATTTGTAGAGGATATTTATGGGACCAAAAGCATAATATCAATGTGGTATTTTAGTTTGAGAGGATTTTCCAAATGTATTTTTTAAATGCATAATAAATTTGATATGTCTATTTCTACATGACATGCTTGTGATGGTCTAGTTTTTTTGGAATTGTGTAATAAATTATAATCTCTTTAGAAGGATCCAATTTTAAGGATATTTTTGAAACTTGATTCATGCCACTAAATTCTTCAAACACCATGAAACCTTACTAGTCTTTTTCACCTTACAACCTTAGATCTGTTTCCAAGCCTATATTCTAAAGATCAACAAATTACACTTTAATCTTGTTTAAAGTGTTTCAAAAGCTTTGCAAGTAATAAGTGATCTTTAGACCACTTTATCCATATAAAACTCTATTTAAATAATCACTTCATACCAAGAACCCTAAAAATTGATCCATCTGGGCAACTTTTTGTATGTGGACTAAAATTAGCCAATAGGTATTATATATCATTCAAATTTAAAAGTTGTGATGCATCATGAGAAATGTGCATAAATTTCAAATATTGGATCTTAAACATGTTAAAAACCAATTAAGCTTCGATATTACATATTCAAATTTAAATGTTATGAGTGTCATTAGAAATACACATAAAGTTAAAATCTTTAGATCTTAAATACATTTAAAATTATTTATGCTTCAGTCTTACATATCATTCAAAATTCAAAGTTGTGATGTATCATAACAAATATGTATAAAATTCTAACATTTGGACCTTAATCACATTCAAAACCACTTGAGATTCAGTATTACATATCATTCAGATTTAAAAGTTGTGATGCATTATAATAAATATGCATAAAGTTTAAATAATTAGATCTTAAACATTTTTAAATCCACTTTAACTTTGTTAATACAAATCATTCAAATTTCAAAGTTGTGATGCATCATGAGAAATGTGCATTTTTTTTCATTCTTTGAATATTAAACACGTTAAAAATCACTTAAATTTTAGTATTAAATATCATTCAAAATTTAAAGTTATGATGCACCATGAAAAATACACATAATGTTCAAATATTTATATCTTAAACACATTCAAAACCACTTAAAATTTGGTATTACATATCATTAACATTTAAATTTGGTGATGCATCATGAGATATGGACATAAGTTTGAATATTTGGATCTTAAATATGTTCAAAACTACTTAAGCTTCAGTATTACATATCATTCAATTTTCATATTTGCAATGCATCATTAGAAATATGCATAAAGTTAGAATCTTTGGATCTTAAACATGTTAAAAATTAATTAAGATTTAGTATTACATATTATTCAAATTTTAAAGTTGTGATGCATCATTGGAAACATGCGTAAAGTCTAAAGCTTTGGATCTTAAATACATTCAAAATTGTTTTAGCTTTGGTATTGCATATCATTCAAATTTCAAAGTTACGATGCATTATATAAAACACACATAAAGTTTCAATCTTTGTATCTTAAACACATTCAAAACCAATTAAAATTTAGTATTACATATAATTCAAATTTGAAAGTTGTGATGCATCATGAGAAACATGCAATAAAATTCAAATCTATGGATCTTAAACTTGTTTAAAACAACTTTAGCTTTGATATTTTCATATTTGAAATTTGTGATGCATTGTGATAAACGTGCATAAATTTCAAATCTTTATGCTTTGATATTACATATCATTCAAATTTCAAAGTTCTAATTCATAACAACAAACATGCATAAATTTTGAATCTTTAGATACTAAACATGTTGAAAACTACTTAAGCTTTAATATTACATATCATTCAAACTTTAAATTTGTGATGCATCATGAGAAACATGCATTAAATTCAAATCTATAGATCTTAAATATATTCAAAACCACTTAATATTTGATATTACATATCATTCAAATTTTAAAGTGGTGATACATCATGATAAAAATACATAAAGCTCAAATATTTAGATCTTAAACATGTTCAAAACTACTCAAAATTTAGTATTAAATATCATTCAAATTTCAAAGTATTAAACATGCCTAAATTTTAAATCTTTGTGTCTTTAATACATTCAAATCCACTCAAGCTTTGGTAGTACATATCATTTCAATTTTAAAGTTGTAATAAATCATGAGAAATGTGCATAAAATTTGAATCATTAGATCTTAAACATGTTCAAATCTACTTAAATTTTAGTATTACGTATCTTTAAAATTTCAAAATTATGATGCATCATGAGAAATATACATAAAGTTTTAATCATTTGATCTTAAATATGTTCAAATATGCCTAAGCTTTGGTATTACATATTATTCAAATTTTGAAGCTTTGGTATTACATATGATGCATCATGAGAAATTCATAGAAATTTTGAATATTTGGATGTTAAATACATTTAAAACTACTTAAGCTTTGGTATTACATATCATTAAAATTTAAAATT
The DNA here is from genome assembly GCA_037957365.1 of Torreya grandis. Classification (NCBI taxonomy): domain Eukaryota; kingdom Viridiplantae; phylum Streptophyta; class Pinopsida; order Cupressales; family Taxaceae; genus Torreya; species Torreya grandis. Next base: position 1,600,229 of record JARHVA010003759.1, read on the forward strand.
TGTGATGCATCATGAAATATGCACATAAAATTTAAATTTTTAGATCTTAAATACATTCAAAACCACTTAATCTTTGGTATTATATATCATTAAAATTTTAAAGTTGCAATCCATTATGCAAAATGTGCATAAAATTTAAATCATTGGATCTTAAACACATTCAAAACCACTTAATTTTTGGTATAATATATCATTTAAATTTCAAAGTTGTAATACATCTTAAGAAATGCATATAAATATCAAAGCTTTGGATCTTAAACATGTTCAAAACCACTTAAACCTTAGTATTACATATCATTCAAATTTTAATGTTGTGATATATCATAAGAAACATACATGAAATTCAAATCTTTAGATCTTAAACATTTTAAAAACTACTGAAAGTTTAATATTATATATCATTCAAATTTTAAAGTTGTGATGCATCATGAAAAACATGCATAAAGTTTAAATCTTTAGATATTAAATACATTTAATTATGTTCAAAATTTGGTATTACATATCATTCAAATTTCAAAGTTATGATGCATTATGCAAAACATGCATAAATATTGAATCATTAAATCATAAATACATTTAAAACTAATAAAACTTTGATATTACATATCATTTAAATTTCAAACTTTTGATCCATCATGAGAAATGCACATACAGTTCAAAGCTTTGGAACTTAATCATGTTCAAAACCACTTAAAATTATGTATGATATATCATTTAAATTTCAAAGTTGCAATGCATTATGAGAAACATGTATACAATTTGAATCTTTAGATCTTAATCACTTTTAAAACTGCTCAAGATTTAGTATATATATCATTCAAATTTCAAAGTTACAATGCATCATAAAAAACATGCATAAAATTTGAATCTTTGGATCTTAAACACATTCAAATCCACTCAAGCTTTTGTATTATATATCATTTAAATTTCAAAGTTGTGATGTATTATGAAAAATATGCATAAAATTCAAATCATTAGATTTTAAACACATTAAAAACCACTTAAGCTTTGGTATTACATATCATTCAAATTTCAAAGCTGTGATGCATTATGAAAAATTTGTAAAAAGTTCAAAATTTTAAATCTCAAACACTTTTGAAACCACTTAAGCTTTGGTATTATATTTCATTCAAAATTCAAAGTTGTGATGCATCATGATAAACATGTATAAAGTTTAAATCTTTGAATCTCAAACGTGTTCAAAATAACTTAAGCTTTGATATTACATATCATTAAAATTTCAAAGCTTTAATGTATCATAAAAAATGTGCATAAAGTTTGAATCTTTAGATCTTAAATACATTCATAACTACTTAAGCTTCATTATTACATATCATTCTAATTTAAAAGTTATGATATATCAAAACTACTTAAACTTTGGTATTACATCATTCAAAATTCAAAGTTGTGATGCATCTTGAAAAACACATATAAAATTAAAATATTTGGATTTTAAACACATTCAAAACCACTTAAGCCTTAGTATTACATATCATTAAAACTTCAAAGTTATGATGCATCAATTGAAACTTACATAAATTTTAAATCTTTAGATCTTAAACATGCATTCAAAACTACTTAAGCTTTATTATTATATATGCATCATAAAAAACACGTAAAAAGTTAGAATCTTTAGAGGTTCAACACATTCAAAATTACCTAAGATTTAGTATTACATATCATTTAAATTTTAAATTTACTATACATCCTATGAAATGTGCATAGAATTTAAATTTTTAAATCGTAAACACTTTTAAAATTACTTGAGTTTTGGTATTACATATCATTCAAATTTTAGAGTAATGATGCATCATGTTAAACACTCATAAAGTTCAAATCTTTAGATCTTAAATACATTTGAAATTGTTTAAGTTTTAGTATTACGTATCATGAGGGATATGCTTAAAGTTTGAATTTTTAAATCTTAAACATGTTCCAAACCACTTAAGCTTTAGTCTTATATATCATTCAAAATTTAAAGTTATGATGCATCATAAGAAATGTGCATAAAGTTTGAATATTTAGATCTTGAACACATTTAAAATCACTTAAGCTTCCATATTATATATCTTAAATTTTAAATTTGTGATGCATAATGAAAAATAAATAAAAAGTTTGAATTTTTAAATCTTAAACACATTCAAAATTATTTACACATCAGTATTACATATCATTCAGATTTCAAAGTTGTAATACATCATGAAAAATGTGCATAAATTTTGTATTTTTAGATCTGAAACATATTTCAATCCACTTAAGCTTTAGTATTACATTTCATTCAGAATTTAAAGATATGATTCATCATGAGAAATATGCACAAAGTTTAAATTTATTTGAAGCATGTTCAAAACTACTTAACCTTTAGTATTACATATCATTTAGATTTAGAAGTTATGATGTATCATGAAAAATATATATAAATTTCAAATATTTGAAACACATTTGAAACCACTAAAGCTTCAATATTACTTATCATTCAAATTTCAAATTTATGATGCATAATGAAAAATGCATATAAAATTTGAATTTTTCAATCTCAAACACTATCAAAACCACTTCAGCTTTGGTATTACATATCATTCAAATTTTAAATCTATGATGTAACATGATAAATGTACATAAATTTTAAATCTTTAAATCTTAAACATGTTTAAAACTACTTAAGCTTTGGTATTATATATCATTCAAATTTCAAAGTTACAATGTATCATATGAAATACATATAAAGTTGGAATATTTAGATCTTACACATGTTCAAAATTACTTAAACTTTAGTATTACATATCATTTAAATTTAAAATTTATGATTAATCATTAGAGACACACATAAAATTCAAATCTTTAGATCTCAAACATGTTTAAAACTTCTTAAAATTTAATACTACATATCATTCACACTTCAAAGTTGTGATACATCATGAGAAATATTCATAATATTTGAATTTTTAGATCCTAAATAACTTCAAAACCACTTAATCTTTGTTATTAAATATTTAAAATTTTAAAGTTATAATGCATCATGAGAATCATGCACAAAGTTTAAATATTTAGATCTTAAATACATTTAAAACTATTTAAGGTATTACATATTCAAATTTCAAAGTTGTAATGCATCATATGAAACATGCATAAGTTTAAATCTTTGGATTTTAAACACATTCAAAACTACTTAAGCTTTGGTATTACACGTTATTTTAAAAAATTGTAATGCATCATGAAAAATACATATAAAATTTGAATTTTTAGATTTTAAATATATTTAAAATTAAAAATTTAAACTTTATGCATGTTTATCATGATGAATCCCAATTTTGAATTTGAATGATATGTAATATCAAAGCTTAATCAAATTTAAATATATTTAAGATCTAAAGATTCAAATCTTATGCATATATAATACCAAAGCTTAAGCACTTTTAAATGTGTATGAGATCCAAAAATTTAAACTTTTTGCATGTTTTTCATGATGCTTCAAAGTTGTGATGCATCATGAAAAACATGCATAAAGTTCAAATCTTTTTATCTTAAATATGCTCAAAATTTATTAAACTTTAGTATTAATTATCATTAAAATTTCAAAGTGATGATTCATCATTCAAAATGAGCACAAACTTTGAATCTTTAGACCTGAAGCATATTTGATAATCCTTAAGATTTGATATTACACCATTCAATATTTAGATGTGTGACACATCTTCAAAAATGTAAATAAAGTTCAAATGTTTGGATCTTAAATATGTTTAAAATTGCTTAAACTTTCGTATTACATGTCACTCAAATTTTAAAATTGCAATGCATCATGAGAAACATGTATAAGGTTCAAATATTTAGATCTTAAACATGTTAAAAACTATGTAAACTTTGGTATTACATATCATTTAAATTATAAAATTATGATGCATCATGATAAATGCTCATAAGGTTCAAATCTTTGAATTTAAACATGTTTAAAATTGATTAAGCTTTAATATTATATATCATTCAAATTTTAAAGTTGTAATGCATCATAAGAAACATGCATAAAATTTTAATTTTTAAATTTTTAAACACATTCAAAACTACTTATGATTTGGTATTACATATCATTCAAATTTAAAAATTGTAATGCATCATGAGAAACATGCATAAAATTCTAATCTTTGAAATATTAAACACATTCAAAACTAATTAAGCTTTGGTATTATATATCATTCAAATTTTAAAGATATGATGCATCATAAAAAATACACATAAAGATCAAATATTTAGATCTTAAATAGTTCAAAATTGTTTAAGCTTGATATTACAAATCATTCACATTTTAAAGTTATGATGTGTCATGAAAAATAAGCACAAAGTTTAAATATTTAGATCTAAAATATGTTTAAAACTGCTTAAACTTTCGTATTACATATCATTCAAACTTAAAAATTGCAATGTATCATAATAAATGTACATAAAATTTGAATCTTTGAATCATAAACACATTCAAAACTGCTTAATTTTCAATATTACATATAATTCAAATTTTAAAGTTGTGATGCATCATGAGAAACATGCATAAGTTGAAGTCTTTAGATCTTAAATATATTTAAAATAACTTAAGCTTGGTATTACATATCATTTAAATTTTAGAGTTGTGATACATCATTTGTAACATGCATAAAGTTAGAGTTTTGGATCTTAAACAAGTTTAAAACTACTTAAGCTTTGGTATTACATATTATTAAAAATTCAAAGTTGTGATACATCATAAAAAATGCATAAAAAATTTGAATCTTTTAATCTCAAATATGTTAAAAAATATTTAAGCTTTAGTATTACATATCATTCAAATTTCAAAATTTTGATACATCATGAGAAATGCACACAAAATTAGAATCTTTAGATATTAAACATATTCAAAATTGCTTAAATATCTATAGTATATATCATTTAAATGTTATTATGCGTCATGATAAATGCACATAAAATTTGAATCTTTAGATCTTAAACACATTTGAAATTTCTTAAAATTTAGTATTACATATCATTAAAATTCCAAAGTTGTGATGCATCATGAGAAATACACACAAAGTTTGAATCTTTGGTTGAAGCACATTTAAAACCATTTTAGCTTCAGTTTTACATATCATTCATAGTTGAAAGTTATGATGCATCATGAGAAACATGCATAAATTTTAAATTTTTATATCTAAAACACATTTAAAACCACTTAAGCTATGGTATTACATATCATTCAAATTTTAAAGTTTTGATGCATCATTATAAATGCACATAAAGTTTGAATCCTTAGATTTTAAATACTTTCAAAATAATTTAAGCTTAGATATTACATATCATTCAAATTTCAAAGCTATGATGCATAATGAGAAATTCACATAAAATTTTAATCTTTCGATTTTAAACATGTTTAAAATTGATTAAGATTTGGTATTACATATCATTCAAATTTTAAATTTGTAACACATCTATAAAATATACATAAAATTTAAATCTTTAGATTTTAAATACATTCAAAACCACTTAAGCTTCAGTATTACATATCATTCAAATTTCAAATTTGTGATGTATCATGAGAAACACACATAAATTTTGAATCTTTAGATCTCAAATATGTTTAAAATTACTTAAGCTTTGGTATTACATATTATTTATACTTAAAAGTTGTGATTCATCATGAGAAACATGCTTAAAATTTGAATCTTTGGATCTTAAATGCCTATAAAACCATTTAAGCTTCATTATTACATATCTTTCAAATTTTAAATTGTGATGCATCATGAGAGACATGCATAAAATTTGAATTTTTAGATCCCAAACACCTTGAAAACTATTTAAACTTTAGTATTACATATCATTCAAATTCTAAAATTGTGATGCATCATGAGAGATGCACATAAAGTTTAAATCTTTGAAACTTAAATATGTTTAAAATTTTTTAAGCTTTGGTATTACATATAATTTAAATTTTAAATTTGCGATGCATCATTAGAAATGCACATAAATTCAACTTCAAAGTTATGATGCATCATGAGAAACACTCGCAAATTTTAAATCATTGGATTTTAAATACATTCAAAACCAGTTAACTTTAAAGTTGTGATACATCATAAAAACTATGCAAAAAGTTTTAATATTAAAAATCATTTAAATTTTAAAGTTGCAATACATCATGAGAAATGTGCATAAAATTCAAATTTTTGAATCTTAAACACATTCAAAATTGATAAAGTTTTGATATTACATATCATTCAAATTTTAGAGTTGTAATGCATAATGAGAAATGCACATCATAACTTTAAAATTTAAATGATATTTAATACCAAAAATTAAGTAGATTTGAAGGTGTTTAAGATTCAAAAATTCAACGTTTATGCATGTTTTTCATGATCTATCATAATTTTGAAATTTAAATGATATGTAATATTGAAGCTTATGTGGTTTTAAACATGTTTGAGATTCAAATATTCAAATTTTATATGTGTTTCTCATGATGTAGTGCAACATTGAAATCTTAATGATATGTAATACCAAAGCTCAAAGGGTTTTGAATATAATTTAAGATCTAAAATTCAAACTTTATGTGCATCTCTTATGATGCATCCCAACTTTGAAATTTGAATGATATGTAATATTGAAACTTAAGCAATTTTGACCCAAAGATTCAAAATTTATATGCATTTCTCATGATGTATCACAACTTTGAAATTTGAATTATAATTAATATCAAAGATTCAATGGTTTTGAACATATTTAAGATCTAAAGATTTGATATTTATTCACATTTCTCATAATGGTTTGTAACTTTGAAATTTGAATGATATGTAATACTAAAGCTTAAGTGATTTTGAACATGTTTAAGATTTAAAGATTCAAAATTTGTGTATTTCTCATAATGCATCACAACTTTGAAATTTAAATGATACGTAATTTTGAATCTCAAGTATTTTTAAGCTTATTTAATATTCAAATATTTAAATTTTATGCAGGTTTTTTATTATCATCATAACTTTTAAATTTGAATGATAAATAATACCGAAGCTTAAGTAGTTTCTAACATGTTTAAGATCCAAATATTCAAAATTTATGCATATTTCTCATAATGCATCAAAAATTTAAAATTTAAATGATAAAATACTAAAGCTTGAGTGGTTTAAAAAGTAATTAAGATCAAAATATTTGAAATTTATATGCATTTATAATAATGTATTACATACTTAAAATTTGAATGATATGTAATATTGAAGCTTAAAAATTTGAACATGTTTAAGATCCAAAGTTTAAAACTTTATTTGCATTTCTCATAATTCATCACAAATTTATGAATGATATGTAATACCAAAGATTAATAACTTTTGAAGGTGTTTAAAATCTAAAGATTTGAACTTTACATGTATTTTTCATGATAAATCACAACTCTAAAATTTGAATGATATCTAATACTGAAACTTAAATCGTTTTGAATATGTTTTGAACTTTATGTGGATTTTGTATGATGCATTACAACTTTTAATTTTAAATGATATGTAATATTAAAGCTTAAGTGATTTTGAACGTGTTTGATATCCAGAGATTCAAACTTTATACATGTTTCTCATGATGCATTACAACTTTAAAATTTTAATGATATGTAATATTGAAGCTTAAACAATTTTTAATGTATTTAAGATTTAAACTTTATGAGCATTTCTCAAGATTCGTCACAACTTTAAAATTTCAATGATATATAATACTAAGGTTTAATGTTTTACAATTTTAAGAGATTATGAATATATTTAAGATTTAAATATTAGAACTTTATGCACATTTCTCATGATGTATCATAATTTCAAATTTGAGTAATATGTAATTCTGAAGTTTAAGTAGTTTTGAATGTGTTTAAGATTCAAGGATTTAAATTTTTTATGCATTTTTCATCATGCATCACAAATTTTAAATTTAAATGATATGTAATATTGAATCTAAAGTGATTTTGAATGTTTTTAAGATTAAAATATTCAAACTTTATGCACCTTTTTCATGATGCTTCACAACTTTGAAATTTAAATGATATGTAATGTTGAAACTTAAGCAGTTTTGAACGTATTTGAGATCTAAAGGTTCAAACTTTATACATATTTCTCTTAATGCATCACAACTATAAAATTTAAATGATATGTAATACAGAAGCCTAAGTAATTTCTATCATGTTTGAGATCCAAAGATTCAAACTTTATACATGTTTTTCACGATATAACGTAACTTCAAAATTTGAATCATATGTAATACTGAAACTTAAGCGATTTTAAATATGTTTAAGATCTAAAAATTTGAACTTTATATATATTTATCATAATGCATCACAAATTCAAAATTTGAATGATATGTAATACCAAATCCTAAGCGATTTTAAACATGTTTAAAATCCAAAGATTCAAACTATATACACATTTCTCATAATGCATTGAAACTTTGAAATTTGAATTATATGTAATATCGAAGCTTAAATGGTTTTGAAGGTGTTTAAGATCCAATAATTTTAATTTTATACATATTTTTTACGATGTATCACAACTTTAAAATTTGAATGGTATATAATACTAAATATTCAAAATAAATACATATTTCTATTAAAGCATTATAAATTTGAAGTTTGAAGTTTGAATGATATGTAATACTAAATTTTAAATGGTATTAAATGTGTTTAAGATCTAAAAATTCAAACTTTATATATGTTTCTCATGGTGCATCACAACTTTGTAGTTTGAATGATATGTAATACCAAAGCTTATATTATTTTAAATGTGTAGTTGTAGTTGTATCATGGTGTTTCTCATGGTGCATCACAAATTTGTAGTTGTAGTTTGAATGATCACTATAATTGCACATAAATTCTGAATATTTGAATCTTAAACAAATTCAAAACAATTTAAGATTCAATATTACATCATTCAATTTTTAGAGTTGTAATACATCATGAGAAATATGCATAAAGTTATAATTTTTGGATCTTAAATATGTTCAAAACCAATTAGGCTTTAGTATTACATATCATTCAAACTTTAAAGTTATCATACATCATGAGAAACATGGATAATCTTTGAATCTTTAGATCTCAAACACATTCAAAACCACTTAAACTTTGGTATTAGAATATTCAAATTTCAAAATTGTGGTGCATCATGAGAAACACACAAAGTTCAAATATTTGGTTCATAAACACTTTCAAAATTGCTTAAGCTTTGATATTACATATCATTCAAATTTTAAAGGTTTAATGCATCATAAAAAATACACATAAAGTTTGAATCTTTAGATATTTAACATATTGAAAACCACTTAAGCTTCAATTCTATATATCATTAAAATTTTAAAGTTGTGATGCATCATACAAAATATACATAAAATTAAAATCTTTTAATATTAAATAATTTCAAAATTGTTTAAGCTTCTATATTACAGATCATTCAAATTTCAAAATTATTATTGCATCATGAAAAAAACTCATAAAGTTTGAGTCTTTAGATCTTAAGTACATTCAAAACCACTTAAGCTTTGGTATTATATATCATTCATATTTTTAAATTGTTTAAGCTTCGATATTATATATCATTTAGATTTCAAATTTGTAAAATAAACAAATTTTGTATCTTTAGATTTTAAATATGTTCACAACTGCTTAAGATTTGGTATTATATATCATTAAAATTTTAGATTTATGATGCATCATTATAAATGATCATAATGTCTAAATATTTAGATCTTAAACATGTTTGGTATTACATATCATTTAGATCTTAAACTTGAAATGTATCATGAAAAATACACATAAAGTTTGAATCTTTGAATCTAAATCATGCTTGAAACCACTTAATCTTTGATATTATATATCATTTAGATTTTAAGGTTATGATGCATCATAATAAATTTGCATAAACTTAAAATCTTTAAATCTAAAATACATTCAAAACCATTTAAGTTTTAGTATTACATATCATTCAAATTTTTAATTTGTAAATGCATCATAATAAATGCACTTAAAGATCAAATATTTAAATCTTAAAAAAAATTAAAATTGTTTAAACTTTAGTATTACATATCATTCAAATTTTAAAGCTATATGATATATCATCAGAAATGTGCATAAATTTCAAATCTTTGGATCTTAAACACCTTCAAAACCACTTAAACTTGGGTATTACATATCATTCAAACATTAAATTTACGATACATCATGATAAATTTATATAAAGTTAAAATCTTTAGAGCGTAAATATATTTGGTATCATATATCATTCAAATTTTAAAGTTATGATTCATCATGAAAAGCACATTTAAATTTTGAATCTTTGGATCTTAAGCATGTTCAAACCCACTTTAGCTTTGGTATATCATATAATTAATACTTAAAAGTTGAAATGCATCATGATAAATGTGTATAAAGTTTAAATCTTTTGATCTTAAATATATTCAAAACCATTTAAGCTTTAGTATTATCTATCATTCAAATTTTAAAGTTGTGATGCATTATGAGGAACACACATAAAGTTTAAATACTTAGATCTCAAACACATTCAAAACAAAATAAGGTACTACATATAATTTAGATTTTATATCTATGATGCATCATGAGAAACATGCATAAAGTTTGAATCTTTAAATCTCAAACACATTCAAAACTACTTAAGTTTCAGTATTATATATCATTCAAATTTCAAAGTTGTAATGCATCATAAAAAATACACATAAAGTTTGAATCCTTGGATCTCAAATATGTTTAAAATATTTTCAGCTTTGGTATAAGATATCATTTAAATTTCAAAGTTAAAATGAACTATGAGAAATGTATAAAAAAATTGAATCTTTAGATCTTAAACACGTTCAAAACCACTAAAGCTTCTGTATTACATATCATTCACCCTTCAAAGTTGTGATGCATTATGAGAAACATGCATAAATTTTAAATCTTTAGAACTTAAACACATTCAAAACCACTTAAGCTTTGGTATTATATATCATTCAAAGTTCAAATTTGTGATGCATTATGAGAAACATGCATAAAGTTTAAATCTTTGGATCTCAAACTTATTCAAAACCACTTAAGCTTTAGTATTATATATCATTTAGATTTCATAGTTATGATGCATCATGATAAATGAATTCTTGGATCTCAAACATATTCAAAACCACTTAAGCTTTGGTATTATATATCATTCAAATTTAAAATTTGTGATGCATCATGAGAAATATGAATAAAATTCAAATCCTTAGATCTTAAACAAGTTCAAAACCTCTTAATGTTTAGTATAAAATATACTTTTAATTTTAAATTTGTGATTAATCATGATAAATATTCATAAAGTTTGAATCTTTAGATCTTAAATACATTCAAAATTGTTTAAACTTCATTATTACATTTCATTCAAATTTCAAAGTTGCAATGCATCATAAATGATGTGCATAAAGTTTGAATCTTTAAATCTTAAACACCTTCAAAACTGCTTAAGCTTTGATATTATAACATTCAAATTTCAAAGTTGTGATGAATCATGAGAAACATGCATAAATTTTGGATCATTGAGTATAAAATACATTAAAAACCACTTAAACTTTGGTATTACATATCATTTTAGTTTCAAAGTTGTCATACATCATGATAAACATGCATAAATTTTGAATCGTTGGGTCTTAAACACACTCAAAATTACTTAATCTTTAGTATTATACATCATCCACATTTAAAAAAGTCATAAAGCATCATGAGAGATGTGTATAAATGTTGAATCTTTAGATCTTAATTTCCACTTAATCTTTGGTTTTACATCATTCAAATTTCAAAGTTACGATGCATCATGAGAAATGTGCATAAATTTTGAATCTTTAGATCTTAAACACGTTCAGAATTAATTAAAATTTGGTATTACATATAATTCATATTTAAAATTTAAAATTGCATCATTCATATTTCAAAGTTAAAATATTTGGATCTTAAACACATTCAAAACAACTTAACCATTAGTATTACATCACTCATATTTGAAATTTGCAATGCATCATGAAAAACAAGCACAAAATTTGAATATTTAGATTTTAAGCATAATTAAAACCACTTAAGATTCGATATTACATATCATTCAAACATCAAAGTGATGATGCATTAGGATAAATGCACATGTTAGCAGTAGTTTAGTGGTAGAATATACAATAACTAGAATTGATAGTAAAACATAAATGAATAACCAGATTTGCAAGTAAACTATAAATAATGGAAAATGATAAAGACAAATATGAAACCCAAATTATTTATTCTTATTCATCCAAAATGTTCCACTTTCCAATTTCCCATATAATTTATTATATAAGCTTCCACATGACTCTTCACTTTCTTTTATGACTCGACCTTTTGACTTCTCTTTAACACCTATTTTTTGATGTTTAATACAAATAATGGCAAATAATACTAAATTATAGTTCCTTTTATCTCTATTAACACTCACCTCAACTTAAGATGTGTCTCATTCTGAGACACAAAACCCCTACTAACACACCACCCTAACTTAAAATGTGTCACATCCTAAGACAAAAATGCCCTAGACATTTCAAATATTTACAACTTTTGATCCATTACAAATATATTTGAGAACCTACACTATGCCTACTCCTACTCTCTATGGCCTCACATGTTGGAGCTTGTCCACTTCTACAACTCTAACTTCAAATACATTTATAATTTTTCAAAACATATCAATACTTTAATTTGTTTCAAACCTTTTACAGTACATATCTTTGTGGGGAAGTGCAGAGATATAAATATAAAAAAGAAACCAAGTCACTTGAATGTCATGCACCATGTAACTCCACATGGTAGGTTGAAGAGTCAACACAAATTATCATAAATCAAGTATAATTCACCAGTTGTTAAACCCACCTTATTTACATCTATTTCCATCACCCCAAAAAAAGGACAATAATAGTAGAAAAATAGCCATCATTATGAAATATTACATGTAGATTGATATGTAATATCAATGAACATAATGACCTAGAAATTAATTCTAGTTACCAACTCATAATATCTTTGAATATCTTCAATTCTTCTCAACTTCCCACATAGCTTCCCTAACTACCCTATACTGTTAAAATTTCCACAAATCTCCCTGACCATTGGTGTTCCACCTAACCATCTGATTCATAAGCTTTTCAGAGCTGCATGCACCTACACAAAATTCCTAATTTAGTGTTGTTTTCTTATCAAAGAGAATAGGATGCTATAGACACAACACTAAGATAGTATATTCTCTATGATAACATGAATTCCTAATCATAATACATGGATTTGATAACATTAATTGACACTATACTCACTAAGCACCATTATTCTATGTTTATGCATGACAAACATTATTGTGGATCTCTCACTTCATACACATTTGCATGCTTATCCTTCACCTCAGCCTTAGAGACATTGGGCTTGCATGTAATATATCTTTATGCTTCACTCTAACCACTCCATGCATGCAAACTATTAGAATAGAAAGTAGCTGGTTCAAAATCTAACAAACTCAAAATCTTTGAAAACTCCTCTTTATGGCCTTCTCATTCCACATTCGAACCTCCACAATCACATTTATCTCTCCTCATTATTGTCATCTACAAAGCCATTGACAAGGGCTATCTATAAATGAATCACAACCTACATGAACATCTCCTTCATCCATATGAGACATGTTCATTGTTATAAATGCTTAATACTTGCATGTTATGTAAGCTTGGTTGTTACCCTCACACACCATCTTCACCACCAAACTACCATTTACCTCTTGGTAGTCTCCCACAACTACAAATAAATCTGCAAATGAGCCAAGGGTGACTTCATTTTAAAGCATGTGGATTTCTTAGCCACCAATTTTTTCAAAACAAAAAATAATAGAGTAAGGTTATTTTTCATGACTTGAAAAAAGATCACCTGAATAACCCTCTACCAATCATTTCTACCATACCAATTAGATAAAACTCCTAGGCACTAATAATAATGGGAATACCAAACACTCAACATAATCAAAGGAGATGGGGAAATACTCATATATAATGGCATAAACTAGTAATCACTCAAGGTGCTATTTCTAATTTTCACCTCTTGTGCACTACTTAGCCACTCTTTTAGGTTTTCAACTAAGTAGCATATCAATATACCACATTTTTGGGTTTTCAATAGGTTGGCGTACTAGGTGGCCACTCTTTATGGGTTTTCAACCATCCTAGCCTTGTTTATCTTATTAGTCATCCCCAATACAAAATTCTTAACAAATTTTTCAAAATTGGTACCTTGAGTAGTTTAGCTTGAAGGAGGTGGTATGGATATGGATGATGACTAGCTAGTAGGTCCTTGGCCTCAAAACATGTAGCCTTATGCTATGTGATGACTTGTTGGAGTTCAAACAATGACTTTTAGGCTAGAATGTTAAGAATCTAGGCAACCTCATTATAGAACAGAGATAGGTCTATCTTATATGTATGTCAATCGAGCATAACTTTCTAGACCATGCACAATGGTGTGTGATAGCCATTAAATTACTTCATGTCTAAGTCATCAATGATAATCATGGATACCTTAGTGTTGTTCACCCTCATCTAGATCTCTCTACTTAGTTTTTCTAGCTTGTTTACATGGCATTAGGCTTGGATACCTACAAATGAATTATGTATAAGCTCACTCTATCAGTTGAGAATTTTATCATTCATGTTGTCCTAGGCATTGAGAAAATCTTGGAGAGCTCTATCATTCTCATAAATTGAGGTGGTGTGGCTACCCATTATTGTCTTGGTGGTTGTAGTTATGGGAAAGTCTAAATAAGAAATAGCAAGAGAGTTGTTAAGGTGCTACTTCTAGTCCATCAAATTGCATAAAACCTACTGTGCTTGGATTGATATAATATACATCATGTTCTAGTACTCTTCTAATAGGGTGATGAGTGTAGTTGACATAGTATTCACATTTTGGCATGATGATACTGACTATGTGGAGTTTTTGAACTACACACCAATCCTTTTTTAAATCAAAGACCAAAGTATTGAGTCTATGATAGATAGACATGACTTGGTCCCTAATTTCCTGAGTGACCAATTCTTGATAGGTGTCCTAAATCATCTTCACATCTTCATGAAGGCAAACCTTTAACTCCATGTTCTTGGCCTTGGATTGACCCATCTCTAGCTCTAAGGAGGTGGCCTTCTATGCTATTGATTCATAAAAGGTTGTTGCACCCTCCAATTATTTATTTAATAAAAGCTTAGAGACATCTAAGGAAGCCTCTTGCTTGAGAGGGAGTGCAACCAATATGCTCATAGGTGCTAAAGGGTCTGGTCATGGTATTGTGGTAATTAGGGGTGAAAATTTTGTACACTAGGCACCAACTATTGGGACATCCTAGAGATAAACTTCTTCCAATGGAAACATTTGTAGCTGAGGACTTATTTGTGTGGAAACTAGTTATTATTCATGTGTTTGCCATTCTACTTGCACCTGAGGCTACTCTGGTGCCTATAGCTATTGTGTTATGGCCTCTACCACTATCTTGAGTTTCTAGATAGCATCCTTAGACTAATTTTGTTTTGATTCCTCCTCCTCCTTTTTCTTCTTCAACTCTTCTTAGGTAGTGTACAACTTTTCTTGTTCCTCCTTGGCCTTCAACTTCTTCATTGATTCTTCTTATTATTATTTCTTCTAAAGATAGGGATTCATCCTCTTCTTCCTTATTTTTCCTTATAGCTTCTTCTACTTGTTGTTATGTGTGCTTTGTAATTTTGATGGCCTACTATGATTGGGCCACTATGTCTTATTTTTATTTTTCCTCTTCTTCTACTTTATCCTTGGCAACAAGCTCAACTTATTTTTGATTCTAAACCACACCTCATGTGCTTTCTTAGCCACATATATGGTTTTTATCTATCAACTTCTATGTCCTTCACCTTTTGTGCAGTCTTAACTTCTTCAACTAATTAAGTGGCTTGTTGTTTCTATGTTTGTTCCTTTGGTCACTACTTCTCTTCCATCCTCATTCATCATTTTTATACATGATCTACTTCATTATTCAAGGCTTAATATTCTTATTTTATAGGTTACTCAGGTGTGAACTCTTCAATTTCCTATTCCTAGGTGATGGTGGTCAATCACTTGGTCAAATTTCCAATCTGGAAACTTGTGCTTTCTTTTATCTGATAGTGACCAAACTATGTTTGGGTGGTGAAGAAGTAGAAGAAAGGGTAGGTTATTCTTCTTGTGCAATATTTGGTCATCCAAAGGTGTACTCTTCAAGTGTAAAGGAAACTCTAGCCTCCCACCTTATTCAAGGTCTATGCAAATGTGATCTTAATTATGAATGTAGGAGTAGGTTAGGGCTATAAAAAGTCAATTCTCCTCTATAACTACTCCATTTCTTCCCAGATGGTATCAACAATAATGGATTATGGGAAAGATGGAAGGTCCACCCCTAGTTCTGGGGTAACATATTTCCACACTTGAACCTACACACAGCCTTCCAAAAGAATAATTCATTCTCCTCTTCCCTATCATAGAAATCCTTAGCCATGTATACAATCATGACCTAGTAGAGTTCTTGCTCATTCATGCCCATCTTTAGAAGATCATATGAGCTCAAAATTTGAGGCACCTTCAGATCATCCATCTAGGTTATTTTTCTATATGTCTTATGCTTCAAGGGAGGGGATGACAAATGATGTTCTAAAAAAATCTTGTGCTTTCCCTTCTATTTCTATGAGCTAGTGGTTTTCTCTCGTTACTACACTATAAGGATGGTTGTGCCATGTGGTATGGCCTATAGTGAAGTTACAAGCCTAGATTTAAAAGCTTTTTATTTGGAAACTTCAGCTTGTGCCATATCCATTGTGAAAGGAACATGAGTGGTGTGAAGGGTGATCATGGTAACTCATTAATGATGATGAACACACCCTTTAGTAGTAAAGTGACAATTACATGTTGGCCCAAATAGTGCATGATATTTAGCATCACCTAAGGATGTGTTAAAATCAGCTCCAAACATTCCTCCCACCAAGTTTTGAATTTTCCCTCATGTCTTAGGGCTTTGCACTCCTACATCCACATTAAATTAGGAAATTGTTGTACTAGCCAATAATCCATGTTGGGGTGCACTTATCCCTTAGGGGACTTCCATTACATGAAGCAAAGTAGGATGATGAGGAAATGGTATTGAAATATCTACTTTGGAGAGTAGCTCATGTATGAATTACTATGTCTAATGAATTGCTTGTTCTTATGGATCATGAGATGGGTGATGTCCACAAGCCCTTTTAGTATTTGCTTTATAGACTTGGTCCTTTTATAGAATCTCTTAGTGATGCATTTGATGAGGATGCACACTAGCTCATCTAGGATTTTGTCATTTAGAATCCCTTTATTGCTCTAAACATACATATCTTAGGCTTCTTGTAGAATGGGGGCATTTTTGTCTTATATGGAGATAGGGAGTCTCGTCATGCATGTATGCCCAAAACTCATTATATTTTCATCTAGACCAAGGTAGATGAGGTCATCATTATACTGGCTAAGAAAAACTTGTATGAATTCAACTAGATTACCAAAAGTAGGCATTCATAATAGGTGCTCAACATCTATGTTATGGAATTAATGGGGGGATATGAGAGTGAGTAATAATGTAGCATCAATAGGGTCTAGATGAAATAACTATTGTGCTACTTTTTTAAGGAAGTTGAAGGGATATATATTATTAAACTTGGTTTACATAAGAGCCATATCAATACCCATTGATTATTTTTTTGCCTCTATCACACCCCTAATGAGATGCAAAATATCCATGTTTGCTAAAGTGTTAAAATCATAATGCTATACATTCTCTACTCAAGAAAACTAGTTTGATTATTTGTAATTATAGATAGTGAAAAATATACACAAAGATGAAATGTCAACTTGGTTCTCAAACATGGCTTTTATAGAATGTATGCATATTAGATTCTACATAAATGTCACACTTAGTTGTCCACTTATCATGAATACAATGGTTGATTTGGTAAATCCAATTCAATTTGGTAATTAAGGTAGTTAGTTGTTAGCACATGTGTGAAGATACATCATTATGCTCTTTGCTATCCATATAGGGGAATGAATGGATATTTTTGATGGGTCATCAATTTGTTAAATATTTACATCAATAAAACCTTAGATTGGGCATTTACATCTAGTGGATGACCATTATACAATGGAAATCTTGTTGATGTGACTTTTTCATATCTTTCCTTAACTTAATTTCTTTCATTCTCTCTTGTTGACATCCATGATGGTGCATGTGGATTATCCTATGCATGGTTGGTGCACGCTATGCTTGGTATATTGATTATAAAATGTTATTGAAGAGATCATCTACAAACACACACAAATATAAAAAGAAACACACAAAAAACATGTAAAATTAGGAGATCCTAATCTACTTGGTGTTACTCAACACCCAATCACTTAGCAGGATGAGATCAATTCGACTATTGATAGTAGGGCTTAAGCCTACCACTATTTACCCACCCTAATAAAATGGTTCCCTAAAGGTCTCTTAAAACCATGGTTTATGGATACATAAGACCCTTTCCATCGAATCTATAACTTGCCTAAAAATGCTCTAAAAAGACTATCATATAATAAGATTGGTTGATCTTTATGAAATTATTTATGGTGCAAATTACTATCATGTCATTCTTTCTAGATCTACTTGTGAAATTTTAACTTCTATGATTCTCTACATATTTACTCATCCATCCTATTCAATTTAAGGAGTCTGTTAGTGAGAGACTCACGATCCCCTAGTCTTATAACCATGGCAACATGTAAACTAGGTACTAAGTATTCTATAAACATGACTACTTTAAGACCATGCACCAATTAGAATGGCATAAAATCTATGGCTCTCTTGTAGTGCATGTGACACCCATAGAATTGTAAGAATGTGATCTTCTCAGTCATCCCTCTTGACATCACAAACCAACACTTTATTTGAAGCTTTAACTTGGCCATTTGTGGATGGTACATAGTTATTTTATGATGATAAATCATTAATATTTTTGTAAGAGACTTGATGGTATTATTTAGGAAGTGCATTCCTTGGTTGTCGAAAAGCTTGATAGGGCATCTAAACCTTATAATAATTCTTTCATAGAAAGACTTTGTTGTATCTTTCAAACCATAACTAGGTGACACAACAACTTCAACCCACTTGGTCAAATCATTGATCATAGTGATAATATACCTTACTTTACTATGTTTACTTTGTGTATTGATAGGTTTGATAAAATAAATTCCCCATTTTTCAAAAGGTTACTTAGCTACTATAAGATGTAAAGGCATTTCATATTTTTGTAGTGGTTTACCTATACATTGGTAGACATCATAGTGTTGCACTACTCTTTGTGCATCTTAAAAGAGATTGGGCCAAAATAAACCACTCTGTAATAGCTTCTTGGTAGTAGATTCTCCTACATAATGTCCTCTTGTGACTTATTGATGTGCCTCCTACAAGATTTGAGGTCTTTCATGTTCTGAAATAACCCTATGTATAACTTTGTCCTTCCCTAAGTGATACAAAAGCCCATTAATGATGGTGTATGGTAAAGTCTAGTATTACACTATTTCCTATCATGTTCTTGATAGTGTGTAGGGAAGACTCCTTATTCTATAAAATTGGTGATTGCTTCAAAAACTTTAGGAATCATAGAAATGCAAAATAAGTGAGCATCGGGAGAGTCTTCTTGTAATTATTTTGGTTCTTTGCCATTAGGAATGTGGCTGAGATGATTAGGTCCCATGTTCTCTTCCTAGCTTTACATTAATGTAAAATTAGAATTTTTGACATAACATCAACCATCAAGAGATGCATCCTCCTAGCATCAACTTGTTGATAAGGTATTATAGAGATTGATGATCAATGAAAACTTTAAATGGTATCATAAGATGATAATGTCAATAATTTTATACTATGAACATGATAGCCAATGATTCTTGTTCAATGGTTGTGTATTTATTCTTTATGTCAGATGATTTATAATTGGAAAAATGAAGAGGATGGTTGAGTTTACCATCTCCTAGATACACAAGCACAAAACCAACTATAGTGCCCAAAGCATTTAGATGTACATGAAAAGGCTTGCTCCAATCTAGAAAGATGAGGATGGCCACAATAACTAATCTCTATTTTAGCTCGATGAAGGTTGCTTAGCACTCTGAAGTTGAGACAAAATTTACATTTTTGTGTATTAAGGATTCCAATAGAGATGAAATAGTTGAATATCCTTTGATAAACTTATAATAGTAGCCTATATGGCCCAAAAAAGATTGTACTTCAGTAGAGCTAACTAGTGGAGACATACTTAGAAAACTATAATTTTGGCCTGTTCGACCAAAATACCTTATATATTCTTAAAAAAACACCAAAGGGTATAAAAATAGACATTTATTTTAATTCAATGCAATATACAAAGCTTGACATCACTCTAACATTAGGCATAGTTTAGACAAATGTTTGTAAACAAGAAAACGGTTAGCTAATCATTAAGATAAACTTTGAGAAAGTTGTGAAGCAAGTCCTTAAACATAGTCACCACTATGCAAGAGAACATTGCAAGTGTATTCTTAAGGCCAAAAGGCATTACCTTATATGCAAAAGATCCCCATTTCATGGCAAAAGTTGTTTTGGCTATCTTCTTCTATGATGGGAATTTGATGATATCCATTGAAACCATCCATGAAAGAGTAGAATTCATGTTCTATGATAGATTTCAAAAATTAGTCTGTGAAGGGAATTGATCATTTACACATGTATCTTTCAAAATGAGAGAATATCCACATACATGGATCTCTCTTAATTTCTTAGGCTGTACGACCATGGGGCTAACCAATCTACCTTTTCTACAGGATAGATTATTCATGCATCCTACATTCTATCAAGTTTAGCCTTCATTTTCAATTTCATGTTTGGATTTAGCTTATATGGCCATTTCTTTATAGGCCATGCACACTCCTTTAGTTTGATATGCACTTTTCCTATAGATGGATAAAATCCTCATACCTCTTGATAATCTCATAGGAGTTGCATAGATTCAAAAATTTCAGCTTATGTCTAGTAATCACCTATATTTGATAGTTTTGTAGCCTATTTAGTTCCAATTTTTGCAACATATTTTTAAATGGGTGATGGTAAATCTTTCACTTTTATTCATCAATAGATTTTTATATCATTTAGTGCCCTTCCTATTATAGAATTTGTATGTTGTGCCATTTCTCTTCTTCATTAGGTTCTATGTCAATCTCTTTTACTAATTCTATTGGTCATTTAGGTTTAAATAAATCAATCAAATCAAAATCACCATCAAAATCAAAATCCTCAATGTCCTTTTCTTCATCTTGTAGTTGATATCATGGCTATACAAGATTTTGTTCTTCTTTTTTGGAAGTTTTGTATCCTTGTAATACTAAATTGAGATCAAAAGCTATGTTCTTATGCACAATATATTTTTTCATGGTTATTAAGTCTTATGTGCACCCATGACATAAGAATTGTTTGATTTTTCTATAATACATTGTGAACCAGAGGGTTTTCATCTTAAAAAAATTTGTTTATGTAAAATCACTTTGCACTTGTGCTCAATGTTTTGTCTCCCATATGTGCTCTTAATTCATATACCATGTTGATGGTAATAGAGAAAGTGTATAATGGAAAATGTGAACCTATTAATTTGGTACAACACATTCCTTAGTACAAACTTCAACACATTTATGAAAATGAATTTCAAGACACTCACTTTTTGGGAAGAAATGCCAACACTCACTATGATAGATGGAACCTAATAATCATGAGCTCACAGGTATCATCCCGCTCAAGCTAGTAACTTATATTAATTTCCCACCATATCATGGTAACTCCCTTTAGAGCACTGACCCATTGGATGAAACAGATACATGAACTTGTAAACATAGAATGAATTCATTGATATAATTAGTTGCATAGTACATAAGAAGTTATCACTCATGCATAAAGACCTCATCAATCAAAGTTCATGATCACCTCAAGCCTAGTTGAGTAGGTGTGTGTTTGAGTCTCCACTGACAGATGAAGCTACTGCCCAAGGAAAAATGCCTTCTCAGTTGTATCTATATAATCTTACATATGATCATTGACTTGATAGAGGAAGTTAACTATTGATCGAGTAGGGGATTTTTTAGACATAGATGCATAATATTCTATGATAAACTAGTTTTCCAATGTGTAACTACTAGTTTATGTCTCCATTATTCTTATATCTTTAAATTTTGAGTGAGTAATGAGTGTACCTGAGGTTTAGTATGCTCATACAAGCAGTCACACTCAGCTACACATAGAGTTTTTGGATTTTCTTTAGATTTCACCTTCATCCAACAAGTTTCTTACATGACATATGGAGAATATGGTTCAGTTAGAATGATGTAAGGTTTGTGCACTATATTTAGAAGAAATGATGACAACCTTATCTCCTTGGTGCACCTCTAATTGATTCTTCACCATGTTGATAGTCATTTGAACATCATATGACCATTTCTTACCAATCAACATAGGGTAATGTGTTGTTATCTTCATGTCGATGACTTCAAAGTCACATCATAGGGTTAATTCTATGAATTTAATCTCAACATCTTCTAATTTCCTAATAGGCTCAACCCTTTCATAATTAGCTAAGCTCAAAGTTACTAGGTTATAACTTAGATCCAATCATCTAAAGCTTCCCATGTAGACCTAGGAATCATGTTAATTATTCTACCAAAATCAAAGATAACATTTGGAATCTCATAACCTATAACATCAAAGTCAATTAATACATCTACATCCTAGGGATTCTTTGTTTTAACATACTAGACCATCTTTTCTATCTTCTGTTATCCACATTATGCATACTCTAGTAGATTATGTAACAAATTAGTGATGTTCTATAAGATGTCTTCATTATGTACTGTGATTAAAATTTTTAGAAGATCTATCAATGTAGTGACAACTCCATCCTACTACATAATATGCATGATCTAAACATACATTTGGGTATCTATTGTTGTAGCATCTCCTTTAATGGTGTCTCGATGTTAGATGTTTTTCAACATCTACACAACTTCATACATGAGCCCCTTTTCTATAGCTAGGTCTAGGTACTTATCCTATTTTGATTTTTAGATTCCTTAATCCTAGGGAATTTCAAGTAGAGGCAAAACTTTTTTTGCATGATGTTGTTGTGTAAATTTTTTTAAGAATGCATTCTCCTTAGGTTGTGTACTCACCATATTAAAATTTTGGATGGCCTTGTCCTTTCTTTGCTTCTCCAAGATAAGACAATCTTTTATGTTGTGTTGGTCATATATTCTATAGTATTCATAGTAAGACTATCTTTGAGGATTCAAAGGTAAATTTCATTGTACATGTTTCTATTTTCCACCAAAATAGCATTACAAAGGATTCCATTGATATCTATTTCCTCTAACACCTTGGTAACCTCATGTGTATCTACCCTTAGCTCCTCCTTGTTGTTGTGTAGTATTCCATTGTTGATGTTTTTGGGTATTATTTCTAATTCTGAGTTG
Organism: Torreya grandis; assembly: GCA_037957365.1. Taxonomy (NCBI): domain Eukaryota; kingdom Viridiplantae; phylum Streptophyta; class Pinopsida; order Cupressales; family Taxaceae; genus Torreya; species Torreya grandis. The sequence goes on from JARHVA010003759.1 coordinate 1,623,828, forward strand.
TTATTGCATAGCTAGTGGGGTCCAACTCATTTTTTGATACTACATCATGGCTAAGCTTTAGGGTACTACATACTAGTACTATAGAGATGGTGGTGTCCAACTTAGTGAAGGAGGGATCTGATCGACCAGACCTTGAGGTTGGTATTATGGTGAACTAGGAATCCATTATGGCTCTGGGCTTGGAATCATCTACTTCACTGAGGACATTTATTATGTAGTGATGGTGAATATATTTTTGGTGATACGTTCTTTGATCTCCTACAAATACCTATAGTTTTTTTCATCATGATTGTTGGACTTACATAAATTGCAATACAAATATGGTAGACTCTTGACATATTATTGTCTAATATGTCATTATGTTATTACATGCTACACTACTCAACATATTCCATATAATTTTATCTTGATCTTAGGATAATCATTCTAATGATGTCCTTTTCTACACTCCATACACCATAGATTCAATTTAGGTTTATCTACCTCATGGTATTTCTTTGTTATTTTCATAAAATCCTATAATGTATTTTCAATTTTGAAATTAGCAATATGAGCTTCTCCATAATCATCAATTTTATCTATCATAGGGCAACAACTCTAGCATCTACTTTAGTAGCATTTTAGGTCTGCATAGTAGCAAACTTGATTCTAGAGCATAGTCCTTTGATGAAACATGCAACTTTGTCTTTGTATATTAAATCAAATTCTACATTATTCATTACATTATAGAATTTGTAGTCCTATATAGTTACGGATTGATTCTCCTGACTTCTACCTTATCTCCTTCAAGTCTTGAATAATCTAGCTTGTATATTTCTTTATCTTAAATTTAATGACAATCCAGTCTTAATTTCTTGTAGATTATCTTATTGAATGTCTCGTTGGTATATGAACTCAAGCACTATTTCAGATAGTGCTCCTACTAACTCAAAATTTTTGATAGCATCATCAATAATGGCCTTATCTTACAATCTCATTTCATAGGTTAGTAGGTATTGTTTAGGGTTGGTAGACCCATCATAGATTTATAGGTTTATGAAGCCTCCTAAATGACCCATTATGTAAATTGGTGTTGACGGAATCTATTATGCAACTATTATAAGAGGAAGCTACATTATGGGCAATCCTACCTTCATACTACTCTATGCATTAAGAGAGACAACAAGCATACTTTATTTTTCTATGCTTTAGTATTTTCTTTGATTAGTTTCAACAAGATTTATGGCCTTAAAATCCTATCTAATTAATGTTATTTGAATTTTTTTAACCCAAATATGAACTTTCTCTAAAAATGTCCTTCCCAACTATTATCTTCTTATCCACTTGGTTGAAAACTTCTACTAGAGTATAAGAGATTGGGCTATGGGGATGTGTGCTCTTCCAATGAATGCTTATCTCTTATGAATTTTTTTTTGGTGCTTTAACCTATGATTAATCTATGACTAAGTTTTTTTTCTTTACTTAATTATTCTTCTTCTGATAGTACCCATTCTTATAGCTGTATACTACATCTATCATCTAACTACTCTACTTCTAAATGATTTTTGCCTTCTTCAAACATTTCATCTTCATCTCATTCTTCATCACTTCACTCTATCTATCACCATTCATCATATTCTTTCTCCATCCTTTGTCCTTATTTATCATCTCCCTCATCATGTCTTCTTACTTATTCATCATTTAATTTACTGGTACTCTTAGCTCTACTAATAAATACCTAGGTATTCTTCTATATATTCCATTTATCTATTGTCATAGTTCACATTTTAAATACAAACTTTTCTTTTCACTCATCTTCCCTTGTATATCCATTATATATTTAGGTTCAATCATTATCTTCTCATTTACTCATCATTCACCATCATGTCACACATACTCCCATATGCTCAAAGTGACTACTCCATATTGGTTAGTGTAGGCACCATGGCCTTGTCCACAATGAACATCCTCACAAGGAGAGGTAGTCATTGTAAAAACATCCCTCCAATTCTTTAGGCAAACAAATCTTTCATAGATTCAAAAGATATATCTCCTTATACTACAAAATTGGTGATGTTTCCATCTATAGTGGTAAAAATCCAATAGTTTATTTCTCTCATCCAATCGATTTCTAGTTTCTACAACTGGTATATCTTTTCTTCAATCTAGGTAATTATTTCTTTTGTTATGGAATTAAATCAATAATAATCCAATCATGAAAACTAATTAGCTAGAAATTTAGTTAGTTTTCAACATAAAATTTTGTATAATTCTCCATATATGTGTTGTAGAATTATTTCTCATATGGTAAGACCAGTCTGTTTAGATTCTTCTACAAAATTACATACATTTTGGTCTAACTATTGGCCATTTTTGGCCCACATACCAAACTTATGGCTTGATGGATGATATTAGTGATATGGACATGTTGTAAAAGACATTATGGAATGTAAAGAGTGCTTTGAATGAGTATGGAATTGCATATAATTCATTTGGTTCTTCATTGTGTTCATCTAGACATTTTGAGCTTAATGGCAAAAATTATGAGTAGGTAGTTTGTTGTTGTCATCATTACCACATGTAGATGAGTCAGGTAGAATTGGTCATATGGTTCTATTCATATTAATCCCAAGAACAAATGTGCTAAGTTTCAAGTCATCTAATGAAGTACATCAAAAGATATGAAGATTCAAAGTTGGCCTCTCACATAAAATTCACGAAGTTTCCATACTTAGCCAATTTGCAAAGGAACTCAAATAAAGTCAACTGGAAATATTTATGGAATAATATCTCACACATGTGGTAGTTTCAAGAAAAAATGGTCACATGGGTTTGTTCAATTTAGTCCTTAGTTAATACATGTTAAGTTTCAAGTAATGCATCTAAGCGCAACAAAAGTTATTCAGGTTCAAAGTTGACACTTCAGACATAATTCACCAAGTTTACATACTTATCATTTTCAACCATGACAGGCACATGGATGTCATGAAAAAACATACAGGTCAACTCACTTGAACATTTTTTAAACACACTTAGAAAGCTCCCAAAACTAGTGGATCAAGTGGATACCTTTTAGTATCAAGAACATCTCCTAAAAATTTGGTGCCTCCATGACCTCTTTGCTTCCATATCTAAGCCTTAAAATTTGGTTAAAAAGTGATTGATGTTCACATAGACATCAAATTAGAGCTTGAGTAAACATCCATTAGAGCTTAAATTTGATGGTCTATAGGAAGTCAAATATGTCCATGCCGATGTCAAATGATAGTTATGTAAACATAAAATTTAAGACTCAATAAATAGTTATTGGTTTTCAAACAATGGGTCCCAAGTAGATCTAATGGCATATGTTCTATCATACATTCATAACTAATAGTGAGAAAAGATCCAAGGGATTAGTGAATATCAAAAGCAAATGTGTGTATGACAAGTTTCAATAGCACATTTAACTGGCAGAGGATTAATGATCAATGTTCATCCAAACAAATAAGATCTAATGGAGTGAGATGGGTCAACATGTCAATGAGCTAGGTCAGATATCAACAACTAATTAAAATAAAGGTAAGCCCAAGAATTTTGATAGAAGTTGAGGGACCATTTTTTACCAGAAGTAAAAAGGTCTTGAAGGATCATCTTTCCACCATTCAATCTTGATCGAAAGCCATTAAAGGGACACACTGATGCAGCAAGACATAAGGAACTTAAAGTGACTACCATTAGAGCTAAATATAGTCCTCTAGTTCATAAATTTGTATTGATTAGGGTTATTTTTACAACTATGTTTGCCATTTTAAGAAAGATGTGTTGGTGAAATCTTGGTTCTTGCATAGATAGATCAGGTCTTTTTAGACTTGTTTCGATCCAGAAAGAGGCTATGCAATCTATAGGTATGTATCAATATGGTAGCTATAGTAAAACCAATAATCTTATATTGGTTTTCTGTCTATAAAATATACCCATGATTCATACATGAAAATGGAGTAGATATGTGATTAATGCAAAGGGTCCTTGTCCTTCAGCATGGTCATATTTTTAATAAGTAGCCACTTAAAATGCATAAAGCTATGTTTTAGTTAAAACCATGAGCATGAAGTTTTGTCCTCAAGTGAAATATGGTGTGAAAGATCAAAGAAAAGGTCTAGTATTGGGAACTTCAACGAGGGGGCATTCAATGCATTCTCATAATCTTTGGGGACTTTCTCACTCAATAATCCATGGGTAGTGTCCTGATTGATCAAAAAGGTAGCAAGGTTTTCATTGGCTAAGGAGAAAAATGTGGTAGCTCAAGTTCAATTCATAACTTGGGATGGTGTGTTATTTTTGAGATGGCATACCCCCACATTCTTTTTCTCTCTCTTCTCTTATATATCTTAGTCTCAATCCTATTATGGGGGTTCTCAACTCTTAGAATTTATCATTTTTTTGGGATAAGGATACTCATTGAGACACTTCCAAAAGTGTGCTTGTTTGATATGGTTAAACCCTACCAAAATATTATAAGAACTAACTTTTGAAGTAATAGGATCAACTCTTAGCCTATCTTTTGTCTTTAATTAGTGATTATTATGATTGTGTATGGTAAATTTGTGAAGGAGATTCTTCCTAGTTCACTATCCTTCTACTTACCTCTTTGAAGTTGATTTCAAGATAACTTGTAGATATGGATTAGTGTTCTACTTGGAACCTCTTCTATGAAACGTTTATGCAACTAGTGAGATTGTGAGGTTGAGTGAGCTATAGTTTTCCTATGTTAATCCAATGTGTGTTCAAACATATATGAGTGTTCATTTAACTTTGGTGCATCACTCTTTTGGCCTTATTATGAGCCCTTAATCATATTTTTAACTCTTTCCCCCATGAATCATTAATTTAACATTAGTTTAAGTGAGCATCAAGAGGAAGCCAACCTTCTCTAGAGGTCCAACCCCATCATTGATGACTCATAGCTTGTTCGTTCCCATTATGTATCTCAATTAGAGGGAACTTTAAGAACTCTCTTCAAGGGTGAAAATTGAGCCTACAATAATTTTTGGCACTCGTGGTGGGACCACACTCTAAAATTAAGATTGAGAAAGTTGATGCATGTTTGATTAAATTTGTAATAGTTAAGCTCCTAAGTAATAGCATTTGGTGATTCCAAAAGGAAGAATCAACACTCTAGAGTAGAGTGGTAGTTGTATCTCATGGTAAATGTGACAATAAGGTCAAATTAAAGAGGTATTCAAGAGATATTCATCCTTTCAAGAGGAAATAACTACCTTTTGAAGCTAAACTCCCTATAAAGAAAATATTTGCATAGCCATGGCAGCCTGTAGAGATTTTGTGTATTTTAATGGCCAAAGTCCTCTGGACCTTGCTCATTATGATCTCATCCCATTTTTAGCCCTTAAAAGTGTTTGTTATTATGCTAGTAGCTAAACTACAACACCTTCTAAGCACTTCATAGATATAGCCAATTTTTGTAATATCTAAAATGTCATTGAGGAAAATATAGCTATTAGGTTATTATTTTAAAGAAAAGGCCCTAGATTAGTATAGAGGCCTTGCTACTAATTCTACTCAAACATGGGAACAATTAGGAGAAGACTTGTGTAAATGATTTGAGGACAAAAGTGACCATTTGTCACTTTTAGAACAACTACCATTAAGAGAGTTCCTCATGAAGTCATGTAAGAATTTAACATAAAGTTCCAAAAAACATGGGACAAAATCCCAATCTCATTTAGGCCAATCCTTAAATTTTCCTTCTTATATTATTTGAAGGTTTTAAATAGTGAAATAGCAGTGATGATCTAATCTATGGGAGGAATATACTTCTAGATGCTTATGAGGTGGCCATCAAAGAAGAAAATTATCTGGTTCAAGTTAGCAAGTTTACACCCAAACCACCAATTCCCTTTTTTCCTCAAATCATATCACCTCTTATTACTATCCCTCCAATATATATCATTCCTCTTACACCAACAATTGGTACAATACCTACACCAAAATAAGAGAAAACTTCCACTTGTGGATCTAGTGACTCCTAAGACCAAAATAACTTCTAAGAGATCAAGATCATGTTTCAGTCTTTGGGAAATAAACTAGTAAATCTTAAGAGGAATTAAGATTTCAATAGGCATTATCAAGGTTCATATCAACCTCAACAACAATCCATTTTAGTAAATAGACCACCATATAAAGGGACTTACCAAGGCTAAGGCCAAGGTCAAAACCAAGTACAAGGGAAACATGTCTATAATAGGTAGAATAGCTACAATCCTAATGTTTCTAACACTTTCAACACTTTGGTACTATTTCAAAATAATGTGTGTCAAGAAGTAGAGGCTACCATGCCTTGAAATCAATATTTTGGTTAACATATTTTCCCAAACATTGACCTCAACCAAGCTTTCAATGATTAATGGTAGCAAGCTACTAATTTTGGGTATAACCAAGCTCTCATAACTCAAAATGCAAAGGTACCTATGATGACCAAGCTAGAAGAGCCTCCACAAGGTCAAGGGTCTAATCAAAGAATAAACCAACTGGATACCACCATGGTCAATTATGAGTAGGAAGAGTGATATGCATCTAACTAGTAGGCTAGTTCTAGCCAAGCCTACATATTGATGGCAATAAATACAAGATTTAAGAAAAGCAACATGGATGGTAATCGAGAAGTATTCAAAGAATTTCCTTCCATTACTCCTTTACTAATAAAGGCAAATGAACATATTATCACTCTAAAGGTTCTAGTACCTCTAAAGAATTAGAATCAAGGGAATCTTTTTGTACCCCAAGGCTCACAAGCTCAATAATTAATAGTGGTGGCTCTAAAGGTTCTAGTACCTCTAAAGAATTAGAATCAAGGGAATATTTTTATACCCCAAGGCTCACAACCTCAATAAATATTAGGTTCACCCATCAAAATTATTGAATAGATGAAGAAATCTAATGTGAGTTTTCCCATGTGGGATATGCTTCTACATGCCTAGCTAAGTCGACATTGTTTAGGAAGGTTTATCCAAGATTAATGTTACAAAAATAACAAACAAGCCACCAAACAAGGTGAATGAAGTTATCACCAATGCAGCTAAAGGTCCTAGTGAAAGGAAATTAGGTAAAGTGGTCAAGCCTCTTCCCTTATGTATTTTAGTGATCATTGGTAACTCTCTAGTACACAATTGCTTAGTGGATCAATTCGGTTAGTACCGTGGTAATTCAAAAGTCCATAGATGATCATCTTGGTCTAAAATATGAAACATAGTCCAAAGGAGTGATGTAACTTGATGGTTCCTCTACCAAGCCATTTGGCATAATCAGAGACCTCAATATGATCCTACACGTTTTAGTGTCTTAGTGGCTCAAGATGTACTGATCTTGGATGTGCCTCCTTGCTTTGCACTATGTTTATCTAAAGAGTTCATAGCAAATATAGGAGGTTACCTTGTAGAGATTGGTCATATAAGGCATTCAAAATAAGGTATGGGGCTAGAGTGTCAATTAAAATTGACCCCATTACATAATTCCACATAAAGCCCTATGGACCAAATAATGTCAACATCAATTGCACCATCATTGATGAGGATGAATTTCCAATGGGTAAGAGTTGAACACTCATCTAAAAGAGGTACCAAACATGTTCTTAGATGTGTTATGGAATGAAAACTAGTTGGTGGACCCCTTAGAAGGTGTTGAAGAAAGGGATGTCTACTATTTTCATGAAGAAAACTAGCCCATGTCATCTCTCATGAGGCCTGAAGAAGATCCTAGTGGTCTATGGAAGTTTTTATTTGATGGTTCAAGGAATAAGCATGGAGTGGGTGAAGGTGTTATACTAATATCCCCTTCAAATGATAAATATGCGTCATATAGTTTCCAATTTTGGTGCTCCTATAATGTATTAGAATATGAAGGCCTTATTCATGGCCTTTAATGGGCTAATAAGAGGTGGATCAATTAGTTGAAATTCTATGGGGTTAGTAATTGGTTGTACATCAAGTCAGAGGTCAGAATGCCACTAAAAACCCCTTAATGAAGTCTTAAAAACATAGAGTGTGGGACTTAATTGAGGAATTTAAGGCATTCAACATCCAATCAGTGCCAAAAGGCCAAAATCAACATGTTGATAGGCTAATAACTATAGGGGCTCACTTTTATATCCCCAACAAATTAAAAAAGACCAAGGTGTAACCACATGTTAAAATGCCAATAAGACCATCAATGCTAGATAATGAGTCTCACTAGTAGGTCTTTGAAAATGAAAAATAGATTGCATGTTTCTTGTATCAAGAAACAAAGTTCTCCATCAACCAAGGAAAATTGAAATATCAGTATGAGGAGTAGATTGTTCAAATAAGTTCCAATAAGCTTCGAAAGGGCTAGTCAATCTAGAAGGTGTATTTCATAAAGGGGACCATATGAAGAAGGAAAAAGTAGTGATACCAACTAATGAACATAACTATGAGAGAGTTCTTATCTTTAAAGACAATTTCCTCAAGCTTGAAAAGGTAATAATTAAAGATGAAAGACATTCTTTCATAGAGCTTTGTAAAGAATATGCAGACATATTTTATTGGTAATTTAGTGACCTGAGGGGCTTTGATCTTAAATTTCCACAACATACTATATAACTAGAGCCTAATCCAAGCCTATTAGGTAGAATTAGAGGCCCATAAACGCCAAAATTGAAGAGCTCATGAGAAAGGAATTGACCAAGCTTATTAAATCCATAATCAACTTCCTAATTAAGCTCTCTTCATGGGTAGTTAATCTAGTACCTATCAAGAAGAAGAGTGAGAAGATTAGACTATGTGTGGACTTTAGGAATCTTAATAGAGTCTCTTTGAAGGATTACTACCCTCTACCATCCATGGAGTAACTCCTTCAAATAATTGCTGGTTTAGAACACTTCTCTCTCTTGGATGGACATTCAAGTTAAACTCAGGTGCCAGTGAGAGAGAAAGACCAATAGAAGACTACCTTTGGGGCACATTTTCTTATCAAAATATGCCTTTTGGATCATCTAATGGTGAGAAAATTTTTAAAATGTCAATTAACATGGCCTTCCAAAGACTACTAAACTAAATGGTATTGGTCTACTGAGATGACATCACGCTCTTTTCCAAGAAAGCCAGTAAGCACATGGACCATTTGAGGTTGATATTCTAGAGATGTAGAGAGTATGAGATCTATTTAAACCCTAATAAATATGTGTTCTCTATACATGAAGGCAAGTTATTGGGTCACATTATCTCAAAAGAAGGATTATCCATTAACCCTGATAAAGTAAGTGATATCTTAGCCTTATCCTTGCTAAGCACAAGAAAGGGATCTAGATCTTCCTTGAAGATATGTAATTTATGGGAAGGTTTATACCTAGTTTTACAAACTTGGTCAAACCTATCACCACCATGCTAAAAAAAGGCCAAGTGTTTTCTTGGTGTAATGAAGGAAAAGTAGCCATTAAAGCCATCAAGCTAGAAATTACCCAGTCCTACTCACTCATAAATCATGATTTCTCTAAGAACATCTTGTACACCTTTGCCAATGTTGACAACATATTAGTTATGTTGATGCAAAAGAATGGTGAAGTAATAGACTATCCAATTGCTTTTTTTTAGTCAAGGGCTAGAAGGATATGAGGTAAGGTACACTTTTATTGAGAAGCAAGTTCTTGTAGCCTTGAGAAGCCTTAAGAAGTTTAAGCCCATGTTATCCAAAAATAGGATCCACCTTATGGTGTCTCATCTTGAAGCTAAGGACTTTGTATTTAGCAAGGATTTTAATGAGAAGAGAGTAGGCTAGATCACAAAAGTCATGAAATATGATGTAGAGATTAAAGTCACCAAACTAGTTAGGGATAAAGGCTTGTGTGAACACATGGAAAATAAAATCCAAGAAGATAAGGAAGATATTTTTATGATCTAAGACAACTCACAAGCAGGTGTACCTCCACTTCAAAAGAGCTAGCTTCAAGATATTACTCACTTTTTGATAACAAGAGAATGTCTCCAAGGTTTGGATTGAGCTAAATGAAGGTATTTTAGGCTTTAATCTATACCTTATGCATTAGTTAATGATTTTATTTTCATAAAGGTCCTTAATGGGGTATTCCTTAGATGCATAAATGATGATCAAGTAACCAAACTCTTGAAACAATTCAATGATGGACCTGTAAGAGGTCATTTTGCACCTAGAACTATAGAAGCAAAGATAATGAGAGATATTTATTACTAGATCAATATTTTCAAAGATGCTCATGCATGGGTTAGAAAATGCTATAAGTGTGCCTTTTTTAAGGAAAGAAGAAACCAATAGCTCTTTCACTCAATCATATTCAGGTGGAGCAACCCTTCATACAATGGGGGTTAGACTTCATAGGGATGATTAATCTATCATCAAGTATAGGGATAGATGCTTACTATAGTTGAATACTTCACTAGGTGGGTGGAAGCCATTGCTTTGAAGGAAACTAGTGAAGGTGTAGTTTTGGACTTCTATGATAGCCTGATGACTAGGTTTGGTGTTCCAACCACTATAATTTTAGATAATTCATTGACGTTCCTTGGTATGAAGACAAGTTAGTGGGCTTTCAAACTAGGCATCTACCTTAGCACATCTTCCAAAAACTATCCTCAAGGAAATGGATTGGTAGATTCTACAAATAAAAATTTGTTAAGGATCATTAGGAGGACCATGGAAGAGAATCAAAGAACATGGCACACCAAACTCAAGACAGCCTTGTGGGCTAATAGGGTGACTCCTAAAACTACCATTATTAATTCTCCATATGTTCTTATGTATGGAAGGGAAGACAAATTGCCTATCTCCCATGAGCTACCTAGATTAAAGTTAGACCATCAACTTGAGTTGATGGAGGATAAGCCCATGAATGTGAGGATGAAAGAGCTCATAAATATGGAAGAAACTAGAGACCTTGCTATGAAAAATTTGGAATCACATCAAACTCAGGTCAAAAAAGTCTTTAACAAGAAAGCTACATCAAGGAGCTTTAAGAAAGGGGACCTAGTCCTTAAATGGGACTCAATAAGGTCAAACTAGGTAACCATACCAAGTTTGATAGCTTGTGGAGTGGTCCTTATTTGATCTATGGATATAAGGAATATAATGCTTTTCAACTTGCCCAACTAGATGGAGAGGTATTACCCATCCCAGTCAATGGCATCCATTTCAATCCTTATTCTTAAATGGATTTACATCCTTTGTAACATATTGTACATGTTAGAATAACTTTTATAGTTTCCTCTACATTTATTTACATTTATTTTTTGATGTACATTTATTTTCTATTATGTGCTTCCTTTTTATTTGTTGCCTTGGGCACTTTGTTGTTCTATTGTTTTTTGATCTTGTTATTTAAAAAAAGGTTTTAGATACAGATAAACTTAGGTTGTCTTCATAATTAGTTGAGAGAAGACATGGGACTCTATATTCCCAATGGACTAGTCAAGGTAAAATGGATTAGGTTCCCTAGCATAATAGGTAGGCTTCCCTATGAGTCATCAAAGATGTTGGCCATTTTTGGCCCATATACCAAGCTATTTCCCTAATGGATAATATTTATAATATGAACATATTACAGAGACCCTATGGGATGTTGAGAGTGATTGGAATGAGTATGTAAGTGTATATCAATCATCTATTTCTTCATTTTATTCATCTAAACCCTTTAAGCTTAGTGATAGAAATTCTAAGTAGGTAGTTTGTTGACATCATCATTGGCACATGTAGATGAGTCAAGGAGAATTGGTCACATGAGTCTATCTATTCATATTAATCTCAAGAATATATGCACCAAGTTTTAGGTCATCTAATGAAGTTCATATTAAGATTCAAAGTTGGCCTCTTAGATAAAATTTTCTAACTTTCCATACTTAGCCAATTCACAAAGGAACTCATATAGTTGGCATCATATCTTGCAAGTGTGGTAGTCTCAAGATAGAATGGTCACATGGGTTTGTTCATCTTAGTCCCTAGTTTTTATGCACTAAGTTTCAAGACATGAGTTATGTAGGTTCAAAGTTGGCTCTTTAGACAGAATCTACCAAGTTTCCATACTTAGCCATTTTTTACCATGATAAGCACATGGACATCATGCAAAAAACATAAGTTATCTCACTTGAACATTTTGTAAACATACTTAGAAATCTCTTGGAGCTAGAAAATCAAGTGGTTTTACCCCTTTTAGTATCAAGAACATTACCTAAAAATTTGGTGCCTCCATGACCTCTTCGCTTATAGATCCAAGCCTTCAAAGTTGGTCAAAAAGTGATTGAAGTTCGCACAGACATCAAATTAGAACTAAAAAAAAATCCATTAGATCTTAAATTTCATGGTATATAGGATGTAAAATATATCCATACAAATTTCAAATGATAATCATACAGACGTCAAATTTAAGACCTAATAAATAGCCATTGGTTTTCAAATAATGAGTCCCTAACAGATCTAATGATATGCATTCGATCATACATTCAGATCTAATGGTGAGTAGAGCTCAAAGGGGTTAGTGAATCTCAAAAGTAAATACATGCATGACAAGTGTTAACAACACATTTAATTGGCATAAGATCAATGATCAATGTTCATCTAGACAAGCAAGATCTAACAAAGTGAGATGGCTCAACATGTAAATGAGCTGGGTTAGATATCGATAACCAATTAAAAAAAAGGTGAGCTTAGGAATTTTGATGGAATTTGAGGGACCATTTTTGACCAAAAACAAATAGGTCTTGTAGGATCATCTTTCTACCATTTAATCTTGATCCAACACCATTAAAGGGACACATTGATGCAGTAAGAAATAAAGAACATAAAGGGACCACCATTAAAGCTAATTGTGGACCTCTGGTTCATAAATTTATATCAGGTAAGAGTTATTTATGTAATTGTGTTTGTCTTTTTAATAAATATCCATGTATATGGTGAAATCTTGGTTCTTACATAGATATATTAGGTCTTTTTGGACCTATTTGGATCTAGAAAAAGGCTATGCAATCTATAGGTCCATATCAATATGGTAGTTATAGGAAAACCAGTAATCTTACATTGGTTTTCTATCTATAGAATAGACTCATGACTAAACATGAAAATGGAGTAGATATGTGATTAATTCAAAGGGTCCTCATCCTTCAACATAGCCATATTTTTGATAAGCAGCCACCTAAAATGCATAAAGCCATGTTTATATAAGAACCATGAGCATGAAGTTTTGTCCTCAAGTGAGAGATAGCATGAAAAATCAAATAAAAGTTCTAGTGTTGGGAACTAAAACTAGGGGTATTCAATGCATCCTTAGAACTTTTGGGGACTTTCTCACTCAATAAGCCATGGGTAGTACCTTGATTGATCAAAAAGGTGGAAAGGTTTTCATTAGCTAAAGAACAAAAGGTGGCAACTCAAGTTTAATTAATGACCCAAGATGGTGTGCTCCTTCTGAGATGGTGTGCCCCCACTCTCTCTCTCTCTCTCTCTCTCTCTCTCTCTCTCTCTCTCTCATCTTATATATCCTAGTCTCATTCCCATTATGGAGGTTCTTAGTGCTTATAATTTATCATTATTTTTTTGGGACAAGGATATTCATTGAGACTCTTTCAAAAGTGTATTCATTTGATATAGTTAAACCTTGTCAAAATATTATAAGAACTGCCTTTTGAATTAATACGATCAACTCTTTACCTATCTCTTATCTTTAATCAATGCTTAGTATGCTTGTGTATGGTTAATTTGTGAAGGATATTATTCTTAGTTCACTATCCTTCTACTTGTCTCTTTGAAGGTGATTTCAAGCTAACTTGTAGGTCTAGTTTAGTGTTCTACTTAAAACCTCTTATATGAAACATTTATGCAACTAGTGAGATTATGAGGTTGTGTGAGCTATAGTTGTCCTATATTGATCTAGTGTGTGTTCAAGCTTATATGAGTGTCCATTTAACTTTGGTGTATCACCCTTTTAACCTTCTTAAGAGAATTTAACCATCTTTCTAACCTTCTTACCCATGAAACATTAGTTTATGGTTTATTTCAGGTAAGCATCAGAAGGAATTTGGCCTTCTCTAAAGGTCTAACCCCATTATAGGTGACCCACAACTTAGGGTTATTTCCATTATGTATCTCAATTGGAGGGAGCCTAAAGAACTCTCTCTAAGGGTGTAAATTGAGCCTAAAAAACTAACCATGTCTTAATGTCCAAGTAATCATCTTAGCATAGTTTCCTCTAGAAAGAGTGTTTCCACACTCACTACACCATTTTTAGTAGAGGTTCTTGAAGTATCAAAACATGCTCAGGATGAGGATAGAAAGGTTTTACTCAAGTGCATATTATAGTGCAGAGAATTCATATAAAAGGTTGGAAAATATAATCATATTAAAGGTGAATCATTGTGCATTTAGATATGAATTAAGAACAACCGATATTCATGTAACATTTATAGAGCATATGGATTAAATTAGATAGAAATAAAACCATACATCATACATACTAATGCATGCAAAGATAAAAATAATAAATATAATAGGTAACCATAACCAAATAGTCTATATTGATCTCTTTCAGTGTGGAACTCTCTTATTCATATAAACATACATATATAGCTGTTTAAGTCTTTGAGTATTCACATTCTTCTCATACTTGGCACTTAAAGAAGAGTTTTTTCATATTCTAACCTACTACAAGTCATGGAGGATAGGACAAAACATACATATATCTAACAACTAAATATATAACAAATGAATATCAAAAGAATATCCTACTTAGCTTTACTATCTGATTTCTTCTCCAAATAACACATAATGTTTGAATCTATAGATTTTAAATACATTCAAACCCACTTAAGCTTTCAGTATTATATATCATTGAAATTTCAAAGTTGTGATGCATCATGAGAAAAACACATAAATTTTGAATCTTTAGATCTTAAACACATTTGAAACTACTTAAGCTTTGGTGTTACATATCATTAATATTTTTAATTTGTGATGCATCATGAAAAATACACATAAAGTTTGAATCTTTAGTCTTAAACATGATCAAAACAACTTAAGATTTGCTATTACATATCATACAAATATTCAATGTTGTGATGCATCATGAAAAACACATAAATTTTGAATGTTTGGATCTTAACATGTTTAAAATTGTTCAATCTTCGGTATTACATATCATTCAAATTTTAAAGTTACGATGCATAATGAGAAATATGCATAAAGTTCAAATCTTTGTATCTTAAACACATTCAAAACCACTTAAGATTAACTATAACATATCAATTAAATTTAAAAATTTTCATGCATAATGAGAAATAGGCATAAATTTCAAATCTTAAATATGCATTATGAGAAAGATTTGAATATTAAACATGCATTATGAAAAACGTGCAAAAAATTTGAATTTTTAAAATTTAAGCAAATTTTAAAACCACTTAAGCTTCAGTATTACACATCATTCAAATTTCAAAGTTGTAATACATTAGAATAAATGGGCATAAAGTTTGAATATTTGGATCTTAAGCACATTCAAAACTACTTAAGCTTTGATACTACATATCATTTAAATTTCAAAGTTACGATGCATCATGAGAAACACACCTAAAATTTGAATCTTTAGATCTTAAATATGTTCAAAACTACTTAAGTTTTGGTATTACATCATTTAAATTTTAAAGTTATGATGCATCATGAAAAATACACAAAGTTTAAAATTTTGGATCTTAAACACATTCAAAACCACTTAAGCTTTGATATTACATATCATTCAAATTTAAAAGTTTTGATGCATCATGATGAACACATAAAGTTTCAATCTTTGGATCTCAAACACATTCAAAATCTCTTACGATTTAGTATTACATATCATTCAAATTTCAAATATGTGATGCATCATGAGAAATTCACATAAAGATCAAATCTTTGGATATAAAACATGTTAAAAACTACTTAAGCTTCGGTATTACATATCATTCAAATTTTAAAGTTCTGATATATCATGAGAAACATGCATAAATTTTTAATCTTTGGATCTTCAACACATTTGAAACTAGTTAATTTTTGGTATTACATATCATTCAAACTTCAAAGTTATGATGCATCATGAAAAATATGTATAAAGTTCACATCTTTGGATCTCAAACACAATCAAAACCACTTAAGCTTCTATATTACATATCATTTAACTTTTAAAGTTATGATACATCATAAGAAACATGCATAAGTTTAAATCTTTAGAGCTTAAACACCTTGAAAAACACTTAAGCTTCAGTATTATATATCATTCCAATTTCAAAGTTGTGATGCATCATGAGAAATATTCATAAAGTTCAAATCTTTGGATCTTAAACATGCTTAAAACTACTTAAGCTTCGATATTACATATCATTCAAACTTTAAAGCTATGATGCATCATGAAAAATGATGATAACATTTGAATATTTAGATCTTTAACATGTTCAAAATTGATTAAGTTTTAGTATTACATATCATTTAAATTTAAAAGTTCTAATGCATCATACGAAATGTGCATAAAGTTCAAATCTTTGGATCTTAAACATGTTAAAAATTGTTTAAGCTTTGCTATTACATATCAATCAAATTTCAAAGTTGTGATGCATCATGAAAAATACACATAAACTACAAATGTTTAGATCTCAAATACGTTCAAAACTACTTCAGCTTCAGTATTACATATCATATAAATTTCAAAATTATGATGCATCATATGAAATCCATATAAATTTCAAATCTTTTGATCTCAAATATGATCTAAACTACTTAATATTTATTATCATAACATTAAAATTTATAAGTTATGATGCATCATGACAAACATACATAAATTTTAAATCTTTAGATCTTAAACACATTCAAAATCACTTAAGCTTTGCTATTACATATCATTCAAATTTCAAAGTTGTGATGCATCATAAGAAATATACATAAAGTTCAAATCTTTTGATCTTAAACTCCTTGTAAATATCTTAAGCTTTAGTATTACATATCTCTCAAATTTTAGATTTATGATACATCATGGGAGATGTGCATATAGTTTGATTCTAGGGATCTTAAACACATTCAAAACCACCTAAGTTTTAGATTTATATATCATTCAAAATTCAAAGTTGTGATACATCATTATAAATATGTACAAAGTTTGAATCTTTGGATCTTAAAAATATTTAGAACCACTTAAGCTTTAGTATTACATATCATTCAAATTTTAAAGTTGTGATGAACCATGAAAAATGCCCATAAAGTTTAAATTTTTTGATTTTAAACACATTCAAAACAACTTAAAATTTAGTATTACCATCATTTAAACTTCAAAGTTATGATTCATCATGATAATCATGCATAAAATTCAAATCTTTGGATCTTAAATATAATCAAAACTACTTACGCTTTTGTATAACATATCATTCAAACTTAAAACTTGTGATGCATCCTAAGAAGCACACATAAAGTTTGAATATTTGAATCCTAAACATGTTCAAAACCACTTAAGATTCAATATTACATATCATTTAAATTTCAAAGTTATGATGCATCATGAGAAACACGCAAAAAATTTGAATCTTTGCATCTTAAATACAATCAAAACTGCTTAAGTTTTGGTATTACATATCATTCAAATTTCAAAGTTGTGATGCATGATGAGAAATATGCATAATGTTTAAATCTTTGCATCTTAGAAACCTTCAAAACCACTTAAGCTTCGGTATTACATATCATTCAAATATCAAAGTTGCAATGCATCATGAGAAATGTGCACAAAGTTTGAATCTTTAAATCTTAAACAAGTTTAAAACTACTTAAGCTTTGGTATTACATACCATTTAATTTTTAAAGTTGTGATGCATCATGAGAAATGTGCATAAAGTTCAAATATTTAGATCTTAAACATGTTCAAAATCATTTAAGTTTTGGTATTACATATCATTCAAATTTCAAAGTTATGATACTTAAGAGGTTTTGAACATGTTTAAGATTCAAAGATTCAAACTTTATGCACATTTATCATGATGCATCACAACTTTGAAATTTGAATGATATGTAATATTGAAACCTATGTTATTTTAAACATGTTTAAAATCTAAATATTTAAACTTTACGTATGTTTTTCATGATGCATCACAACTTTAAAATTTAAATGATATGTAATACTAAGGTTTAAGTAGTTTTGAACATGTTTAAGATCTAAACATTCAAAATTTATGTGCATTTCTCATGATGCATCACAAATTTAAAGTTTGAATGATATGTAATATTAAAGCTTAAGCAGTTTTGAACATGTTTAAGATATAAAAATTCAATTTTTATGTGTGGTTCTCATAATGTGTCACAACTTTAAAATTTTAATTATAAGTAGTACCAAATCTTAAGTGGTTTTGAATGTGTTTGAGATCCAATTATTTGAATTTTATGATTATTTCTCATTATGCATTATAATTTTAAATTTTGAGTGATATGTAATATTGAAGCTTAAGTAGTTTTGAAGGTGTTTAAGATCTAAAGATTCGAGATTTATGCACATTTTTCATGATGCATCACAACTGTAAAGTTTGAATGATATGTAATATTGATGTTTAGGTGGTTTTTAATGTTGTAATAATATGCACCACAAATATGAAATTTGAATGATATGTAATACTAAAGCTAAACATTTTTGAATGTGTTTAAGATCAAAAGATTCCAAAATTATGCATGTTTCTCATGATGCATCACAACTCTAAAATTTCAATGATATATAATATCAAATTTTAAGCGGTTTTGAACATGTTTCATATCCAAAGATTTATATCTTATGCATATTTCATATGATGCATCACAACTTTGAAATTTGAATGATATGTAATACGTAAGCTTAAGCAATTTTGAATGTGTTTAAGATCTAAATATTCAAACTTTATGCATCTTTTTCACAAGCATCACAACTTTAAAATTTGAATTATTTTTAATTACCAAAGCTTAAAAAGTTTTGAATGTATTTAAGGTCCAAAGAATCAAAATTTGTACAATTTTTTTATGATGCATCACAAATTTAAAATTTGAATGATAAGTAATATAGAAGCTTAAGCAGTTATGAACATGTTTAAGATCCAAAGTTTTGAACTTTATGTGTATTTCTCATGATGCATCATAACATTGAACTTTGAATGATATGTAATATAAAAGCTTAAGTGGTTTTAGATGTGTTTAAGATCCAAAGATTTGAACTTTATTCACATTTTTCATGATGCATAGCAACTTTAAAATTTGAATGATATGTAATACCAAAGTTTAAGTGGTTTTGAATGTGTTTCAAATCTAAACATTTGAATGTTATGTGCATTTTTCGTGATGCATAACAACTTTAAATTTTGAATGATATATAATACTGAAGCTTAAGTATTTTTGATCTTGTTCAACATCTAAAGATTCAAACTTTGTGGGCATTTCTCTTGATGCATCATAGCTTTGAAATTCGAATGAGATGTAATACCTATGCTTAAGTGGATTTGAAATTGTTCAAGATTTAAGGATTTGACATTTATGCATGTTTCTCATGATGCATTGCAACTTTAAAGTTTGAATGATATGTAATATTGAGACTTAAGTGGTTTTGAATGTGTTTAAGATCCAAAGATTCAAACTTTATGCATCGTAACTTTGAAATTTGAATGTTTTAATACCAAAGCTTATACAGTTTCCTACATGTTTAAGATCTAAATATTCCAACCTTATGAACATTTGTCATGATGCATCATAACTTCAAAATTTTAATTATATGTAATGTTGAAGCTTAAGTTGTTTTGAACATGTTTAAGATCCAAATATTGTAAATTTATGCATGTTTCTCATGATACATCACAACTTTAAAGTTTGAATGATATGCAATACTGAAGATTAAGTGGTTTTGAATATGTTTAAGATCCAATGATTCAAACTTTATGCATCACAAATTTAAAATTTTAATATTTTAATACCAAATTTTAAGTGGTTTGAACATGTTTAAGATCCAAATATTCTAACCTTATGCATGTTTGTCATGATGCATCACAACTTGTAAATTTTAATGATATGTAATACTGAAGCTTAAGCAGTTTTAAACATATTTAAGATCCTAATATTTGAACGTTCTATGCATTTATCATGATTAATCCATAAAATCTACACTATTTCTTTGTGCAAAAAGTTTACAATGGATATTTTTGTCAAACATTCATTTTTCCTAAAATACTCAAAGGATTTGCAACAAGTTTTACTTTTAAACAGTGTTTTCAAGATTGATAAAAAATGGTTTTGATAATTGAATGACATAAAGTTGCAAATTCATTCATTAACCATTCAACCTATTTCTAAACCCAAAATATCTAATTCTCTATTAAATTGTTGTATATAAGTAATTATGCATTCCATATTGATCAAATTAAATCTATGAAAAAGAATGCAAAAATAGAAAAGTTACCCATAATAGGCAAATTGGTAACGAAGTTCACCTGTTGCTCAGGCTAAATCTCTAGGTTCACTTAAAATATAAACCAATTCATTTCCATGAATTTTAAGTATAAGATAAAAATATCACAATCATCTAATGGATCCTTGAAGATTGCATAAAACTCAGCAACAACTCTTCATAAAATCTCAATACTCATAGTCAAACTTTCCACCTTCCTATCATGAAAGTAATCTCACATTCCTATGTTTTTTCACCAAAAATGTCTCAAAAAGGCCTTACAAAATAGACTTAACGAACTTAAAATAGAACACTCAGTATATGGATGGAATTGTCTTGAAGTCTATAACATTTCTCTAGTTTGGCCCGAGAAGTGAAAATTACTCCAAGTTCTTCAAAACTTGGGTTGAGTGCAAACTAGTTTGTTTTCTTATGCTACATAGTTTGTTAACAACTAATTTAACCCTATGGGTCTAATGGTCAAGCCTCTATCCTTTTTCATGATAGGTCAATGGTTCGAGGCTTGCTAAGGCATAAGCATGATTTGTACATATCTCTAATATCCCACATGTAGCAAATAAAAATGAACTTAAGTCTTTAAATGGTCAAAGTAGCATAGTTTCAATCATTAGTAGCCTTTTTTTAAGAAGGAGGAATCTTGAGCTGGCATCTCCCATGTTGTAACTGGCATCATGGAATGCTATGTTGGCTAATATTCGATCCATTTTTAGAATGTTGGCATTCGACTCAGATAGAATTGGATTATTGGTTAAGTTTGGTCTTCCCATGTTAGCTATGGCAATGTTGGAATTGATTGACTCAGCACTATGATCTTTTGAACCTTCACTTCATTGAACTGAGATTGATAGTTGGTTGACAAAACTCGCTACTAACTCAGTTCATAACCCTATAGGTGAGCTATCACTGGAGCTCAAGCTGGCCTTTGAGCTCGAGCTAGAATTCTATTGGTAGTGATTTGGTAACTCAAGTTTAGCTTGATAACTAACATTTCATTATGACTCAAGCTAGACATAACATTACATTATAATGTTTAAAAATGCTTAATCATTATTGACACATACATGGGAATACATAGCATAATGATGTCTAAATACAAACATAATTACATTGTAATATGAGAATGGTTGCAAGTGTGTTGACCCTCACTAAGGGCCCCCAGTGAGCAAATAATGAGGCCCATTTGACTAACACCATACATTGTCAAAAATGAAGGATGAAAACCAAATCCAATATTTACACAATCAGACTACTATGTGTTGCATCCTCATTGGTCTAATTGGTGTGCTAGCATTGTACCACATGTAAACCTATGACATCACATTTTTTTACTTATTGAACAAAAACTTTAGTGCACAATATCTTGCATATATGGAGTCAAAATTGGCCCATTTTAGTTGCATTAGAAAGCATGTGATAGACACTTCCATGTTCTATAGGTTTCAATCTGATTTTAGATTTTTTTTGAAATGACCTCCAGATCACACCTCTCCACTAAGAAGGATTTTGGTCCCTAAAAGTCTAGTCTCTACTATAATCTACTAATGATTCTTTGTAACATATTAAAGTATAGAACCTAGATCATAGCATAGAGATAAAAATGACAAAATATGAATCAAAACTCAAACTATAAAAGGCCTAAAAATAAAGGCATGAGTTACACTAAATCTTGCAACTACTAATAAGATCACAATATTCATAAACTATCTACCCATTGTCACATCTTGTAAGTTATGAACTACCAAAGACTACAATAATCACCAATGCAACTATAAAACAAGTTTGTTAATATAAAAACAATACATTAATTTTTGTAACCATGTCGTAATAAACTACCTAGACATGGGTCTTAATATGCTAAATAACTATGGAAACAATAAATAGTATATAATGTTTAACTTTACAAACATTGCCTAATAGGGTCTTACATATTATCCAATCACACACATGCCACAAATAGATGCAACCCAAAATAGTAGTTATTTTAAAACAAGTATTGTAGAAAATATGAATCCTATCCAACAACCTATATACTGTTATTAATCCCCCAAGATGATTAATGAGTTAAATTCATTAACAATTGAATAAGAAACTCATAAAGCTAAAACTGGAAATTTCAAGAATAGAGATTTTCTAAGCATAAGTGTGAGAATTAAAAACTTCACATGATGAACCTATCTCAAAGTGTTCTCATAGTAGCTCTAAAATAAATATTTCAAAGTGAGATAAATTTCATTTATCAACATTCAACAAGAATTTCCAACAATGCTTTGAAACATTGATCCACTAATCATAACATCATGAAATTAAAAAAATGTTTACCAACCCTCTTAATAAGATTTTCCTATTTAGTTGGTTTGATTTCTTTAATGGATTTACTGACAACTGCATGGGTTGATTTAAATTCATTAATTGCCTTATCAATAGGTTTATAAACCATCTTCTTTTTAACATTACCAGGTTGGTGGGATCGTTGAATTTTCCAACACTTTTCAACTTGATGTCCACTCATATGACAATGTGTGTAGACATCACTCTTTTTAGGTGAGTTCAGCTATTTTCCATTTCTCATTTTAACAAGATGAGATTGGTCTTTAGCACCTGAAAAATTCTTTACTAATGATTGCATTTTCCAACAATATGTGGTAGAAATATTGCTTAATCCACAAAATGTGAAAGGAAAAGCATGAAATATATTATAAATATTAAAGCCAAATTAATAAAATGGAAAGAGTTCATCAAAAAAATTAGGATTTAAATTCCTATTTGTGTTATTTCTAGTGTAAGAATAAGGAGGTGGAATATTAATACCTCTTTTACCTAATTTCTTACACTATTCACCATTTTGCACTGCAAGTGGCCTTGAATCTTGGCTGTCAAAAGCTTGTCCTCTTTCAAAAATGGAGGAACTCTCTCCAACATCCACTTTCTCACTAGTGCAACCGAATCCTATATGATGAGATCTATGCTCTACTTGTAATGGGTTAGCAATACCTTGGCCATTTTTACCAAGTCCCCTTCCATCAAAACCCATTTTTAGTAATAATTTTGACCCAATTCCCTTAGTGTATTTTTAAAAACTACCAAAAGTAACATCTAAAACATCTAAAATTGAATGAAACAAATTTCTAGATGAATAACTTAGATTGCACTCATCAGTCATAGTGTCTACATATATCGTGGAAGACAATTGGTGAAGACTGTGTCTTTCTTCACTTTGCATTTATACCAAGAGGTCATCCTTGGTTTGCAACTCAGATTTCAAATGAGAAATCTCCTCATCCAAGGAGTATAATCAAGCTATTAAGAAAAAAAATCTCTTCCTAGATCTGTTAGTTACATGCTTCAATCTCATCAAGCGTGGCTTTGTTTGACAACTTTCCCATTGTACCTGTCTAAGCACAAAATTGAAACAAATTCTAAAAATGGAATCTAAAACTTTTCAACATCAATTTTTAACCATAGTAAACTGAAAAGTATAATATCAAATTTGCATGAAGATAGCAAATTTGTGGGCTACAACTAGGCACTAACAAGCTCTAATAGGCTTTGATACCTAACTTGATCCATAAACTCCTCACTATTTCCATGTACAAAAAGTTTACAATGCATACTTTTGTCAAACATTTAGTTTTCCCAAAATACTCAGAGTAATTGCAAAAAAATTGACTTTTAAATAGTTTTTTCAAGGTTGATCAAAAATATTTGTGATAACTAAATGACATAAAGTGACAAATTCGTTCATTAACCATACCAAAAATATCCAATTCTCCATTAACTTGTTATATTTAAATAATTATGCATTCCAGATTGATCAAATTAAATGAAATCAAATCTATGAAGAAGAATGAAAAAACAAAAAAATTACCCATGACAAGCAAATTGGTAATGGAGTTCACCCATTGCTTGGGCTATGTCCCGAGGTTTGCTTAAAACATGAATTGATCCATTTCCATGAATTATAAGTAAAACATCAAAATCATTTAATGGATCCTCAAAGATTGCATAAAACTCAGTATTAGCTCTTCAAAAGTCTTGATACTCATGGTCAAACTTTCTACCTTCTTGTCATGAAAGTAATCTTGTATTCCTATAGTTTTTTGCCAAAAAATTATCTGAAAATGCCTTAAAAACTAGCCTTAACAAACACAAAACATGAAACTTAGTATATGGCTAAAATCATCTCAGAGTCTAGAACATTTCTCTAGTTTGTCTCGAGAAGTGAAAATTAATCTAAGTGCTTCAAAACTTGTGTTCAATGCAAACTAGTCTATTTTCTTAAGCTACGCAGTCTACTGACAACTAAGATTCAAATAGAAGAACATTGATTCATATAAAATTTAACCCTATGGGTTCAATGGTTGGACCTCTATATTTTTTCATGACCCTTCAATGGTTCAAAGCTTGCTAAGGCTTTAAGCATGATTTACACATATCTCAAATATCCCACTGTAGCAAATAAAAAATGAACTTAAGTCTTTAAATGGTCGAAGCAACATAGTTTCCATCATTGGTAGCCTTTTTTTAGAAGGGGCAATCCTAAGCCAACATCTCTTGTGTTGGTAATGGCATCATGACATACTATGTTGTGTGGTCTTTGATCCATTGTTGGAATGTTGGTAATTTGACTAAGATAGAATTAGATTGTTGGTTAAGTTTGGTTTTCTCATGTCAGCTATGTAAATGTTAGAATTGATTGACTCGACTCTATGATCTCAAACCTTCAGTTCATTGAACCAAGATCAATAGTTGGTTTACTCAACTCTCTGCTAACTCAACTCATGACCCTAAAAATGAGCTAGTACTCAAGCTCAAGCTGGCCTCTTAGCTCGAGCTAGCATTCTTTTGGTAGTGACATGGTAACTCGAGTTTGGCTTGATAACTAACATTGCATTGTGACTCGATCTAGACATAACATTACATTATAATGTTTACAAATACTTAAACATTAGTCCCACATATAAGGGAATACATAACATAGTGATGTTTAAATACAAACATAATTACATTGAAATATGAGAATGGCGACAAGGCACCCCTCTATACAAAAAGTGTGCTGACCCTCACTAAGGGCCCCCATTGACCAAATAGTGGGGCCCATTTGACCAACACCATACACTATCAAACATGAAGGATAAAAAATACACCTAATTTTTTACACAATTAAATGACCACATGTCACATCCTCATTGGTCCACTTGGCATGTTAGCATTGCACCACATGTCAACCTGCAACACAAGATTTTTTTACCTATCAAACAAAAACTTCAATACGTGATATCTTGCACATACAAAGTCAAAATTGACCTATTCTATTTACATTGGAAACTATGTGATTAACACTTCCACATTGTACAAGTTTCAATCTAATTTGGGAATTTTTTTTAAAATGAACTTCAAATCACAGCTCCCTATTAAGAAGGCTTTTGGTCCCCAAAAGTCTAGTCTCTATAGAAATTTGCTAATTATTCTCTACAACATATCAATGTACAAAACCCAGATCATAGCATAGAGATAAAAAATGGAAAAATATGATTCATAACTTAAACTATTAAAGGCCTAAATACAAAGTCATGAGTTACATTGAATCATGCAACTACTAATAATATCACAACATTTATCAACTATCTACCCACTATCACATCCTATAAGCGGTGAACTGCCAAACACTACAATAATCACCAATACAACTGCAAAATGAGTTTGTTAATGTAAATAAAATACATTAATTATTGTGACCATGTCAAAATACATTGCCTAGACATGGGTCTTAATATGCTAAACAACTATGAAAACAATAAATAATGTATAATGTTTAACATTGCCAATAGGGTCTTACAAATGCATCCAATCACATAGATGCCACAAATAGATGCATCCCAAAATAACAGTTATTTTGAAATAAATATTGCATAAAAATTGAATCCTACCCAATGACCTATATATGCTATCTATCCCCCAAGCTGATCAATGAGTTAAATTCCTTAACAATTCAACAAAAAACTCATAAAGCTAAAACTAGATATTCTAAGAATAGAGCTTGTCTAAACATAAGTGTGAGAATTCAAAACTTCACATGATGAACCTATCTTGAAGTGTTCTCACTGTAGCTCTAAAATTCATATATCAAAGTGGGGTAAATTTTATTTATCCACACTCAATAGGAATTTTCATCAATGCTTTGAAACATTAATCCACTAATCATAACATCATGAAATTTAGAAACTGTCTACCAACCCTTTAATCAAATTTTCCTCTTTAGTTGGTTTGATTTATTTAGAAGATTTACTGACATCTACATGGGTTGATTTAACTTCATTAATTACCTTATCAATAGGTTTATAAACCATCTTCTTCTTACCATTGCTAAGATAATCAGATGGTTGAAGTTTTCAACACTTTTCAACTTGATGTCCACTCACATGACAACGAGTGTAGACATCCCTTTTTTTAGGTAAGGTCACCCATTTTCCATTTCTCATTTTAACAAGATGAGATTGGTCTTTAACACCTATAAAATTCTTTAGTAATGATTACCTTTTCTAAGAATATGTGATATAATGATTACTTAATTTGCAAAACATGTAAGGAAAAGCATGCAACATCTTTTGAATATTAAAGCCAAATTTCTTAAATAGAAATGGTACATCAAAAGTTTTAGGATTCAAATTCCAATCGATTCTATTTCTAGTGTAAGAATGATGAGGTGGAATCTCAATACCTCTTTTACCTAATTTCTTACACTATTCACCCTTTTGTACTGCTAGCGGCCTTGAGTCTTGGATGTCAAAAGCTTGTTCTCTTTTAGCAATGGAGGAACTCTCTCCAACATCCACTTTCTCACTAGCACAACCCAATTGTACATGACAAGATCTATGCTCTACCTATATTGGGTTAGCAATACCTTGGCCATTTTTACCAAGGCCCCTTCCATCAAAACCCATTTTTAGTAACAATTTAGACCTAATGCCCTTAGTGTGTTAACTACCAAAAGCAACATATTAAACATCTAAATTTGAATGAAATGAATTTCTAGATGAACAACTTACATTACACTTATCAATCATAGTGCTTGCATCTATAGTGGAAGGTAATTAGGGAAGACTATGTCTTTCTTCACTCTACATCTACACCAAGGAGTATAGTCAAGCTCTCAAGAAAGCATTCTCTTCTTAGATTTGTTGGTTACATGCCTCAAGCTCATCAAGCTTGACTTTGTTTGACAACTTGCATATTACACCTATCCAATCATAAAATTGAAATAAATGCCAAAAATAGAAGCAAAAACTTGTCAACACTAACAATTAACCATATTAAATTGAAAAATCTAATATCAAAGCTTCTCAGAGATAGGAAATTTGTGAGCTATAACCAGGCACTAACAAGCTCTAATAGGGTCTGATATCAAACTTGATAAGTAAACTATACATTATTTTTATGTGCAAAAAGTTTATAATGGATGCTTTCTCAAACATTCATTTTTCCCAAAATACTCAAAGGAATTGTAACAAGTTTGAATTTTAAATAGTGTTTTCAAGGTTGATAAAAAATGGTTGTGATAACTGAATGACTTAAAGTCACAAATTCATTCATTAAACATTTAACCTATTTCTAAACCCAAAATATCCAATTCTTCATTAAATTGTCATATTTAAGTAATTATTCATTCTAAATTAATCAAATTAAATGAAATGAAATTTGCAAAAAAAGAATGCAAAAACAAAAAAATTACCCATAGCAAGCAAATTGGTAATGGAGTTCACCCACTACTTGGACTACGTCTCTAGGTTCACTTAAAATATAAACCAATCTATTTTGATGAATTGTAAGTACAAGATCAAAATCTCACAATCATCTAATGAATCCTTTAAGATTGCATAAAACTCAAAAACAACTCTTCAAAAAGTCTTGAAAGCAATCTTGCACCTTTGAACTTTGCACCTTCTTGTCATGAAAGCAATCTTGCATTCCTATGGTTTCTTTCCAAAAAAGTCTTTCAAAAGGCCTTTAAAAATTCTAGTAAAAAACTCAAAAAAGGATACTCAATATATGGCTAGAATCATCATAGAGTCTAAAACATTTCTCTAGTTTGGTCCAAGAAGTGAAAATTAATCCAAGTGCTTCAAACTTGGGTTGAGTGCAAACTAGTCTATTTTCTTAGGCTACACAGTTTGCAGACAACTAACATTCAAATAGAACATTGCTTCATATAAAATTTAACCCTATAGGTCCAATAGTTAGGCCTCTATCCTTTTTCATGACTGATCAATGGTTTGAAGCTTATTAAGGCTTTAACATGATTTTCACATATCTCCAATATCCCACATATAGCAAATAAAAATGAACTTAAGTCTTTAAATGGTCAAAGTGACATAGTTTCCATCATCGATAGCCTTTTATTAGATGGGGAAATCTTGAGCTAGCATCTCCTATGTTGGTAGTGGCATCATGGCATGGGTGGTCTTTGATCCATTTTTGGCATGTTGATAGTTTGATTTAGATAGAATTGGATTGTTGGTTAAGTTTGGTATTCTTATGTCTGCTATGGCAATATTGGAAGTGATTGACTTGGCATTATGATCTCGAACCTTTGGCTCATTGAATCAACCTTGGTAGTTGGTTGACTTAACTCTCTACTAACTTAGCTCACAACCTTGTATGTGAGATGGCACTCAAGCTCGAACTAGCCTCTGAGCTCGAGATGGAATTATACTAGTAGTGACATGGTAACTTGAGTTTGGCTTGGTGATTGACACATGCATTATGACTCCAGGTAGACATAACATTACATTTCAGTGTTTATAAATGAGTCCCACATGTGGGAAAATACATAGCATAGTGATGTTTAAATACAAACATAATTACATTGTAATATGAGAATGGTAGCAAGGCACCCCTCCATACAAAAAGTGTGTTAACATTACAAACATTACCCAATAGGGTCTTACAAATACATCAAATCACACACATGCCACAAATAGATGCATCCCAAAATAGTAGTTATTTTGAAACAAGTATTTTATAAAAATTCAATCCCACCCAACAAATTTTATATTTCTTTCAATCCTCCAAGATGATCAATGAGTTAAATTATTTAACAATTCAATAGGAAACTCATAAAGTTAAAACTTGAGATTCCAAGAATAGAGATTTTCTAAACATAAGTGTGAGAATTAAAAACTTTGCATGATGAATCTGTCTCTAAGTGTTCTCATAGTAGCTCTAAAATGCATATATCAAAGCGAGGTAAATTTTCTTTGTTAACATTCAACAAGAATTTCCAAAAATGCTTTGAAATATTAATCCATTAGTCAAAACATCATGAAATTTAGAAACTATTTACCAACCCTCTTAATCAGAATTTCATCATTAGTTGATTTGATGTCTTTAGTGGATTTATTGACATCTACATGGGTTGATTTAACTTCATTAATTACCTTTTCAATAGGTTTATAAACCATCTTCTTCTTACCATTTAATAAGATGGTGGGATGGTTTTAAGTTTCCAAATTTTTTCAACCTGATGTCCACTCACATGACAATGAGTGCAAATATCTCTATTTTTAGATGAGGTCTCCTATTTTCCATTTCTCATTTTAACAAGATGAGATTAGTCTTTAGCACTTGAAAAATTCTTCAATAATGATTGTTTTTTCCAATAATATGTGGTAGAATGATTACTTAATAGATAAAATGTGTAAGGAAAAGCATGCAACATCTTCAAATATTAAAGCTAAATTGCTTAAATGGAAAGAGTACATTATAAGTTTTAGGATGCAAATTCTTATTGATGTTATTTCTAGTGTAAGAACAAATAATTAGAATCTTAATACCTCTTTTACCTAATTTCTTACACTATTCACCATTCTGTAGTGGTAGTGGCTTCAAATCTTGGCTATCAAAAGCTTGTCCTTTTTCAGTAATAGAACTCTCTCCAACATCCACTTTCTAACTAGCATAAACCAATCCTACATGATGAGATATATGATCTACATATATTGGGTTATCAATACCTTAGCCATTTTTACCAAGGCCCCTTCTATCAAAACCCAATTTTAGTAACAATTTAAACCCAATGCCCTTAGTGTGTTTTTTAAAACTACCAAAAGCAACATCTAAAATTGAATGAAAGAAATTTCTAGATGAACAACTTACATTGCACTCATCAATCATAGTGCCTACATCATAGTGACTATGTTTTTCTTCACTTTGCATCTGTACTAAGAGCTCATCCTTAGTTTGTAACTTAGATTTCAAATGAGCAACTCCTCATACAAGGAGTACAATCAAGCTCTTAGGAAAGAATTCTCTTCTTGGATCTACTGGTTACATCCTTCAAACTCATCAAGGTTGGCTTTGTTTGACAACTTGCCCATTGCAACTGTCTAATCATAAAATTGAAACAAATGCCAAAAATGGAAGCAAAAGCTTTTCAACACTAACTGTTAACCACAACAAATTAAAAACTCTGATATCAAATCTACTCAGAGATAACAAATTTATGAGCTAAAACCAATCACTAACATGCTCTAATAGGCTCTAATACCAAATTGATCTATAAACTCTACACTATTTTCATGTGCAAAAAGTTTATAATGGATACTTTTGTCAAACATTCATTTCTACCAAAATACTCAAAGGAATTGCAATAAGTTTAACTTTTAAATAGTGTTCTCAAGGTTGATAAAAAATGGTTGTGATAACTGAATGATGTAAAGTTGCAAATTCATTCATTAACCATTCAACCTATTTCTAAACCAAAAATATCCAATTCTTTGTTAAATTTTCATATTTAAGTAATTATGCATTCTAGATTGATCAAATTAAATGAAATCAAATTTGTGAAAAAGAATGTAAAAATAGAAAAGTTACCCACAACAAGCAAATTGGTAATGGAGTTCACCTGTTGCTCAGGCTACGTCTCTAAGTTCACTTAAAATATGAACTGATCCATTTCCATGAATTGTAAGTACATGATCAAAATGTGACAATCATCTAATGGATCCTCTAATATTGCATAAAACTCAGCAACAACTCTTTAGAAAGTCCTAGTACTCATGGTCAAACTTTCCACCTTCCTATCATGAAAGCAATCTCACATTCCTGTAGTTTTTAACCAAAAAATTCTCTAAAAAGGCCTTACAAAATGGATTTAACAAACTTAAAATAGGACACTTAGTATATGTCTAGAATCATCTCAGAGTATAGAACATTTTTCTAGTTTGGCTTGAGAAGTGAAAATTACTCCAAGTGCTTCAAAACTTGGGTTGAGTGCAAAATGGTTTATTTTCTTATGCTACATAGTATACTGACAAGTAACATTCAAATAGAATAACATTGCTTTATATACAATTTAACCCTATGGGTCTAATGGTCGGGCCTATATCCTTTTGCATGATCGGTCAATGGTTTGAGGCTTGTTAAGGCTTTAGCACAATTTTCACATATCTCTAATATCCCATATATAGAAAATGAAAACAAACTTAAGGCTTTAAATGGTTAAAGCACCATAGTTTCCATTGATGGCAGCCTTTTTTAGAAGGGGCAATCCCAAGCCAGCATCTCCCATGTTGGTAGTGGCATCATGGCATGCTATATTGGGTAGTCTTCGATCCATTGTTGGAATGTTGGTAGTTTGACTCAGATAGAATTAGATTGTTGGTTAATTTTGGTCTTCCCATGTCAGCTATGGCAATGTTTTAATTGATTGACTCAGCACTATGATCTTGAACCTTTGTTCATTGAATTGTGATCAATACTTGGTTGACTCAACTCTCTACTAACTTGACTCATAACCCTACAGGAAAACTAGTACTTGATCTCGAGCTGGCCTCTGAGCTTGAGATGGCATTCTACTAGTAGTGACATGGTAACTCAAGTTCAACTTGATAACTAACACTATATTATGACTCAAACTGGACATAACATTACATTACAATGTTTACAAATGTTTAAACATTAGTCCCACATTTAGGGGAATACATAGCATAGTGATGTTTAAATATAAACATAGTTACAATACAATATGAGAATGGCAACAAGGCACCCCTCCATACAAAAAGTGTGCTGACCCTCACTGAGGGTCCCAATGATAAAATAGTGAGACCCATTTGACCAACACCATATGTTTTTAAAGATGAAAGATGAAAACCAAACCTAATTTTTTACACAATCAAACTGTCATGTGTTGTATCCTTATTGGTCCACTTGGCATGTTACGATTACAACACATGTCAACCTACAATACCACATTTTTACCTAGTAAACAAAAAAATTAGTGTATTCTTGCACATATAGAGTTGAAATTGAGCCATTTTAGTTGCATTGGAAAATGTGCAATAAACACTTTTGTGTTGTATAAGTTTTAGTCTGATTTGGAAAATTTTCCAAAATGACCTCTTGATCACACCTCCCCACTAAGAAGGATTTTGGTCCTCAAAAGTCTAGTCTCTACTAATCTACTGATGATTCTCTGGAACATATCAAGGTACAAAACCTAGATCATAACATAGAGATAAAAATGGAAAAATATAATTCATAACTCAAACTATAAAAGGCCTAAGAAAAAAGACATGAGTTATACTAAATCTTGCAACTACTAATAAGATTACAACATTAATCAACTATCTACCCACTATCACATCCTCTATAAGCAGTGAATTGCCAAACACTGCAACAATCACCAATGCAATTTTAAAACAAGTTTGTTAGTGTAAACAAAAAATATTAATTATTTTGACCATGTTGCAATACACTGCTTAGACATGGGTCTTAATATACTAAACAACTATAAAAAAAAATAATGTTTAATATTACAAACATTGCCCAATAGGGTCTTACAAAT
Organism: Torreya grandis; assembly: GCA_037957365.1. Classification (NCBI taxonomy): domain Eukaryota; kingdom Viridiplantae; phylum Streptophyta; class Pinopsida; order Cupressales; family Taxaceae; genus Torreya; species Torreya grandis. Next base: position 1,657,100 of record JARHVA010003759.1, read on the forward strand.
GCATCCAATCACACACATGCCACAAATAGATGCGTCTCAAAATAGAAGTTATTCTAAAATAAGTATTATAGAAAAATTGAATCCTACCTAATAATTTGTATAGTACTATCAATCCCCCAAGCTGATCAATGAGTTAAATTCCTTAACAATTCAATAGGAAACTCATAAAGTTAAAACTGGAGATTCCAAGAATAAAGCTTTTCTAAACATAAGTGTGAGAATTAAAAACTTTGCATGATGAAACTATCTTGAAGTGTTCTCATAGAAGCTCTAAAATGCATATATCAAAGTGAGGCAATTTTCTAATATCAACATTCAACAGGAATTTCCAACAATGCTTTAAAACATTAATCCACTAATCATAACATCATGAAATTCATAAACTATTTACCAACCCTCTTAATTTGATTTTCTTATCTAGTTGGTTTGATTTTTTTAATGGATTTACTGACATCTGCATGGGATGATTTAACTTCATTAATTACCTTATCAATAGTTTTATAAACCATCTTCTTCTTGTCATTAACAGATGGTGGGATGGTTGAAATTTCTAACACTTTTCAACTCGATGTCCACTCACGTGACAATGAGTGTAGACATCCCTCTTTTTAGGTTGGGTCACCCATTAGCCATTTCTCATTTTAATAGAATGAGATTGGTGTTTATCAACTTCAAAATTCTTCAGTAATGATTTCTTAACCCATAAAATGTGCAAAAAAAATCATGTAACATATTTTGAATATTAAAGCCAAATTGTTTAAATAGAAAGAATGCATCAAAAATTTTAAGATTTAAATTTCTATTGGTTTAGCTTCTAGTGTAAAAATGAGGAGGTGGAATCTCAATACCTCTTTTAACTCATTTCTTATATTATTCACCATCTTGCACTACTAGTGGCCTCAAATCTTGGTTGTTAGAACCTTGTCCTATTTTAGCAATGGAAAACCTTGTCTTCATTTATTATACTATTCAACATTCTGCACTACTAATAGTGATGTTTAAATACAAACACAATTAGATTACAATATGAGAATGGTGAAAAAGTACCCCTCAATATAAAGTGTGTTGACCCTTACTGAAGGTCCCCAATGAGTAAATAGTGTGGCCCATTTAACTAGCTGTTAAAGATGGACAAAAACGAAACCCAATTTTTTACATAGTTAGATTCTCACATGTCACATCCTCATTGGTCTACTTGTCATGCTATCATTGTGGCACATGTCAACATGTGACACCACATTTTTTTACTTGTTGAAAAAAACTTTAGTGCATAATATCTTATGCATATGAAGTTTAAATTGACCCATTCTAGTTGCATTGGAAAGCATGCAATGAACGCTTTTATGCTATATAGGTTTCATTCTGATTTTGGAATTTTTCTAAAATGACCTCCAAATCAATATGCACTTCAACTCTAAAATTTGAATGATATTTAATACCAAAACTTAAATGGTTTTGAAGGTGTTTAAGATCCAAATATTCAAACTTCATGTATGTTTTTCATGATGCATCATAACTATGAAGTCTTATTGATATGTAATACATAAGGTTAATTGGTTTTGAATGTGTATAAAATACAAATATTCAAAATTTATGCACATTTATATAACATGATGCATAAAAAAATTTGAAATTTGAATGATATGTAATTCCAAAATAAAAGATGTTTTGAAGTTGTTTTAAGATACAAAGAATCAAACTTTCTATACGTTTTCATGATGCATCACGAATCTAAAATCTGAATGATATGTAATACCAAAGCTTATATAGTTTTGAAGGTATTTAAGATCCAAATACTCAAACCTTATACATATTTATTAGAATCCATCACCACTTTAAAATTTGAATAATATGTAATACTAAAGCTTAAACATTTTTAAAAGTGCTTACAATCTAAATATTTAAACTTTATACGTATTTCTTATGATGCATCATAACTCTGAAATTTGAATGATATGTAATATTAAATCTTAAGTGGTTTTGAACATGTTTAAAATTTAAAGATTCAAATTTTATGAGTATTTATTATGATGTATCAAAATTTTAAAGTTTTAATGATATGTAATATCAAAGCTTAAATGGTTTTGAACATGTTTGGGATCTAAAGATTTAAATTTTATGCATGTTTCTCATGAAACATCACAACTTTAAAATTTGAATGATATGAAATATTGAAGCTTAAGTGATTTTGAACATATTTAAGATTCAAAGATTTTAATTTTATGTATATTTCGTATAAAACATCACAAATTTAAAATTTGAATGATATGTAATACTAAAGCGTAAGCAGTTTTGAACATATTTAAGATCCATAGATTCAAATATTTTATGCATTTATCATGATGCATCACAACACTGAAAGTGGATTGATGTAATACTAAATATTAGGCAATTTTTTAGTTGTTAAAGATCTAAATATTCAAACTTTATAAGCATTTCTCATGATGCATCACAAATTTAAAATTTGAATGATTGTAATACTGAAACTTAAGTAGTTTTGAACGTGTTTAAGATCTAAAGATTTGAATTTTATTAGCATTTTTCGTAATACATCACAACTTTGAAGTTTGAATGATATGTAATACTAATGCTTAAGTGGTTTTGAATGTGTTTATGATTGAAAGATTTAAAATTTATGCACATTTCTCATAATACATCATAATTTTGAAGTTTGAAAAATATGTAATATTTAAAATTCAAACTTTATGTGTGTCTCATATGATGAATTATAAATCTAAAATTTGAATGATATGTAATATTAAAGCTTAAGTAATTTTAAACGTGTTTAAGATATAAATGTTTGACTTTTATATGCATTTCATATGATGCATCACAAATTTGAAATTTGAATGACATGTAATACTTAAGGTTATGTAATTTTGCATAATACATCATAACTTTATGCACATTTTTTATGATACATCATAAATTTGAAATTTGAATGATATACAATATAAAAAATTAAGCAATTTTGAATGTGTTTAAGATTCAAAGATTCAAAATTTATGTGCATTTATCATGATATATCTCAACTTTAAAATTTGAATAAAATTTAATGCCAAAGCTTAAGTAGTTTTGAACGTGTTAGAGATCCAAAGATTTTAAATTTATGCACATTTTATATGATGCATTGTAACTCTAAAATTTGAATGATATGTAATATCAAATCTTACAAAATTTTTAAAGTATTTAAGATATAAAGATTTAAACTTTATGCATCTTTTTCATGATGCATCGTAACTTTGAAATTCAGATAATATGTAATATCAAAGATTAAGTGGTTTCAAATATGTTTAAGATCTAAAGATTTAAACTTTATGAAAATTTATCATGATATATCAAGACTTTGAAGTTTAAATGTTATGAAATACCAAATCTTAAGTGGTTTTTAATGTGTTTCAAATCTAAAGATTTAAACTTTGTGCATATGTTGTATGATGAATCACAACTTTGAGATCTAAATGATGTAATATCGAAGCTTAAATAGTTTTCAATGTGTTTAAAATATAATAGTTAGAACTTTATAAATATTTTGTATGATGCATTGAAATTTAAAATTTAAATGATATGTAATTTCAATGCTTAGGTGGTTTTCAACATGTTTAAGATAAAAATATTAGAAACTTATGTCTATTTCTCATGATGCATCATAACATTGAAAATTAAATGATATATAATATCAAACTTTAAGTAGTTTTGAATGTGTTGGAGATCTAAATATTCAAATTTTATGCACATTTATCATGATACATCATAACTTTGAAGTTTGAATGATATGTTATATAGAATCTTAAGTATTTTTGAACGTGTTTGAGATCTAAAAATTCAGAATTTATAAAAATTTGTCATGACACATCGATACTTTGAAGTTTCAATGATATCTAATACTAAAGCTTGAATGGTTTTAAACATGTTTAATATCTAAAGATTTGAGGTTTATGCACATCTCTCATTATGCATTAAAAATTTAAAATTTGAATGATATGTAATACCACATCTTAAGTAATTTTGAATGTATTTAAGATCTAAAAATTTGAACTTTATACCCATTTTTTATGATGCATCATAATTTTAAAATTTGAATGATATGTAATATCGAAGCTTAATAAGTTTTGAATGTATTTAAGATCCAAATATTTATATTTTATGAATATTTTATATGATGCATTACAACTTTGAAATTTAAATAATATATAATATTGAATCTTAAGTGATTTTAAACATAGTTAAGATCTAAAGATTTAGCTTTATACATATTTTGTATGATATATTGCAACTTTAAAGTTTGAATGATAGATAATAGCAAAGCTTAAGTGGTTTTGAAGGTATTTAAAATTCAAAGATTCAAATTTTATGCACATTTATCATGATGCATTGCAACTTTGTAGTTTGAACAATTTGTAATACCGAAGATTAAGTAGTTTGAAGGTATTTAAGATTTGAATATTTATAATTTATGCACATTTTTCATGATGTATCATAAATTTGAAATTTGAATGATATGTAATACCAAAGCTTAAGTGATTTTGAAGGTGTTTAAGATCTAAAGATTCAAATTTTATGCATGTTTCTCATGATGAATTGTAACTTTGTAATTTAAATTATATGCAATCCCGAAGCTTAAGCAATTTTGAATATGTTTAAAATTCAAATATTAACACTTTATGTATGTTTCTCATGATGCATCACAACTTTGAAATTTGAATGATATATAATAATCAAGCTTAAGTGATTTTGAACGTATTTAATTTTTAAAAATTTGAATTTTATGTATGTATCTATTAATGTATCACAAATTTTAAATTTGAATGGTATATAATATCAAATTTTAAGTGATTTTAAATTGTTTAAGATTTAAAGATTCAAACTCTATCCATGTTTCTCATGGTGCATTGTAACCTTTAATATTGAATGATATGTAATACTAAATTATAAGCATATTTAAATGTGTTTAAGATCCAAAAATTTAAAATTTATACTTGTTTCTAATTATACATCACGAATTTGAAATTTGAATGAGATGTAATACTAAATTTTAAGTTATTTTTAATATATTTAAGATTCAAATATTCAAATTTTATGCGTGTTTCTCATGATGCATCACAACTTTAAAATTTAAATGATGAAATATGAAAGCTTAACTAGTTTCTAACATTTTTAAAATCTAAAGATTCAAACTTTATATATGTTTCTTATAATGCATCACAACTTTGAAATTTAAATTATATGTAATACTGAAGTTTAAGTAGTTTTAAACATGTTTAAGATCCAAAAATTCAAACTTTATGCATGTTTATCATGATTGATCACAACTTTAAAATCTGAATGATATGTATTATCAAAGCTTGAGTAGTTTTGAACGTGTTTAATATTCAAAGATTCAAAATTTATGGGTGTTTTTCAAAATGCATCACTACTTTAAAATTTGAATGATATGTAATATCAAAGCTTAAGAGGTTTTGACCATGTTCAAGATCTAATTATTCAAAATTTATACATGTTTATCATGATGTATCACAAATTTAAAATCTAAATAATGTAATATCAAAGCTTAAATAATTTTGAATGTGTTTAAGATCCAAATATTTAAATTTTATGAGTGTTTCTCATAATGCATCACAAATTTGAAATCTGAATGATATTTAATACTAAAACTTAAGCAATATTCAACCTATTTAAAATCTAAATATTTAAACTTTATGTGCATCTCTTATGATGCATCACAACTTTGAAGTCAAAATGATATGTAATATAGAAGCTAAGTAGTTTTAAATATGTTTAAGATCTAAAAATTTAAACTTTATGCGCATTTCTCATAATGCATGAAAGCTTTGAAATCTAAATGATATAATATTGAATCTTAAGTAGTTTTGAATATGTTTAAGATTTAAAGATTTAAAATTTATGTATATTTATCATAATTTATCATAAATTTGAAATTTAAATAATATGTAATACCGAAGCTTAACTAGTTTTAAATATATTTAAGATTTAAATATTTGATGTACATATTTAATAATGCATCACATCTATGAAATTTGAATGATATGTAACACTGAAGTTTAAGTAGTTTTGAATGTATTTAAGATTTAAAGATTTAAACTTTATGCATGTTTCAAAACATAATGCATTGTAACTTTGAAATTTGTATTATATGTAATACTAAAGCTTAAGGCACTTTTAAATGTATTTAAGATCTAAATATTCAAATTTTATGCATATTTTTCATCATATATCATAACTTTTAAATTTGAATAATATATAATACCTAAGCTTAAGTAGCTTTGAAGGTATTTAATATACAAAGATTTGATATTTATGTGAATTTATTATGATGCATCAGACCTCTAAAATTTGAATGATATGTAATATCAAAGAAGCTTAAGTGATTTCAAATGTGTTTAAGATCTAAAGATTCAAAATTTATTCATGTTTCTCATAATGTATCATAAATTTGAAATTTAAATGATGTAATATTCAAAGTTTAAGTGGTTTTGAAGGTGTTTAAGATTTAAATATTTAATCTTTTTATGCATTTCTAATGGTAAACCATAAATATAAAATTTAAAAAATATAATATCAAAGCTTAAGTGATTCAAAACATATTTAAGATCTAAAGATTTGAACTTTATGCATATTTTTCATGATGCATCACAACTTTGAAATTTGAATGATATGTAATACAAAAGCTTAAATAGTTTCAAATGTGTTTGAGATTTAAAGATTCAAATTTTATGCACGTTTATCATGATGCATTGTAACTTTAAAATCTAAATGATATAATATTGAAGCTTAAGTAGATTTAAACATGTTTAAGGTATAAATATTTGAACTTTATGTTCATTTTTCATAATACATCACAAATTTAAAATTTAAATCATATGTAATACTAAATATTAAGTAATTTTAAACATGTTTAAGATTTAAAGATTTGAATTTTTTACATATTTTTCATGATACATCACAACTTTAAAATTTGAATGATATGGAGTACCAAATCTTAAGCAATTTTAAACATGTTTGAGATCCAAAGATTTAAATATTATGCACATTTATAATGATCTATCACAACTTTGAAATTTTAATGATATGTAATACTAAAGTTTAAGTGATTTTGAATGAATTTTATATCCAAAGATTCAAATTTTGTGTGTTTATCATGATGCATCACAATTTTAAAATTTGAATGATATCTAATATTAAAACTTAAATAATTTTGAGCATAAGATCTAAAGATTCAAACTTTATGAGAATTTTTATGATGCATCACAACTTTGAAATTTGAATGAGATATAATACCTAATCTTAAGTAATTTTGAAAGTGTTTAAGATCTAAAGATTTAAAATTTATGCACGTTTTTCATGAATTATCACAACTTTGAAGTTTGAATGATATGTAATATTGAAGCTTAAGTAGTTTGAAAGATGTTTAAGATCTAAAGATTCAAACTTTATGCATCATAACTATGAAATTTAAATATTGTAATACTAAAATTTAAGTGGTTTTCTACATGTTTAAGATTCAAATATTCTAATCTTATGCATATTTATTATAATGCAACACAACTTTAAAATTTAATGATATGTAATATCAAAGATCAAGTGGTTTTGAATGTGTTTAAGATCTAAAGATTCAAATTTTATGCATATTTTTCATGATGCATTATAATTTTTAAGTTTGAATGATATGTAATATTGAATCTTAAATAGTTTTGAACATTTTTAAGATCTAAAGATTCAAACTTTATGCATCACAACTTTAAAATTTGAATTTTTTAAAACCAAAGCTTAAGTGGTTTCAAACGTATATATGATCCAATATTATGTGCATTTATCATGATACATCATAACTTCAAAATTTTAATGGTATGTTATACTGAAGCTTAAGTAGTTTTGAACATGTTTAATATCTAAAGATTTGAACTTTATGAATATTTCTCATGATGCATCCCAACTCTAAAATTTAAATGATATGTAATACCAAAATATAAATAGTTTTGAAAGTGTTTAAAATCTAAAGATTTAAACTTTAGACATATTTTTTATGATGCATTACAACTATGAAGTCATAATGATATGTAATACATAATCTTAAGTGGTTTTGAACACGTGTAAGATCTAAAGATTCAAACTTTATGCACATTGTTATGATGCATAATAACTTTGAAATTAGAATGATATGTAATACTAAAACTTTAAATTTTTAAAAATTATTAAGATCTAAAAATTCAAACTTTATGTGCATTTCTCATAATACATCACAAATATAAAATTTGAATGATATGTAATACTTAAGCTTATATAGTTTTGAAGGTATTTAAGATCTAAAGATTCAAACTTTATGCATGTTTCTTAGAATCCATCATAACTTTAAACTTTGAATAATATGTAATACCAAAGCTTAAGTAAGTTTGAAGGTGTATAAGATCCAAAGATTTGAACTTCATGCACATTTCTCATGATGTATCACAACTCTAAAATTTAAATGATATGTAATACCAAAGCTTAACCAGTTTTAAACATGTTTAAAATCTAAAGATTTGAATTTTTTGTGTATCTCATAATGAATTGCAATTTCAAAATTTGAATGATATGTAATATCAAAGCTTAAGTAGTTTTAAACGTGTTTAAAATTTAAATATTATAACTTTATGCATATGTAATACTAAAATTTAAGTGATTTTAAACATGTTTAAGACCTAAATATTCAAACTTTATGAGTGTTTATTAGGATGTATTGCAATTTTAAAATTTTAATTATATATAATACTAAGGCTTAAGTGGTTTTGAATGTGTTTGAGATCTAAAGATTCAAATTTGATATTTTTTTTTTCATGATGCATAATAAATTTGAAATTTGAATGATATGAAATACTAAAGCTTAAGTGATTTTTAACATGTTTAAAGTTCAATGATTTGAATTTTATATACATTTTTATGATGCATCACAACTTTAAAATTTGAATGATATATAATATTGAATATTAAGTGGTTTTGAATGTGTTTAATATCTAAATATTCAAGTTTAAGTAGTTTTAAAAATATTTAACATCTATATATTCAAATTTTATGAGCACTTCTCTTAATGCATTAAAACTTTGAATTTTAAATGATATGCAATACTAAATATTAAGTGGTTTTGAATGTGTTTATGATCAAAAAATTCAAAATTTATATGTTTTTCATAATACATCAAAATTTTAAAATTTGAATAATATGTAATACTTAATATTAAAAGATTTAAATTTTATACACATTTCATATGATGCATTATAACTCTAAAAATTGAATTATATGTAATAGTAAAGTTTATGCAGTTTTAAATGTGTTTAAGATCTAAAGTTTTGACTTTTATACATATTTCATATGATGCATTACAACTTTGAAATTTGAATGACATGTAATATTAAAGGTTATACGATTTTGCATAATGCATCACAATTTTGTATACATTTTTCATGATGCCTCACAAATTTAAAATTTGAATGATATATAATATATAAGTTTAAGCAATTTTAAATATTTTTAAGATCCAAAAATTAAAAATTTATTCACATTTTTTTTGATGCATTTCAACTTAAAATTTTGATTAATATGTAATACTAAAACATAAGTAGTTTCAAATGTAATGGAGATGTAAAGATTCAAACATTATGCCCATTTCATATGATGCATTGTAACTCTAAAATTTGAGTGATATGTAATATCAAATTTTAAAATTTTTTGAGCATGTTTAAAATATAATGATTTAAACTTTATGCACATTTATTATGATGCGTCATAATTTTAAAATTTGAATAATATGTAATACTAAATTTTAAAAGATTTTGAATGTATTTAAGATCCAAAAATTTGAACTTTATGAGCATTTCTCATTATGCACCATAATTTTGAATTTTGAATGTTATAGAATACGTAAGCTTAAATAATTTTAAACATGTTTCAAATCTAAAGATTTGAAATTTATGCATGTTTCATATGATGCATCATAAATTTGACATTTGAATGATGTAATATCAAAGCTTAAATAGTTTTAAATGTGTTTAAGACATAATGATTAGAATTTTATGTGCATTTTATATGATGCATCACAACATTAAAATTTAAATGATATGTAATACTAAAGCTTAAACAATTTCTAACATATTTAAATACAAAGATTTGAACTTTATGCACATCTCTCATGATGCATCACAACTTTTAAAATTGAATGAAATTTAATAATACCAAAGCTTAAGTGATTTTTAATGTATTAGAGATTCAAAGATTCAAATTTTATGCATGTTTCTTATGATGTATCACAACTTTGAAATTTGATTGATATGATATACAAAACTTAAGTAGTTTTAAATGTGTTTAAGATACAAAAATTCAAATTTTATGCACATTTTTCATGATGCATCGATACTTTGAAGTTTGAATGATATGTAATACCATTAATTTGAGTGGTTTTAAAAGTGTTTAATATTCAAATATTTAAATTTTATGCATATCTCTCATGATATGTTACAATTTTAAAATTTGATTGATATGTAATACCAAAATTTAAGTGATTTTTATCATGTTTAAGATTCAAAGATTCAATCTTTATATGCATTTCTCATGATGCATCATAACTTTAAAATTTAAATGATATGTAATATTGAAAATTAAAATTTTTTAAATGTGTTTAAGATCTAAAGATTTAAACTTTATGCTCATTTCATATTATGCATCGTAACTTTGAATTTTGAATGATATGTGGTTAAGATCTAAAGATTTAAACTTCATATATATTTTTTATGATGCATTATAACTTTGAACTTTGAATAATATGTAATAATAAAGCTTAAATAGTTTTAAAAGTGTTTAAGATCTAAAAATTTGAAATTTATGCATATTTATCATGATGCATTTCAATTTTTAAGTTTAAATACTTTGTAATATTGAAGATAAAGTAGTTTTTAAAATATTTAAGATCCAAATATTCAAATTTTATTTGCATTTATCAAAATGTATCACAACTTTGAAATCTAAATGATTTAATACTGAATTTTAAATGGCTTTTAATGTGTTTAAGATTTAAAGATTTAAAAATTATGTGAATTTTTCATAATGCATTACAACTTTAAAATTTGAATGATATGTAATATTGAAGCTTAAGCAGTTTTAAACATATTTAAAATTCAAATATTTGAATATTATACATAATTTTTATGATGCATTTCAACTATGAAATCTTAATGATATGTAATACCAAAGCTTAAGCAGTTTCAAATATGTAGAAATCTAAAGATTCAAAATTTATGAATATTTTTTCATGATGCATCACAATTTTAAAATCTGAATGATATAATACTAAAGTTGAAGGTGTTTAAGATACAAATAGTTAAAATTTATGCATGTTTATCATGCTACATCACAACTTAAAAATTTGAATATGTAATACTGAAGCTTAAGTGGTTTTGAAAGTTTTTAAGATCCAAAAATTTGAAATTTATGTATGTGTCTCATAATGCATCGCAAGTTTAAAATTTAAATTATATGTAATCCCAAAGCTCAAGTTATTTTATATATGCTTAAGATTCAAAGATTCAAACTTTATGCATGTTTCTCATGATACATCATAACATTGAAATTTGAATATATAATATCAAAGCTTAAATAATTTTAAACATGTTTAAGTTTCATAGATTTGAAATTTATGCATGTCTCTCACAATGCATCACAACTTTAAAATTTAAATAGTATGTAATACTAAGGCTTAAGTGATTTTGAATGTATTTAATATTTAAAATTTGAACTTTATGCATGCTTCTTATGATGCATCATAACCTTGAAGTTTAAATGATAAGTAATACTAAATCTTAAGCATATTTGAATGTGTTTAAGTTTTAAAGCTTCAAACTTTATGCACATTTCTCATTATGCATTGTAACTTTGAAATTTGAATGATATGTAATACTAAAATTTAAGTAATTTTAAACATGTTTAAGATCCAAATATTTAAACTTTATGTATTTTTTATAATGCATCACAATTTTAAAATTCAAATAGTGAAATAACAAAATTTTACTAGTTTCTAACATGTTTAAGATCTAAAGATTTAAAGTTTATGTATATTTTTTAATAATGCATCATAAATTTTAAATTTAAATTATATGTAATACCAAAACTTAAGAAATTTTGAATGTTTTTAAAATCTAAAGATTCAAATTTTATGCATATTTTTCGAGATGCATCACTACTTTAAAATATATGGTACATGTTTCTTATGATGCATTATAAATTTAAAATCTAAATGATGTAATATCGAAGTTTAAGTAATTTTGAACATGTTTAAGTTTAAAATATTCAAAATTTATAAGTGTTTCTCATGATGCATCGAAACTTTAAAATTGGAATGATATGTAATACCAAAGCTTAAGTAGTTTTCAATATATTTAAAATTCAAAGAGATGAGATTTAAGTGTATTTCTCATGATGCATCACAACTTTGAAATTTGAATGATATATAGTATTAAAAATTAAGCAATTTTAAACATGTTTAAGATCCAAAGATTCAAATTTTATGCACATTTCTCATAATACATCAGAACTTTAAAATCTGAATAATATAATATTACAACTTGAAATTTTTTGAACATGTTTAAAATACAAAGATTCAAATTTTATGTGTAGTTCTCACAATACATTGCAACTTTGAAATTTGAATAATATGTTATACCAATATTTAAGTGTTTTTTAATATGTTTAAGAACTAAATATTCAAACTTTATGCATGTTTTTCATGATACATTGTAACTTTAAAATTTAATTGATATGTAATACTGAAGCTTAAACACTTTTAAACATATTTAAGATCTAAATATTTAAATTTTATGTATATTTCTTATCATACATCATAATTTTGAAATTTGAATGATATGTAATACTAAAGCTTAAGTAGTTTTCAAGGTATTTAATATTCAAAAAAATTTATCTTTATGTGCATTTATCACAATGCATCACACCTTTAAAATTTGAATGATATGTAATATCAAAGCTTAAATAGTTTCAAATATGTTTATGATCTAAAGATTCAAATTTTATCAATGTTTTTGATGACGCATCATAACTTTAAAATTTAAATAATGTAATAATGAAGCTTATTTAGTTTCAAACAAATTTTAGATCCAAAGATTTAAATATTATGAGAATCATAATGCATTACAATTTTAAAATTTGAATGATGTAATATCAATGCTAAAATGGTTTAGAATGTGTTTAAGATCTAAATATTTAAATTTTATGCATGTTTCTTATGGTGCATCATAACTTTAAAATTTAAATAATATAATATAAAAGTTTAAATAGTTTTCAATGTGTTTAAGATCAAAAGATTTAAAATTTATGCAGAAGATAATGCATATAAACTTTAAAATCTTAATGATGTGTAATACCGAAGCTTAAGTGATTTTGAATGTGTTTAAGATCTAAAAATTCAACTTTTATACATGTTTTGTATGATGTATCGTAACTTTGAAATTTAAATGATATGTAATATTGAATCTTAATTAGTTCAAACAAGCTTTAGATCCAAAAATTTAAATATTATAAAAATTTCTCATAATGCATTAAAATTTTAAAATTTAAATGATGTAATACCGAAGATAAAATAGTTTAGAACATGTTTAAGATCTAAATATTGAATTTTATGCATATTTCTCATGATGCATCATAACTTTAAAATTTAAATGATATAATATAGAATCTTAAATAGTTTTGAATGTATTTAAAATATAAAGATTTAAAATTTATGCACGTTTTTTATAATGCATATAAACTTTAAATTTTTTAATGATGTGTAATATCAAAGATTAAGTAGTTTTGAATGTGTTTAAGATCTAAAGATTTAACTTTTATGTATGTTTTGTATGATATATTATATCTTTGAAATTTGAATGATATGTAATACCAAAACTTAAGTAGTTTTAAAAGTGTTTAACATCTAAAGATTTAAACTTTATGTATATTTCTCATGATGCATCATAACTCTAAAATTTGATTGATATGTAATACTAAATATTTATTAATTTTAAATATGTTTAAGATCTAAAGATTTAAATTTTATGTGCATTTCTCATGATGCATCAAAAATTTAAAATATGACTAATATGTAATATTGAACTTAAGTGGGTTTAAACATATTTAAGATCTAAAAAATTGAACTTTATTCACATTTTTCATGATATATTATAACTTTAAAGTTTAAATGATATGTAATATTGAAGCTTAAGTAGTTTTAAATGTGTTTAAGATCTAGAGATTCAAATTTTATGTGTATTTCTCATAATGCATTACAAATTTAAAATATAAATTATATGTAGTACTAAAATTTAAGTGATTTTGAACATGTTTAAGATCTAAAGATTTTTAAAAAAATATGAATTTCTCATAGTGCATCATAACTTTAAAATTTGAATAATATATAATATTTTGAAATTTGAATGATGGAATACCAAAGTTTAAGTAGTTTTCAACCTATTTGAGATCTAAAGTTTGATATTTATATATATTTCTTATGGTACATCACAAATTTAAAATTTAAATATATATAGTACTTTAAAATTTGAATTATATGTAATACTGAAGTTTAAGCAGTTTTGAACATATTTAATACTTGAAGAGTCAAACTTTAAAATATCAAAGTTTAAGTAGTTTTAAATGTGTTTGAAATCTAAAAATTTAATTTTTATATATATTTCTCACGGTGCATCACAAATTTTAAATTTTAATGATATAATAATAAAGCTTAAGTGGTTTTGAAGATGTTTAAAATCTAAAGATTTAAATTATATGCATATTTTTAATGATGTTTCACAACTTTGAAGTTTGAATGATATGTAATACAAAAGCTTAAGTAGTTTTAAATATATTTAAAATCTAAAGATTTAAATTTTATGAGTGTTTCTCATGATGTATTTTAACTTTAAAATTTGAATAATATGTAATATCAAATTTTAAGTAGTTTTAAATGTGTTTAATATTCAAAGATTCAAACTTTATACATGTTTCTTATAATACATTAAAATTTTAAAATTTTAATGATATGTAATACTAAAACATAAGTAGTTTTGAACATGTTTAAGATCTAAATATTTGAATTTTATGATCATTTTATATGATGAATCATAATTTTAAAATTTTAATGGTATATAATATCAAATTTTAGGTAGTTTTAAAGGTATTTATGATCCAAAGATTTGAAGTTTGAATAATATGTAATATAGAAGCTTAAGTGGTTTTAAACATATTTAAGATCCAAATATTAAAATTTTATATGCATATCTCATGATGTATCATAACATTAAAATTTGAATGGTATGTAATACCAAAATTTAAGTGGTTTTGAACATGTTTAAGATCTAACGATTTGTAATTTATGAGCATTTTTCATAATGCATCATATCTTTAAAGTTTAAATGGTATGCAATAATAAACGTTAAGTAGTTTTGAATATATTTAAGATCTAAAAATTCAAATTTTATGCATGTTTCTCATGATGCATCATAAAACTGAAATTTAAATGATATGTAATACCAAAGCTTTAGTGATTTTGAACGTGACTAAGATACAAAAATTCAAATTTTATGAGATTTTCTCATGATACATCATAACTCTAAAATTTGAATGATATGTAATATCAAAATTTAAATGGTTTTAAAATATTTAATATCCTAATATTCAAAGTTTATGCATATTTCATATAATACATCATAATTTTTAAATTTTAATGATATGTAATATCAAAGCTTAAATAGTTTAAGATTAAAATATTTGATATTTATGCATATTTTTCACAATGTATCACAACTTTAAATTCTGAATGATATTTAATACTAAAATTTAAATGGTTTTGAATGTGTTTAAGATCCAAAGATTCAAATTTTATGTGTATTTCTCATGATGCATCATAACTTTAAATTTTTAATGTTATGATTATAATACCAAGTCTTAATTGATTTTGAACATGTTTAAGATCTAAATATTCAAATTTTATACATATTTCTCATGATGCATAAAAAATTTAATATTTTAATGATATATAATATTAAAGATTAAGTGGTTTTAAACATGTGTAAAATCTAAATATCACAACCTTAAAATTGGAATGATATTTAAAATTGAAGCTTAAATAATTTTAAACATGTTTAAGATTTAATAATTTGAAATTTATATGCATTTTTCATAATGCATCACAACATACAAATTTGAATGATATGTAATACCAAAGCTTAAATGGTGTTGAACATATTCAAAATCTAAAGATTTAAATTTTATGCATATTTTTCATGATGAATCATAATTTTAAAATTTAAATGATATGTGATACCTAAGCTTAAGTATTTTTTATCATAATTTAGATCTAAAGATTTAAATTTTATATGCATTTCTCATGATGCATCACAACTTTAAACTTTGAATGATATGTAATATAAAAATTTAAGTGGTTTTAAATATTTATTTTTATACATATTTTGTATGATACATCACAATTTTGAAATTTGAATTATATATAATATGAAATCTTAAGCATTTTTTAACATGTTTTAAATCTAAAAAATGAAACTTTATGCACATTTCTCATGATGCATCTTAACTTTGAAGTTTGAATGATATGTAATAATATCAAAGATTAAATACTTTTAAATATAATTAACATCTGAAGATTTGAAATTTATGTATGTTTCTCTTGATGCATCGCTACTTTAAAGTTTGAGTGATATGTAATACTAAATCTTAAGTAGTTTTAAACGTGTTTAAGATCTAAAGATTCAAACTATTAACTCTTTTCTCATAATGAATCACAAATCTGAAGTTTGAATGATATGTAACATCAAAATTTAAATAGTTTTAAACATGTTTAAGATCAATAGATTGGAATTTTATATGCATCTCTTATAATGCATTACAAATTTAAAATTTGAATGATATGTAATATTGAAGGTTAAGTAGTTTTAAAGATGTTTAAGATACAAAGATTTTAAATTTTATGCATGTTTCTCATAATGCATCATAATTTTAAAATTTAAATGATATGTAATACCAAAATTTAAATGGTTTTAAATATGTTTAAGATTCAAAGATTAAAATTTTATGCATGACTCTCATAATAAATTAAAACTTTAAATTTTATCTATATATAATATCAAAGCTTAAGTAGTTTTACACATGTTTAAGATCTAAAGATTCAAATTTTATGTAAGTGTTTCATAATAAATCGTATATTTGAAATTTGATTGATATGCAATACTAAAACTTAAGAAGTTTTAAAGGTGTTTAAGATCTAAAGATTCAAACAATTTATGCATGTTTCTCATGATGCATCATAACTTTGAAGTTTCAATGATATATAATATTGAATTTTAAGTAGTTTTAAATGTGTTTAAAATCAAAAAATTGAAAATTTTTGTGCATCTCTTATAATACATCTCAATTTTAAAATTTAAATGTTATATAATACCAAAGTTTAAATGGTTTTGAATGTGTTTCAAATTCAAATATTTAATCTTTATGTGCATTTTTTATAATACTAAAGATTAAGTGGTTTTGATACATTTTAACTTTGAAAGTTGAATAATATGTAATATCAAAGCTTAATTTATTTTAAATGTGTTTAAGATTTAAAGATTTAAAGTTTGTACATATTTATTATGATGTATCATAACTTTGAAATTTGAATGATATATAATACTAAAGTTTTAGTGATTTTAAATTTGTTTAAGATTTAAAGATTCAAATTTTATGTATTTTTTTTATAAATACATCATAACTTTAAAATTTAAATGATATTTAATACCAAAAATTAAATTATTTTAAATATTTTTAAAATTTTAAATTTTAAATTTATACATATTTTTCATGATGCATCATAATTTTGAAGTTTGCATGATATATAATACTGAAGCTTAAATAATTTTGAACATGTTTAAGATCTAAAGATTCAAACATTATATTTATTTATCATGATGCATCACAATTTTAAAATTTGAATGATATATAAAACTAAATCTTAAATAATTTTAAATGTGTTTAAAATCTAACAATTTAAAATTTAAGAATATTTTTCATGATGCATTGAAAATTTAAATTTTGAATGATATATAATACCAAAGCTTAAGCAGTTTTGAATGGATTTAAGATCTAAATATTTGAAGTTTATGCTAAATTCTTATGATGCATTACAACATTAAAATTTGAATGATATGTAATACCATAGCTTAATATGTTTTGAACGTATTTAATATCTAAATATTTAAATTTTATGAGTATTTATCATGATACATCACAATTTTAAAATTTAAATGATATACAACGTCAAATCTTAAGTGATTTTGAATGTGTTTAAGATTTAAAGATTCAAATTTTATACACATTTCATATAATACATCACATCTTTAAAATTTAAATGATATGTAATATCAAATCTTAAGTGGTTTTAAAAGTGTTTAACATCTAAATATTCAAATTTTATGTGTATTTCTCACAATGCATCACAACATTGAAATCTGAATGATATGTAATATCAAAACTTAAATAGTTTTGAACATGTTTACAATCTAATTATTCAAATTTTATGCATGTTTTTCATGATACATCACAAATTTAAAGTTTGAATGATATATAATACCAAATTTTATGTAGTTTTGAATGTGTTTATTGTCTAAATATTTAAATTTTATGAATATTTTTTATGATGCATCACAAATTTTAAATTTGAATGATATGTAATATAAAAATTTAAAGAGTCTTAAAGGTCTTTAAGATATAAAGATTCAAATTTTATGTATATTTCTTATAATGCATCACAAATTTAAAAATTAAATGATATATAATACCGAAGCTTAAGCTATTTTGAATATACTTAGTCTAAATATAAAAAATTTATGTGTATTTCTCATAATGTATCACAACTTTAAAATTTGAATGATATGTAATACTGAAGTTTAATCAATTTGAAGTTTAAGATTTAAAGATTTGAACTTTATGCAAATTTTTTATGATGCATCATAACTTTAAAATTTGAATGATATATAATAATAAAGTTTAAGCAATTTTAAACATATTTTAGATCCAAAGATTTTAATTTTATATGCATTTACAATGGTGCATCACAACTTTGAAGTTTAAATGATTTATAATAATAAATTTTAATTAGTTTCAAATGTATTTAAAATCTAAAGATTTAAATTTTATACACATTTTTCATGATGTATTATAAATTTAAAATTTAAATGATAAGCAATACTAATGTTTAGGTGGTTTTAAATGTAATACCGAAGCTTAATTGGTTTGAATGTATTTAAAATTCAAAAATTTGAATTCTATACATATTTTTTATGATGTATCATAATTTTGAAGTTTTAATATTATGTAATACCAAAAACTAAGTGATTTTAAAGGTTTTCAAGATGTAAAAATTAAAAATTTATGCACATTTCTCATTATGTATCGCAACTTTGAATTTTGAATGATATGTAACACCGAATCTTAAGTTTTCTTTAATATATTTAATATCTAAAGATTCAAATATTATGCAAATTTTTTTATTATGAATCATAACTTTGAAGTTTTAATGATATATAATATTGAGGCTTAAGTACTTTTAAACATGTTTAAGATCTAAAGATTCAAATTTTATACACATTTTTCATGATGCATTACAATTTTGAAGTTTGAATGATATGTAATACTAAAGTTTAAGTGATTTTGAAGATGTTTAAGATCTAAAAATTTGAATATTGTACACATTTATTATGATGCATTACAAATTTAAAATTTGAATGATATGTAATACTAAAGATTAATTAGTTTTGAAGATTTAAACTTTGTGTGTTTTGCAAAACACATCACAAATTTGAAATATGAATGATATGTAATATTGAAGCTTAATCTGCTTTGAACATGTTTTAGATCCAAATATTGAAACTTCATGCAAATTTCACATGATGTATTTTAACTTTTAAATTTGAATGATATGTGATATCTAAGCTTAAACAATTTTGAACATGTTTACCATCTAAAGATTCAAATTTTATGAATGTTTCTCAAATGCATTACAACTTTAAAATTTTATTGATGTAATACCAAAGTTTAAGTAGTTTTGAATGTGTTTAGATCTAAATATTCAAATCTTATACATATTTTTTATAATACATAGAAACTTTTAAATTTAAATGATATGCAATTCTAAAGCTTATGAAGTTTTGAACATGTTTAAGATCTAAAGATTCAAACTTTGTTATCATTTCTCATTATGTATTGCAAAATTAAAATTTGAATGATATGTAATATTGAAGCTTAAGTGGTTTTAAACATATCTAAAATTTAAAGATTCAAAATTTATGCACATTTTTCATAATACATCAAAAATTTAAAATTTGAATGATATGTAATACTAAAACTTAATCAGTTTTAAACATGTCTAAGATTCAATGATTCAAATTTTATATAAATTTATCATAATGCATCACAAATTTGAAATTTAAATGATATATATTACCAAATTTTAATCAATTTTAAATTTTTAAGATTTAAATATTAACTAGTTTTAAAAGTGTTTAAGATTCAAAGATTCAAAATTTATCCATATTTCTCATAATGCATCATAACTTTAGAATATGAATGATATTTCTAATAATACTCTCAAGAATTTATCTTTATTTATATTTTAAATTTTATAAAAATTTTACATTTCTATTATAACATATATTTCTAATCTTTTGATTGATTGAAAAAAAATTAATTAATTAAAAATTTTTGGTGAATATTCAAAGATTCAAATATTATGCATATTTTTTATAATACATCACAACTTTGAAATTTAAATGATATATAATATCAAAGCTTAAACAATTTTAAACGTATTTAAAATCTAAAGATTCAAACATTAAATAATTTTAAACGTGTTTAAGATTTAAAAATTTAAATTTTATGTCTATTTCTCATAATCCAAAGTTATAAACTTTCTATGCATTTATCATAATCTATTATAACTTTCAAATTTTAATGATATGTCATACCAAAGATCAAATGGTTTTAAATGCATTTAAGATCTAAATATTTGAACTTTATGTGTTTTTTATGATGAATTAAAACTTTAAAATTTTAATTATATGTAATACTAAAATTTAAGTGATTTTGAACATATTTAAGATTTAAATATTTGAAATTTATGAGCATTTTTTATGATGCATCACAATTTTGATGTTTGAATAATATGTAATATTAAATTTTAAGTAATTTTAAATTTTTTTAAGATCCAAATATTCAAATATTATGCACATTTCTCATGATGACATCACAACTTAAAATTTGAGTGATATGTAATACTTAAGCTTAAGTGGTTTTGAATGTGTTTAAGATCCAAAGATACAAACTTTATGTGTATTTCTCATGATGCACTATAAATTTAATATTTAAATAATATGTAATACCAGAGATTAAATAGCTTTGAATGTGTTAAAAAACTAATAATTTTAATTTTATGCACATTTTTTATAATGCATTGTAACATTAAACTTTGAATAAAATATAATACCAAAGTTTAAATAGTTTTAATGTGTTTAAGATCCAAAGACTTAAATTTTATGCATGTTTGTCATGATAAATCACAAATTTTAAGTTTGAATAATATATAATACTAAATCTTAAATCATTTTAATCATATTTAAAATGTAAAAATTAAAACTTTATGCATGTTTCTCATAATGCATCGAAACTTAAAAATTTGAATGATATGTAATACCAAAGTTAAAGCAATTTTAAATATGTTTAAGATCTAAAGATTTGAACTTTATATACATTTTATATGATGAATTATAACTTTGAAATTTGAATGATATGTAATACAAAAACTTTAACAATTTTCAATGTATTTAAGATCCAAAGATTCAAACTTCATGCATATGCAACTTTAAAATTTAAATGATATGTAATATGAAGGTTAATGATTTTGAATGTTTTTAAGACCCATATATTCAACTTTATGCATTTTTTTTATGATTGCATCACAACTATGTAATTTGAATGATATAATATCGAAGCTTAAATAATTTTAAATTTTATATAAATTTTAATGATTCAAACTTTCCATGCATTTTTTATAATGCATCACAACTTTGAAATTTAAATGACATGTAATACCAAATCTTAAGCACTTTTTAAGGTATTTAAAATCTAAATATTCAAACTTTATGCATGATTTTTATGATGCATTATAGCTTTAAAATTTTAATTATATGTAATACTAAATTTTGAATAGTTTTGAACATATTAAAATCCAAAGATTCAAATTTTATGCATGATTTTGATCATGCATCATATCTTTCAAACTTAAATGATATGTAATATTAAAATTTAAATAATTTTAAACATATTTAAGATCTATAAATATGAACTTTATGCATGTCTCATATGATGCATCACAACTTTGAAGTTTTAATGATATATAATATTGAAGCTTAAGAGGTTTTAAAGGTGTTTAAGATCTAAAAATTTAAATTTTACACGTGTTTCTCATGATGCATCACAATTTTGAAGTCTAAATGATATTTAATAGTCAAGCTTAAGTAGTTTTTAATATGTTTAAGATTTAAAGACTCAAACTTTATACATATTTCTTATGATGTATTGTAACTTTAAAATTTTAATGATATGTAATAATAAAGCTTAAATAGTTTTGAATGTGTTTAACATCCAAAGATTCAAATTTTATGTAAATTTATTATAATGCATCACAACTTTAAAATTTGAATGATGTTCTTATAGTTTAAAATTTGAATGCTATGTAAGATCAAAGCTGAAATAGTTTTGAACATGTTTAAGATCTAAAGATTTAAACTTTATACAAGTTTGTCATAATGCATCACAACTTTGAAATTTGAATCCTATGTAATACCAAAGCTTAAAAAGTTTTAAACATGTTTAAGATCTAAGATTAAAACTTGATGTGTGTTTCTCATGATGCATCACAACTTTGAAATTTGAATTATATATGATATCAAAGCTTAAATAGTTTTAAAATGTTTAAAATCAATATATTCAAATTTTATGTATTTTTTTCATGATGCATCACAACCTTGAAATTTGAATGATATTTAATAATAAAATTTAAGCAATTTTGAATGTGTTTAAGATCTAAAAATTCAAACTTTATGCATGTTTCATATGATACATCACTATTTTGAAATTTGAATGATATGCAATACTAAAAATTAAACACTTTTGAAAGTGTTTAAGATCTAAATATTGAAACTTTATGCATATTTCTTATGATGCATCTAAAATTTAAAATTTTTATAATATGTAATATAAAAGCTTAAATAGTTTTGAACATATTTAAGATCTAAAAAATTAAATTTTATGTGAATTTCTAATGATGCATCATAACTTTAAAATTTAAATGACATGTAATATCAACGTCTAAGTGGTTTTGAACATGTATAGGATCCAAATATTTGAATTTTATATGTGTTTTCATGATGTATTACAACTTTTAAATTTGAATGATATGTAATATCAAAGCTTAAATAGTTTTGAATATATTTAAGATCAAAAAATTCAAAACCTATGCTTATTTTTCATAATGCATCATAACTTTAAAATTTGAATGATATAATACTGAAGATTAAGTGATTTTAAACATATTTAAGTTACAAAGATTTAAATTTTATACATGTTTCTCATAATACATCACAACTTTTAAATTTTAATGATGTAATACAAAAATTTAAGCAGTTTTAAACATTTTTAAGATCCAAAGATTTGAATTTTATGCATATTTCTCATAATGTATTATAAATTTAAAATTTTAATCATATATAATACTAAAGCATAAACAGTTTTTAATGTGTTTAAGATCAAAAATATTCAAACTTTATACATGTTTCTCATAATATATCACAACTTTAAAATTTTAAAGAATTTAATATAAAAAAATAAATAGTTTTAAATGTGTTTAAGATTCAAATATTCACTTTATGTACATTTCATATGATACATCACAATTTTTAAATTTAAATGATATATAATATCTAAGCTTAAGTGGTGTTGAATATGTTTAAGATCTAAAAATTCAAAATTTATATATATTTTTCATGATGCATTGTAAATTTGAGATTTAAATGATATGTAATACTGAATCTTCAAGAGTTTTGAACATATTTAAGATCTGAAGATTCAAACTTTAGGCATATTTCTCATAATGCATTACAAATTTGAATCATATGTATATCAAAGCTCAAATAATTTTGAACGTATTTAAAATCCAAAGATTTAAATTTTATACATATTTTTCATAAATGCATCATAAATTTATAATTTTAATGATATGTAATATCAAAGTTTAAGTAGTTTTAAATATATTTAAGATATGTAATATCACAACTTTAAATTTTAAATGACATATAATACTGAAGCTTTAGCAATTTTGAATATATTCAGAATCTAAAGATTCAAATTTTATGCACATTTCTCACGATGCATTAAAATTTTAAAATTCGAATGATATATATTACCTAAGTTTAAGCATTTTTTAATGTATTTAAGATTCAAATATTTCAATTTTATGCATGTTTTTAATAATGCATCATAATTTTGAAACTTTAATGATATGTAATACTTTAAAATTTAAATGATATGTAATACCAAAGATAAATATATTTTGAATGTGTTTTAGATCTAAAAATTAAAAATTTATACATGTTTCTCATAATGCATCACAAATTTTAAATGTTAATGATATGTAATACTGAATATTAAGTAGTTTTAAAAGTGTTTAAGATCTAAAGATTTGAAATTTATGCTTATTTTTCATAATGCATCATAACACTAAATTTTGAATAATATATAATACTGAAGCTTAAAAAATTTTGAATGTGTTTAAAATCTAAAAATTCAAAGTTTATACACATTTCTCATGATGCATTGCAACTTTAAAATTTGAATGATATTTAATATCAAAGATTAAGTGGTTTTGAATATATTTAAGATCTATAAATTCAAACTTTATGCATATTTTTCATAATGCATCATAATATTGAAATTTGAATGATATGTTATACCAAAGCTAAAGCATTTTTGAAGATGTTTAAGATCTAAAGATTTGAACATGAACGATGATGCATCATAACTTTAAAATTTGAAATATATGTAATACCAAAGTTTAATAAGTTTTAAATATATATAATATTTGAAATTTATATAGATTTTTGATAATGCATTATAAATTTTAAATTTAAATGATATGTAATACCAAAACTCAAATAGTTTTCAATGATTTTAAGATTTGAAGATTTAAAATATATGTATATTTTTCATGATGCATCACAAATTTAAAATTGAAATGATATGTAATATCAAATTTTAAGTAATTTTTAAAGTGTTTAAGATTTAAAAATTTAAATTTTATTCACAATTTATTTGATGTATCTCAACTTTATAAGTTAAATGATATGTAATACCAAAACTTACATAGTTTTTATGTTGTTTAAGATCTAAACATTAGAATTATATACACATTTTTCATGATGTATCTAAACTTTAAATCTTGAATGATATGTAATATCGAAGTTTAAGTGGTTTTGAATGTATTTAAGATCTAAATATTCAAAATCTATGCAAATTTTTTATGATGTATTGCAACTTAAAAATTTGAATGATATATAATAATAAAGCTTAAGTAGTTTTAAACGTGTTTAAGATTTAAATATTAAAATTTTATGTATGTTTCTCATGATGCATCATAAATTTGAAATATTAGTGATATGTAATACCAAAGCTTAAGTAGTTTTGAACATATTTAAAATCTAAAGATTTAAACTTTATACATATTTCTTTTGATGCATCACAATTTTAAAATTTTAATGATATGTAATATTGAATCTTAAGTGTTGTTGAATAGGTTTAAGATCTAAATATGAAAATTTTATGCACATTTTTCATAATGCATTGTAACATTCAAATTTGAATTATATGTAATTTTGAAGCTTAAGAGGATTTGAATGTGTTTAAGATCCAAAGATTTACACTTTGTACATATTTATTATGATGCATTGTAACTTTGAAATATAAATGATATGTAATACCAAATCTTAAGTAATTTTGAATATGTTTAAGATCTAAAGATTTAAATTTTATGCACATTTTTTATAATGCACCACAATCTTAAAATTTGAATGATATGTAATACTAAAGTTTAAGTAGTTTTAAAGATTTTTAAGACTCAAATATTTAAATTTTATGCACATTTATCATGATGCATAACAAATTTAAAATTTTAATGATATGTAATACATAAAATTTAGTAGTTTTGATACATATTTTTTAAATTTAAAAATTGTGATGCATCATGAGAAACGTGCATTGATATTAAATCATTTAATCTTAAAAATTTTAATGCATAATGAGAAATACACATAAAATTTGAATCTTCAGATCTTAAACACATTCAAAACTACTGAAACTTTAGTATTACTTATAATTCAAATTAAAAATTTGTGATGTCTCATAAAAAACATGCAAAAAGTTTAAATATTTGGATCTTAAACACATTCAAAACTATTTAAGCTTTAATATTATATCATTAAATCTTTAAAACTGTGATGCATAATGAAAAATATGCATAAAATTTGAATATTTAGATTTTAAATACATTTAAAATTTCTAAAGCTTTAATATTACATATAATTTAAATTTTAAAGTTGTGATGCCTCATTAAAAATATTCCTAAAGTTCAAATATTTATACATTAAATACACTCAAAATCACTTAAGCTTAAGTATTACATATCATTCAAATTTTAAAAATGCAATGCATCATAAGAAATATTTATGAAGTTTGAATCTTTATATCTTAAACATATTAAAAATTACTTAAACTTTGGTATTACATATCATTAAAATTTAAAAGTTGTGATGTATTATGAGAAAAATACAGAAATTTTAAATGTTTAGATCTTAAACACATTCAAAACTGTTTAAGCTTTGGTATTACATATCATTCAAATTTGAAAGTTGTGATGTATTCTAAAAATGTGCATAAAGCATGAATCTTTAAATCTTAAATATATTCAAAATCACTTAAATTTAGATAGTAAATATCATTTAAATTTTAAAGTTGTAATATATTATGAAAAACATACATAAAATTTAAAATTTTGGATCTTAAACACATTCAAAACCACTTAAGCTTTAGTATTGCATATCATTTAAATTTCAAAGTTATGATGCATTATGAAAAATAAATATTTAGATATTAAATATGTTTAAAATTATTCAAGCTTTAGTATTTCATGTCATTCAAATTTATAAGTTATGATGCATTATGATAAATGCATATAAAGTTTGAATATTTAGATCTTAAACACATTCAAAACCACTTAAGCTTAGGCATTATATATCATTTAAATTTTAAAATTTTTGATGTATTATGAAAAATATATAAAGTTTAAATATTTGGATCTTAAACCTATTAAAATTATTTAAAATTTGGTATTACATCATTCAAATTTTAAATTTGTGATGCATTATAAGAAATATGCATAATGTTTAAATATTTAAATCTTAAACACATTCAAAACTACTTAAATTTTAGTATTACATATCATTCAAATTTCAAATTTTTGATGCATTATGAGAAATATACATAAAATTTGAATTTTAAATATATTTGAAACCACTTAAGCTTCAATATTTCATATCATTCAAATTTAAAAGTTGTATTATATTATGATAAATGTGCATAAATTTCAAATATTTAGATTTTAAATATGTTTAAAACCACTTAATATTTGGTATTATATATCATTTAATTTTTAAAGTTGTGATGCATTATGATCAATATGCATAATAATCAAATCTTTGGATCTTTAAAATGTTTAAAACCACTTAAGATTTAGTATTACATATTATTTAAGTTTCAAAGTTATGATGCATCATGAGAAATGCATATAAATTTTAAATATGTTTAAAACTTCTTAAGATTCAGTATTATATTTTATTCAAAGTTGTGATGCATCTTGAAAAATATACATAAAGTTCAAATCTTTGGATCCAAAACATGTTCAAAATCATTTAATCTTTTGTATTATTTGTCATTCAAATTTTAATGTTGAGATGCATCATGATAAGAAACTTGCATAAAGTTTAAATCTTTAGATCTTAAACATATTCAAAACCACTTTAGCTTTGGTATTACATCATTAAAATTTTAAAATTATGATGCATTATGATAAATGTGTATAAATTTTAAATTTTTAGATCTTAAATATATTTGAAATCGCTTAAGCTATTATATTACAAATCATTCAAATTTTAAAGTTACTATGCATTATGATAAATATGCATAAATTTTGAATCTTTTAAGCCTAAACATGTTCAAAACTATTCAAACTTTAATTTTTCATCATTAAAATTTCAAAATTATGATGCATTTTAAGAAATATGCATAAAATACAAATCTTTGGATCTTAAATATGTTCAAAACCTCTTAATCTTTGGTATTACATCATTTAAATTTTAAAATTATGATGCACTATAAAATTCAAATATTTAGATATTAAAGATGATCATAACCACTTAAATTTTGGTATTACATATAATTCAAATTTTATATTTGTGATGTATCATACAAAATGTTCATAAATTTTAAATCTTTAATCTTAAACACGCTCAAAATTACTTAAGCTTTGGTATTACATATCATTCAAATTTCAATGTTATAATGGATTTTGAGAAACATGCATAAAGTTTGAATATTTTGATCTTAAATACATTCAAATTTGCTTAAATTTTCATATTACATATCATTCAAATTTTAAAGTTGTGATTCTTCATGAGAAATATGCATAAAATTTGAATATTTAGATCTTAAACATATTCAAAACCACTTAAGTTTCAATACTATATATCATTCAAATTTTAAATTTATAAACATTATAAAAAATATGCATAAAGTTTAAATCTTTGAATCTTAAATACGTTCAAAACCTCTTAAACTTTGGTATTACATATCATTTAAATTTTAAAGTTGTAATGTATAATGTGAAATATGCATAAATTTCAAATATTTAAATCTTAAATACATTCAAAGTTACTTAAGCTTCATTTACATATCATTCAAACTTCAAATTTATAATGCATCATGAGAAATATGTATAAAATTTAAATCTTTGCATTTTAAACACATTTAAAACCACTTAAGCTTCATTATGACATATCATTCAAATTTTATAGTTGTGATGTATCATATGAAATGTGTAAAAGTTTGAATATTTAGATCTTAAACATGTTGAAAATTTCTTAAGCCTTGGTATTACATATTCTTCAAATTTTAAATTTGTGATACATTATGAGAAACATGCATAAAATAAAATATTTAGATATTAAACATGTTAAAAACCTCTTAAGTTTCAATATTACATATCATTCAAACCTCAAAGTTGTGATGCATCATGAGAAACATGTATAAAATTCAAAGCATTCAATCTTAAACACATTCAAAACCACTTAATCTTTAGTATTATTTATCATTAAACTTTAAAAGTTATGATACATTATAATAAATGCTCATAAATTTTGAACTTTTAAATCTTAAACATGTTCAAAAATGTTTAAGCTTCGATATTATATAACCTTCAAATTTAAAAGTTGTGATGCATCATGAGAAATAAGTATAAAGTTAGAATTTTTAGATATTAAATAATTTTAAAACAACTTGAGCTTTAGTTTAACATATTTAAATGTTAAATTTGTGATGCATCATGAAAAATATGCATAAAGTTTAAATTTTTAGATCTTAAATATGTTTAAAACTGCTTAAACTTTAGTATTATATATCATTTAAATTTAAAAGTTATGATACATCATAAGAAAATCAACATAAATCTAGAATCTTTGGATTTTAAAAATGTTTAAAATTACTTAATCTTTGGTATTACATATCATTCAAATTTCAAAGTGGTGATGCATTATTAGAAACATGCAGAAAGTTTGAATGTTTAGATCTGAAACATGTTCAAAACTGCTTAAGCTTTGGTATTATATGTTATTCAGATTTTAAAGTTGTGATGTAGCTTAAAAAACATGCATAAATTTTGAATTTGTGTATCTTAAATACATTTAAAAGTACTTAAACTTCAATATTACATGTCATTTAAATTTCAAAGTTGAAATGTATCATGAGAAACCCTCATAAAGTTCAAATATTTGGATCTTAAGCACTACCAAAACCACTCAAATTATAGAATTTCATCGTTCAAATTTTAAAGTAGAATCTACATAAAGATTAAATCTTTGGATCTTAAACATATTCAAAACTACTTAAGTTTCAGTATTACATATCATTCAAATTTGAAAGCTGTGATAAATTATGAGATACTTGCATAAAGTTTAAATCTTTAGATCTTAAACACATTCAAAACTATTTAATCTTTGGTATTACATATCATTCAAACTTTAAAATTACAATGCATCATAAGAAATACACATAAAGTTTGAATCTTTGAATCTTAAATATGTTTAAAACCACTTAAGCTTTGGTATTATATATCACTTAAATTTCAAAGTTTTGATGCATCATGATAAATATGCATAAATTTAAAATCTTTGAATCTTAAACACATTAAGAATAATTTAAGATTTATTATTGCATATAATTTAAAATTTTAAGTTGTGATGCATCATGAAAAATGCACATAAAGTTTAAATTTTTGGATCTTAAATACTTTTAAAACTATTTAAGCTTCAGTATTACATATCATTCAAATTTCAAATTTATGATAAATCATGAGAAATGCTCATAAAGTTTACATCTTTAGATCTTAAACATGTTCAAAACTATTTAAACTTTGATATTACATATCATTTACATTTTGAAGTTGTGATGCATCATGAGAAATGCACATAAATTTCTAATCTTTGGGTTTTAAATATGTTTAAAATCACTTAAACTTTGGTATTACATGTTGAATAGTTATAAATGATGTCATCTTGATGTCATGGAGGTGTCCTAGTGAGTGGATGAAGTGTCTTGATAGTCTATGTGATAATGACAAATTGTGCAATGTGTTTGTCTTAATATGTTTAAAAGATGCTTGGTTGATCTTCAATTTTAACATGATTAGAGATGTTTAGGTATGAGTCTGAAGTATTGAACATGTGAAAAAGGTCACTAATATTTTTTATATGCTTTGAATATTTTTGTGTATGAGTGGAATTCATCTGGTAGTCTATTATTTTCATCTAGACAATTTGGATTTATTGGCATAAAATCTAAGTAGGCAATTTATTGACATCACCATTACCACATGTCGATGAGTTAGGGAGAGTTGGTCACATATTTTTTATCACATCAGTCCTTAGTTTATATGCACAAAGTCTTAGGTCATGCACCTAAGCATCAAAATATATGCAAGTGCAAAGTTGGGGTCCCAAGTAGTTTGTCAGTGTTTTCTCATACTTAGTGATTTAAATTTTTTAAGAATAATGGAGCTTTATTCTAAATTTAGTTAAATATTTGGATTAATAAAAAATAAATAACTTTAAAATAAATATAGTCTTAAATTGTATAATTTATTTGTATTTTTTATCTTTTTAAAAATAACAATAAATAAGGAGAAATATAACTTAGCTGAAAATAGGTTGGATGGTTAAAATAGAAGCTAAAATTGGTTGTATAGGACTGAGATAGTGTCATGAATCTAAATCTATCTTTTATTTGATGAAAAGATAGGAACATATAAAACAAGATACTTTGAGGTCTAGCAATATAGTCTACTCCTACCACTATTGTCCAAATTAATCACAAAGACTTGAAACTTTTTAGGTTTTTGCATTGTTCCTATGTGAGCCTACCTGTGAAATATTGATTATTAAAAAAACTTTTTGTAGAGCTAATTTAATCTTCAAACCTTAACCCTCCATCATGTTTGATAAAAAATGTTTGAATCACTTGAGAAAAGGGGGTTTAGTATGTAAAATGCACTAAACATATAATCCACACC
This sequence comes from Torreya grandis, assembly GCA_037957365.1. Classification (NCBI taxonomy): domain Eukaryota; kingdom Viridiplantae; phylum Streptophyta; class Pinopsida; order Cupressales; family Taxaceae; genus Torreya; species Torreya grandis. Next base: position 1,689,123 of record JARHVA010003759.1, read on the forward strand.
TCTTATGTAGGCATGTTGTCTACCTATCAATACTTTGAAGAGGGATTGAGTTATATGTAATTCTCCCACTTAATGTGATTTGTACAATAATGTGATGTAGATGAAAAATTGCTAAATTGAGAGTGCTTGAGGTGGCTAAAGACTGGTATGAGGGTTTTAGTATGTTTACAACTATGTTGGGTGACTGTATGCAGAGAATAGAGAAGTTTGTCTTAGTAGTTTTTTTGTATTCTTACTTGCTTTGTAAGATTTGTCATATTTTTTATAAGTGAGCTTTTGATAGGATTTTATAGGGGATAATTGGTCATGGGTCAGATGTATTCATGTTAAACCAACATAATGAAGGATAGGGACCATATGGAAATGACCATTGGGGCTTAAATTGTAAAGGGATAGGAGTGCCAAAAATAGGACATCCTAGGGTTTGATGCTATAATCCAAGTATGGTGCTCATATATTATAGGCTTGGGGCTTGGGAGAATAGGATTGGCTTGAGAAAAGTAGCCTAGCTAAGGTAGAATGATCAGTTAGAAGGTTTTAGATGACTAATATTGAGAAAAAAATTGTCTAAAAGAGTCACAAGAGTATGTAATAAAGACCTATGGATAGGGTTTCATAAGCCACACTTGAACTATCAATTTGGATATTTTATATGACTATATTTTCCCTCTCTTTATTCTAGTGATATAGTAAAGTGAAATGCTAGTATAAAGAAAATGTAGAAAGCATAATTGAGCATACCTTTAAAGGTGAAGCCCATGAAAATGTGTGATGTTGAGTTATGTTAAGTAATGTTGTATATTTTTGGATATGTGTTGTACCAAAAATAATATCATGAATAGAGTTGAGTGCTCAATTCTCTAAGAGTGGCTCAAGAATATAAAGGCTGGCCCTTTCACTCCATCATCACCCACTAAGTGAAGCTATGTGATCATACATATGTTAATAAATATTTGGATTGTATGTTTAATCCCTATATATAGGTGGTTCAAAAATACAAAGGCTAACTAGTCATTTAGATTCATTATTGTCCACTATGTAGTGAATTATGAACTAATACCAGTATGAATGTGTGTTGTATGAGATAAATTTGGAAGCCCATAAATACTTTATATCTAACAATATCGTGTGGATAGCTAAATGTGTACTAAAAATTAGGTCAATCTTGGCCACTTCAAAAGGTGGAGATTAGGCTTATATAAAACCCACTCTAAAATTGAGAATTAGGTTTATATGAAAGCCACTTCAAAATTGAGAACTAGGCTTATATGAAAGCTACTCTGAAATGTTGTCAATCACCTACATCCCTGATTAATGCACTAAACTTGAAAATAAAAAAAGGAAAATATGCTACGCACATTACCTCCAATCACTGGTGTCTGTAACATGAATTCTGATCTACAAGTTGTATCAACTACCCAATCTAAAACTGGAAACAAAATTTATCATGCCATGTATGATGCCCCATATCTAGATACTCTAAGTAAAACTATCCAATTTGAACTATATTATAGCTAACAAAACTATAACTGATCTTACCTTTCTATCTATTTTTGAAAAAAAATAGTTTTTTTTGTTTAGATAAGAGTGCTAAAAACATGATAATTTACTATCTAACACTATAGTTTAAGTATGGCACTCTTGTCCTTTACTATTTCTGATCACTATTATGTATTTGTCAATATCTTTTTGGTTTTCTCACCTAGTTTGAATTATGAATTCTATTTTGATTGTTTTAAAAATTGATTTTTAACTAGTAGAAGGTATTAATCTCTATGACAAAACCCCTATTTATTGCCCCCTTTTTTATAGTAAAAATGAAGACCCTACAATAATTATCCTCAAAAGTAAGAGCCCTGCAAGTGTGTTATGTTGTGAAATACATGATATAACAATGATAATAAAAAATATATTTTAAAATATAGCATAGTTTGTATTGGAGATGGTTATATCAATAAGAGTATGTCTAGATATATGTAACAATGTGATATAGTATATGGAACTAAAAATGGAAATCTAGTTAGTTATTAGTTGTCAAGGAGGGATGTTGCATGATGTTCATCATGACATCCAAGAAAGCAATAAAATGCATGATATGGATCATGGCATTACAAAAAATTAAGAAGCAAACAAATAAATAAGCACATAAGGCAAGAAACAAGAAGCATATAAAAGAGGCCAAGTGGCTGATCAAATAACGAACATAGGCACATGTCACTCAAATTGGGAAAGTAAGCATACAAGGCATATTCAAATGACCACATAAACATACAATTTCAAACAAGCAAGATTGGCACAAGGGCCACAAGCATATATAAGAGTACAAGTAAAAGACATTAGCAAATGTCATAAGGCACACACAAATAACTAAATAAGAATTGAAAAATGTAATCACATATAGCTACTCAAAGTAAGAAAGGAAGGCATGTAAATGCTAGAAATATATATATGTGGCTATAAGAAAATGAATAAATGAGATCGGTTTTCTATCTATAGAAAATATCTAGTCCAAATTTTATCAAGGGTAGATATTTGTGATTATGAAGAGGTTTCTCATCTTTCAGTATGATCTTGTTTTTGACAAGCAACTACATAAAATGTTAAAAGCCATTATTCAGTCAAATCCATGAGCATCATAGTTCTATCTTAAATTGGAAATGGTGTGAAGGATCAAAGAAAAGGATTTGGTGGTTAAAACTTATATTTGAGAGCATTTAATGTGTCATTAGAGCCTATGGGGACTTTTCTACTTGATAAGCCATGTGCAGTGTCTTGATTAATAAAAAAAGTGTAAGTCATTCATTGGTAGCTCAATCTCAATTAATGATTCAAGATGGTGTGTTCCCTCTCTGACGAAATTCTCCCACATTCTTTATCTCTCTCCCTTCTCGTATATATCCTAGTCTCATTGACACTCTTAAAAAATTTCTCATTTGATATGACTAAACCCTATCAAAATATTGTAAGAACTACCTCTTGAAGTAATAAGATTGACTCTTTGCTTATCTTTTGCCTTTGATTAGTGTTTGGTATGCTTGTGCATGATGAATTTGCGAAGGAGAATCTTCTTAGTTCATTGTCCTTCTATTTGCCTCATTTATGGTGTTTTCAAGCTATTACAGGTCTAGATTAGTGTTCTATCTGAACTCTTTCATGTAAAACTAAAGCTTAAACTGTAAACACTAAACCCCAAATGATAAACCCTAAACCCTAAACTCTAAACCCTAATCACTAAACTAAACCCTAAACCTCAAACTCTAAATTAAACCCTAAACCCTAAAAAGGAAAATTAAACCAAAACCCTACACTAAACCCTAAACCCTAAATCAAACCCAAAACCCTAAATCATAAACTAAACCTCAAACCCAAAACTCTAAATCAGAAACTAAACCTCAAACCCAAAACCTTAAATCACAAATCATAAATTAAACTTCAAACCTTAAACATAAAATCCTACCCTAAAATCTAAACCCTAAACCTTAATCTAAACCTTAAACCCTAAACTAAACATTAAACCCTAAACTAAACCCTAAACACAAGCCATATACCATAGACTAAACCGTACACCTTAAAACTCTAAACTAAACCCTCAACCCTAATACCTACACCCTAAACCCTAAAATAAACCCTAAACCCTAAACTAAACCTTAAAACTTAAATCATAAACTCAACCCAAAACTCAAAACCCTAAAAATTAAACTAAACCCTAAATCCTAAACCTTAAACCCTAAACCAAGTCCTAAACCCTATACCCTATACCCTATACCCTAAACTAAACCCAAAATAATAAACCCTAAACCCAATCCTAAGCACTAAACCCTAAACCCTACATCCTAAACTAGATTCTAAACACTAAATGGTAAACCCTAAACTCTAATCTAAACCTTAAACCCTAAACCTTAAACTAGATCTTAAACACTAAAACTTAAACACTAAACCCTAAACCCAAAACCCAAACCCAAACCCAGCCCTAAACTCTAAACCCTCAACTCTAAAATAGACCCTATACCCTAAACCCTTCCCTAAATAATAAAACCTAAACTCTAAACCTTAAACCAAACCATAAACCCAAAAACCTAAACCCTAAATTATATGCTAAACTACACCTTAAACCTTAAACAAAATTAAAAACTAAACCCTAAATCTTAAAATATAAACTAAACCATAAACACTAAACCTTAAATTCTAAACTAAACCCTAAACCTTAAACTATACCTTAAAACATAAACCCTAAACCCTAAAACTCAAACCCAATGCTAAACCTTAAACCCTAAACTAAATAAAAAATGCTTAATCTTAAACCCGAAACCTTAAATTAAATTCTAAACCATAGACTAAACCCAATCCTAAACCCTAAACCTTAAAACACTAAATCCTAAACTCTAAACCTTAAACCTTCAAACCTAAAACTTGATGAAGTAAACCCTAAACTAAAACTTAAACCTTAAATTGTTAATACCTAAACACTAAACCTTAAACCCTACTCAATCCCTAAACCCTACCCTAAACCTTAAGCCCTAAAATCTAAACTAAACCCTAAACTCTAAACCCTAAACCCTAACCCTAAACTAAACCTTAAACTAAAACCTAAACCCTAAACCCTAAACCCTAAACCAAACCTTTAACTATAAACTCTAAACCCTAAATCTTAACCCTAAACTAAACCTTAAACTAAAAATAAACCTTAAACCCTAAACTAAATCCTAAACCCTAAAATAAACCCTAAACCCAAAGTCATATACCCTAAACTAAACCCTCAACCCTAGACTAAACCATACACCTTAAATTCTAAACTAAACCTTCAACCCTAATACCTACACCATAAACCCAAAAACCTAAAGCTTAAACCCTAACATAAACCCAAAACCCTAAACTTTCTAGGTTTTGTTTAGTTTGTCTATGTGAGCCTGTCTCTAAAATTTTGGTAGCTAGAAGTTTCTTCAAACCTTATATTTTATTGTACTTTGACCAATTTTGAATAAGAGGGGGCATTAGTATGTGTAAAATTCACTAGACATGGATCCACACCCTTTATGTGGGCATGCTACCTACATACCAATACTTTGTAAAGCGATCAAGCCATATGTAGTTATTTCTTTGAAAGTGCTTGATTCAATTATGATATGCAAATATAAGGAAATACTAAACTAGGTGTGTTTGGGATGACTGCAGACTGGTGTAAGGATTCAAATAAGCCAAAAATAGTATTAGTTGGTTATATATAAAGAATAGAGAAATCTACTTGAGTAGTCTCAATTGTATTTTTGTTTACTTTGTGATATTTGCCAACCCTTTCCAAATGATCTTTGAATGAACTTACATAAGGATATATTGGTCTTGGGTTAAATGTAATTGTGCTAGGCTGACATCGTGAAGAGTGCCAAGAGTGCCAAAAATGGGATACCCTAGGGTCTAGTATTATAGTCTAATTTAAGTACTATTGGCTTAAGGGTACAAGACCTAGGGGGATGGATTTGTCATGAAAAGAGAGTCCTATCTCAATTAGGATCAAGTTTGAAATGTTATGGATGACTAAGAATCAATAAAAATAAGTTTATAAGGGTCATGAGAGCAAGCAAGAGAGATCTATGGATTGGGAGTTATCAGCCACACTCAATTTACTAGTTTTGCATTTTTATATGAATATATTTGTCCCCCCTTTATTCTAGTGATGTATCAAAGTAAAATACTAGGATAAAGGGAAAATAGAAAGTGTACCTAAACTTACTTGTAAGGGAGAAGCTCATGATGTTATTATGGTGCTAGGTTGTGCATAAAGACATTGTGAAGTGTGAGTCTACAAGAAAAAATAAGATTATATTAGTTCTTATTAGATACACTATATCTAAAGTAAGAACATACAAAGTTAGATAAGAGAGAGGAAGAGAAAGAAATGAATATACCTCAATTAATACATAAAATAATATAAAACTTGTTGTGATGCTAAGTAATGTTGAGTAATATTAGATGATGTTGTACCAAGAATAATATTGGAAATAGAGTTGAGTGTTTAATTCTCCATAAAGTGACTCAAGAATAAAAAGGCTATCTCTTTGGCTCCATCATTACCCACTAAGTGAAGCTAGGTGGTCATACATGTGTTGATAGATGTTTGAACTATGTGTCTAATCCCTCTACTAGATGGTTTAAAAATACAAGGGCTATCTAGTCCTTTGGCTCCATCATTACCCTATGAAATTAAGATATGAACTAGTATCAATATAAAATGTATGTCACATGAGATAGATATTGAAGACCATAAATGTACTGTGATCTAAAAATGTTACCATGGATAGTTGAATGTATGCTAAAAACTAGGCCACTCTTGGCCACTCCAAAAGATGAAGATTAGGCTTATATGAAAGCCACTCCAAAACTAAGAATTTAGCTTATGTGGAAGCCACTTGGGAACTTAAGAACTTAGAAATGTGGAGGGTAGGTTTATATGAAATCCACTCTAAAATGATGCCAACCACCTATATAGTGGAATAATGCATGCAACTACTAAGAATGTCTAGACAATGCTGAATTAGGAAAGAAAAGAAACAAATGTGTCACGCATATTACTTTGAATCACTGATGTTTAGAATATAGATTCTAATCTAGAAGTTATAAAAACTTTCATATCTAAAATTAGAAGTGAGAGCCATCATGTCATGCATGATACCCCTTATATTTGAATTCTTTAAGCAAAATGTGTACTAAAACTACTAATTCTGAACTGGTCTAGTTATGCAAATTTATAGTTGAAGATACTTTTCTACCTACTTCTATAAATTTTGGTTTTTTTATTGTTTGGATAGGAGCACTAAAAATGGATAGTAATACCATTGATGTTGTAGTATAGTCTCAGTGTTATTATCTTTGGCCAAATCTGGTAACTATTCTATATTATTGATTGTCTGTCTAGTCTATTCTGACTATTTTGATGTTTGGTTATTATTTTGGGTGTTTTGAAAACTATTATTTTGACCATTAAGAGATCTGATATTTGTGACCAAAATATTTTTATTTTCCCCTTTTTTTAGGATAGGAATGAAGACCCTACAATGATTTCCTTTAGAATAAAGAGCTTACAAGTGTGTTATCCTGCAAAGATACATGACATAGCAAAGATAACCGATAAGATATCTCAAGATATAACATGGTTTGTATTAAGAGATTGTTAGATTGATGGATATAAAAATATAATAGCATGTGTAAAGCACTAAACTTGAAGTTTAATTAATTGTTAATTATTAGTTGGAGGGATGGAGCATGATATCCATCATGGCATCTAAGAAGAAAGATAATGCATGATTTTGATCACGGCATCTAAGAAGAAAGATAATGCATGATTTGGATCATGCATGGCATTACAAATAATTGAAAGCAATCAAGCAAAAAACACATAAGGAAAGAAGCAAGAAGTGTACAAGAATGCCCAAGGGGCCAATCAAATAAGGGACATGGGCACATTCACTCAAACTAGAAAACAAGCATACAAAGCATGTTCAAATGCGACATACACATACAGTTGAAACAAGCAAGTTGATTTGAAATCTATAAATAATCACATAGAAGAGTATATGTAAGGGACATTGGAAAATATCCAAAGGCATACACATGAAAAGAAGCAAAGGACATTGGTAAATATTCTAAGGCACACACAAGACATAAAAGCAAAGAACATTGGTAAATATCCTAAGGCACATATAGGGTACAAACAAGAACTAAAAAATGTAATCACATCTTGTTATGAAAAGCAAGGAAGGAAAGCATGTAAAAACTAGAAAATACAAGTACATCTAACTAATCAAAGCAAGAGTGAAAGAGGAATTTAAGTGTTGAAGAAAAAGGAATGTCTGCGAACTGGTGTATGATGTCGAGCTAAGGCAGCCGTGCCCTAGCTCATTTTTTTATCTAATTGATTCTATGTTGGAAGGGAAGGGAGGCAATTTTCTTGCAAGGGGTGGGAGCCACAACTTAGGCTATTTTATTCCAGTTTACAACTATTTTCTATCCTTTGTGCTATGATTTGTGAGCTATGTGCACTTATAGGGCAGGGCACAGTGTAGGGGCGGGTGGGGCTATCTGGAGTGCACTCTCAGCTGGAGAGTACCTTTTGGCATGCATAGCCATGGCTGGGAGTATGCCTTCTAGGACTAGTGCTAGATTTAGTTTTAGTGAAGTGGTCAGAATGAATTTGCTAGGATAGGAAATGCAGGGGTATGAAAAATCCCTCTTTACTCAGAATATGGATGCTAAGGAATTGAACCTGCCTGGAGGCTCCAGGATTATGAAGGTCAACGGATGTCTTGAGAGATGCAAAGAGAGACCAAAACTAGTAATTCCATTTGAAATGATTGCTGAGGATGTAGAATAATTTTCTAATCATTCTTTGTTTTGTAAGTTTTTGGGGTTAAAATTCTCTCTTCATTTCCTGGAAAGTTGGGCCCGAAGTGTTTGGGAACTAGAGGGGTAATTGGAGGTCACAATGCTTGCAAATAATTACTTCATGGTGACATTTCCCTGCCTGGCTGACTGCAACAGGGTCTTTGAAGGGGGGCTTATTTTTATAACCAGCTGGGATTGTTTGTAAAACCATGGAATGTCGGCTTTAACCCCTCAGAGGAGCTCCCAAATAGAGTGCCAGTGTGGGTTTGATTGCCTAGACTTCTAATAGAATGTTGTCATGAGGACATGCTACATATGCTGGCATCAATGCTTGGTAGACTGGTTGGATCCTCTACACAAACATTGAGTAAGAATGTGATGACCTTTGCTCATATTTGTGTCAAAGTTGATCTAAGTAAACCATTGCCAGATGTAGTTGAGATGAGTGCAGGTTCATATTCCTGGGTACAGCAACTGGACTACAAAATCCTTCCATTATGATGATGCATCTGCCATGAATATGGCCACTTGGTGTGTAGATGTCTAAAAGCCAAGCCAATGGATCATCAAACTTTGCTTCCTAATACCATTCTTAGTACTGATAAAGGGAAGAAGCTAGTAGCAAGAGAGAATAAGGATGTTGAGGGCTTTGTTCAAGTAAAAGCCTAAAATTTTAGTAGAGGATTGAAAAGAACCTTAAGAGAATGATAGGAGGAGGATACATTCAATAGGTTTGAGATTTAAGATGAGTTGGGGTAGCATGTAATTATTCAAGAAGGGATCAATGCTGATCACCCTGAGGAGGACTCAGGTTTGGAGGTTGGACCTACCAAGCCGTTGAGTACTATTCAAGAAGAATCCGCTATGCCTATGATCATGGATAGACTAGTGGGAGCGCAGGTGGCAAGGGAGTCAAATGCTAATATGGGGAAGGGTGTCAAGGAAGCAGAGCCTATGTTATAGGCTATGGTTGCCAAAGTAGATAAAAGAGGGAAATCTACCCCTCACCTGGGCATCCTTTATAAGGATGGGAAGAAGGGGGCTTCAGAGAAAAATGCTAAAACAAGATGTAAAAAGGACCTAAAGAGGATTAAGGTGATTGGAGAGAACTTGGTGGAGTCTGGAGTAGTTAAGACCTTAGACTCCCACTTCTTGACTCCCCCTAAATGATTGCTATCTCATGGAATGTAAGGGGCCTAAACAACGGCCCTAGAAAAAAATTTGTTTGGGAATTAGTGCGGAGACATTCTTTGGATGTTCTCTTTCTTCAAGAAACTAAAGTTACTATTGATTGTATGATGAGTATGGCACCTAAGTTATGGAGGCAAGGCCATTGTCAATGTATGGGAGCATAGGGATCATCAGGGGGTGTGGCATGCCTATGGAACCTGTGCAAGATCTAGCATGTGTCTTGGATTTCATTTAGGTCCTCTTTATCTATGGCTTCTTGGTGCATTGAATCAGGGTAATTGGTTATTTTCTCTAATGTCTATGCTCCAACAGACTTTTGTGGTAAGCTTGAAGTATGGAATAACATTCATGAGGTGCGTAGCTTGCTACCTTATTTACCCTAGATTATTTCTGGAGACTTTAATGACATTCTGGATTTATCTGAGAAACGGGGAGGTATTATGAAAACTAAGCCCTCTTCCATTTTGCTTAGAGACAATATCTCGACCGTTAATCTTATTGGCATAAAGCCTAGTAATGGCCACTTCACATGGAACAATAGAAGGGTGGGGGACAACAATGTCACTGAATGCCTTGACAATTTCATGGTGTCTTGTTTTTGGGTGGGGGTCGTGGTCTTCCTACTCTGAGATTCTTGATTGTTGGGGCTCAGATCACTGGCCCATAAAGCTCACTATTTCCTCAGCTAGGATACCTTAGAGACCACCTTTTAAATTCCATCTTATGTGGCTAAGGGATCCTGACTTGTATGCATGTGTTTCTGATTGGTGGAAAATAGGTAGACCAAGATTTGGCACAACAATGTATACTTTTGCCAAACTCTTATAATTTGTCAAATATCAACTAAAGCACTAAAATAGACTATGCTTTGGAAATATTTATCAAGAGAAAAATGTGGTGCAAACACAGTTGAATGAAGTGACCTAGATGATTAGAGAAGAGGGGGAATCTAAGTTTTTGTTAAGAGAGGAAGCTAAAGTGCTAAAAGTTGTGGAGGAATGGGAGTTGAGAGAGGAAATCTTCTAAAAACAGAAGTCATAGAATGTTTGGCTTCAGGAGGGAGATCAAAATACTACATTTTTCTTCAACTCTGTGAAAGCCAGGCAGCATGGTAATACCACTTCCTTGTTACTGATGGATAGGGGGAAACCATTCATTCCACCTAGGGTATGTGTAATGAGGCAGAGTTATACTTTGCTTCTTTATTCCAAGAGGAAGGGTAGGGAGAATTGGTGGCTAAGACTCAGTTTTTATCTTGTATTCCCTCTTTGGTCTCATTGGAAATGAATGAGCATTTTATGAGTTCCATTTATATGGAGGAGGTCGAGCATATAATTTTCTAGATGCAAAAAGGTAAAACGCCTGGGATAGATGGATTTTTGATTGAATTTTTCTAGGAGTTCTGGGACATTATTAAAGTTGATCTCCTGGATGTTGTCCAAGAATCTCAAAAGAATAAGAAAATGCTCAAGGCTCTAAACTTGACCTTCTTGGCTTTTATCCCTAAGGGGGAGGGGGTGGATCGGTTAAGTCAATTTTGTCCCATTTCCCTTTGCAATGTGATTTATAAAATTATCTCTGAGCTGATTGCTGATAGACTAAAGAGATGGCTTACATTGCTTATTTTTTAGGAGCAAAGTGGATTCATGGAAGGTCACCAAATCTTGGATGGTGTGATGGTGGCTATAGAGGCAATTCATTTGATGCCCAAGTCAAAATAAAAGGCTATTTTCATCAAGCTAGACATGAGTAAAGCGTATGATAGAGTCTGGTGGTCTTTTCTTCAGAAGGTTTTAACGGATTTTGGATTTAGTGAGGACTTGATATGATGGGTCATGTGCTATGTGAATTTGACCTCCTTTTTAGTTTTGATTAATGGAGAGCATTCAAATTTATTTGGAGCATCTCAAGGTTTGTGGTAAGTCAACCCCCTCTCTCTTTGTCTGTTTCTTCTTTTGGTTGAAGGACTGGGATAGCTGATCAAAAGGAATGTGAAAGGGGGATATATTCAGGGCTAGTAGTGGGGTGGAGGTCTCCTAACACTTTCTCACTTATAGTTTTTGGATGATGTAGCTTTGATGGGCATGGTAATTGTGAGAGAGGTGACTAATATGCATAGAGACCTGGATGTTTATCTTGAGGCATTTGGATAGCTGATTAATGAGGGTAAGTCTTCAATTTATTTATTCAATACCCCACTTCCCATCCAGCGAAGAATTGCTAATTTACTCAAGTTTCAAATTGGAAGTCTTCCTCTGCTATACCTTGGCATTCCTATCTCAACTAGGATATAGTCAAGGGAGATGTGGCAGGGCCTTCTAGACAAGTTTCATGCTAAGGTTAATCATTAGACTCATCGCTAGCTATCCTTTGCCAGTCAGGTTCATCTTCTTCAATTAGTGGTGTAGGTGTTCCCCATATACAGGTGTATGGTCCAAGTAGCACCGGTGGGTTTTGTGAGAGACCTTGATTCCTTAGCAAGACGATTTCTTTGGGTTGGCAATTTAGTAGCAACCAAATGGAGTCTCATCAAATGGGAGATAGTTTTCAGTCTAAAAATATTGGGAGGTTTGGGATTAAGATAGTCGATACTCTCTAGTATGGTGCTGGCTATAAAGTTGTATTAGAGATGATGTGTTGAACCAGAGTAGCTGTGGGCTAGAATTCTATCCTAAAAGTACCTGGCAGGGATCCTCAAAATGATACTCCTTGGCATAGCTTATCTAGGAAGGGGTCAGTGATTTGGTCTATGCTCAAGAAAAGGGCTATGCTCATCAAGCGTAGTTTGTTCTAGATATGCAAAGATGGCATGGAGGCATGGTTTTGGCAAGACTCCTGGGATGGTTTTCTACTCCTTACAGTTCAATACCCTCATTTACAGACATTAGAGTAAAGATTTGGTGAGGCTGGTTGGTTTAGGGTGGGTGATTTTAAGGTATTTTCCCATTAGGGGTAGGTGATGGAAGCGAGGTGGAAATCACCAGAAGAATGTCTGATTGTGGGACTAGAAGCAGAGTGCATTAAACTCCAATCCATTCTTGCTAGACGTAGTTATAGCACCCTTTTTGGAAGGGACATTCTAGCATGGGCTCCTAATTTGAAAGGATCCTACACAGTGTCTTTGGGGTACCGGCATTGATCTCTCAGTAGTTGGATGGCGGGTGAGAAGCTCCCTAGTGGAAAAGAGTATGGAATAGCTTTTCTTGGCCAAAGTGTAACTATTTCATTTAGACTATGGCCTGGAACAAATGCTTGACGTGGGATAATATCCATAAGAGAGGATTTGTTGGCCCTTTGAGGTGTGTTTTATGCAGCAGCAAGGAGGAGGATTCTCAGCGTTTATTCTTTTGAATCCCCTTCTCAATGCAATTATGGCATTGTTGGTGGGATGCATGGAAATACCAATGTGTTCATGCTTCCTCCTTAGCTGATTTTTGGGTGAGATTGGGCAAGCCGCCATCACTGGCTTCATTTTTGCATGAGGTATGGTATGCCAGCCCAATTTTCCTTTTATGGTAGGTCTGGCTTGAAAGAAATTATAGGATTTTCCATGGAGAAAATTTGGGAGTTCAGTAGGTGTGGACTAGAATATTGGGCATGGTCCAAGAAATCATTACGGTTAAGAGTGAGATTGCCCTGCCATTAGTTAAGAGCGATGCTGAGGTTGTGGTGAGGCTGGGCATTCAAGGAATTTCTTTAGTCTTGGCATGTGTCAAGAGAGGTAGATAGGTGAATCAGAGAATGTAAAAGATGGGGAATTAGACGCTGCCTCCTACTAGTTTTTTGAAGCTTAATATAGATGGGTCATCTCATGGGAATCCAAGCTCGGTTGGGATTGGCAAGATCGGTAGGGACTCAGCTGGTGCAGTGGTTTTGCTTTTTGCAATTAACAAGGGAGTGTAGACAGTTAAATAGATGGAAGGTTGGGTGATTTTACATGCCTTAAGCAGAGCTTATGAGTTAGGATGGAGGAAAGTGATATGTGAGGTTGATTCTCAAGTTTTGGTTAATTTGCTTCTTGAGAAGAAGACCTCTGATGTTTGCTGGCAGCTGTCAGTGATTGTTTAATAGATTCTTTAGGTCAATTCTTGTATGGATTCAGTGATTTTTGCCCATATTCCTATGGAATGGAATAGAGTGGCTGATTGCTTGGTTAGATGGGGATTAGAAGATTTTGAAGACCAGAAGTTTGATGGATGGGAGAAAATGCTCAAGCACTTTGCTAGAATCTAGAGAGGATTTTGGTGGAGGATGTGAGAGGCACTAAAATGTAATTTTCTTATTCTTGTGGATTTTGTGCTTTTGTTGGTTCTTGAGGTGTTGGCCTCAGGTGGCTTTGTACTTTGGTTTTCCTTGATTTAATAAAGTTTTTACCCCTCTTTTTATTTTATTTTTAAAAAAAGAGTGAAAGTATTCAAGATATGTTAGTATAAGACTAAGTGTATGCAAAGAAATACATAAGTGTTAAATACTAGTGAGTGTTGATAGAGTAATCTATATAAGCTAGTAAATAATGTACATCAATATGATAACTATAGTATGTGGTATAAAAATGACATAACTTGGATGGTGTAGTCATGTATAATATACCCATAGGGGGAAGATACAACAATGTGTATCTTGCATAAAAGAGTAGGATACCCCCTCAATGGATAGAGTAAAGCAATCAAGGGTCTAGAAGTCATTACAACACTCAAAGAAGATGAAGTGAAGCATGGTAATGTAGAAAAATTAACAAACAATAATATAGAATAACAAATGTAAGTCTAGCATAGGATTAGAAATGTAAATCATGGAGGATGCATATAATCAAGAGGTTTTTGTGTTTGTGGCATATTTGAATGTTTTTGGATTCTAAAATTTTGTATTATTTTTGGATTTTGAAATTTTGTACTATTTTTTGTATTTTGAAAATATTTGATCTATGTACAATCAATCATAGAAAAGTTATGTACAATCAAGCATATGAGACTATGTATAAGTAAGCATAGGAAAGTATGTATAAGTAGGCTAAGAAAAGGTGATATTAATTGATGAGTCTCATGAGAGACTCATTATCATGGTATCTTATATCAAGGAGAGGAATCATGTGTGATTAGGAATCATGATGAAGATGCTGAGACTATGACATTAAAAGTTGTATATGCTTTGAAGTCTCTAAAGTGGGAACTAACTATGAGGTCCCCTTATAATTCTAAGAAGTATATGTAACTATAGATCTCTTAGGGACCCATCTAATAGTAAGATAAACTCTCTAAACATGTGTTTTACTTGTAGATGCATGAGATCTCAATGAGACTACCTTGGGTGTGAACATTGTAGTTGAAAGTTGTCTAGAATCCTAAAGCTATGGATGTGTCTAAACCCACTATTCTGATGATATATGCCTCAAATATGTCTAAATCTATACTAGAGGAAGAATCAAAACTAGTGCAAAAATTATAACTGGTGACAAAGCTAAAATTGGTGACTATGGAATAGTAGATGGCTTTAAAGTGGAGAGTGGTATCTCGTATGTAACTCCACCAACTATAATAACCTAATTAGCATTAATTAATTTCATTCATATGTGAATTATGTAATTTTTTTGAATCCATGGTCAATCAAATAATATATCAAAAACTCCTACACTGGTAACAATAGTGAATGGTGTGGCCACATGTGTTGGACAAACTTGTAAAAGAATTACAATCTTACCCAATGAACTCTATATGTTTTGACTAAATCCATTGATAATTATATCCACTAGGGTAATATCTTTCTTTGAATATCCCAAATGCTATAGTAATGTCATATTGCACATGTTCACACTAGATCTATTATCTATGAAAACATAATAAATAAGATGATTATGAATGTAAGCTCTAATAAAGAGTGCATCATAATTCAAATCATCTTCAATGATATTTTATTTTGAGAATGAGATGGAAGGTATAGCTATAACTTTGGAATTTTATACACCAATCATGTTTCTCAAAATATGTGATTCAATTAGAGGTGTCTTATATATATCTGGTGGTGGATGTGTATGATATGCATGGTGAACCCTTGTTGTGTCCCATGTCTCTTGTTTTAAATGATATGTAAAAGGATCTAAAAATATTTTCAAATTTTTATCTTATGCTTTCTTTGGATAAAAAGGTTCAACTAAAGTGCCAAGATCAATATGATTGCCATTTATTAATGCATCTATTTGTTGTATCACTTGGTGTCCTATGAAACTTGCAAAATACATGTTAATCATATCCTCATAAAAGAGGTTTTGTTGGGTCAAATACTTGAATAAGAGGGAGAGATATGATTTTAAATTATAATAACTACTATAAAATTCTAGCTAGAAAAATTGGTAGATTGGTAAATGTATATCA
Organism: Torreya grandis; assembly: GCA_037957365.1. Classification (NCBI taxonomy): domain Eukaryota; kingdom Viridiplantae; phylum Streptophyta; class Pinopsida; order Cupressales; family Taxaceae; genus Torreya; species Torreya grandis. The sequence goes on from JARHVA010003759.1 coordinate 1,705,058, forward strand.
AGGAGGTGCTGATAAAACCACATGCTAAGTGGGCTCTGAAGCTGCATTAACTATCAATTGATTTTGAGTCTTTTTATTATTGATGTTGATTTTGTATGGAACTTTGCTATTACTCTTTTTGGTTATTTTTGAGATACTTATATACTTTAGTTTTCCCATTGAAATTAACTTGATTTCTCTTTCCTTTAGTGTGTGACATAATTTAGTGAAGGAAGAGAATCTTTCAAACATAATTAATTCATGCAAAGCTAGTAAGAGACTCTATTTGAAGAGATGTTGTAACTCTTGATCATCCATGAAGATAATAATCTTAGTCAAGATAGTCTTATATCAAAGAACATAATTTGTGAGATGCTCATTTGACCTTTGTTTCTATTATGTAACTTGGGTTTATGAATCTTTGTCACCAATGTTAATGTTGAAATAAGCTAGGAACATATTGGCTAAAGGATTAAATGCACTAACTAATTTATTCAGTAAACTATAAAACCATTATAAAGCATAATTCTTTAGGCTTCATGAAAAGAGCTTGGTAAGTAGCTAGTCATTTGGTACATAGTCCAAGCATGTTACGTGAAAAGCTCTCAAATATATTTCTAGATCACCCTTGCCATCATAAATAGGAGCTTGGGTTGAACAAAACTTTGTGGCAAGGGTGTGGAAGAAATGTGATGTGCCAATGGTGTATATAGTAATGCAGGTCTAAAGGCACCTTGCTTAAGATGTAGCATCTTGGATTGAGAGATCTTATCTCTTACACAAAGGGTAGCACATCAGGGGATAAATTTGTACTAGATATAGCTAGTGGCATAGAAGAAGGTTGGGTTATTATAGGAGGTTGTTGAGACATAGTTACTCCCATAGTGTCATTTACAATTAGTTGCTCTATGGTTTGAGAAGATTGACCATTGTTTATTCTTTTTTGTTCTTTTTGGAGTATTTTGAGTATGTCATTGTGCATGTCAAGGTGTTTGGTTATGAATTCTTGAAGTCTTATTTTATCAGTTTCATCAAAACTAATGTATTGGGCCATTGTTAAGGTAGAAAAACAATTTGAAATATATTTGAATTTTTTGTAAAAAATTATAATAGGTAAAGTGCTAGAAAAGGCAAGTACTAAATATAGAAAATATAATGTCTTAAAAATACGGAATTGTAAATTGCATAAAAAGGATATGAAACTCACAAACATGTAAGGTGATACCTCAAGAATTGAATAGGAGCTAGTATATGTAACTATAATTTTGATAATAATATTTTTATAAAATACTATGGAATTTTGAAAATGAAATTGGTTTTTTGATTTAAATATGCAACTAAAATTTTAAAAAATTATTGGAAAATGCTTGATTGAATAAGACCTAGTATGTGTAACTAGGGTTTTGAGAAAAATATTTTTTTGAAATTACTATTGAATTTTGAATTTTGAAGGGATTTTTTTATTTTAATATGCTAGTAAAAATTCAAAAAATTGTTAGAAAATTACTAGAAAAATATTGGGACATAGTATGGAAAACTTTAAGATGAATTTTTTATTTAAATATTCAATTAAGAATTCAAAAATTTAAAGAAAAAATTAGTAAAAATTTTACCTCAGGGTTTCTAGGGTTTTTATGCATAAATGAATTAAATTGGGTTCACCAAATGATTTAACAATTTTTAGAGTAATTGAAGTTTTATTCTTAATTTATTTAAAAAGTTTGAATTAATAAATTAGTAAATAATATATGGTAAATAAGCTATTAATTTGTGAAATTTATTGATAATTAGAGTTTTTCTATAAATAAATACGAGGAAGAAAATAAAACTTAGCCTAAATTATGCTGATCTAATTGAGACAAGATTTGATATTCACTATGCAGACCTCAGACACTATCACAAATAGGATTCTAATGTTTGTTTTTTGATTGGATAGGAGCATTGAAAGTGGACAAGAGTGGCACTGGGGTTATAGTCCCTAGTTGATGCTCCTATCTTAAAGATTTGAGCTTTTTGGGTTTTGTTTGGTAGGTCTATATGACCTTATCTATGAATTTTTGGTAGTTAGAAGTCTACATAAATTCCTTTTAAAGCAAATTTTCTCTTCAAAATCTATTTTCTATTATACTTTGACTAGTTTTGAGAAAGAAGAGGGGTTAGTGTGTGTAATATTCACTGGACATAGATCCACACTTCTTATATGGGTATGTTACCTACATACCAATACTCTAAAGAGAGATCAATTCATATGTAGTTCTCTTTTTGAAAGTGCTTAGTGTAATTGTGATATGAGAATGTAATAAAATGCTAAATTGGGTGTACTTGAGATGACTAGAGGCTAGTATAAGAATTTGAATAAGTTGAAAAAAATATTGGATGGCTGTATGCAGAGAATAAATAAATGTTAAACCCTAAAACCTAAATTTTAAGCCCTATAATAAACTCAAAACCCTAAATCCAAACCCTTAACCTTAAAACCTAAATCCAACCATAAATCATAAACCTTAAAATAAACTTTAAAACTTAAACCCTAAATTGAACACTAAACCCTAAACTAAACACTAAACCCTACCCTAAACCGTAACTCCTAAACCCTAAAATAAACCCTAAAACCTAAACTAAAACTTAAATTAAACCTTAAACTAAACACTAAAATGTAAAAACTAAACTAAACCCTCAACCTTAAAACCTAAACTCTAACTAAACCATAAACCCTAAACATTAAATGAAATCATCCACCCTAAACCCCAATCCCAAACTCTAAACTAAACTCTAAATTATGAAAAAACCCTAAACCCAAAATTAAACCCTAAACCTTAAACCTAAAACTAAACTCAAACCCAAACCTTAAATCTTAAAACACTAAACCTTAAACACTAAATCCTATACTAAACCCTAAAACCTAAATGAATCCCTAAATCCTAAACCATAAAACATAAACTCTAAAGTAAACCTAATCTTAAACCCTAAACCTTAAACCCTAAAACACTAAACCTTAAACCTTAAACCTAAACTAAACCCTAAACCCTAAACCCTACCCTAAACACTAATCTAAACCCTAAAATATAAAATTTTAACCCTAGACCCTAGCATAAACCTTAAACCCTAAACCTTAAGCCAAACCCTAAACCCTAGCTAAACCCTTACCTTAAACTAAACCCTAAACTTAATACTAAATCCTAAAAAAAAAACTAAATATTAAACCCCAAACCTTAAACCCTAAACCCTACCTTACAATATAAACCCTAAATATCCCAACCTAAACATTAAATCCTACACTAAAACCTAAACTAAAGCCTAAAACCTAAGCTCTAAATTAAACCCTAATCCCTAAATCTAAAATCCTTAACATTAAACTAAACCCTAAACCTTACACTCTAAACTCAACCCTAAACCCTAAACCTTAAACACTAAACCCTAAACTAAATCTCAAAACCTAAAACCTAACCCCTAAACTAAACCTAGAACCATAAATAATAAACCTTGAACTCTAAACTAAACCCTAAATACTTAATGATAAACTAAAAACTAAAACCTAAACCTTAAATTAAACACTACATTTTTAACTAAACCCCATACCCTAAACTAAACCTTAAACTAAACCCTAAATCCTAAACCCTAAACCCTACACTCTAAACTAAAACCTAAAATCTAAACCCTAAACCAAACCCTAAACACTAAATCTAAAAACCTAAGACTTAAACCCTAAACTAAACCTTAAACTAGACACAACCCAACACTAAACTAAATCTAACCCAAACATAAACCCTAAACTAAACCCTCAACCCTAAACTAAACCCTAAAACTTGAACCTTAATTAAATGGAAACCCTAAACCCTTTACCCTAAACCATAAACCCTACCCTAAACCTTAAACCCTAAACCCTAACCCTAAATTAAATCCTAAACAAAATAATAACCTTTAAACTCAAAACCCTACCTTAAACCATCAACTAAACCTCAAACCCTAAAACCAAAACCCTACCTTAAATGTTAAACCCTAAATTAAACCTTAAACTACACCATAAACTAAACACTAAACATTACCCTAAATCATAAACTAAACCCTAAACTCAACCCTAAACTATAAACCCTAAATACTAAACACAAAACCCTATTCCCAACCCTGAACCCTAAACTAAACCCTAATCCCTAAAGCATAAACTAAATGCTAAACCTATAGACCTAAGCTTTAAACTAAAACTAAAAACCTTTTAATAAATACTAAACCAAACCCTAAGCCCCAAACCATAAACTAAACCCTAAACCTCAAGACCTAAGCTTTAAAGTAAACCCAAAAACCTTTAATAAACTCTAAACCTTAAATCATATCCTAAACCTTAAACTAAACCCTAAACTATAAATTCTAAAACCTAAACCTTAATCCCTAAACCCTTAACCCATTTATAAACCCTTAACCTTACACCCAACTCTAAACCCTAAATTATAGCCTTAACCCTAATCTAAACCCTAAATACTAAACTGTAAAATAAACCCTAAACCTTAAAATAAACCCTAAATCCTAAATTGTAATACCTAAACCTTAAACCCCAAACCCAACCCTAAATCTTAAAAACTAAACCCTCAACACTAATTCCTAAATCCTAAACCCTACTTTAAACCCTAAACCCTCTACCCTCAACCCTAACTCCTAAACTAAATCCAATACTAAACTCTAAATAATAAACCATAACTACCATAAACACTATACCCTAAATCTTAAAATAAATAAAGCCTTTCCTAAATCACAAACCCTAAACTAAACCCTAAATCATAAACTAAATCCTAAAACCTAAACTAAATCCTAAACTAAAAACTAAACCCTAAAACCTAAGTCCTAATCCCTAAACCTTAAATTTTAAACCTTATAACCTAAACCTTAAAATAAACCCTAACCCTAAATCCTAAATTGTAACCTAAACCCTAAAACTTAAAATATAAACCCTAAACCAAACACTAGACACTAAACCTTAAACTAGACCCTAAAACCTAAACCCTAAATGCTAAATCATAAATTAAACCAAAAACCATAAACCCTAAACCCTTAAACATTAAACTAAACACTAAACCCTAAACCAAATTCTAAACCCTAAATCCAAAACATTAAAACCTTAAACCCTAAACCCAAAGCTAAACCTTAAACAAATCTCTAAACCCTAAATCCTAAACCTTAAACTAAAACTAAAACTCTAAACCTTAAACACTAAACCCTAAACCTTAAACTCTAAACTAAACACTAGAACCCAAACTAGACCCTAAACCCTAAAACCTAAAACTTAAACCCTAAATCCAACCCTAAACCCTAAACTAAACCTTAAATTCTCAAAAAGCTAAAGATACCCTATTCTAAACCCTACTTTAAACCCTAAACCCTAAACCCTAAAACATGAACTAAACCTTAAACCCTACCCTAAACACTATACCCTAAACCCTAAAATATGAACCAACCCTAAAACATAAAATGTGAGCCCTAAACCTTAAACTATAAAACCTAAACCAAACCCTAAACCCTAAATCATAAACCATAAAACTTAAATCCTAAACTACACTCTTAACTAAACCCTAAACTAATAACTCAACCTTAAGCACTACACTAAACCCTAAACATTAAACTAAACCCTAAACTTGAAACCCTAAACCCTAAAAAAAATCCCAAACCCTAAACTCTAGCCCAAATGTTAAACCCTAAACTCTAATGTAAACCCTAAATATTACCCTAAACTAAACCCTAAACTCCAAACTCTAAGCCCTATACCCTAAACTAAAACCTAAATAATAAAAAAAACCATCAACCTTAAATTATAAATTAAACCTTAAACCTTTATACCCTAAACCCTAAAACCTAAAGTAAATCATAAACCCTAAATGAAACTCTAAAATCTAAACTATAAAACTTAAACTAAACCTAAAATCCTAACCCTAAACCCTAAACCTTAAACTAAGTCCTAAACACTAAACCCTAAACATTAACCCTAAACCAAAACCTAAACTAAACCCTAAACAAAAACACTAAATTAAACTCTAAACCCTAAACCTTAATCTAAACTATAAACCCTAAATTAAACTCTAAACCCTAAACCCTAAACCTAAACCCTAAACTAAACCTTAAAACCCAAAGATAAACCCTAAAACCTAAACTTTAAACACTAATCATTAAACTAAGCCCTAAACCTTGAACTCTAAATTAAACACTAAACCCTAAACCCTAAAATAAACATTAAACCCTTTATAAACCTTATATTAAACCCTAAATTTTAAACTAAACCCTAAAACCAAAACCCTAAATCATAAACTAAACCTCATACCCAAAACCCTGAATCATAAATTAAACCTCAATACCAAAACCCTGAATCATAAACTAAACCTTAATCCTAAAACCCTAAATACTAAACTAAACCTTAAACCCTAAACAAAACACTAAACCCTAAATTAAACACTAAACCTTAAACTAAACACTGTTAGGACTTGTTCCAAAGTCTTAACGTTAGGTTAGATTTTTGGTAGGTAATAAATAATTATTGTAAATGGGGCATGCATCTTTTAGTAAAGATAACCCCATAAAATAAAATTACTTAGTTTAATTATTAGGTAGTTTTAATGTTTTATATTTATTAATTAGAATTATTTTACGGGTTATTTTCTCGTATTTAGTTGGTTATAGGATTAGTTGTTTTTACCAGTCATTGGTAAAAACTATATAAATCCATGTTTGCATTGTAAAAGGGTTAATGGAGTAAAGACACCCTTATGTACTTGTTTTTTTGAAATTAATAAAATACTTGTGCACTCGCACTAAGCAGGGACAAGGTTCAACCTATTTTGGTTCTGGAGTTATCAGTGGTATCAGAGCATGGTTATTTTGGAAGCTTGGTGAATTCGAAGGAGCAAAGTGAAAAATCAATTCACGTGATATCTTTTGGCATGAAATAAGGTATGCCATATAAAATGAATTTTTTTTAATTGGTTTAAATGTTTGAAAAATTATTAAATTATTTTAATTTTTCAAATATTATTCACATTTAAACCTGTATTTTCCATATACCATAGTCTGGTCTGTTTGATCATTTGATACTCCATTGTCCTGTGTTCAATCTCCTTATCTAGCATAAAAATGAATTTTTAGCATTTTAATGTTATTAAATTCATTGTTTTTTGGCCAAAACCAGATTTGTATGGCCTATTTATTTGAGAAAAACATTTGAAAGTTTTTATTCATGGCTACCATTGTGATTTGCATTCATTTTAGCTCTTTTTAAATCCAAAACATCTACAAATCTTGATCAAATGGCATTAAAACATCTATTTTTGCATTTTAAATGAAAAATCTAGAAAAATCTGTGTTGTACGGCCTTCCAATGCCCATGCTTCATTTTCAACTCATTCCCTACAAAAAATACTTTAAAAATCTGCCAAAACTCAGTCAAAAACAATTTTATCCTCCTTATACAGATTTGTATGACCTATAGGAACAAGAGCAAGTGCAAAAAAACATTCAGGAGCAGCCATGGCGTCCCAGGGAAGAATGGCATAGTTTAAAATTTAGAAGTTTATTTTTTGATGTTTCTAATGTTTTTTATCAAATATTTGCTATGATTGGGTCCCACAGGAGAAGATTAAAAGAGAGGCTGTAAACAAAGGGAAAATTTTGAATTTATTTATTCATATGAATTTTTTTTCCCTCATACAAAAAATTTGGAATAAGTATAAATTTTTGAGTGTAATGTTCTGCAAATGCTCTTAGAGTAATTGGTTAAGCTTATTTTGTTAGAAGCTTGCAAAGGAGGAGGTCAAGGGTTCAAATCCCTTCTTTTTGGAGAAAGTAATTTTTGCTTTGGAATATGCTTTTTTTAAAATGAATATTCTCTTTTTTAAATCAGAATATTGTAAAACACATACTTATTGTATTGTGTTATTTAAATTTTTGAAAAAGGGGTGGAATTCAATCATATTTCTTTTGCATTGTTGTGGTGAGACAAGGGTGTAATTGGTGGAGTAAGGTTGTAATTTGGTGAAATAAGGGTGTAATCATTGATTTTTGGTGAGGTTAAGTGCAAAACCCATCAAAAATACTTGTTTTTTTTCTTTTACACTCTACGTAGAGGTTAAGTACAAAACCTCGTAGAAGCAGTGTCTTGTGCAGTGAGTGTGATATTTGTTTCATTTCTTTTGCATTTTGTTATACACTTCTCTACTACACTTGCTTTCATTACAAAATGCCAAAATTTCAAAATTTGCTTTCAGATGGTGATGGATTAACAATTTCCAATTATTTAGATTGGAAATGATTGATGGAGGCTTCACTAGTGTTTAATAAATTATGGGATATTGTTAAGAATGAAAATCCCACATTGCCAATAGAGCAAGCTAAATTAGATATTTTCAATTTGCATGATTCTAAGGCCTTAGCTCTCATTAAATGTTGTTGTACTCGTGATACTTATGTTTGTATTGAAAATTCTCCTCATAGTTATACTGCATGGAAAACATTGTCAGATTTGTATGATAAGAAACCTAAGCATAAGAAGATAGATATTCATATGCAGTTATTTACTTTGTCATTAGATGAAGATGGGGATATGGGAGAATATATGTCTAAATTAAAAAATATCACTACTGAGTACACTAAGGCTGGTTTTGGAAAACTAGATGATGACCTCATAATTACTACTGCTTTGAAAGGACTACCAGGGTCCTATAGAAATTTTGTTGAAATGTTGCATGTCTCTGACAAGATCACAAACATCACCTTTGATAAGTTGGTTGAGTTGCTCATCCAACATGACCTCTCTCTACCCAAGAAATCTAAGAAAACTGAAGAAGCCCATGTTTTAGAGTCAAAGCCTAGTTCATCTTCATCTAGGCATCAAAACAATAGAGAAAATAGTTATAGAGGGGGTCGAGGTTACAGAGGAGGGAGATATCAAAATAGAGGTAGGGTTCATTCAAATAATCAACAATCTAATCAATCACATTCACATGAAATAAGTGATCAAGGACATGGTCACAATTCATATAGGGGTAGAGGTCGAGGTAGATCAGACATTCAGTGTCATAGATATGGAAAATTTGGTCACATTGCCTCACAATGTAGGATTCTTTTTGATAAAATTTAGAGGCCACAAAAAGTGACTAAGACTAACTTTACTCAATATGATGATCATGACTATGATGAATCTAGTAATGTTGCCCATGAATTTGTATTCACTACTTTGGGGCACATTGATTATATTGAATATGAGGCTAGGGATGAGCTCACAGATGTATGGATTTCAGACACAAGAGCAACCAAACACATGAATTTAGGAGAGATTTCTTTTCATCTTATAAGGAATCTTCTCTCTCTCCATTTGACTTAGCAGATAAGTCTATGCATACACCACTAGGACTTGGTTCTATTCGAATTCTTCTTCCTAATGGGTCTATAAAATACTTGGAGGATGTTTGGTATGTTCCCACATTGAATAAACACTTACTTTCTTTGATAACTATTCAAAAGAAAGGTTATCAAATTGTGCTTGAAAATGGGCTCATTTACATCAATTCAGTGAAGGATGATTATAAAACTATGTATACAGGATATGAAGATGGAAACTTGGTTAGATTGCATTGTAAGGTGCTTCTTCCTAATATAGAACTTGCAGTAGTTGTTGACATAGGTATAGGTACTATGTCTACATAGTGGTTATGGCATCACTACTATGGACATTTGAATACCCACTTTTTAGTGGATTTACAGAGATATGGTATGGTGAATGCGTTGCCCACTTTTTGCAAAGATAGTATTCTTTGTGAGTCATGTGTTTTGGGCAAACAAAATTGGGAAAAATTTCATAAGCAGTCATCTTGGAGAGCTAATAGATGTTTACAGTTAGTTTATAGTGATGTATGTGACATGAAAATGTCATCCATTGGTGGGTGTAGATACTTTGTCTTGTTAATTGATGACTTTTTTAGGATGACTTGGGTACTCTTTATGAAAAATAAATCTAAAGTTTTCGCTAAGTTTGTTGATTGGTTACACTTAGTCAAAAAAGAAATAGGTTCACATTTGGCCACTCTTCATTCAAATAATGGAGGTGAGTATACCTCAAATGAATTTTTAGACTATTATCGAGAACATGGAATTGATCGACAATATAGTAATGATTATACTCCACAACAAAATGGAGTATCTAAATTAATGAATAGAACTTTAGAGGGCACAACACGTGCCATGTTGCACTATAAACAACTTGATAAGTTTTGGGCTGAAGCCATAAGTACTGTAGTGTATTTAAGAAATAGGTCCCCCATAGTTGCACTTTTGGGACAAACTCCATATGAGGCATGGTATGGGTTTAAACCCAAAGTTAAACACTTGAAAGTGTTTGGATGTCTTTGTTTTGCTTTTGTTCCTATTCAACACATAACTAAGTTGGAACCATGAAGTTAAAAATGCATCTTTCTTGGTTATTCTGAAGATAAAAAGGGGTTTCATTTTCTTGCACAAGATTTAGGCAAATTCATAGTGAGTCGAGATGTAATATTTGATGAGTTTGGGACTATGAACACTGCAGAGATTGATTCTCAACTTTACAGATTAGAGAGGAAAAATAAAAAAAGAGATAAGGGTTTGAATAATGGGGATAAATCTTTAAAGTTATGGTATGAGACTCAAATTCCTTCAATTTCCTCTCCTTCATCTACAAGTTCACAAGTTAATGACTTAGAAATTATTGAAAATTCTCTAAGTCCCCCTTCAAATGATACACATAATGAGAATTGTGGAGTCCCTGATTTGAATAATTTGTCTAAGTATCCAAAATGGGCTCAAAGTACTCTTTCTGACTTGATAGTAGATGAAGTTGGTTTAACAGGGCCCAAGAATTCTTGAAAATAGGTAAAGTATGTTATGTTTATTACTACTTCTTCCACTAGGCCATCCACTTTTGAGGAGGCATCTACTAAACATGTTTGGCAACAGGCAATGCAATGTGAATATGATTCCATACTTAAAAAAAATACATGGGTTTTAGTTGATCCTCCTCCACATGTTAAACCCATCGGATGTAAATGGGTTTATAGGACTAAGTATAAATTAGATTGCTCCATTGATAAACATAAGTCATGACTTGTTGCAAAAGGATATGTGCAACAAGAAGGTATTGACTATGAGGAAACATTTGCACTAACTGCCAAATGGCACACTATTTTTATGTTAGTTGCCTTTGTAGCATAAAATGGTTGAAAAGTACATCAATTAGATGTTAAAAGTGCTTTTTTAAATGGTGATTTATAGGAAGAAGTCTATATGAAACAACCTTAGGGTTTTGAATAGGTGGGTGCTGAACACAAAGTATGTAAATTGATAAAAGCTTTGTATGGGCTCAAATAGGCACCCATGGCTTGGTATGAGAAAATGGATTCATACTTGAAATCCATTGGTTTTCATCACAATGAATCAGATGATACTCTCTATTTTTGAGTGCAGAGTAAGAAAATGGTGATACTAGTTTTCTATGTTGATGACTTGTTTGTTACAGGTAATGATGAAAACCATAACAAGTCTGTGAAGAAGGAATTAAAATATGGGTTTGAGATGATAGATCTTGGACTTCTTCACTACCATCTAGGCATAGAGGTAACTCAAAAAGAGCATACTATTTTCATTTCACAAAGTATATTTCTGAGTTATTAGAGAGGTTTAGCATGAGTGATTGCAAACCTACCCTCACTCCCATGGAAAGTAAATTGAAATTGTCTAAGGATGATAGCAGTGCCTTTTTTTATGGCACCACATATAGACAATTCATGGGAGGTTTGATATACTTGATGACTACCAGGCCTGATATTTCATTTTTAGTTGGAATATTATCTAGGTTTATGCATGAGCCTAGAGAAATTCATTGGCATGCAGCAAAACAAGTACTTCATTATCTTCAGGGAATGAAAACATATGGCCTTGAATACCGTTGCAACAAGAAATTCAAACTTGTTGGATATTGTGATGTAGATTTTGGCAGATGTGTGGATGACAAAGTGTAAACCATAGGATACACTATGCATATGGGTTTAGTTGCCACTGCTTGGTGTTGTAAAGAATAGGATACAGTGGCAAATTCATCAGTAGAATCAGAGTATATTGCAGCATGGGATGCTTCTAGAGAAATTGTTTACCTTTGTCATATTCTTGAAGATCTTCAAGTTTCTTAGTTTGCTCCTACATAGTTATACATTGATAATCAGAGTGCAATCAAGATGTCCAAGAATCCAGTGTTTCATGCCAAAACAAAACATATGGATGTCAAATACCATTATTTGTGAATGCTGGTGGCAAAAAAAACTCTTGATCCAATATATTGCCCAACTGCCAATTAGACAACTGATATCTTCACAAAACCCCTTGACAAAATCAAATCTAAAAAATTTAGAAAAATGCTTGGTATGTGTCCAAAGACTTGACTTTGGATCATAGGGGGGTTTGTTAGGACTTGTTCCAAAGTCTTAACGTTAGGTTAGATTTTTGGTAGGTAATAAATAATTATTGTAAATGGGGCATGCATCTTTTAGTAAAGACACCCCCATAAAATAAAATTACTTAGTTTAATTATTAGGTAGCTTTAATGTTTTATATTTATTAATTAGAATTATTTTATGAGTTATTTTCCTGTATTTAGTTGGTTATAGGATTAGTTGTTTTTACCAGTCATTGGTAAAAACTATATAAATCCATGTTTGCATTGTAAAAGGGTTAACAGAGTAAAGGCACCCTTATGTACTTGTTTTTTTGAAATTAATAAAATACTTGTGCACTCGCACTAAGCAGGGACAAGGTTCAACCTATTTTGGCTCTAGAATTATCAAACACTAAATACTAAACTAAAACCTAAACCCTAAACCTTAGGCCCTATACCCTAAACTAAGCCCTTAACCCTAAACTAAACCTTAAAATCTAAACTAAAACATCAATACTAATACCTACACCCTAAACCCTAAACTAAACCTTAAAACTGAAACCATAAACTAAATAAAAAACTCTAAATATTAAACTAAATATTATACTAAGTCCTAAACTCTAAACCCTAAACCCTAGACCTAATAAAGCCTAAACTAAACCCTAAATTTTAAGTCCCAAACCCTAAACCCTAAACATTAAACTAAATCCTATACCAAGCCCTAACTCTAAACTCTAAACCCTAACCCTAATAAAACCTAAACTAAACTCTAAACTCTAAACCCTAAACTAAACCATCAACTAAACCCTAAATCCTAAATCATAAATCCAACCTTCAACTAAACCTAAATCCCAAATGGTAAAACCTAAACTCTAAACCTTAAACCCTAAATTAGACCTAACCCATAAACTCTAAATTAAACACTAAACCCTCAACTAGATCCTAAAACCTAAACCATAAATAAAAACCTACTACCTAACCCTAAACCCTAAATCCTAAACTAGACCCTAGACCCTAAAGCCTAAACCCTAAATCAAACCATAAATGTAAGAACCTAAACCCAAAACCATAAACTAAAAGCTAAATTCTAAACCCTAAACCCTAAAATAAAAACATAAACCATAAACCCTACCCTATTAACCCTAAACCCTAAAATAAACCCTTAACCCTAAACCCTAATTAAAATTCTAAATTACACCCAAAATCCTAAACCTTAAACCCAAAACTAAAACCTAAACTATAAACTAAATCATAAACCCTAGACTCTAAACTAAACCTTAAAACTAGAAATTAAACCCTAAACCTAAACCCATACCCTAAACCCTAAACCTTAAGCCCTAAACTAAATATTGAATGCCCAATCCTAAACCATAAACTAAACCCAATCCTAAACACTAAAACCTAAACCTTAAAACACTAAATCCTTAACCATAAACCATAAACCCTCTAACCTAAAACTTGAATTAAACCCTAAACCCTAACCTAAACTAAACATTAAACCCTAAACTTTGAACCTTAAAATATTAAATCCTAAACCTTAAACCATAAACCCTCAACAAAACCCTAAACCCTACTTTAAGCCATACCTTAAACCTTAAACCCTAAATCAAACACTAAACTCTAAAAAATATACCCTAAATTAAACCCTAAACTAAAACCTACACCTTTAATCCTAAACTAAACACTAAACCCTAAACCTTGAATTAAACCCTAGACCTAATATTAAGCCATAAACCCAACCCTAAACCCTAAAGTAAAAAATAAACCTAACCTAAACCCCTAAACCATAAACTAAATCCCAAACCCTAAATGTAAAAATCTAACCCTACCATAAACCCTAAACCAAACACTAAACCCTAAACCAAAAATTAAACCTTAAACCCTAAAAATAAAACCCTAAACCCTAAACTAAACCATAAATCATAAATAATAAATTTAAAACCCTTTATCCTAAACTAAACCTAAACCCAACCCTAAACCATAAAACCGAAACCCTAAACCCTAAATTTTAAACCTTAAAATGCTAAATCATAAACCTTAAACCCTAAACAAAACTTTAAACTCTAATACCTAAACCCCAACTAAACCCTAAGCTCTAAAGACACCCTAAACCCTAAAGCTAACCCTAAAACCCAACCTAAAACCATAAACCCAACACTAAACCCTAAATCTTCAACCCTAACCCTCAACCCTAAACCCTACCCTAAATGATAAACCCTAACCTAAACACTAAAGCCTACCCTAAACCTTACCCTAAACCAAAAACTAAATGTTAAACCATAAAGTAAACCATAAACCTTAAATTCAATCATAAACTTAAACTAAACCCTAAGACCTAAAACTCAACCCCTAAACTAAACTATAAATCGTAAAACCTGAATTAAACCATGAACCCTAAATAAACTAAACAATAAACCCTAAACTAAACCATAAACCCTAAATCCTAAATTAAATCCTAAACCCTAAGACTTAAACCTTAACCCCTAAACTAAACCCCAACCTAAACCCTAAAACTAAACTCTACACCCATAAACCTAATTTAAACCATGAAGCCTAAACTAAACCTTAAATTATACACCCTAAACCCAAATTAAATCTAATCCAAATCTAAACTAAACCCAACCCAACCTAAAACCTTAAACCCTAAACCCTACCCTAAACATTAAACTAAACTCTAAACCCTAAACCTTAACTATAAACCCTAAATTGAAACCCTACACTAAACCTTAAACCTTAAACCCTAAAACATATCTTAAACTCTAAACCCTAACCCTAAACTAAAATCCAAACTAAAACACTAAATCCTAATTCTTAAACTAAACACTAAACCCTAAACCCTAATTTAATCCCTAAGCCCTAAATCCTAAACTTAAAACCCTAAACCCTAACCTAAAACATTAACTAAACCTCAAGCCCTAAACCTTACCATAAATGTTAAACCATAAACTAAACACTAAATTTAACCTTAAACTAAAGACAAAACCCTAAACATATATAAACCCTAAACTAAACCCAAAACACTAAATTAGACCCTTGAAACATAAACCCTAAACCTTAAACCCTAAACCCTAAAACCAAAACCCAACCTTAAACTCTACACTAAAACCCACCTTTAACCCTAAATTCTAAATACAAAAAGCTAAACCTTATGCCCTAAGTTATACCTTAAACCCTAAACTAAAACTAAAATCTAAACCTTAAACCTTGAACCCTAAACCTTAAATCTCAAATGCTATATTAAACCCTAAACCCAACCCTTAACCCTAAATGCTAAATCCTAAACTAAATACTAAACAATAAACTAAATGTTAAAACTAAAATGAAACCCTAAACTATAAACCCTAAACCATAAATCCTAAACCCTTAAACCTAAACCTTAAACCCTAAGTTAAAACCTTAACTAAACCTTAAACTAAACACTAAACCAAACTATAAAACTTAAACCCTATACTAAACCCTAAACTCTAACTAGACCATAAACCTTAAAAATTAAACCCTAAATGAAACCCTAAACCCTTATCCTAAACCCTAAACCCTAAAGTGAACCCTAAACCCTAAACCCAACACTAAACTATAAACCTTAAACTCTAAACCCTAAAAGACTAAATAATAAACTAAATGTTAAACCTAAAATGAAACCCTAAACCCTAAAACCTAATTTAAACCATGAACACTAAACTAAATCTTAAATTATACACCCTAAATCCTAAATTAAATCTAACCCAAATCTAAACTAAACCCAACCCAACCCAACCCAACCCAACCAAAAACCCTATAGAAAACCTTAAACCCTAAATCCTAAACCCTACACTAAACATTAAACTAAACTCTTAACATTAAAATAAACTCTAAACCCTAAACCCAAACTATAAACCCTAAACTGTAAACACTACACTAAACCTTAAACCTTAAACCCTAAAACATATCCTAAACTCTAAACCCTATATAATAAACCCTAACCCTAAACTAAAATACTAAATCATAATTCTTAAACTAAACACTAAACCCTAAACCCTAATTTAAGTCCTAAGCCCGAAATCCTAAACTTAAAACCCTAAACCTAGTATACTCTAAACCATAAACTAAACCTCAAGCCCTAAAACCTACCATAAATGTTAAACCATAAACTAAACACTAAAATAAACCTAAACCCTACACTAAACCCTAAACTAAACCCTAAACCCTAAATTAAACTCTAAACATTTATAAACCCTAAAATAAACCTAAATCACTAAATTAAACACTTGAAACCTAAACCCTAAACCCTAAATCCAAAACCCAACCTTAAACTCTACACTAAAACCCAACCTAAACCCTAAATTCTAAATATAAAAAACTAAACCTTATACCCTAAGTTATACCCTAAACCCTAAACTAAACCCAAAACACTAAATTAAACACTTAAAACCTAAACCCTAAACCCTAAAACCAAAACCCAACCTTAAACTCTACACTAAAACCCAACCTAAACCCTAAATTCTAAATATAAGAAACTAAACCTTATACCCTAAGTTATACCCTAAACCCTAAACTAAAACTAAACTCTAAACCCTAAATCTCAAATGTTATACTAAACCCTAAATGTTAAATCCTAAAAAACACTAAACAATAAAATAAATGTTAAACCTAAAATGAAACCCTAAACCTTAAACCCTACCCTAAACCTTAAACCATAAATCCTAAACCCTAAAACCTAAACCCTAAACCCTAAGTTAAAACCTTAATAAACCTTAAACTAAACCCTAAACCCTAAAACCTAAATAAAATTATAAAACAAATTATAAACCTTAAACCCTAACTAAACCCTAAACTCTAACTAAACCATAAACCTTAAAACCTAAACCTTAAATGAAACCCTAAACCCTAAACCCAAAACTAAACCCTAAACCCAACACTAAACCACAAATCTTAAATGTAAACCTTAAACTCTAAACCCTAAAACACTAAAATTTAAACACTAAATCCTATACTAAACCCTAAAACCTAAATGAATCCTTAAACCCTAAAACATAAAATCCTAATCTAAAACCTAATTTAAAATGCTAAAAAACTAAACCCTAAACCTTAAACTCTAAACTAAACCCTAAACCTCAAACTAAACCCTAAATCGTAAGCCCTACCTAAACCCTAATCTAAATCCTAAATTATAAAATATAATCTCTAGAACCTATTATGAACACTAAACCCTAAACCCTGAACCTTAAACTAAACTCTAAACCCCAAATGGTAAACCCTAAAACCTAAACTCTAAACTTTAAACCCTAAATTATTCCATAAATCCTAAACTCTAAATTAAACCCTAAACCCTCAACTATATCCTAAGCCCTAAAACCTAAATAATAAACCCTAAATAAAAACCTAAAACTAAAACCCTATCCCAATACCAACCCTAAACCCCAAACCTTAATCCCTTAATACTAAACTAGACATGAAACCCTTCCCTAAATAATAAACCCTAAACCCTAAAACCTAAACCACCATACCGTAAACCTAGACCCTAAACACTAAATCAAATCCTTAACTCCAAACCCTAAACCCTAAACTAAACCAAAACCATAAACCCCAACCTCTAAACCCTAAACCCAATCATAAAACTTGAACCCTAAAATAAACCCCTAACCCTAAACCCTAATTAAAATAATAAACTAAACCTTAAATCCTAAAACTTAAACACAAAACTAAAACCTAAAACCTAAAACCTAAACCCTAACCCTAACTAAACCCTAAACCCTAAAAATTAAACCCTATACCCTAAACTAAACCATAAACCCTAAAATCTAAACTAAACCTTAAACTAGAACTTAAACCCTAAACCCTAAACCCATACCCTAAACCCCAAACCCAACCCTAAACCTTAAACCGTAAACTATATAGTAAATGTCAATCCTAAACCCTAACCTAACCCTAAACCCTAAACTAAACCCAATCATTAAACCTAAACATTAAACCTTAAACTATTAAATGCAAAACCCTAAACCTTACCCTAAACCCTCAAACGTAAAATTTGAATTAAACCCTAACCTTAAACTAAACATTAAACCCTAAATTTTAAACCTTAAATTGTTGAATCCTAAACCTTGAACCTAAAACCCAAAACTAAACCATAAACACTAAGCCCTAAACGTTAACCTAAACCTTAAACCCTAAATCAAACCCTAAAATCTAAAAAATATATCCTAAACCCCAACCCTAAAATAAACCATAAACAAAAACCTAACCCTAAATCCTAAACTAAACACAAAAGCTTAAACCTTGAATTAAACACTAAACCATAAACCCAATCTTAAACCATAAACTTAACCCTAAACCCTAAAGTAAACCTAACCTAAAACCCTAAACCAAACCATAAACTAAACCCCAAACCATAAACTAAACCTTAAACCCTAAACCCTACACTAAACCCTAAACCAAACATTAAACCCTATACCCTAAATCCTAAAACTTAAGCCCTAAATCCTAAACTAAACCATAAATCCTAAACTAAACCCTAAACCCTAAACCCAAACCTAAACCCAACCCTAAACCATAAAATATAAAATATAAACCCTAAACCCTATACTAAACCCATTCCTAAACCCTAAACATTAAACTTTAAAATGACAAACCATAAACCGTTCCTAAACCCTAATCGTAAACTAAAACCTTAACTAAACCCTAAAACTTGAGACTTGAATAAAACCCTAAAGCTAACCCTCCATTATAAACCCAACTATAAACCCTAAATCTTCAACCCTAACCCTCAACCCTACACTAAATGTTAAACCCTAACCTAAACCTTAAACCTTAATAAATTCAATCCTAAACCCTAAACCTTAAGCTAAACCCTAAGACATAAACCTTAACCCCTAAACTAAACTCTAAACCCTAAAACCTAAATTAAACCATGAACCTTAAACTAAACCCTAAATTGTACACCTTAAACCCAAACATAAACCCTAAATTAAACCTAACCTAACCCTAAACTAAACCTTAAACTCTAACTAAATTGTAAACCCTAACCCTAAATGATATCATTAACCCTAAACCCTAATCCCAAAACCCAAACTAAACCCTAAATTGTAAACTAAACCCTAAACCAAACCTTAAACCCAAAACTAAACTCAAACCCAAACCTTAAATCTTAAAACACTAAACCTCAAACACTAAACCTTAAACACTAAATCCTATACTAAACCCTAAAACCTAAATGAATCCCTAAGTCCTAAACCACAAACTCTAAACTAAACATAATATTAAACCCTCAAACACTAAACCTTAAATCTAAATTAAACCCTAAACCCTACCCTAAAAACTAATCTAAACCTTAAACTATAAAATGTAAACCCTAGACCTTATCATAAACCTTAAACCCTAAACCTTAAGACAAACTCTGAACCCTAAACCCTAACTTTAAACTAAATACTAAAGCCTAAACACTAAACTAAATATTAAACCCCAAACCATAAACCCTAAACCCTACCTTACAATTTAAACCCTAAATAAGTCCTAACATAAAAATTAAATCCTACACTAAACCCTAAACTAAAGCCTAAACCCTAAGCTCTAAATTAAACCCTAACCCCTAAATCTAAAAACCTAAACTAAACCCTAAACATTAAACTAAACCTTGAACCTTACACTCTAAAATCAACCCTAAACATTAAACTAAACCCTGAACCTTACACTCTAAACTCAACCCTAAACCTTAAACCATAAACACTAAACCCTAAACTAAATCTCAAAACCTAAAACCTAACCCCTAAACTAAAACTTAAACCATAAACACTAAACCTTAAACCCTAAACTAAACCCTAAATACTTAATGCTAAACTAAAAACTAAAACCTAAACCCTAAATTAAACAATGAATTTTTAACTAAACCCTAACAGTAAACCCTATACCCTAAAATCTAGAAAAACCTTAAAAAACCCTAAACTAAACCTTAAACTAAACCCTACACTCTAAACTAAAACCTAAAATCTAAACCCTAAACCAAACCCTAAACACTAAATCTTAAAACCTAAGACTTAAACCCTAAACTAAACCTTAAACTAGACCTAACCCAACACTAAACTAAATCTGACCCAACCATAAACCCTAAACTAAACCCTAAAACTTGAACCTAAAACCCTAAACCAAACCCTAAACCCTCAACTTAAACACTAAAAAAAATGATAACAGTTAAACTCAAAACCTTGAACCATACCCTAAACCATAAACTAAACCTCAAACCCTAAAACCAAAACCCTACCTTAAATGCTAAACCCTAAATTAAACCTTAAACTATACCATAAAATAAACCCTAAGCACTACCCTAAATCATAATTTAAACCCTAAACTCAACCCTAAAGTATAAACCCTAAATACTAAACACTAAACCCTATCCCCAACCCTAAACCAAACCCTAAGCCCTAAACCATAAACTAAACCTTAGGATCTAAGATTTAAACTAAACCTAAAAACCTTCAACAAACCCTAAACCAAACTCTAAGCCCTAAACCAAAACCAAAACCCTAAACCTCTAAACCTAAGCTTTAAAGTAAACCGAAAAACCTTCAATAAACTCTAAACCTTAAATCATACCCTAAATGTCAAACGAAACCCTAAACCATAAACTCTAAAACCTAAACCTTAATCCCTAAACCCTCAACCCATTTATAATCCTTTAACCTTACACCCAACTCTAAATGATAAGCTAAATCATTAACCCTAAATGCTAAATTCTAAACTAAACCCTAACCCTAAATCTTAAACACTAACCCTCAACACTAATCCCTAAATATTAAACCCTAAACTAAACCCAATACTAAACTCTAAACACTAAACACTAAAACACTAAACCATAAACCCTATCCTAAACACTAAACCCTAAATCATAAACCCAAAAAAGTGAAATAAACCCTAAATCTTAAACTAAATAAAGTCTTTCCTTAATCCTAAACCCTAAACTAAACCATAAAACCTAAACCTTAAATCCTAAAACCTAAACTAAATCCTAAACCCTAAACTAAAAATTAAACCCTAAAACCTAAGTCCTAATCCCTAAACCTTAAACCTTAAAACCTAAACTTTAAAATAAACCCTAACCCTAAACCAAACCCTAAATCATAAATCGTAACCTAAACCTTAAAACCTAAACTATAAACCCTAAACCAAACACTAGACACTAAACCTTAAACTAAACCCTAAACCCTAAAATAAACACTAAACACTAAACTAAACCCTAAAACCTACACCCTAAATGAAACCCTAAATGCTAAATCCTAAATTAAACTAAAACCCTTAAACCCTAAATCGTTA
The DNA here is from genome assembly GCA_037957365.1 of Torreya grandis. Taxonomy (NCBI): domain Eukaryota; kingdom Viridiplantae; phylum Streptophyta; class Pinopsida; order Cupressales; family Taxaceae; genus Torreya; species Torreya grandis. The sequence goes on from JARHVA010003759.1 coordinate 1,726,749, forward strand.
AACATTAAACTAAACACTAAACCCTAAACCAAATTCTAAACCCTAAATCCAAAACATTAAAACCTTAAACCCTAAACACAAAGCTAAACCTTGAACAAATCCCTAAATCCTAAATCATAAATTAAACCCTAAACTAAAACTAAAACTCTAAACATTAAACACTAAACCCTAAACCCTAAACTCTAAACTAAACACTAGAACCCAAACTATACCTTAAACCCTAAAACCCAAACTAGACCCTAAACCCTAAGACTTAAACCCTAAACCCTAAACTAAACCTTAAATGTTCACTCTTAAAACCTAAATATACCCTATCTTAAACCCTACCTTAAACCCTAAACCCTAAAACATGAACTAAACCTTAAACCCTACCCTAAACAGTATACCCTAAACCCTAAACCATAAACCATACAACCTAAATCCTAAATTACACTCTTAACTAAACCCTAAACTAAAAACTCAACCTTAAAACCTACACTAAACCCTAAACCCTAAACAAAACCCCAAACCCTAAACTCTACCCTAAATGTTAAACCCTAAACTCTAACCCAAACCCTAAATATTACCCTAAACCCTAAACCCCAAACTCTAACCCCTATACCCTAAACTATAACCTAAATAATAAACTAAACCATCAACCTTAAATTATAAACTAAACCCTAAACCCTTATACCCTAAACCCTAAATCCTAAACTAAATCATAAATCCCAAACTAAACTCTAAAACCTAAACTCTAAAACTTAAACTAAACCCAAAATCCTAAATCCTAAACCTTAAACCTTCAACCCTAAACTAAAACCTAAACTAAATCCTAAACAATATACTCTAAATTAACTCTAAACACTAAACATTAAACTAAATTATAAATCCTAAATTAAACCCTAAACCCTAAAACCTAAACTAAAGCCTAACCCCTAAACTAAACCTTAAACCCCAAAGATAAACCCTAAAACCTAAATTTTGAACCCTAATCATTAAACTAAACCCTAAACTTTGAACTCTAAATTAAACACTAAAACCTAAACCCTAAATAAAAATTAAACCCTATATTAAACTGTAAATTTTAAACTAAACCATAAACCAAAACCCTAAGTCATAAACTAAACCTCATCGAAAACCTTGAATCATAAAATAAACCTCAATCCCAAAACCCTAAATCATAAACTAAACCCTAATCTTAAAACCCTAACCCTAAACTAAACCTTAAACCCTAAACAAAACACTAAACCCTAAATTAAACACTAAACCTTAAACCTTAAACTAAACACTAAATCCTAAACTAAACCCTAAACCTTAAGCCCTATACTCTAAACTAAGCCTTAACACTAAACTAAACCTTAAAACTGAAATGATAAACCATAAAAGAAATAAAAAATCACTAAACATTAAACTAAATCCTATACCAAGTCCTAAACTCTAAACCCTAAACCATAAACTAAATAATAAACCCTAAACATTAAACTAAATCTTATACCAAGTCCTAAACTCTAAACCCTAAACCCTAACCCTAATAAAAACTAAACTAAACCCTAAGTTGTAAAATCTAAACTAAACTCTAAACCCTAAACTAAACCATAAACCCTCAACTAAACCCTAAATCCTAAATCCTAAACCTAACCTTAAACTAAAACCCTAAACCCCAAATCGTAAACCCTAAACTCTAAACCTCAAATCCTAAACTAGAACATAAATCATAAACTCTAAATTAACCACTAAATCCTCAACTAGATCCTAAACCCTAAACCATAAATAAAAACCTAAAACCCAATCCCAAACCCAACCCTTTATAAACCCTAAACTAGATCCTAGACCCTAATACCTAAACCCTAAATCAAATCATAAACCCAAAACCCTAAACTCTAAACCCTAAACTAAACCATAAACCCTAAAATAAAAACATAAACCATAAACCTTAGCCTATTAACCCTAAACCCTACCCTAAACACTAAACCCTAAAATAAACCACTAACCCTAAACCCTAATTAAAATGCTAAATTACACTCAAAACCTTAAACCCAAAACTAAAATCTAAACTATAAACTAAATCATAAACTCTAAACTAAACCCTAAATGTTAAAATTAGAAATTAAACACTAAACCCTAAACTAAACCTGATCTTAAACCCTAAACCCTAACCCATAAACCATAAACCCTCAAACCTAAAACTTGAAGTAAACCGTAAACCCTAACCCTAAACTAAATGTTAAACCCTAAACTTTGAACCTTAAAATATTAAACCCTACCTTAAACCATAAACCCTAAACAACACCCTAAATCCTAAACCCTACAATAAACCCTAAACTAAAACTAAAACCATAAACCCCAACCTCTAAACCCTAAACCCTAAACCCTACCATAATCATTGAACCCTAAAGTAAACCCCTAACCTTAAACCCTAATTAAAATAATAAACTAAACCTTAAATCATAAACCTTAGACCCAAAACTAAAACCTAAAACCTAAACCTTGGACCTTAACTAAACCCTAAACACTAAACCCTAAACCCTAAACATTAAACCCTACACCCTAAACAAAACCATAAACCCTAAACTCTAAACTAAACTCTAAACCTTAAACTATAACTTAAACCCTAAATCCTAAACCCCAAACCCAACCCTAAATTATATAATAAATGTCAATCCCAAACCCTAACCCAACCCTAAACATTAAACTAAACCCAATCATAAACCCTAAAAACTAAACCTTAAAACATTAAATCCTAAACCCTAAACCTTACCTTAAATCCTCAAACCTAAAACTTGAATTAAACCCTAACCCTGAACTAAACTATAAACCCTAAATTTTAAACCTTAAAATGTTAAATCTTAAACCTTAAACATAAAACCCAAAACTAAACCCTAAATAATAAACCCTAAACCTTAAACCCTAAATCAAACCCTAAAATCTAAAAAATATACCGTAAACCCCAACCCTAAACTAAAACCTAAACCTTAAATCCTAAACTAAACACTAAAGCTTGAACCTTGAATTAAAAACTAAACCATAAACCCAATCTTAAACTATAAACTTATCCCTAAAGTAAACCTAAGCTAAAACCCTAAACCAAATGATAAACTAAATCCCAAAACATAAACTAAACCCTAAAACTTAAACCCTAAACCAAACATTAAACCCTATACCCTAAACCCTAAAACTTAAACCCTAACCCCTAAACTAGACCATAAATGCTAAACTAAACCCTAAGCCCTAAACCCATAACTAAACCCTAAAACCTAAACCCTACCCTAGACTATAAAACCTAAACCCTTCACTAAACCCAATCCTAAACCCTAAACCTTAAACCTTAAAATGCCAAACCATAAACCTTAAATGTTAAACCCTAAACAAAACTTTAAACTCTAATCTCTAAACCCTAAACAATAACCATAAACTAAAACCTTAAATAAACCCAAAACCTTGAGACTTGAATAAAACCCTAAAGCTAATCCTAAACCATAAACCCAACCCTAAACCATAAACTAAACCCTAAACCCTAAATCTTCAACCCTAACCCTCAACCCTCAACCCTACCCTAAATGTTAAACTCTAACCTAAACCTTAATAAATTCAATCCTAAACCCTAAACTAAACCCTAAACCTTAAACTAAACCTGAAGACCTAAACCTTAACCCCTAAACTAAAACCTAAACTAATCTCTAAACCCTAAAACCTAAATTAATCCATGAACCTTAAACTAAACCATAAATTATACACCTTAAACCCAAACATAAACCCTAAATTAAACCTAACCCAACCCTAAAACCTAAACTCTAACTAAACCATAAACCCTAAACGCTAAATGAGATCATAAATCATAAACCCTAATCCCAAACCCCAAACTAAACCCTAAATTATAAACTAAACCCTAAACCCTAAACCTTAAACCCAAAACTAAACTCAAACCCAAACCTTAAATCTTAAAATGCTAAACCTCAAACACTAAATCTTATACTAAACCCTAAAACCTAAATGAATCCCTAAATCCTAAACCATAAAACATAAACTCTAAACTAAACCTAATCTTAAACCCTAAAACACTAAACCTTAAACCTTATTCCTAAACTAAACCCTATACTGTAAACTAAACCCTAAACACTAATCTAAAGCCTAAACTATAAAATGTAAACCCTAGACCCTATCGTAAACCTTAAACCTTAAACCTTAAGCCAAACTCTAAACCCTAAACCCTAACCTTAAATTAAACACAAAACTTAATACTAAAGCCTAAACACTAAACTAAATATTAAACCCCAAACCCTAAACCCTAAACCTTACCTTACAATCTAAACCCTAAATAAGTCATAACCTAAACATTAAATCCTATAATAAACCCTAAATAAAAGCCTAAACCCTAATCTCTAAATTAAACCCTAACCCCTAAATCTAAAACCCTAAACTAAACCCTAAACATTAAATTAAACCCTAAACCTTACACTATAAACTCAACCCTAAACCTTAAACAGTAAACCCTAAACTAAATCTCAAAACCTAAAATGTAACCCCTGAACTAAACCTTAAACCATAAACACTAAACCTTGAACCCTAAACTAAACATTAAATACTTAATTATAAACTAAAAACTTTAAAACCTAAACCCTAAATTAAACCCTAAAGTTTAAACTAAACCCTAAATAGTAAATCGTATATCCTAAACCATAAACACTAAAACTTAAACTAAACCCTAAATCCTAAACCCTAAACCCTACACTCTAAACTAAAACCTAAAATTTAAATGTTAAACCAAACACTAAATCTTAGAACTTAAGACTTAAACCCTAAACTAAACTAAATCTAACCCAACCATAAACCATCAACCCTAAACTAAACCCTAAAACTTGAACCTTATTTAAATCAAAACCCTAAACCTTTTACCCTAAACTATAAACCCTACCCTAAACCTTAAAACCTAAACCAAACCCTTAAAACTCAACTTAAACCCTAAACCTTAACCTTAAATTAAAACCTAAACAAAATAATAACCATTAAACTCAAAACCCTAAACCATAAAATAAAGCTCATACCCTAAAACCAAAACCCTACCTTAAATACTAAACCCTAAATTAAACCTTAAACTACACCATAAACTAAACCCTAAACACTACCCTAAATCATAAACTAAACCCTAAACAAAACCATAAACTCAACCCTAAACTATAAACCCTAAATGATAAACACTAAACCTGACTCCCAACCTTAAACCCTAAACTAAACCCTAAACCATAAACCATAAACTAAACCCTAAACCCCAAAACCTAAACCTGAAACTAAAACTAAAAACCTTTAATAAACCCTAAACCATAAACTAAACTGTAAACCTCAAGACCTAAGCTTTAAAGTAAACCTAAAAACCTTCAACAAATTCTAAACCTTAAATCATACCCTAAACCTTAAACTAAACCCTAAACTATAAAATCTAAAACGTAAACCTTAATCCCTAAACCCTCAACCCATTTGTAAACCCTTAACTTACATCCAAGACTAAACCCTAAACTAAAGCCTTAACCCTAATCTCAACCCTAAATACTAAACTCTAAACTAAACCCTAAACCTCAAACCCTAAACCTTAAACTAAACCCTAAATTCTAAACCATAATACATAAACCCTAAACTCCAAACCCAACCCTAAATCTTAAACACTAAACCCTCAACACTAATCCCTAAATCTTAAACCCTACCTTAAACCCTAAACCCTCAACCTTAAACCCTAAACTAAACCCAATACTAAACTCTAAACAATAAACACTAAAACACTAAACCATAAACCATAAACCCTACCCTAAACACTAAACTCTAAATCATAAACCCAAAAAAGTAAAATAAACCATAAATCTTAAACCAAATAAACTCTTTCAGAAATCCCAAACCCTAAACTAAACACTAAAACCTAAACCTTAATCATAAAACCTAAATGCTAAACTAAAAACTAAACCCTAAAACTTAAGTCCTAATCCCTAAACCTTAAAACCTAAACCCTAAAATAAACCCTAACTCTAAACCAAACCCTAAATCCTAAACCATAACCTAAACCCTAAAACTTAAACTATAAACCCTAAACCAAAATATAAACCTTAAACAAATTCCTAAACCCTAAATCCTAAACCTTAAATTAAACCCTAAACTAAAACTAAAACTCTAAACCTTAAACACTAAACCCTAAACCCTAAACCCTAAATTAAACCCTAAACCCTAAACTCTAAACTAAACACTAGAACCCAAACTATACCCTAAACCCTAGAACCCAAACTAGACCATAAACCCTAAAACATAAACCCTAAACCCCAAACCCAACCCCAAACCCTAAACTAAACCTTAAATGCATAACCCTAAAACCAAAAGATACCTTATTCTAAACCCTACCTTAAATCCTAAACCATAAAACATGAACAAAACCTTAAACCCTACCCTAAACACTATACCCTAAACCCTAAAATGTGAACCAAACCCCAAACCATAAAATGTGAACACTAAACCCTACCCTAAACCTTAAACCATAAAACCTAAACAAAACCCTAAACTCTAAACCCTAAACCATAAAATCTAAATCCTAAACTATACTCTTAACTAAACCCTAAACTAAAAACTCAACCTTAAACCCTACACTAAACCCTAAGAATTAAACTAAACCCTAAACCCTAAATAAAACCCAAAACCTTAAACTCTGCCCTAAATGTTAAACCCTAAACTCTAGCGCAAACCCTAAATATTACCTTATAACCTAAACCCCAAACTCTAAGTCCTATACCCTAAAATAAAACCTAAATAATAAACTAAACCATCAACCTTAAATTATAAACTAAACCCTAAACCCCTATACCCTACACCCTAAATCCTAAACCAAATCATAAACCCTAAACTAAACTCTAAAACCTAAACTATAAAACTTAAACTAAACTAAAAATCCTAAACCCTAAACCTTAAACTAAACCCTAAACCTTAAAATAAGTCCTAAACACTAAACCCTAAACCCTAAACATTAACCCTAAACTAAAACCTAAAGACTAAATTACACTCTAACCCCTAAACCTTATACTAAACTATAAACCCTACTAAACTATAAACCCTAAACCCTAAACTAAAGCCTAGACCTTAAACCCTAAAGATAAACCCTAAAACCTAAACTTTGAACCCTAATCATTAAACTAAACCCTAAACTCTAAATTAAACACTAAACCTTAAACCCTAAAATAAACATTAAACACTAAACCTTATATTAAACCCTAAATTTTAAACTAAACGCTAAAACCAAAACCCTAAATAATAAACTAAACCTCATACCTAAAGCCCTAAATCATAAACTAAACCTCAATCCTGAAACTTGGAATCATAAACTAAACCTTAATCTTAAAACCCTAAATACTAAACCCTAAACCATAAACTAAACCGTAAACCCTAAACAAAACACTAAACCCTAAATTAAACACTAAACCTTAAACTAAACACTAAATCCTAAACTAAAACCTAAACCCTAAACCTTAAGCCCTATACCCTAAACTAAGCCTTCAACCCTAAACTAAACCTTCAACTCTAAATTAAAACCTCAATCATAATACCTACACCCTAAACCCTAAACTAAAACTTAAAATTAAAACCATAAACCATAAACTAAATAAAAAACCCTAAACACTAAATTAAATCCTATACCAAGCCCTAAACTCTAAATCTAAACCCTAACCTTAATAAAACATAAACTAAACCCTATGTTGTATGTCCTAAACCCTAAACCCTAAACATTAAACTAAATCTTATACCAAGTCCTAAACTCTAAACCCTAACCCTAATAAAACCTAAACTAAACCCTAAGTTGTAAAATCTAAATTAAACTCTAAACCCTAAAGAAAACCATAAACCCTCAACTGAACCCTAAATCCTCAATCCTAAACCCAACCTTAAACTAAACCCTAAACCTCAAATGGTAAACCTTAAACCCTAAATTAGACCCTAAACCACAAACTCTTAATTAAACACTAAACCCTCAACTAGATCCTAAACCCTAAACTATAAATAAAAACCTAAAACCCAAACCCAAACCCAACCCTAAACCCTAAAATACACCATAGACCCTAAAACCTAAACCCTAAATCAAACCATAAACCCAAAAACCTAAACCCAAAACCCTAAACTAAGAACTAAACTCTAAATGCTTAACTAAACCCTAAACCCTAAAATAAAAAACATAAACCATAAACCCTAACCTATTAACCCTAAACCCTATAATAAACCCTTAACCCTAAACCCTAATTAAAATGCTAAATTACATGTTAAACCCTAAACCTTAAACCCAAAACTAAAACCTAAACTCTAAACTAAACCCTGAACATTAAAACTAGAACTTAAACCCTAAACCTAAACCCATACCCTAAACCCTAAACCTTAAGCCCTAAACTAAATATTAAATACCCAATCCTAAACCCTAAACTAAACCCAATCCTAAACACTAAACCCTAAACCTTAAAACACTAAATCCTAAACCCTAAACTCTAAACCTTACCATAAACCCTCAAACCTAAAACTTGAAGTAAACCCTAAACCCTAACCCTAAACTCAACCATAAACCCTAAACTTTGAACCTTAAAATATTAAATCCTAAACCTTAAACCATAAACCCTAAATGTTACTTTAAAGCCTACCTTAAACCTTAAACCCTAAATCAAACACTAAACTCAAAAAAAATACCCTAAACCCCAACCCTAAACTAAACCCTAAACTAAAACCTACGCCTTAAATCCCAAACTAAACACTAAACCCTAAACCTTGAATTAAACCCTAAACCTAACATTAATCCATAAACCCAACCCTAAACCCTAAAGTAAACCCTAAGCCTAACCTAAACCCATAAACTAACCCTAAACCATAAACTAAATCCCAAACCCTAAATGTCAAACTCTAACCCTACCTTAGACCCTAGAAATAAAACCCTAAACTAAACCATAAATCAAAAATGAAAAATTTTAAACCCTTTATCCTAATCTAAATGCTAAACCCAACCCTAAACCCTAAACCTAAACCCAACCCTAAACCATAAAACCTAAACCCTAAACTGCAACTAAACCCTAAACTTTAAACTTTAAAATGGTAAATCATAAACCTTAAACCCTAAACAAAACTTTAAACTCTAGTCCCTAAACCCTAAATCCAACCCTAAACCTTAAAGCTAACCCTAAAACCCAACCTAAAACACTAAACCATAAACTAAACCCTAGATCTTCAACCATAACCCTCAACCCTAAATGCTAAACCCTAATCTAAACACTAGATTATACCCTAAAGCCTACCCTAAACCAAAAACTAAACATTAAACCCTAAACTAAACCATAAACCTTGAACCTTAAATTTAATCCTAAACCTAAACTAAACCCTATGACCTAAAAGTTAACCCCTAAACTAAACTCTAAACCCAAAAACTTGAATTAAACCATGAACCCTAAATAAACCAAATAATAAACCCTAAACCCTAAACCTTAAGACTAAAACTATAAACCCTAAAACCTAAATTAAAACATTAACCCTAAACTAAACCTTAAATTATATATCCTAAACCCTAAATTAAATCTAACCCAACTCTGAACTGAACCCAACCAACCCAAAACCTTATAGAAAACCTTAAACCCTAAACCCTAAACATTAAACTAAATCCTTAACATTAAACAAAACTCTAAACCCTAAACCCTAACTGTAAACCTTAAACTATAAACCCTACACTAAACGTTAAACCCTAAAACATATCATAAACTCTAAACCCTAACCCTAAACTAAAATCCAAACTAAAACACTAAATCCTAATTCTTAAACTAAACACTAAACCCTAAACCCTAATTTAAGCCCTAAATCCTAAACTTAAAACCCTAACCTTACTCTAAACCATAAACTAAACCTCAAGCTCTAAACCTACCATAAATGTTAAACCATAAACTAAACACTAAAATAAACCTAAACCCTACCCTAAACCCTAAATTAAACCCTAAACTAAACCCTAAACCCTAAACTAAACCCTAAAAATCTCTAAAACCTAAACTAAACCCAAAACCCTAAATTAAACACTTGAAACCTAAACCCTAAACCCTAAACTTAACCCTAAACCCTAAAACTAAACCCAACATTAAACTCTACACTAAAACCCACCCTAAACCCTAAATTTTAAAAACAAAAAAATAAACCTTATACCCTAAGTTATACCTTAAACCCTAAACTAAAACTAAAATCTAAACCTTAAACACTAAACCCTAAATATTAAATGCTATACTAAACACTAAATCCAACCCTTAACCCTAAATGATAAATCCTAAACAAAACACTAAATAATAAACTAAATGTTAAACCTAAAATGAAATCCTAAACTATAAACGCTAAACCTTAAAGTCTACCTTAAACCTTAAACCATAAATCCTAATCCCTTAAACCTAAACCCTAAACCCTAAGTTAAAAAGACTAAGCCTTAAACTAAACCCTAAAACCTAAAACCTAAAACGTAAACAAAACCCTAAACCAAACTATAAACCTTAAACCCTAAACTCTAACTAAACCATAAACCTTAAACCCTAAATGAAATCTTAAACCCTAAACCCAACACTAAATCATAAACCTTAAACTCTAAACCCTAAAAGACTAAACTTTAAACACTAAATCTTATTCTAAACCCTAAATGAATTTAAAACCCTAAAAAACTAGACCCTAAACCTTAAACTCTAAATTAAACCATAAACCCTAAACTAAAACCTATTTTAAAACCCTAAAAAACAAAATCCTAAACCTTAAACTCTAAATTAAACCCTAAACCCTAAACCTTTAACTAAACCCTAAATCATAAGCGCTACCCTAAACCTTAATCTATATCCTAAACTATAAAATATAATCTCTAGAACCTATTATAAACACTAAACCCTAAACAGTTAACCCCTAAACTCAACTCTAAACCCTAAAACTTGAATTAAACCATGAACCCTAAATAAACCAAACAATAAACCCTAAACTAAACCAAAAAACCTAAACCAAAAAACCTAAACATTAAATTAAATCCTAAAACCTAAACTAAACCCTAAGACATAAACCTTAAACCCTAACCTAAACCTTAAAACTAAACTCTAAACCCTAAAACCTAAATTAAACCATGAACCCTAAACTAAATCTTGAATTGCACACTCTAAACCCTAAGTTAAATCTAACCCAAATCTAAACTAAACCCAACCCGACCCAAAACCTTATAGAAAACCTTAAACCCTAAACCCTACCCTAAACATTAAACACAATTCTTAACATTAAACTAAACTCTAAACCCTAAACCCTAACTATAAACCCTAAACTGTAAACCCTACACTAAACCTTAAACATTAAACCCTAAAACATATCTTAAAGTCTAAACCCTAAATAATAAAATCTAACCCTAAACTAAAATCCAAACTAAAACACTAAATCCTATTTTTTAAACTAAACACTAAACCCTAAACCCTAATTTAAGCCCTGAGTCCTAAATCCTAAACTTAAAACCCTAAACCCTACTGTAAACCATAAACTAAACCTCAATCCCTAAACCCTACCATAAATGTTAAACCATAAACTAAATACTAAAATAAACCTAAACCCTAAATTTTACCCTAAACTAAACCCTAAACTAAACTCAGAATAATAAATTAAACCCTTGAAACCTAAACCCTAAACCCTAAAACCAAAACCCAACCTTAAACTCTACACTAAAACCCACCCTAAACCCTAAATTCTAAATACAAAAACTAAACCTTATACCCTAAGTTATACCTTAAACCCTAAACTAAAACTAAACTCTAAACCTTAAACCCTAAACCCTAAATCTCAAATTCTATACTAAACCCTAAACCCAACCCTTAACCCTAAATGCTAAATGCTAAATCCTAAACTAAACATTAAACAATAAACTAAATGTTAAACTTAAAATGAAACCCTAAACTATAAACCCTAATCCTTAAACCATAAATTCTAAACACTTAAACCTAAACAAAACCCTAAACCAAACTATAAACCTTAAACCCTAAACTAAACCCTAAACTCTAACTAAACCATAAACCTTAAAACCTAAACCCTAAATGAAACCCTAATCCTAAACTCTAAACCCCAAACTAAACCCTAAACCCTAAACCCAATACTAAACCGTAAACCTTAAACTCTAAAGCCTAAAAGACTAAACTTTAAACACAATCTTATACTAAACCCTAAAACCTAAATGAATACCTAAACCCTAAAACATAAAACCCTGAACTAAAACTTATTTTAAAAACCCTATAAAACTAAACCCTAAACCCTAAACCTTAAACTAAACCCTAAATCATAAGCCCTATCCTAAACCCTAATCTAAATCCTAAACTATAAAATATAATCTCTAGAACCTATTATAAACAATAAACCCTAAACCCTAAACTAAACTCTAAACCCCAAATGGTAAACCCTAAAACCTAAAATCTAAACTTTAAACACTAAATCTTAAACGTAAATGTTAAACTCTAAACCCTAAAAGACTAAACTTTAAACACTAAATCTTATATTAAACCCTAAAACCTAAATGAATCCCTAAACCCTAAAACATAAAACCCTAAACTAAAACCTAATTTAAAACCCTAAAAAACTAAACCCTAAACCTTAAACTCTAAACTAAACCCTAAACCTTTAACTAATCCCTAAACCATAAGTGCTACCCTAAACCTTGATCTATATCCTAAAATATAAAATATACTCTAAAACCTATTATAAATACTAAACCCTAAACCTTAAACCTTAAATTAAACCCTAAACCCTAAACTAAACTCTAAACCCCAAATGGTAAACCTTATAACGTAAACTCTAAACTTTAAACCCTAAATTAATCCCTAAGCCCTAAACTCTAAATTAAACCCTAAACCCTCAACTATATGCTAAGCCCTAAAACCTAAATAATAAACTCTAAATAAAAACCTAAAACCAAAACCCAATCTCAATACCAACCCTAATCCCCAAACCTTAAACCCTCAACCCTATACTAGACCTAAAACTCTTCCCTAAATAATAAACCCTAAAACCTCAAACCTAAACCACCAAACCATAAACCTAGAAACCTAAACCCTAAACCCAAAACCAAATCCTAAACTCCAAACCCTAAACTCTACAATAAACCCTAAACTAAAACCAAACCCATAGACCCCAACCTCTAAACCCTAAACCCTACCACAAACCTTGAACCCTAAAATAAACCCCTAACCCTAAACCCTAATTAAAATAATAAACTAAACCTTAAATCCTAAACCTTAAACCAAAAACTAAAACCTAAAACCTAAACCCTAAACCCTAACTAAACCCTAAACACTAAACCCTAAACTACGCCATAAATGATAAACTCTAAACTATACCCTAAACCTTAAACTAGAACTTAAACCCTAAACCCCTACCCTAAACCCAAAACCTGACCCTAAAACTTAAACACTAAACTATATACTAAATGTCAATCCTAAACCCTAAACACTAAACCCTAAACACTAAATATTATAACATTAAATCCTAAACCCTAAACCCTCAAACCTAAAACTTGAATCAAACCCTAACACTAAACTAAACCCTAAACCCTAAATTTTTAACCTCAAAATGTTAAATTCTAAACCTTAAACCTAAAACCCAAAACTAAACCCTAAACAGTAACCTAAATCTTAAACCCTCAAGTAAACCCTAAAATCTAAAAAATATACCCTAAACCCCAACCCTAAACTAAATTATAAACTAAAACCTAAACCTTAAATCCTAAACTAAACACTAAAGCTTAAACCTTGAATTAAACACTAAACCATAAACCCAATCTTAAACCATAAACTTAATTAACCCTAAACCCTAAATTAAACCCAACTTAAAACCCTAAACCAAACCCTAAACTAAACCTTAAACCCTAACCCCTAAACTAAACCATAAATCCTAAACTCAACCCTAAGCCCTAAACCCTAAACCTAAAACTAAACCCAACCCTAAATAATAAAATGTAAACCCTAAACCCTACACTAAACCTAATCCTAAACCCTAAACCTTAAAATGCCAAACCATAAACCTTAAATGCTAAACCCTAAACCCTTATTGTAAACTAAAACCTTAACCCAACCATAAACCTTGAGACTTAAATAAAACCTAAAGCTAACCCTAAAATATAAACCCAACCCTAAACCATAAACTAAACCCTAAACCCTAAATCTTTAACCCTAACCCTTGACCCTCAACCCTATCCTAATTATTAAACACTAACCCAAACCTTAAACTATAATAAATTCAATCCTAAACCCTAAACTAAACCCTAAACCTTAAACTAAACCCTAAACCCTAAGACCTAAACCTTAACCACTAAACTAAAACCAAACTAAACTCTAAACCCTAAAACCTAAATTAAACCATGAACCTTAAACTAAACCCTAAATTTTAAACCCTAAACCCAAACATAAACCCAAAATTAAACCTAACCCAACCTTAAACTAAACCCAACCCAAAACCCTATTAAAAACCCTAAATCCTAAACTAGAACCTAAACCCTAAACCCTACCCTAAACATTAAACTAAACTCTAAATCCTAAACCCTAGAAATAAACCCTACACTAAACATTAAATCATAAACCCTAAGCCCTAAACCTTAAACTAAATCCTAAACTAAAACACTAATCTTAATCTATCAACTAAACACTAAACCCTAAACCCTAATTTAATCTCTAAACATTAAACTCTACTCTAAACCATGAACTAAACCCCAAGCCCTAAATCCTAAACCCTACCATAAATGTTAAACCATAAACTAAACCCTCAAATAAACCCTAAACCCTAACTAAACCCTAAACCTTGATTTAAACCATAAATCCTAAATTAAACCCTAAACATATCTAAACCCTAAACTAAACCTGAACATTAAACTAAACACAAAAACCTAAATTAAGCCCTTAAAACCTAAACCCTAAAACATAAACCCAACCTTAAAATCTACCCCAAAACCCACCCTAAACCCTAAATTCTAAAGATAAAAAATAAAACCCTACACTCTAATTTATATCCTAAACCCTAAACTCTAACTAAACTTTGAACATTAAATTATAAATATTAAATGCTACACTAAACCCTTAACCCTAAACCCTAAACCTTAAACTAAACACTAAACAATAAACTAAATGCTAAACCTAAAATGAAAACCTAAATTGTAAACCCTAAACCTTAAACCCTACCCAAAACCCTAAACCTTAAAACTTAACCTAAACCTTAAACCCTTAAACCAAAACCATAAACTAAACCCTAAACCCTAAGTTAAAACCTAAATTAAACATTAAACTAAACCCTAACCCTAAAACATAAATAAGACCCTAAACCAAACCCTAAACCTTAAAGCCTAAACTACACACTAAACCCTAAAATCTAGCTAAACCATAAACTCTAAACCCCAAACTAAACCCTAAACCCTAAAACCTAAATAAAACCCTAAACCCTAAACCTTATACCCTAAACTAAACCTTAAACTCTAAAATCTAACTAAATTATAAACCTTAAAGCCTAAACCCTAATCCTAAACCTTAAACTCAACCCTAAACACCAAACTAAACCCTAAACTCAACACTAAACCCTAAACTAAATAAAAACCCAAACCATAAACTCTAAACACTAAAAAAATAAACTTTAAACACTAAATGCTAATCCATAAAACCTAAATGAATCCCTAAACCTTAAACCCTAAAACATAAACCCTGAACTAAACCTATTCTTAAACCCTAAACTAAACACTAAACATTAAACTAAACCATAAACCCTACCCTAAATCCTAATCTAAACACTAAAATATAAAATGTAAACTTTAGACCTTATTATAAAGCATAAACCCTAAACTAAACACTAAACCCTAAATAGTAAAACCTAAACCCTAAATTAAATCCTAAACTCTAAACCAAACCCTAATCCCTTAAATAGATCCTAAAGCTTAAAACCTAAACACTAAACCCTAAATAAAAACCTAAAACCCAAACCCAATTCCTAAACCCAACCCTAAACTAGACCTTAAACCCTTCCATAAAAAATAAACCCTAAAATCTAAACCAAACCCTAAACCCTAAAACATAAAACCTAAACCCAAAACCAAACCCTAAAATCTAAACCCTACGATAAAGCCTAAGCTACAACCTAGACCATAAACCCCAACCTATAAACCTTAAACCCTACCCTAAAACCTAATTAAAATGTTAAACTATACCCTAAACCTTAAACCAAAAAGTAAAACCTAAACTATAAACTAGACCTTAAACCCTAAAGCCTAAACCCCTACCCTAAACCCAAAACCCAACCCTAAACCTTAAACTCTAAACTAAATAATAAATTCTCAACCCTAAACTAAACCCAATCCTAAACCTTAAAACAATAAATCCTAAAAACTAATCCTTAAACCTTACCCTAAACCCTCAAATCTAAAACTTAAAGTAAACCCTAAACACTAAACCCTAAAATCTAATCTAAATCCTAAACACTGAAGGTTAAACCTTAAAATGTTAAATCCTAAACCTTAATCCCTAACCATAAACCTTAAACCTTAAACTCTAAAAGTTATACCCTAAACCAAACCCTAAAAAATAAAACCTAAACTCAACACTAAGCCATAAACCCAACCCTAAACCATAAACTTAACTGTAAACCCTAAACCCAACCTAAAACCCTAAACCATAAACTAAATCCCAAATAATAAATGTCAAACATTAAACTAAACCCTAAACTCTACCCAAAACCCTAAATTAAACCCTAAACTATAAACCTTAAACTAAACATTAAACCCTAAACCCTAAATCTTAAGCTAAACCATAAGCCCTAAACCCTAAACCTAAAACTAAACCCTAAACCCAACCCTAAACCATAAAACCTAAACCCTAAACTAAACCCAATCCTAATACCTAAACCTTAAACCTTAAAATGCTAAACCATAAACCTTAAACTGGAAACCCTAAACCAAACATTAAAATCTAATCCCTAAACCCTAAACCCTAAACCCTAAACTAAATCCTTAACTAAACCCTAAACCCTAAAACCTAAACAAAACCCTTAACCATAAACCTAACCCCATGAAACCTTAAACTTAACCCTAAACTATAAACTAAACCCTAAACCCTAAAACCTAAATCTTTAAACCTAAACCCTAAAATCTACCCCAAATACTAAATGCTAAACTAAACCATAAACCTTACCTTAAACCAAAAATAAAACATTAAACCATAAACCTTAAACTTTAAATTAAATCTTAAACCTAAACTAAACCCTAAACCAAAACCTAAGACCTAAACTTTAACCCCTACACTAAACCATAAACCTTACCTTAAACCAAAAACAAAACATTAAACCATAAACATTAAACCTTAAATTAAATCTTAAACCTAAACTAAACCCTAAACCAAAACCTAAGACCAAAACTTTAACCCCTAAACTAAACCCTAAACCCTAAACTAAACTATAAACCCTAAAACCTAAATTAAACCATGAACCCTAAACTAAACCCTAAATTGTACACCCTAAACCCAAACTTAAACCCTAAATTAAACTAACCCAACCCTAAATGAAACCCAACCCAACCCAACCCAAAACCCTATAGAAAACCCTAAACCCTAAACATTAAACAAAACTCTAAACCCTAAACTATAAACCCTACACTAAACCTTAAACAATAAACCCTAAACCATATCCTAAACTTTAAACCCTAAACTAAACCCTAAGCTAAAATACTAAATCCTAATCCCTAAACTAAACACTATAGTTTAAACCCTAATTTAAGCCCTAAACCTTGAGCTTAAAACCCTAAACCATACCCTTAACCATAAACTAAACCCAAGCCCTAAACACTAAACCATACCATAAATGTTACACCATAAACTAAACCCTAAACCCTACCCTAAACACTAAATTAAACCCTAAACCCCTAAATGAAACCATAAAACCTAACTTAAACCCTAAATCCTAAACTAAACCCTAAACATCTCTAAAACCTAAACTAAACATAAGACCTAAACTAAACCCAAATTCCTAAATTAAACCTTTAAAACCTAAACCATAAACCATAAACTAAACCTTACTAAAACCTAAAATCTAAACCCATCAAACTCTACCCTAAAACCCACCCTAAACCCTAAATCTTAAATACTACACTAAACCATAAACCCTAAACTAAACACTACATAAACTAAAAGCTAAACCTAAAATGAAACCCTAAACCTTAAACCCTAACCTAAATTATAAACCTTAAACCTTATCCTAAACCATAAACTAAAACATAAACCCCAAGTGAAAACCTAAACTAAACCTTAAACAAAACCCTAAAACATAAACAAAACTCTAAACCAAACCCTAAACTTTCAACCCAAAATTAAACCCTAGAATTACATTCTAACTAAACCATAAACTTTAAACCTTGAACCCTAAATAAGACCCCAAACCCTAAATTAAACTCCAAACTGAACCCTATACCCTAAACTAAACCCTAAACCCAACACTAAACCCTAAACCCTAAAACCAAACCTTAAACTCTAAATCCTAAAACACTAAATCCAATACTAAACCCTAAACCCTAAATCCTTAATGAATCCCTAAACCCTAAACTAAATCAATTATTAAACCATAAAAATACTAAACCATAAACCTAAAATTAAACCCTAATCTAAACCCTAAACTATAAAATGTAGACTCTAAACCCTATTGTAAACCTTAAAACCTAAATCTTAAACTCTAAACCATAAACCCTAACCCTAAATAAATCCTAAAGCCTAAAGTCTAAACTAAACACTAAACCCTAAAACCTAAGACCTAAGCCCTAAACCTTACTTTAGAATTTAAACCCTTAACTATTTCCTACTCTAAACTCTAAGCCCTAGACTAAACCTTAAACTCTAAACTAAACCCTAACCCTTAAATCTTAAACCCTAAATATTAAATTAAACCCTAAATTATACACTCTAAAGTAAACCCTAAATCATACTCTAAATTAAACCATAAACCAAACCCTAAACCCTAAACTAAATATTAAAACCTAAAACCTAACCCCTAAACTAAACCTTAAACCATAAACACTAAACCCTGAACCCTAAACTAAACACTAAATACTTAATGATAAACTAAAAGCTAAAACATAAACCTTAAATTAAACCTTAACTCTTTAACTAAACCCTAAATAAAACACTAAACCCTAAACATTAAACTAAACCTTACACTTTAAACTAAACCCTAAGCCTTAAACCCTAAACCAAACTCTAAACTAAATCCTAAAACCTAAAACTTAAACCCTAAACTAAACCTTAAACCATAAACAATAACCCATCCCTAAACCCTAAACTAAACCCAACCTAACACTAAATTAAAACCAACCCAACCATAAACCCTAAACCTTAAACCCAACCCTAAACTAAACCCTAAAACCTAAACCCTAAACTAAATCCTAAACCATAAACTTTATCCTAAACCTTAAACCCTAGACCATAAAAACCCCCAAACCCTAAAATCTAAAACCCTACCTTGAATGATAAACCCTAAACACTACACTAACCTAGAAACTAAACCCTAAACCCCAAACTAAATCTTAAAATCTAAACTAATAAACACTAAACAATAATCTCTAATATAAACCCTAAACTCCCTAAAACCTAAACACTAAACCCTAAATTAAACCTTAAACTGTAAACTATAAACTAAACCCCAAATCTTAAACACTAAATTCCAAACTAAATCTTATTCACTAAATCATAAACCCTAAACCCAACCCTAAACCTTAAGCACAATACTAAAACCTAAACTTTAAACCCTAAATTAAATCATAAAACCTAAACCCATAACATTAAATACTGAACCTTAAACCCCACACTAAACCGTAAATCCTAAACCATAAACCTTAAACCATAAATCCTAAACTAAATCCTCAACCTTAAACCTAACCCTAAATCCTAAATTAAACCATAAACTTAAAATTAAATGATAAATCATAAACCCTAAACCTAAAACTAAAAACTAAACCCAAAATCCTAAACCTTAAAACTCACACCCTAAATATTAAACCTCGAAACCTAAACTAAACTCTAAGCTAAACCATAAACCCTAAACCTTGAATTTTAAACCCTAAATCCAACCTTAAACCCTTAAAACCTAAACTAAACTAATAAACCCTACACCCTAAACTAAACCTTAAATCTTAAACAAAATAGTAAACCCTACACCCTAAACTAAACCTTAAACCCTAACCCTAAATTAAACCTTAACTAAACCCTAAATCCCAAGACATAAACTCTAAAATGTAAATCCTAAATAAAACCCTAAATGTTAAACCTTAAACCTAAACCCTAAAAGCTAAACCCTAAATCCTAAACCCTAAATGCTAGACCCTAAACTAAACCCTAGAAATTAAACCTTAAATATAAACTATTAACCCTAAACTAATATCTAAATTAGTACTAAACCCTAAACCCTAAATCCCTAAACCCTTAATCCTAAAATAAACCCTAAAGCCTAAACCTTAATCCCTAGACTAAATCTTAAACCCTAAAAAAACCTTAAACCTTATAACCTACACCCTAAACCCTAAAACCTAAACTATACCTAAACCTCAAACCTTAAACCCTAAACCCTAAAAAGTGAATAAAAACACTAAAACCTAACCCTAAATGATAAACTAAACCATAAACCCCAAACCATACACCCTAAACTAAAACCCTAAACCAACCAAATAACCTCAACCTTAAACTATAAACCCTAAACTAAACCCAACCCTAAACTACCCTAGACCATAAAATAAGCCTTAAACCTTAAACTAAACACTAAACCCTAAACCTCAACCTAGATCCTAAACTTTAAAACCTAAACTAAACCCTAAACTGTTTAATGCAAACCCTAAACTCTAGACCCTAAAATTTACCCTAAACCCTAAACCCTAGACTAAACCTTAAACCCAAAAACAAAAACACTAAAACCCTAAACCTTAAACTAACCCATAAACCTTAAACTAATTACTAAATGATAAACCTTAAACCCTCAACCCTAAACCCTAAACCCTCAACCCTAAACCCAACCCTCAACTCTAAATCTTAAACCCTAGATCCTAACCTAAAACCTAAATTTTAAACCCTAAACTAAACTACAAACCATAAAACCTAAAAACTAAAATACTAAACTATAAACCCTAAATTGTAAACTAAACCCTACACCCTACTTTAAACCCTATCCTAAACCTTAAACCTTGAATTAAACCCTAAACCTAACACTAAGCCATAAATGCAACCCTAAAACATAAACTTAACCCTAAACCCTAAAGTAGACTCTAAACCTAGCCTAAAATCCTAAATCCAACACTAAACCATAAACTGAATCCTAAACCCTAAATGTATAACCCTAAACCAAACCCTAAACTTTATGCCACAAACCTAAACCATAAAATAAACATTAACCTTAAACCCTAAACTAAACCCTAAATTTTAAACCCTAAATCCTAAACTAAACCCTAAGCCTTAAACCCTAAACCCAACCCTAACCCTAAACTAAACTCTAAACCCAAAACTAAACATTAAAACCTAAACCATAAAACCTAAACTCCTTACACTAAACCTAAAACCCTAAACCTAAAACCAAACTTTAAAATTTAATCTATAAACCCTAAAACATAACTTAACTAAACCCTAAACCTTAAAACTTTAACACAACTTTAAAGCAAACCCAAAACCCTAAAGCCAACCTTAAACCATAAACTAAACCCCAAACCTTAGGCTAAACCCAACTTGAAACCATAAACCATACCCTAAACTATAAAATAAACACCTAACCCTAAACCCCAAATCTTCAACCCTAACCCTCAACCCTACCTTAAATACTAAACCGTAACCTAAAACATAAATTAAAACCTAAATCCTACACTAAACCCTAAACTAAATCCTAAAAATTACCCTAAACCAAAAACTAAACATTGAAATTGAAACTAAACCATAAACCCTAAACCTTAAATTAAATCATAAACCCTAAACTAAACCCTAAGACCTAAAACTTAACCCCTAATCTAAACCCTAACCGTAAACATAAATTATAAACTAAACTCTAAATCCTAAAACCTAAATTAAACCATGAACCCTAAATTAAACACCCTAAACCCTAAATTAAACCCAGCCTTAAACTAAAACCAACCTAACCTAAAACTCTATATAAAACCCTAAACCCTACCCTAAACATTAATCTAAACTGTAAACCCTAAACTATAACTGTAAACCCTAAACTATAAAACCTACATTAAACCTTAAACCCTAAACCATATCCTTAACTCTAAACCCTAAATAATAAATCCTAAACCCAAAACAAAACTCTAAACTAAAACACTAAATCTAACTCATAAACTAAACAATAAAGCCTAAACCCTAATTTAAGCCCTAAGCCCTAAACCCTAAACTTAAAACTCTAAACCCTACCCTAAACCCTAAACCCTACCATAAATGTTAAGCCATAAGCTAAACCTTAAAACCTTCCCAAAACCCTAAATTAAACCCTAAACCCTAATCTAAACTTAACCCTAACTAAACCCTAAACCCTAACTAAACCTAAACCCTAAACTAAACCCTAAATTAAACCCCTAAAACCTAAACCCTAAACCATAAACGTAACCTTAAACCCTAACACCTAAACCCAACCTTAAACTCTACCCTAAAACCCACCCTAAACCCTAAATTCAAAAGACAAAAAACTAATCCCTACACCCTAAGTTATACCCTAAAGTAAACCCTAAATCTTAAACCCTTATCCCTAATCTTACACTAAACCCTAAACCCAACCCTTATCCCTTAACCCTAAACTAAATGCTAAACCTAGATGTTAAACCTAAAATGAAACCCTAAACCTTAAACTCTAACCTAAACAATAAACTAAACTCTAAACCCTAAGTAAAAACCTAGACTAAACTTTAAACTAAACTTGAAACCCTAAAACTTTAACAAAATTGTAAACCTAAATAAAACCCTAAACCTTAAACCATAAAATAAACCCTAAACTCTAACTAAAACATAAATCTTAAACCCTAAATGAGACCCTAAACCCTAAACCTTAATCCCAAACCCTAAACTAAATCTTAAACCCCAAATTGAACCCTAAACCCTAAACCCAACACTAAACCTTAAACTTTAAAGCATAAACTAAACCAAAATCCAAAATTTAAACTCTAAACCCTAAAACACTAAACTTTAAACACTAAATCCTATACCAAACCCTAAACCCTAAAACTTAAATGAATACCTAAACCCTAAACCCTAAAACCCTAAAACACTAAACCCTAGACTTTAAACTAAACCCTAAACCCTATTCTAAACCTTAAACTGTAAAATGTAAACTCTTGAGCTTATTATAAACCTTAAACCTTTAACTAAACCTCAAACCCCAAATGGTAAACCCTAAACTCTAAACCATAAACCCTAAACTCTAATCTTAACCCTAAATTATCAACTAGATCCTAAACCTTAAAACCTAAACACTAAACCTTAAATAAAAACCTAAAACCCAAACCCAATCCTAAATCATTCGACCCTAAACCCCAAACCCTCAACCCTAAACTAGACCCTATATCCTAAACCTTTTCTTAAACAATAAACCCTAAACCATAAAACCTAAACCCTAAACCAAACCATAAATCCAAAAACCTAAACCCTAGACCCAAAATCAAATACTAAACTCTAAACACTAAACTAAAACCCAAACCATAATACCCTAACCTATAAACCCTAAACTAACTCCTAACCCTAAACCTTAAACCCTAATTATAATGCCAAACTACACCTTAAACCCAAAACCCTAAACATTAAACCCACAAGTAAAACCTAAAACCTAAATTATAAACTAAACCACGAACCCTAAACTCTAAACCAAACACTAAACCTAAACTAGACCTTAAACCCAAAGCCCTAAACCCCAAAGCCAAACCTAAAACTTAAACCCTAAACTAAATACTAAATGGTCAATCTTAAAACTTAAACCCTAAACCCTAAACCTTAACATAAACCCTCAAACATAAAACTTGAAGTAAACCCTAAACCCTAACCCTAAACTAAACCCTAAACTTTAAACTTCAAAATGTTAAATCCTAAACCTTAAACCCTAAACTCTAAAAAATATACCCTAAATAACAACCCTAAACTAGAACTTGAACCCTAAATCCTAAACAATAAATCCTAAACCTTAAATTAAACCCTAAACCTAACACTAAACCATAAACCCAACCTTAAACCCTAAACTTAACCCTAAACCCAACCTAAAACCCTAAACCCTAAACTAAATTACAAACACTAAATGTCAAACCCTAAACTAAACCCGAATCACTAAATAATATGCCATAAACCCTAAACAAAACATTAAACCCTAAAACCTAAAACTTAAACCCTAAACTAAACCATAAATCCTAAACCATAAATCTTAAACCCTAAATCTTAAACTATACCATAAACACTAAACCCTAAACCCAACCCTAAACCCAAAGCTAAACCCTAAACCAAACTTTAAACTCTAATTCCTAAACCTAAACTAAACCCTAAGACCTAAACAAATCCCTAAAGCTAACCATAAACCCAACCCTAAAACATATATTAAACCCCAACCCTAGGCTAAAACCTAAAGCCCAACCTAAAACCCTAAACACAACCCTAAACCCTAAACTAAATGCTAATCCCTAAATCCTCAACTCTAACCGTTAACCCTATCCTAAATGCTAAACCCTACCCTAAACCCTAAATCCAACCCTAAACCATTATCTTGACCCTAAACCATAAATTAAACCCCAAATTTTAGGCTAAAGCCTAACACCTACTATACCCTAAATCATCAACCCTAACCCTCAACCTTACCCTAAATGCTAATCCCTAACCTAAACCCTCAATTATATCCTAAAGCATACCCTAAACCCTAAACCCCTAAAACTTATCCTAAACCAAAAACTAAATATTAAACCCTAAACTAAATCATAAACACTAAACCTTAAATTAAATCCTAAACCCTAAACTAAAACCCTAAGACCTAAACCTTAACCCCTAGACTAAACCCTAAACTAAGCTCTAAACCCTTAAACTTGAATTAAACCATGAACCCTAAACTATACCCTAAATTGTACACCCTAAACCCAACCCTAAACCCTAAATTAAGCCTAACTCAACCTTAAATTAAACCTAACCCAACCCAAAATTCTACCCTAAACATTAAACTTAACTTTAAAACCTAAACCTTAAAACTTAAACGCTAACTATAAATCCTAAATTATAAATCCTACACTAAACATTAAACCTTAAACCCTAAACCCTAAACCATATCCTAAACTCTAAACACTAAACCTTAAACCCTAAACTAAAACACTAAATCCTAATTCCTAAACTAAACACTAAACCTTAATTTAAGCCCTAAACTCTAAATTGAAAGACTAAATCCTAATTCCTAATCTAAACACTAAACCCTAAACTATAATTTAAGACCTAAGCCCTAAACTTAAAACCCTAAAACCTTCTTTAAACCATATACTAAACCCCAATACCTAAACCTTAAATCATACCATAAACTAAACCCTAAATCCTAAATTAAACCTTTAACATCTCTAAACCCTAAACAAAACCCAAAACCCCAATTGAAACACTCAAAACCCAAACCCTAAAACATAAACTAAACCCTAAAAACAACCTTAAACTCTACCCTTAAACCCACCCTAAACCCTAAATTCTAAAGATAGAAAACTAAACCCTACACCCTACATTATACCCTAAACCCTAAATCTTAAATGTTACACCCTAAACCGAACCCTTAATAGTAAACCCTAAACCCTAGTCTAAACACTAAACCATAAAACTAAATGTTAAACCTAAAATGAAACCCTAAACTACAAATCCTAAACCTTAAACCCTACCATAAACCTTAAATCATAAATCCTAAAAACTAAAACTTAAACCATAAACTAAACCTTAAACCCTAAACCAAACCCTAAATCTTAAACCTTAAACTAAACCCTAAATTACACCCTAAACCCCAAACCCCAAACTAAGCCATAAACCCTAAACCCAACACTTAACCCTAAACTTAAATCGTAAACTAAACCAAAACCCAAACCTTACACTCTAAACACAAAAATATTAAACTTTAAAAACTAAATCCTATACTAAACCTAAACCATAAAACCTAAATGAATCCCTAAGCCCTAAACCCTAAAATGTAAACCTTAAACTAAACCTATTCTTAAACCCTAAAACACTAAACCCTAAACCCTAAATGGTAAACCCTAAACTCTAAACCTTAAACCCTAAACCCTAAACCCTCAACTAGATCCTAAACCCTAAAACCTAAATACTAAACCCTAAACCATAAACCCTAAATAAAAACCTAAAACCCAAACCCAATCCCAAACCCAACCCTAAAACCCAAACCCTAAATGTTCAATCCTAAACTAGACCCTAGACACTAAACATTTCCCTAAACAATAAACCCTAAACCTTAAACCCTAAGCCCAAAACCAAACACTAAAATCTAAACCCTAAACCTATAATAAACCCTAAACTAAAACCTAAACCATAAATCAAAACCTCTAATCCCTAAATCCCAAAACAAAGCCCTAACCTTGAACCCTAAACCCTAATTAAAATGCTAAACTACACCCTAAACCCTAAACCTTAATCCTAAAACTAAAAACCTAAACTATAAACTACACCATAAATCATAAACCCTAAACTCTAAACTAAACCCTAAACCTTAAACTAGACCTTAAGCCTTAAACCCCAAACCTAATCCTAACTAAATACTAAATGCTCAATCCTAAAACCTAAACTAAACCCAATCTAAAAACCCTAAACCTTAAACCACTAAATCCTAAACCCTACACCTTCAAAGCTAAAACTCGAAGTAAACCCTAAACCTTAACCCTAAACTAAATTGTAAACATTCAACCTCAAAATTTTAAATCCTAAAACTTAAACCCTAAGTACTAAACTCTCAACCCTAAAAACTAAAAACTCAAACCAAAACCAAAACCCAACCCTAAACCCTAAACCCTCAACCCTAAACTAGACCATAGAACCTAAACACTGTTAAGGTGTGGAGCCTAAAAGCTTCACATATGAGCACATTACCAAAGTTGTAGGTTTACACAGTCACCGGTGTCGGTCAGGAGCGACTGATGTCGTTCCGATGCAGTTGAAGAGACGTCGGTGTCGACAGATGATCGGTCGACGTCGATCACAGGCAAGCAGGCAGGAACTGACGTCAGGTACTTGTGCATTCAGAATGCTATTTTTGAGGACAAAAGCGAGTGTTTTCATGATGAGTTTAATTCTTAGTCTTAAGTTCGCATTTCTATTATTAGTAAGATTATTTTTAGAGCCCTTGTTCAAGAGGCTTAACTGCTGGTTATAAGTGCATGCTCAAGTTTCCTAATTCTATATGTAGAATTAGATCTTCTTAGCTTAGTGTGATTATTGTAGTAGTTCATTGTATGTGAATGTTGAAGAACAATATAGAGTTGCATCAATCTAGGTTGTTGGAGTTGATTGTACTTGAGAGAGAGAGCTCTTAAGGGATAGAGATCTAGAGAGAGATCTTGTGCATCTGATAGAGGTGTGGAAGAAAGAAGTTTCTTCAATTATATTCCTTTTGTAAAGAGTTTAATACAAGTTTTCAGAGTGGTTTCTTGTATCTCTTGTTCTTTGCTATTATCTGATTCTAGTTACTTATCTATCTGATTTAATTCCATAATTTATTGCTTTCATAAGTGTAATCATATTGTTGGTTGATCCCCAACAAGTGGTATCAGAGCCTTGGTTGTAGGTTTAGAGTTTGATATCCAATAATTGGTATCAAAGCTTAGGTTCACTAACAGGCAGTTCAGATCTGTGTAGTGTGTATTGATTATAGGTTGCTCACAAAAGTTTCTACAAGGATTTCTGTTTGAGTGGGAGAAGCAATGGCAGATGAAAGTAAACTAAGAATGGAGAATTTCAATGGCAAAAACTATCAACATTGGAGAATGCAGACAAAAGACTATCTGTATCAGAAGGATCTATACTTACCATTAGGTGGGATTGCAAAGAAGCCCACAGACATGGAGGATGAAGAATGGAAAGTTCTTGACAGAAAGGCTCTGGGGTCTATAAGACTGAGTCTAGCATCTACTGTGATATCTAATTTATCACAGGCAAAAACAATGGTAGAGTTGATGACTACTCTAGCAAATTTGTACGAAAAACCCTTAGCTTCTAATAAAGTATATCTTATGAAGCAGCTATTTAATTTGCATATGCAGGAAGGTGGATCTGTATCTAATCACTTGAATGATTTCCATGGTATTGTAAATCAATTAAGTTCAGTCAAAATTGTATTTGATGATGAAATAAAAGCTCTTTTAATATTATGTTCTTTGCTTAAAAGCTGGCATAGCTTAGTAATGGTAGTTAGCAATACTGCATCTGCATCAAATATTTTAAAAGTAGAGGATGTTGTTAGTGTTATCTTGAATGAGAAAATTCACAAGAAAAGCATAGAAGAGACATCTAGGAATGCTTTAAGTTTTGAGAGCAGGGGAAGACAAAAAGAGAAGAGCAAGAAAGGGAGATCAAGATCCAAGTCTAAGGGAAAAGGCAGATCCAAATCTAGAAATGGCAGAAGGCCACAATGCTGGAATTGTGAAAAGATGGGGCACATAAGCAGGGATTGCTAGTCAAAGCCTAAGGAGGACAATCAACACAAAGGAAAAGAAGAAGCAAAGGTTGCAGGTATTGCATAAGATGCTTTAATATTCTCTTTGCATAATAATATAGAATCTTGGGTGTTAGATTCTGGTGCATCTTTTCATGCTACCCCTAATAGGGAATATTTCTGTGACTATATCCATGGAGATTTTGGAATAGTATATCTAGGGGATGATGAACCCTGTAAAATTATTGGCAAAGGTAAAGTGCAGATGAAAATGTAGAATGGCAACACATGGGTGTTGAGAGAAGTTATGCATGTTCCTAACTTGAAGAGAAATTTGATTTTTGCAGAAAAGTTAGGGGATGAGGGTTGTACAGTAACTCTCACAGCAAAATCTTGGAAGGTGACCAAGGGTGCACTTGTTATGGCCAGAGGTAAGAGAGTAGGTACTCTCTATTTGTGTAATTGTGTTACTAACAATTCTCCTTCTGTATTATCTACTTCAGATGTGGATGCAAAATTGTGGCACTCAAGGCTTGGCCACATGAGTGAGAAGGGGATGTCAATTCTTAAGTCTAAAGGTAAGCTTTTAGATTTGAAAATCATGGATCTAGAATTTTGTGAGCACTGTGTATTTAGAAAATAGAAAAGGGTTAGTTTTCTCAAGACTGGGTCTACAAAGAAGAAGCATAAGTTACAGCTTGTTCACACAGACGTGTGGGGACTGGCTCAGGTAGCTTCTATTGGTGGATCACAGTACTATGTTTCATTCATAGATGATGCTACAAGAAAGGTATGGATCTACTGTATTAAGAAGAAATCTGATGTATTTGAAACTTTTAAGATTTGGAAAGCTATGGTTGAGAATGAAACAGGCAAAAGATTAAAGTGCCTGAGATCTGACAATGGTGGAGAGTTCTATAGTTATAAGTTCAACTGGTATTGTTACATGCATGGGATTCATAGGCAAAGGACGGTTCCAAAGACACCTCAACAGAATGGAATTGTTGAAAGGATGAACAAAACAATCATGGAGAGTGCAAGATGTATGAGATTACATGCTGGTTTGCCTTTAGAGTTTTGGGCAGAAGCTGTTGACACTGCAGTGTACCTGATTAACAGAGGACCCTCTACAGCTCTAGATGGTGGAATTCTAGAAGAGGCTTAGATAGGTAAAAAGGTAGATCTCTCTTTTCTCAAAGTTTTTGGCTGTGAAGCCTTTGTGCATGTAGATAAAGAAAATAGAAAGAAGCTGGATGCTAAGTCTATGAGGTGCACATTTATTGGCTATGGCTCAGATGATTTTGGTTTTAGATTTTAGAATCTAGGAACTAACAAGATAATTAGGAGCTATGACATTATTTTCAATGAAAAAGTGATGTATAGTGATCATTTGAAGAAGCTAAATCAATCTGGGTAGAGCAATAATGAATTAGATGAGGTGACGGTCCAAAATGAGCTCATGGGAAAAAGAAATAATCACTTGCAAGAAAACATAGAGATCGACGTCAGCAGGATAAGAACAGGCTTCGATAGAATAGAAACTGATGTCGGTCATACAGAGACTGATGTCAGCAGGATAGGCACTGGCATCGATCAGGCAGAATTGGCGTCGGCCAGTATTAGGTCTAGAGGTGACCGAGGTCGATCACTGTCAGAGAATTTGGGTGGACATCGTGTTGTGAACGAGTCTTAAACACCCATCAGGAGGTCTGAAAGGGTAAGTAAGCCTCCAATTAGATATTCTCCTTCATTATACTATTTATTGCTAACTGGTGGTGGAGAACCAGAGAGTTTTGAAGAAGCAATATAGGTAGAGTCTAAGAGTCAGTGGGAGCATGGCATGGTTGAGGAGATGGAGTCCTTAAGAGAGAACCAAACATGGGATTTGGTTAAATTGCCAGCTGGTAAGAGGACACTGAAGAACAGATGGACCTACAGGTTGAAGGAAGGTGAGAATGGACAGATGAGATATAAGGCCAGATTGGTAATGAAAGGATTTGAACAAAAGCCAGGTATTTATTTTGGTGAGATTTTTTCTCTTATTGTTAAAATGACTTCTATACGGATTGTACTGTCTTTGGTTGCTATTGAGGATTTGCATCTTGAGCAGCTAGATGTTAAGACAGCATTTCTTCATGGAGATTTGGATGAGGAAATTTATATGGAACAGCTGGAAGGATTTGAGGTCAAAGGTAAGGAGAAGTTAGTGTGCAGATTGAAGAAAAACTTGTATGGCCTCAAGCAAGCTCCTAGACAGTGGTATTTGAAATTTGACAGGTTTATGACTGAGCATGGCTACAGTAGGTGTCAATTTGACCATTGTGTGTATTTTAAGAGATTGGATAATGGTAGATATATTATTCTATTGTTGTATGTAGATGATATGCTGGTTGAAGGATCACACATGCAGGATATCTTTAAGCTTAAGGTGAAATTAGCTCAAACTTTTGCTATGAAGGATTTGGGAGCAGCAAAGAAAATCCTTGGCATGAGCATTAAGAGAGATAGGAAAAATCACAGGTTGATATTGTCTCAAGAGGATTATGTGGACAAGGTGTTGAAATGGTTCAATATGCAGGATGCTAAACTAATAAGCACTCCTTTGGCTGGACATTTTAAATTGAGTAAAGAACAATGTCCTATTCACATGATGAGGTAGAGTACATGAGTAAGGTTCCATATTCTTCTGCGGTAGGGAGTTTGATGTATGCAATGGTGTGTACTAGACCGAATATTGCCCAAGCAGTGGGAGTTGTAAGTAAGTATATGGCCAATCCAGTTAAGGAACATTGGAAAGTAGTTCAGTGGATCCTTAGATATCTGAGAGGAACCAGTAGTAGGCACTTGTGCTATGGAGGTTCAGATACTTCTCTACATGGTTATGTAGATTCAGATATGGCAGGTGATTTGGATGGCAGGAGGAGCACTACAGGTTATGTTTTCACTGTAGGTGGCATGACGGTTAGCTAGATATCTAAGTTACAAAAGGTTGTTGCCTTGTCAACTATAGAAGCAGAGTATATTTCAGCCACAGAAGCTAGCAAAGAGATGATATGGATGACACAGTTCATGGAAGAGCTTAGAAGGGAGCATGGGAGTTACAGATTGTATAGTGACAGTCAGAGTGCAATCCATCTGGCTAAGAATTCAACTTTTCATTCAAGAGCAAAGCACATACAACTAAGGTACCATTTCATATGACAGGTATTAGAAGATGGTGATTTGAAGCTGGAAAAGATCCATACAGATAGGAATCTTGCTGATATTTTAACCAAGTCGATTACAAAGGAGAAGTTGAATCTTCATTCAACTTCTGTTGGTCTTCATGATTGAGTTAAAGATAAAGGAGCTAGAAGATGTTACTGTACAGGTACTGGTGTAGCTATTTATCTCCAAGTGGGAGATTGTTAAGGTGTGGAGCCTAAAAGCTTCGCATATGAGCACATTACCAAAGTTGCAAGTTTACACAGTCACCGACGTCGATCAGGAGCAATCAACGTCAGTTCGATGCAGTTGAAGAGACGTGGGTGTCGGTAGATGATCAGCCGACGTTGGTCACAAACAAGCAAGCAAGAACTGGTGTCGATTACCTGTGCATCCAAAATGTTATTTCTGAGGACAGAAGCGAGTGTTTGCATGATGAGTTTAAGTCTTAGTCTTAAGTTCGCATTTTTATTATTAGTAAGATTATTTTTAGAGCCCTTGTTTAAGAGGCTTAATTGTTGGTTGTAAGTGCATGCTCAAGTTTCCTAATTCTATATGTAGAATTAGATCTTCTTAGCTTAGTGTGATTATTGTAGTAGTTCATTGTATGTGCACATGGAAGAACAGTACAGAGTTACATCAATCCAGGTTGTTGGAGTTGATTATACTTGAGAGAGAGCTCTTAAGGGATAGAGATCTAGAGAGAGATCTTGTGCATCTAAGAGAGGTGTGGAAGAAAGAATTTTCTTCAATTGTATTCCTTTTGTAAAGAGTTTAATACAAGTTTTCAGGGTGGTTTCTTGTATCTCTTGTTCTTTACTATTATCTGATTCTAGTTACTTATCTATCTGATTTAATTCTATGGTTTATTGCTTTCATAAGTGTAATCATATTGTTGGTTGATCCCCAAAAAACACTTCCATAAATAATAAACCCTAAAACTTAAACCCTAAACCCTAAACCAAATCATAAACCTAAAAAGCTAAACCCTCAACCCAAAACCAAATCCTAAAATTTAAACCCTAAAGCCTATAATAAAGCCTATAATAAACCCTAAACTAAAACCTAAACCATAAACCCCAACTTCTAAGCCCTAAACCTTAAACCTTAAACTAAACCCTTAAACTTAAAACCCTAATTAAAATACTAAACTACACCCTAAACCCTAAACCTTAAAAACTTTAAACTAAAACTTAAACTATAAATTAAACCCTAAACCCTTAAACTAGACCTTAAACCCTAAACCCTAAACTCATACCCTAAACCCCAAACCCAACTCTAAACCTTAAACCCTTAAACTAAATATTAAATGCTCAATCCTAAACCCTAAACCCTAAATCCAACCCTAAACCTTAAACTAAACCTAAAGCCAACCCCAAACCCTAAATCTTAAACCTTAAAATCCTAAACCCTAGACCTTACCCTAAATCCTCAAACCTAATACTTAAAGTAAACACTAAACCCTAAACCCTAACCCTAAACTAAACCATAAACCCTAAACTTTAAACCTTAAAATGTTAAATCCTTAACCTTAAACCCTAAACCCTAAACGAAACTCAAAACACTAAACCTTAAACCCTAAACCAAACCCTAAACTCTAAAAAATATACCCTAAACTTACACCCTAAACTATAATATAAACCCTAAATCCTAAACTAAACACTAAACCCTAAACCTGGAATAAAACCCTAAACTTAACACTAAACCATAAACCAAACCCTAAACCATAAACTTAACCTTAAACACTAAAGTAATCTTTAAACCCAACCTAAATCTCTAAACCTAACCTAGAACCCTAAACCCACCTAAACCATAAACTAATTCACAATCCCTAAATGCCAAACCCTAAACTAAACACTATAAGAAACACTAAACCATATACCACAAACCCTAAACCTTAAACACTAAACCATAAACTAAATCCCAAACCCTAAATGTCAAACCTTAAACCCTAAACCATTTACTATAAACCCTAAATCCTAAAGCCCTAAACCCTAAAAATTAAATCCTAAACCCTAAAATAAACCATAAATCCTAAAACTTTAACCCTAAAACCTAAACTAAACCATAAATCCTAAAACTTAAACCCTAAACCCTAAACTAAACCATAAATCCTAAACTAAACCTTAAGCCCTAAACTAAACCAAGCATTAAACCCTAAAACTTAAACCATAAACCCTAAACTAAACCATAAATCTTAATCCCTAAATCCTAAACTAAACCTTAAGCCCTAAAATTTAAACCCAACCATAAACCATAAACCCATAACTAAACCCTAAATCTTAAACCCTAAACCCAACCCTAAACCATAAAATCTAAACCTTAAACCTTAAAATGCTAAACCATACATCTTAAAACCCAAACCCAAACTCTAAACCTTAAACCCTAAACCCTAAATTAAAATTTAAACTTTAATCCCTAATCTAAACCCTAAACCCGAAGACCTGAACAAAACCCTAAAGCTAACCATAAACCTTAAGCTAAAACCTAAAACTATAAACCATAAACTAAACGCTAAACCCCAAATCTTCAACCCAACCCTCAAACGTACCCTAAATGCCAAACCCTAACCTAAACCCTAAATTATACCCTAAAGCCAACCCTAAACCCTAAACTAAACCCTCAACCTTACCCTAAACCAAAAACTAAACATTAAAGCCTAAACTAAATCATAAACCCTAAACCTTAAATTAAATCCTAAACTCTAAACTAAACCCTAAACTAAACATGACCACTAAATCATAAACTAAATCCCAAACCCTAAATGTCAAACCTTAAACTAAACCCTTAAACCTACCCTACACTCTAAACCAAACTCAAAATTGTATGCCATAAACCCTAAATCTTAAACCAAACATTAAACCCTAAATGTTAAACCCTAAATCCTAAACTAAACCCTAGGCCCTAAACCCTAAACTAAACCAAAAACTCATAACTAAACCCTAAAACCTAAACCATAAACCTAATCCTAAACAATAAAACCTAAACCCTAAATCATACACTAAACCCAATCCTAAACCCTAAACCTTAAACCTTAAAAATCTAGACCATACACATTAAACCCTAAACCCTAAACCAAACTTTAAACACTAATCCCTAAACCATAACCCTAAACTAAACCTTAAACCCTAAGACCTAAACAAAATCATAAAGCTAACCATAAACCATAAACCCAAACCTAAACCATAAACTAAACCCCAAATGCTAAACCCTAAATCCTCAACCCTAACCCTCAACCTTACCCTAAATCTTAAACACTAAACTATACCCTAAAGCCTACCCTAAACCCTAACCTTTACCCTAAACTATAAACCCTAAACTAAATCATAAACCCTAAACATTAAATTAAATCTTAAACTCTAAACTAAACCCTAAACTAAACCCTAAGACTTAAACCTTAACCCATAAACTAAACACTAAACCATAAATTAAACTCTAAACCCTAAAACCTAAATTAAACCATGAACCCTAAACTAAACCCTAAATTGTACATCCTAAACTTAAATTAAACCTAACCCAATAATAAACTAAACCCAAACCAACCTTAAACCCTATAGAAAACCATAAACTATAAACCCTACCCTAAACATTAAACTAAATGCTAAACCCTATAAACCTTACACTAAACATTAAACATTAAATCTTAAACCCTAAACCATATCCTAAACTCTAAACCCTAAACAATAAACCCTAAATCCTAAACTAAACCTTTAACTAAAACTCTAAGTCCTCATTCCTAAACTAAACACTACCCTAAATGCCAAACCCTAAACCTTAATTTAAACCTTGAGCCCTAAACTTAAAACCCTAAACCTTACCCTAAACCATAAACTAAACCCCAAGCCCTAAACCCTACCATAAATGTTAAAACATGAACTAAACCCTAAAATAAACCTTAAACCCAAAACTAAATAGACAACCCTAAATCAAACACTAAATTCTAAATTAAACCCTAAGCCCTTAAAACCTAACCCCTAAACCATAAACTAGACCCTAAACCATAAACTAAACCCTAAAACCTAAACCCAACCTTAAACTCTACCTTAAAACCCACCCTAAACCCTAAATTCTAAAGACAAAAAACTAAACCCTACACCCTAAGTTATACCCTAAACCCTAAACATAAACTAGACTCTAAACATTAAATCCTAAACCCTAGACTAAACACTAAACCATAAACTAATTGTTAAATCTAAAATGAAAAACTAAACTGTAAACCTTAAACCCTACCCTAAATGCTAAACCTTAAACCCTAACCTAAACCTTAAATTATAAATCCTAAAAACCTAAACCATAAACTAAACCCTAAGTTAAAACCTAGATGAAATATTAAATTAAATCCTAAAACCTAAACAAAACCCTAAACCCTTAACCAAACCCTAAACCATAGACCCTAAAATAAACCCTAAATCCTAAACTCTAACTAAACCATAAACCTCAAACCCTAAACTCTAAATAAGACACTAAACCCTAATCCCAACCCTTAAAGTAAACCCTAAACCCCAAATTAAACCATAAACCTTAAACCCTAAACTAAATCATAAACCCTAAACCCCAAACTAAACCCTAAACCTTAAACCCTAAACTAAATCATAAACCCTAAACCCCAAACTAAACCCTAAACCCTAAGCCTTAAACCCTAAACTAAACTAAAACCCAAACCTTAAACTCTAAACCCTAAAACACTAAACTTTAAACACTAAATCCTATTCTAAACCTAAACACTAAATCCTAAATGAATCCCTAAACCCAAAAACATAAACCCCAAACTAAATCTATTTTTAAATCCTAAACCTTAATCCCTAGAACACTAAACCCTAAACCCTAAAAATTAAAATAAACCCCAAA
This sequence comes from Torreya grandis, assembly GCA_037957365.1. NCBI lineage: Eukaryota > Viridiplantae > Streptophyta > Pinopsida > Cupressales > Taxaceae > Torreya > Torreya grandis. Next base: position 1,763,439 of record JARHVA010003759.1, read on the forward strand.
CCCTAAACTGAACCTTAAACCCCAAATGGTAAACCTTGAGCTCTAAACCTCAAACCCTAAATCCTAAACTCTAAACTAAATAACTAGATCTTAAACCCTAAAACCTATACACTAAAACATAAATAAAAACCTTAAAACCCACACCCAATCCCAAACCTAACCCTAAACTCTAAACCCTAAACCCTCAACCCTAAACGAGAATCTAGATCCTAAAACCTTACCTAAATAATAAACCCTAAAACCTAAACCCTAAACCAAACCATAAATCCAAAAACCTAAACCCTAAACCCAAAACCAAACCCTTAAACCATACAATAATCCCTAAACTAAAACCCAAACCATAAACCCCAAACCCTAATTAAAATGTTAAACTACACACTAAACCCTAAACCTAAAATTATAACCTAAAACCTAGATTATAAACTTACCCATAAATCATAATCCCTAAACTCTAAAATAATCCATAAACCTTAAATTAGACCTTAAAAACTAAACCCTTACCCTAAACCCCAAACCCAACCCTAAACCTTAAACCCTAAACTAAATACTAAATGCTCACTCCTAAACCATAAACCTAAACTTACCTAAATCCTAAACCTTAAACCTTAAAACACTAAATCCTAAACCCTAAACCTCCAAACCTTTATCTTGAACCTTAAACTAAACCCTAAATCATAAATGTTAAACCTCAAAATGTTAAATCCAAACCTTAAATCCTAAACACTAAACCTTAAACCCTAAAAAACTAAAACCCAAACCCAATCCTAAACCCAACCATGAACCCCAACTCCTAAATCCTCAACCCTACACCCTACACCCTAAACCCTTCCCTAAACAATAAACATTAAACTCTAAAACCAAAACCATAAACCAAACCATAAACCCAAAAACCTAAACCCTAAACTAAAACCCAAACCTCTAAACCCTAAACTATAATTAAAATGATAAACTACACCCTTAACTTTAAACATAAAACTAAAAGCTAAAACCTAAACTATAAACTTAACCATAAACCCTAAACTCTAAACTAAACCCTAAACCCTAAACTAAACCCAATTATAAACCCTAAACATTAAAACCCTAAATCCTTAAACCTAAAACTTGAAGTAAACCCTAAACCCTAACCCTAAATTAATCATAAACATTAAACCTTAAAATGTTAAATACTAAACCTTAGTCTTTAGACCCTAAACACTAAACCCTAAACCCTAAACCTTAATCCTTAGACCCTAAACTAAACCCTGAACACTAAATCTAAGCCCTACTTTAAACCCTAAATCTTACCCTAAACCTTAAACCCTAAACCAAACCCTTAAATCTAAAAAACATACCCTAAACCCCAACCCTAACTAAACCCTAAACTAAAACATAAACCCTATATCCTAAACTAAACACTAAACCCTAATCCATGAATTAAATCCTAAACCCTAAACCCAACCCTAAACCATAAACTTAACCTTAAACCCTAAATTGAACCTAAAACCCTAAACCCATCCCTAAACACTAAAATAAATCCCAAATCCTAAATGTCAAACCATTAACCCTAAACTAAACCTTAAACCCTAAACTATATACCATAAAGCTCAAACATTAAACCCTAAACTCTAAAACTTAAACCCTAAATTCTAAAAGAAAACATAAATCTTAAACCCTAAACCTAAACCCTAAAACCCTAAATCATAAACCCTAAACTCTACACTAAATCAAATGCTAAACCCTAAACCTTAAACCTTAAAATGCTAAACCATAAACCTTAAAACCTAAATGCTAAACCCTAAACTAAACACTTAATGAAACCTTAAACCCTAAAACATAAACAAAACCCTAAACCTAACCCTACACTATAAACTAAACCCCAAACCCTAAATCTTCAACCCTAACCCTGAACCCTACCCTAAATGCTAAACCTTAAATTATACCCTAAACCCTAAACCAAAAACTAAATATTAAACACTAAACTATACCCTAAACCAAAAACTATACATTAAACCCTAAACTAAACCATAAACCTTAAATCTTAAATTAAATCCTAAATCCTAAACTAAACTCTAAGACCTAAAACTTAACCCCTAAATTGAACCCTAAACCTAAACTCTAAACTAAACTCTAAACCTTAAAACCTAAATTAAACCATGAACCCTAAACTAAACCCTAAATTACACACCTTAAACCCAATACTAAATCCTAAATTAAACTTAAGCTAAGCCTAAACTAAACCCAACCAAATCCAAAACCCTATAAAGAAAACCCTAAACTAAATCCTAAACCCTAAATCCTAACCCTAAATCCTAAACCCTACACTAAACCTTAAACCTTAAACCATATCCTAAAATCTAAACCCTAAACTTTAAACTAAACGCTAAACTAAAACATTAAATCCTAATCCCTAAACTAAACACTAAAAACCCTAAACCCTAAAGCCTACCCTAAACCATAAACTAAACACCAAACCCTAAACCATACCATAAATGTTAAACCATAAACTAAATGCTAAAATAAACCCTAAACCCTACATTAAACCCTAAATTTTAAATTAAACCCTAAACATATATAAACCCTAAGCCCTAAAATAACCCTAAACCCTAAACAAAACCCTAAATTAAACCCTTAAAACCTAAACCCTAAACCATAAACTTGACACTAAACCTAAAAACCTGAACCTGACCTTAAAATCTACCCTAAAAACCTACCTTATACCCTAAATTCTAAAGACAAAAAACTAAAACCTATACCCTAAACACTAAACTAAAAACTAAACTCTAAACGCTAAATCATAAATCTTAAATACTATGTTAAACCCTAAACCCAACCCTTAACCCTAAACCCTAAACTAAACACTAAACCATAAACTAAATGCTAAACCTAAACTATAAACCCTAAACCCTACCCTAAAACCCTTAACCTTAAATCCTACCCTAAACCTTAAATCATAAATCCTAAACCCTAAAACCTAAACCATAAACTTAACCCTAAACCCCCAGTTAAAACTTAACTTAAACCTTAAACTAAACTCTAAACACCAAAACCTAAATCAAACCCTAAACCTAAAACCCTAAACTAATCCCTAAACACTAAACTCTAACTAAACCATAAACCTTAAACCCTAAATGAGACCCTAAACCCAAATCCCAAACCCCAAACTAAACCTTAAACCCCAAACCAAATCATAAACCCTAAACTAAACACTAAACCCTAAACCTTAAACTAAATCAAAACCCAACCCTTAAACTCTAAAACTTAAAACAGTAAACTATAAACACTAAATCTTATACTAATCCCTAAAACCTAAATGAATCCCTAATCCCTAAACCTTAAAACATAAACCCTAAACTAAACTTATTCTTAAATCCTAAACCTTAAACCCTAAATCACTAAACCCTAAACATTAAACCCTAAACCTAAATCTAAACCCTAAACTATAAACCCTACCGTAAACCTAATCTAAACCCTAAACTATAAAATATAAACCTTAGACCCTAATGTAAACCTTAAACCCTAAACTCTAAACCCTAAACTAAAGCTTGAACACTAAACTAAACCCTAAACCCCAAAGCTTAAGCCCTAAGCCCTAAAACCTACCTTAAAAGCTAAACCCTAAACTAAGTCTTAAACTAAACCCTAAACTCTACACTAAACCCTAAACTCTACACTAAACCCTAAACTCTAAACTAAACCCTAACCACTAAATCTTAAACCCTAAACTAAACCTTGAACATTAAACTAAAACCTAAACTATACACTCTAAGCTAAACCCTCAATTAAACCCAAAACACTAAACTAAATCTTAAAACCTAAAACCTAACCCCTTAACTAAATTTTATACCACAAACACTAACCCCTAAACTAAACCCTAAATACTTAATGATAAACTAAAAGCTAAAACCTAAACCTTAAATTAAACCCTAAATCCTTAACTAAACCCTATAACCTAAAACCTAAACTAAACCCTAAACCTTAATCTAATACCTAAACCCTAAACATTGAATTAAACCTTAAACCCTACACTTTGAACTAAACCTTAAACCCTAAACCATAAACTAAATCCTAAAACCTAAAATTTAAACCCTTAACTAAACCTTAAACAATAACCCAACACTAAACCTAATGTAACCCAACTTAACCATAACCCTAAAGCCAACCCTAAACCCAAAACTAAACCCTATATTAAACCTTAAACCCTAAACATTAAACCCTAAACTCTAAACCCTCAACCTAAACCCTACCCTAAACCATAAAATAAACCCCAAACCCTGAAACCTAAACCCTACCCTAAATGATAAACCCTTAACTAAACCCTAAACTACACTCTAAACTAAACCCTAAACACTAAAATCTAAATTGAAACCTAAACATTAAACCTTAATCCCTAATATAAACCCTAAACCCTAAATTAAGCCTTCAACCCTAAATAATAAACTAAACCCTAAATCTTAAACCCTAAACCCAATTGTAGACCCTAAACCCCAAACTAAATCATAAAACCTAAACCTTAAACCTTAAAAACTAAACCATAAACCTTAAACCAGAAATACTAAACTAAAACCTAAACCCTAAATCCTAAACTAAATAATAAACTTAAAATTAAAGCATAAACCTGAAACCTTAAAACCTAAACTAAACCCTAAGCTAAATGGTATACCCTAAACCCAACCCTAAACCATAAAACTAAACTCAACTAAACCTTAAACCCTAAACTAAACCCTAAACCTTAAACTAAATAGTAAACACTAAACCTTAAACCTTAAGCTAAAAAGTAAACCCTAAACATTAAACCTGACTAAACCCTAAATCCTAAACTATAACCCTAAAATAAACGCTACTTAAATCTTAAATCCTAAGACATAAACTGAAAAACTTAAACTCTAAATCCTAAACTAAACCCTAAATGCTAAACCTTAAAGCTTAAACCCTAATATAAACCCTAAACCTTAAATCTTAAACCCTAAATGCTAAACCCTAAACTAAACCCTATGACCTAAACCTTAAATACAAACCATTAACCCTAAACTAATATCTAAATTAACATTAAACCCTAAATCCTAAATCCTAAATGAAACACTAAAGCCTAAACCTTAAACCCTAAACTAAATCTTAAACCCTAAAAAAACATTAAACATTAAAACCTACACTGTAAACTAAACCCTAAGCCCTGACCTAAACCCCAAACGCTAAAGCTTAAACAAAACCATAAACCCTAAACCCTAAACTAAAAACTAAATAATAAACCCTAAACTAAACACTAAAACCTAAACCCTAAATTCTATACTAAACCATAAACCCTTTACCATACACCCTAGACTAAACCCTAAACCAATCATAAAACCCCAACCCTAAGCTAAACCCTAAATCTTAAACCTTAAACCATTAAATAAGCCCTAAACCCTAAACTAAACAAATATTAAACCCTAAACCATAACATAAACCCTAAACTGTAAACCCTTGAATGTAAACACTAAACCTTAGACCCGAAACCCTAAACCTTGAACAGTAAAACTTAAACTCCCTAAACACTAAAACCCTTAACCTTAAACTAGATGCTAAACCTTAAGCCACATTAAACCCTAAACTAAATAATAAATCAAAAACCTTAAACTCTAAATCCTAAACTTTATATCTGAAACTAAACCCTTAAATTAAACCTAAATAATAAACCCTCAACCCTTAACCCTAAATCTTAAACACTAAACCTTGGCCTAAACCCTAGCCTAAACACTAAACCCTAAATTCTAAACCCTAAAGTAAACCCTAAATTGAACTTTAATCCCTAAACTCAAAACTAAACCCTAAACTAGACACTAAAACCTAAACCCTAAATCCCAAACCCAACCCTAAACCTTAAACCCTAAATCCTTAATAGTAAACTAAACCTGATCCTAAATCCTAAACCCTAAAACACTAAAACTAAATGTTAAACCCTAAACCCTACCCTAAGACATAAACACTAAAACATAAACTAAATGTTAAGAACTTTAAACCCTAAACACTAAACCTTAAACCTTAAACTAAACCCAACCATAAAAACTAAATCCTAAAGCCTGAAACCCTAAATTTTAAACCCTTGACCCTAAACTAAATCCTAAACCTTACACCCTACACCTTAAAACTTAAACTAAACCCTAAACCCTAAACACTAAACTAAAACCTAAACCTTAAACCTTAAACCTTAAATTAAACCCTAAACCCTAAACCTACCCTAAACCCCAAACTAAACCCTAAACACTAAACCCAAACCTAAAACCTAAAGCAAATCTTAAACCTTCAACTAAACCCTAAATCATAAACCTAAAACTAAATCCTAAACCCTAAACTAAACACTATCTAGTCGCCCTCGGCCTATCGAGTGCCAACTAGATCTATATAGCCACCCTCTCCCATTGGTCGAGTGCCTAGTATAGCCATAGCCACCCCTATGACTATGACTAGATATAGCCAGCCACCCTCTCCCACCCTAGACTCTATATCTATGGGCATGGCTATATCTAATCATAGTCGGCACTCGGCCGCCCCTATATAGACAGATAGATAGATAGATAGATAGATAGATAGATATTGGGGAGGTCGAGTGTTAGGAATCTAGAATAACAAACATGCTCTGATACCAACTATTAGGACCCAGAAGCACCATTGATTACCAAGCAACTAAACATGCAGAATTAAACCAGAAGTCACAATTAACTAGAATTTAGAAATAACACAAAATATGAGAAACAATACCCAATTGTATTAATACTCTTCCAGAAAAGAATTACAAATGAAGAGACACCACACTCTTCCCACCTTACAGGCTTCCCACACCAAGTGTTCAGTACTTCACCTTCAAGAGCTCACTCTCTCTCTTATGGTCCCAACACACAACTCAAACACAGAGTTGGTGTTCACCTCCAACTAGTCAATATCCAGTACTATCAGTACCACTAGTTAGTATCACTACTGCCAATATGCAAGTACTCCACGTACTCCAAATCTGAGTATACACACATACTCCAAGTAGATCTCCCATGAACTTGCAACAACCTACAACTCAAATGATCTTACTTTGGAAGGAACTACCTTGCCTTCCTCTTTGCTCTATGACTGAGTACACACCGTATTCTAAGTAGATCCTGCCTGATCTTGCTACCTATTATGTTGCTGTCACCTTGATCTTGCTGCCACCTGTACATCAACCTAGTTCTGCACACCTACAAACCTAGACCTCGTACACACATACACCTGCAGATCAATGATCTTACTTACCATGTAGATCTCCAAACGTGGCCTTGCACACGTGCTGACCAAAATCCTACATACATGAAGAATCCTTCTGATTCTCCAAACCAGCACCCACACTTGGCACTGTGGCACTAAGAGGAACACACCTTGCTCTCTTCACTCTAAAGGAGCTAATATTTGCTCTCTTACTTTCTAGCACAAATTACAATACAACCCATGAGTCTATTATATAGATCTCATCCAAATAATAATTAGACACCTAATTACAATAATTAGATCCACAGATCAAGACTAAAATTAGCCTTCTTCATGCAAACAACTAGTTCATTAATGAACTATCCATGGAACTCACAGTTTAGAACTGTACAAGTGACCGATGTCGGTCCTTATCTGACTGGGGGTGATCGACATCGGCTGATCTCTGACCATCATTGGCAACTTCCTATCTCCACTTGACCAAGTCAGTTGGCCTGATCGACACCAGTGACTATGACACTCAACACCCTCCTCCAATGTCTACATCAATGAAGCTTTTAGCTCCAAAACCTAACAATCTCCCACTTGGAGATAAATAGTTGTATTTTACTTGTACCTATACACCGTCTAATCTATTTTCTAGCTTGTATCCCTCTTCAAGATCAATCCTGAAGACCACCCACCACACAAACCCTGTGGTGCACTTCCTATCATCCAAGTAACCTGCTACATTCACATCTACAAACCCATGTAGAAAAGAACTTGACCCTACATCACATGTTGACCTACTGCTGGTCCCTCTCAGATACTTGAGAATCCACTAAATTGCCCTCTAGTGCTTCTTTCCCAGATCAGCTCAAAACTTTTTGACAGCACCCACTGCTTGGGCAAACTCAAGTCTATACCGGACCTCATGTGATTTCAAACATTGAACTGTCTAGCCCTTGGTGTGCTCTAATTCTACATCCTACATATTGAACCTTGCTAACACTTGATTCACATCAGCTCCCACTGGAGACAAAATCAACCTGTGATCTTCCATGTCTCTCATGCCAAAGAATTTTGCTACTCCAAATTCCTCATGACATGCCATTGAAATAACCTTACCCTTAGCTCAGCAAAACCCTGTATGTCTGAATCTACACCAAGCTCATCCTCCACATATAGTAACAAGATAATGTCATGACCATCATCCACTTGGTAAGATAAACACAATGGTTACATTGACATTGACTAAAGCCCTACTTTGTCATCCACCTGTCAAACCTGTACCACTATTCTATAGCTTTCTCAAGACCATATGACCTAGCCTTTTGTCTCACGTATCCATTCTCTCTATTTTTTAACTAAGGTATCCATTCGTCTCAGTGCTTTCTTCTAGCTGGCAACCCTACCAAATCTCCTATTTGGTTTTGCATCCTAATCATGCCATGCTCCCACTGTTTCCTAGATCCTTCCTGCTCTATAGTGAGCAATGAGTATAAAGAAGAGGAATGATGAATTTGAGGCTTAATTACCCTTTTAGTCCTCCATATGGGTGTTTGAGACTCCTTGACAGCTTGTTATCCACCCAAAATCTATTACAGTGATTGACCTCAGTCACCACACAATCTGCATCTGACTGATGTCAATTCCCATGCGACTGTCCTTTCTACTAACACCAATTTTTTGACTGACATCGGTCTTACCTGGTCACCAACATCAATTCCCTGACTGACGCCGATAGCCACCCTACCTAACACCACCAGCTCTAGTCTACACATGACTAACATTAGCACTTATCTGTTCGACGCTGGTTCCCCATGATCAATGTCGGTAACCGTGTTCTCCTGTGAGTGATGACTTTTTACCTATGAGCTTTCTTTGAATCATACCCATGTCCAAACTGCCCTACTTAGAGTTACTCAGTCCCATCCACTAATCTCTATCCATCATCTCCTCCAAAAACACCAAGGCTTTCTAGTTCTTAAGTCTGTCAAAGACATCTGACTTCCTCTTAAGAACATGCATCTCCTTCTTACTCATGTGACCAAGCCTATAAAGCCACATCTTTGCAATAGAAGAATAATTAGTAATACAAGCAAATAGATAAAGAGTACCTACTTTCTTACCACACACTAATTCAAGTGTATCCACTGTGAGAGTTTTTGTGCATCTCTCATCACCCTACTTTCCTGAAGAAATTAGCCGCATCTTCAAGATTAGGACCTGCATGACCTCCTTCAACACCCATGTGTTGCCTGCCTGTAATTTCAGCTTCACTTCCCCTTTGCCAATTCTTTGGCAAGGTACACCATCCCCTAAATAAATCTTTCCAAAGTCTCCAAAGACCTTAACATCAAAAAATACTCTATTTCAAACTTCATGGAAAGAGGCAATGAAATCTATAAAACAAGATTCTACTTTATCCAAGAAACATCCCAGAGCATCCTTTGCAACAACACTTGCAACATCTGCTTCTTCAGTTCCTTCATGCTGATCTTATACCAACCAACAATTTCTCTTTACGTATTCTTTCTTTCCATAACATCATAATTGACCATTCAAACTTTTCAATTCCTCCATTCTTAGCTTACTTTCTTCTGCCATTGCTATACTCCTCAATCAGAAACCCCTGAGAGTGACCTGTAATCAAACACAAACCTGCTCCTGCAACCTTAGCTCTGATACCAACTATCAGGAATCTAGACCAACAAATATGCTCTGATACCAACTGTTCAGACCCAGAAGCACCATTGATTACCAAGCAACTAAACATGTGGAATTAAACCAAAAGTCACAAGTAACTAGAATTCAAAAATAACATAGAATATGACAAACAATACCCAATTGTATTAATACTCTTCCAAAAAAGAATTACAAATGAAGAGACACCACACTCTTCCCACCTTATAGGCTTCCCACACCAAGTGTTCACTAATTCACCTTCAAGAGCTCACTCTCTCTCTTACAATCCCAACACACAACTCAAACACAGAGTTGGTGTTCACCTCCAACCAGTCAGTATCCACTACTGCCAATACCACTAGTTAGTATCACTACTGCCAATACACAAGTACTCCATGTACTCCAAATTTGAGTATACACACATACTCCAAGTAGATCTCCCATGAACTTGCAATAACCTGCAACTCAAATGATCTTACTTTGGAAGGAACTACCTTGCCTTCCTCTTTGCTCTATGACCAAGTACACACTGTACTCCAAGTAGATCCTATCTGATCTTGCTACCTATTGTGTTGTTATCACCTTGATCTTGCTACCACTTGTAGATCAACCTGGTTCTACACACCTACAAACCTAGACCTCTCACACACACACACACACCTATAGATTAATGATCTTACTTACCATGTAGATCTCCAAACATGGCCTTGCACACCTATTGACCAAGATCCTACATACATGAAGAATCCTTCTGATTCTCTAAACCAGCACCCACACTTGGCACTATGGCACTAAGAGGGACACACCTTGCTCTCTTCACTCTGAAGGAGCTAATATTTGCTCTCTTACTCTCTAGCACAAATTACAGTACATCCCATGAGTCTATTATATAGATCTCATGCAAACAATAATTAGACACCTAATTACAATAATAAGATCCATAGCTCAAGACTAAAATTAGCCTTCTTCATGTAAATAATTAGTTTTTTAATGAACTATCTATGGATACTCGTAGTTTAAAACCACACAGGCGACTGACGTCAGTCCCTGTCTACCTGGGGGTGACCGACGTTGGCTGATCTTTGACCGTCATCAATAGCTTCTTATCTCCACCTGACTGACATGGTTGACCTGACCGATGCCGATGACTGTGACACTCAACACCCTCCTCCAATGTCTACATTAGTGAAGCTTTTAGCTCCACAACCTAACATTGAGGCTCTCATAGATCTAGGGAGACTCTCTATAGTCAATACCCTACCCTCTAGATAAGATATATGGCAATGGCCCCAGATAGATAGAATCTATCTAGATATAGCTCCCCTATATATCCCTATCTAAATAGAGGGGGGCATTGGCATCTAGAATCTAGAGTGGAGGGAGATATATATCTATATGGGGAGCCTGCTAACCCAACTTGCCACTGTATAGAGATAGAGTTTCAATGGCATTGGCATTGGGTATATATTCACTATGGGGCATTGAGTTTAGATATTAAATCTCCCATCTCCCATATAGTTTAGCTTAGTTTATTTAGATAGAGGGCCAAAAAAAGGTGATATTTATTTGGGGGAAGGCCACCATATAGATAAGATAAGATACGACAAGATAAGATAAGATAAGACAATATTCACTACGCTCAAGATGAGATAAAGGAGGGCTACTCTAACTCGAGACATATATATATATATATATATATATATATATATATATATATATATATATATATATATATATATATATATAGAGAGAGAGAGAGAGAGAGAGGGGCAAAGATAGAGTTTTTTTGGCAACCATATAAAGTGCCTATATATATATATATATATATATATATATATATATGGGAGTTGGTTTCCTATATATATAGAGAGGGGAGAGGGGCTCTAGATATTGGGTTAGGGGGCCCAAATAGATATACAGGGTTTGGGGGGTGCCAAAAAACTCTATACTGTGGTGAGGCACAGTCTAGAGCTCTTTGTGGCACAATCTAGAGTTCTTTGTGGCACAAGATCTATTTTTTCCCCATATATAGATTATCTATTCTATTCTATTCTATTCTATTTTATTCTATTCTATTCTATTCTATTCTATTCCCTAAACTAACACCCTTAACCCTAATCTAAAACCTAAACCCTAAACCTTGAATGAAATCATAAACCCTAAATAATAAACCCTAAACTAATCCCTAAACCCTAGACCCAACCACAAACCCTAAATCCTAAGATAAACCCTAATCTTTAAACTAAACCCTAAAATCTAAAACTAAAACCAATCCTAAACTAATCATAAAACCTAAACCCTAAACCCTAAATCCTAAACTAATCCTATGCTAAATCCTAAACCTTAAACCTTAAACTAAAACCAATCCTAATCCCTAAACTATAAATCCTAAAATACTAATCCCTAGTCTTAAACCCTAAACTAAACACTTAAACACTAAACCCTAAACCCTAAAATTGAAACCCAACCCTAAGCCCTAAACCCTAAACTCTAAATCTTAAACCCTAAACTAAACCTTAAATCCTAAAGTAAATAATAAACCCTAAAAACTCAAACCTAAACCCCAAACCAAACCCAACCCTACACCTTAAACTATAAAATCCTTAACTAAATTGTAAACCCTAAATTAAATCTTAAAACTAAACTAAACCCTAAACATTAAATCCTAACCCTAACCTCAAAACTCTAAACCTTAAAAACCAACCTTAAACCCTAAATCCTAAATAAAAACCTAAATTAAACTCTGAACCCTAAAATATTGCTAAAACTTAAATCATAAATTTATCCCCAAACCCTAAATTAAACCCTAAACCCTAAATCCTAAACTTAAAATTAAACCCTAATCCCTAAACCCTAAATAAAAACATAAACTAAACCCTAAACCCTAAATGTTAAATGCTAAACTAAACACTAAACCCTTATCCCCAAATCATAAACTAAACCCTAAAACCTAAATCGAACCTTAAACCCTAAACTCTAAACTAAACCTTGAACTAGACCCTAAACCTTAAACCCTAAACCCCAAACCCAAACCTAAACCTTAAACCCTAAATCCTCAATAGTAAATTAAACCCAATCCTAAACCCTAAACCCTAAAACACTAAACCTTAAATGTTAAACCTTAAACCCTACCCTAAAACCAACCATAAAACATAAACACTAAACACTAAAACTTGAACTAAATGCTAAACCCTTAACCCTAAACCTTAAACCCTAAAAATTAAATCCTTAACCCTAAAACCCTAAATCTTAAACCCTTAACTTAAATTTTAACCCTAAACCCTAAACCAAATCCTACACCTTAAACCCTACATCATAAACCTTAAAACTTAAACTCAACTCTAAACTATAAAAACTAAACTAAATCCTAAACCCTAAACCCTAAACTAAAACCTAAACCCTAAACCCAACCCTAAAACCTAAAGCAAAACCTAAACCCTAAATCTTAAACCCTCAACTAAACCCTCAACCCTAATCTAAAACCTAAACCCTAAATTAAACTCTAAACTTAAGCTTTAAACCCTACACCCTAAATAATAAACCCTAAACTAATCCCTAAATCCTAGACCCAATCATAAACCCTAAATGTTAAACTAAAACCTAATCCCTAAATTCTAAACCTTAAAACACTAAACCCTAAAACCTAGAACCTACAATTAACCTTAAACCCTAAACTAAAACCAATCCTAACCCTTAAACCATAAATCCTAAAACACTAATCCCTAAACCCTAAACTAAAAACTAAAACACTAAATCATAAACTCTAGACCCTAAACCCTAAAACCTAAACCCTAAAATCTAAACCCAACCCTAAACTCTAAACCCAACCCTAAACCCTAAACCCTAAAACCTAATTAGGCTTTAAAACCTAAACTATAAATCTTAAACCTTAAACTAGACTTTAATCCCTAAACTAAACCTTAAATCTTAAACTAAATAATAAACCCTAAAAACTCAAACCTAAACCCCAAACTAAATCCAACCTTAGACCCCAAATTATAAAACCCTAAACCATAAACTATAAACTAAACTCTCAACTACACCCTAAACCCTAAATTAAACCCTAAAACCTAAACTAAACCCTAAACTCAAAACCAACCTTAAACCCTAAAATCTATACTTTAAACCCTAAATCCAAAATAAAAATCTAAATTAAACTCTAAACCTAAACCATATCATAAATTTAACCCGAAACCTTAAATTAAACCGTAAACCCTAAATATTAAATGCTAAACTAAACACTAAACCCTTACCCCCAAATCATAAACTAAACTTGGAACCCTAAACCCTAAATTAAACCTTAAACCCTAAACTAGACCTTTAAACCCAAAACCCTAAAACCCAAACCCAACTCTAATACTCTAAAACTAACCCTAAAACATAAACACTAAAACCTAAACTAAATGCTAAATCCTAAATCCTTACCCTAAAACCCTGAATCTTAAACCCTTAACTTAACCCTTAACCCTATAATAAATCCTACACCTTACACCCTAAACCCTAAAACTTAAACTAAACCCTAAACTGTAAACACTAAACTAAAACCCAAACCCTAAACCTTAATTTAAACACTAAACCACCCGTAAAACCTAAAACAAATCCTAAATCCTAAACCTTTAACTAAACCCTAAATCATAAACATTAAACTAAATCCTAAACCCTATACTAAACCCTAAACCTTAAACTAAACCCTCAACCCTACTCTAAAAACTAAACCATAAACCCTAAACCCTAAATAATAAACCCTAAACTAATCCTTAAACCCTAGACCCAATCATAAACCCTAAATCCTAAACTAAACCCTAATCCCTAAACTAAACCCTAAAACCTAGAACCTACACTAAATCCTAAAACTTAGACCTTAAACTAAAACCATTCCTAACCAATAAACCATAAATCCTAAAACACTAATCCTAAACCCTAAACTAAACACAAAAACTCTAAACCCTAGTCCCTAAACCCTAAACTCTAAACCCAACCCTAAACCTTAAACCCTAAACTCTAAATCTTAAATCCTAAACTAAACTTTAAACCTTAAACTAAGCCTTAAATCCTAAAACTCAAACCTAAACATCAAACTAAAACCAACCCTAGACCCTAAACTATAAAATCCTAAATCCTAAATTAAACCCTAAACCCTAAATTAAACTCTAAACCCTAAACTATAAACTAAACCCTAAACCCTACATTAAATCTTAAAATCTAAACTAAACCCTAAACATTAAATCCTAATCCTAAACTCAAAACCCTAAACCCTAAACCCTAAAATCTAAACCTTAAACCATAAATCCTAAATAAAAACCTAAATTAAACTTTGAACCCTAAACTAAATCCTGAAACCTAAATCATAAATTTATCCTCAAACCCTAAATTAAACCCTAAATGCTAAATGTTAAACCCTAAATCCTAAACCCTAAATTAAACCTTAATCCCTAAACCCTAAACCATAAATAAAAACCTAAACTAAACCCTAAACCCTAAATGTTAATGTTAAACTAAACACTAAACCCTTATCCCTAAATCATAAATAAACACTAAACCCTTATCCCTAAATCATAAATTAAACACTAAACCCTAAATTAAATCTTAAATAAACTCCAAACTAAACCCTAAACTAGACTTTAAACCCCAAACTGAAACCTAAATCCTAAATCCTCAATAGTAATAAACCCAATCCTAAACCATAAACCATAAAACACTAAACCTTAAATGTTAAACCCTACCCTAAAACCAACCTTAAAACATAAACACTAAACACTAAAACCTGAATTAAATTTTAAACCCTAAACCTTAAACCTTAAAATAAACACAACCCTAAAACTAAATACTTAACCCTAAAACCCTAAATCTTAAACCCTTAACCTTTAACCCTAAACCCTAAACTAAATCTTACACCTTACACCCTAAACCTCAAAACTTAAACTAAACCCTAAATTGTAAACACTAAACTAAAACCTAAAACCTACTACCCTAAACCCTTAACCCCAAACTAAACCCTAAACCTAACCCTAAAACATAAAGCAAATCCTAAATCTTAAATCTTAAACCTTTAACTAAATAATAAACCTTAAACTAAATCTTAAACCCTAAACTACACCTTAAACCTAGTTTCACCCCTAAACTAAACCCTCAATCCTAATCTAAAACGTAAACCCTAAACCCTAAATAATAAATCCTAAACTAATCCCTAAACCCTAGACCCAATCATAAACCCTAAATCCTAAACTAAACCCTAAACCCTAAGCCTTAAACCCTAAACTCTAAATATTAAACCCTAAACTAGACTTTAAACCCTAACTAAACATTAAATCCTAAACTAAATAATAAACCCTCAAACCTAAACCCTAAAAACTCAAACCTAAACCCCAAACTAAACCCAATGCTAGACCATAAACTATAAAACCATAAACTAAACCCTAAACCTTAAATTAAATCTTAAAACCTAAACTAAACCCTAAACATTAAATCCTAACCTTAAACTCAAAAACCTAGAACTTAAAACCAACCTTAAACCCTAAAATCTAAACCTTAAACCCTAAATCTTAAATAAAATCCTAAATTAAACTCTAAACCCTAAACTAAATCCTCAAAACTTGAATCATACATTTATCCCTAAACCCTAAACCCTAAATGTTAAATGCTAAACTAAATAGTAAACCCTTATCCCTAAATCATAAACTAAACACTAATCCCTAAACTAAACATAAAACCCTTCACCCTAAATCAATCACCAAACCCTAAACCCTAAGCCAAACCCTAAACCCTTAAACCCTAAACCTAAAACCCTAATCCTTAAACCAAATCCTAAAGCCTTTTAGCCTAGTCTATAATTATAAAACTAAACCTAAACCTTAAACCCTTGATTAAACCCTAAACCTTAAATCCTAAACTAAACCCCAAATACTAAACTCTAAACCCTCAACCCTACCCTTGACCCTAAATTAAACACTAAAGACTAAACACTAAACTGTAAAGCCTAAACCCTTAAACCTAAATTAAAACCTAAACCCTAAACTCTAAATATTAAACACTAAACCTCAAACCATAAACCCTAAAACTTAAACCCTAAACTAAACCCAATAATAAACCTTAAACCCTAAACCTTGAAACATGAAACCTTAAAACCTATAAGCTATAGTAAATCCTAAACTTAAACTCTAAACTATAACAGTTCCTAACCCCTAAACCCTAAAACACTAAATGCTAAACTAAAAATTAAAACACTAAACACTAAACCCTACACAATTAAACCTAAACCCTAAACTCTAAACTAAATCCTAAAACCTAAAACCTATTCCCTAAACCTTAAACTCTAAATCCTAAACCTTAAACTAAACTTTAAACCCTAAATGAAACCTTAAACCCTAAACCCCTAAACTAAATAATAAACCCTAAAACCTAAACCATAAAACCTCAAACCTAAACCACAAACTAAACCCAACCCTAAACCCTAAACTAAGCCTAAAACCATAAGCCAAACCCTAAACCCTAAATTAAATCCTAAATCCTAAACACTAAATCCTAAACCCTAAACTCAAAACCCTAAACCTTAAAGCTAACCATAAACCCTAAACTCTAAACCCTAAATAAAAACCTAAACTAAAATCTAAACCCTAAATTAGACCCTAAAACCTATATCATTAATTAATCCCCAAACCCTAAAGCCTAAGCTAAATCATAAACCCTAAATCCTAAACCCTAATCCCCAAACCCTAAAACCTAAATAAAAATCTAAATTAAACCCTAAAGTCTAAACCCTTAACTAAACACCAAACCCTAAAATAAACCCTAAACCCTTTACCCTAAATTAATCATCAAACCTTAAACCCTAAACTAAACCCTAAACCCTTAAACTATAAACTAAACCCTAAACTTGAAAAAATTATCCTTAAACTAAACCCTAAAGCATAAAGCCTAGTCCTTAATCCCCAAACTAAACCTTACACTAAACCCTAGACCCTAAACCCTAAATCCTAAACTAAAACCTAAACATTGAACCCTCAACCCTAAACCCTAAACCTAATCCTAAACCTTACCCTAGACCCTAAACTAAACCCTAAAGACTAAACATTAAACCCTAAACCCTTAAACCTAAACAAAAACCTTAAATATTAAACCCTAAACCCTAACCCTTAAACTAAACCATAAACTAAACCTTAAAAATAAAATAACACCCTAAACTAAACCCTAAAACCTAAACTTGAAGATCTAAACACTAAAACCTAAAACCTAAACCCTAAATATTAAACCCTATAACCTAAATTAAACCATAAACATAAACCCTAAACCCTAAAGTAAGCCCTAAACTCTAAAGTAAACACTAAACACTAAACCCAAAACCCAACCTTAAACCTTAAACCCTAAACCGAACCCCAAATCCTAAATCCTAAATCTTAAACCCTAAACTAAGTCATAAGCCCTAAACCTTAAACCCTAAATTAAACACTAAAGCCTAAATTAAACCCTAAACTCTAAACCCTAAAGTAATTTGTTTTTTATGTAAATTATAGATTGTTTAAACATAGATAGGGCTTGATATTGATATGAGGCAATATAAGTATGAGCTCAATGACATTCAATGGATGTGAGTTTGGTTGGTGGCTCAATGTTATAGATTTTTGACATTTATATTTAGTTTGTGTGCCATTAATCACTAATGTCTACAAACTCATCACCTTCATTCAATTCAAACTTGACCACCTAGGCATAGTGAGCATGTTACATAAGATGCATACTCATTCAGGGAAGAGGGTGCCATGGTGATATTATTTTTGACACTTATCACTATGTGGTTTAGTTAGGAGTCAACATTTGCATTTGGGCTAAATCATCCAACTTTATGAGCCTAGAGTTCTAAAATAAAGTATTTGAAGACCAAAATATTACTCAAAGAGATTTGTGAAACTTATTATGAAAGCCAAGGCTCCAAAAACTTTTCCTTAAAGACTAAATTTCTATTTGAGAGGATATGTTGAAGAAAGTTCCCAAAATTTAAATTTTCATTTGAAAATTTCTAGAACAAAATTTGTTGAAGAGAAATTTCTTGAAGACCAAAAATTTTGAAATAAAATCACTACATAAAAGGTGTTAAATGAAATGATCTAAAGGAAAGTTCTTGATTGGAAGTTGCCAAAGACCAAAAAATTATGAAGATAAAAGTGCCGATTAGAATTTCCTAAATAAGAGTTTACGAAAACCATAGTGATGAAGATCAAAATCTTTTTCAAGACCAAAAAATGTTCATAATGTTAAATACGTAATCCTAAATAATAAACCCAAATAAGTAAATCTGAATCCCTGTCATACATAGCAAACTTCCAAAATTTCCATTACTATATTAGTTTCAATAATTCCTACCAATGAAAATGGGTTTTAGGATAAAATAGGTGCACCCAAAGTGATCTAATGTCAAGAATGTCTAATTTCCATAGATAACAAAACCAACCAAACATACATGCATAACCCAAATAATAAACAAGCCTTCTAAAAACAAAGGGGGTGCCTACCTTTTTTATAGATATTCAAGGTGAAATGTGTTGAATACAATAAATTATGACTCATAGAGGTGAATATTATTGAGTTTTAAGAACCCAAAATCCATGATTTTGCAATCTTAATATCAATCATAAACTATACTATAAAAGAAATGATTAGATTAGAAATATGAAAGAAACTCCTGATAACTCAATATAACATACTTACTTTACCAATACCTTAGACCAATATTTGTGAAAGTGATATATTTTTACTCCTTATTAAATTATTTTAGCAAATACATGCATTAAGTTAGCAAAAAATTTGGGGCATTCAAGCATTGCTCTAAATCTAGGCATCCATAACCCTAATAGAGAAACCTTTGATCATCCTTCTTTCTATCATATATTTTCCATGATGTGTGATGCATTGATATTATTTCATCATGTAAAATTTTAATCTCTATTTATTTTCTTTTAAACTTTTAGATTATACCTCTTTTCTCTTTTTTTTTGTTTTTGAATGGAATAAAAAATAAGGTAACCACCTTGATATGGTGTTGGTATAATTAGGTTCATCAGAATGTCTCTATCAACTTTAATCATATCAATGGTTATTACCTAAAACAAGTATTAACATTTAATGTGCATTTTATCCAAGGAGATAAGAAAATATTTCTAAATTTGTATGGAGTTGGGGGAATTTTTTTAATATATCTAGTGAAATCATCTACTTCATAATATCATCAAGATTAACTCTCTCATTGCTTAGCTAGATTAGGAATTCTGATGTACAAGGTATAACCCCATCAATTCAAGTTGGATTCAAAACACACAGGTAGTTGATTAATTATACTAGGAGTGATCAATTATATTTCCATAATGATCAAAGGAAAACTATTCTAGAAAGTAGAAAACTACCTAAAACAAACCACTAGACTAAGCAATGTAAAATGCATAAATCAAGAATAACTAATCTAGAAAGTGTGAACTATTATAATCAAAGCAAATGACTAAAAGTAAGAAACTAACTAATAAATGAAATCTAACCTACCCCTATCTATACCAAAAATATTTTTGTTATTTAGAGGCATTTCTAGATGGACTAGCATGAAGTAATGCTTTAAAAACTTTCTATTGACCGAATATATCAATTCCTTACCATAGTGGGGTGAACCTATCACACTGTCATTTATTTTCATATACTTTATCACATAGAAGCACCAAGTTAGAGTTCCTAAATGTTTTAGATTTTGATCATTTATCAAACCATCTTTTGACTATGTCTTAATACATGTTAAAGTTTTATAGAGCTTTAGTTCTAGTTTCTTCCATTTTTATGATATCTAGTAATCTGTATTCAATCCTCTCATAGGGTTCCATGTATTCTTGTATGAAATAATATGTTGGTAATTTTAGCATGATAGGGAAAAATATCTATCAACATGTATGGTGAGGCTTTAAGGGCCTATTTGTATCAAGTTTGATTTGCTCAAAGCACATATTTCAACAAGAGATGCCACTCTTTAAGCTTATCCATAATGTATTTATTGATAACATTAATGAGGTTTTTGTTGGTTGATTCAACTAATCCATTCCATTATGGGTAGTGATTGGAGGATGATCTAATTTCATGAGCCTAATCTTTAAACTTAGTTGATTGAAATGTTGGCCCATTATCAAAAAACAAATAAATAAGAGTACCAAACTTGGTTGTGATATGTTTTAGATTAAGGTAAAAATAGGTTTTGAAGCGGCCCTGAAACCCTATACATCAAAAGAGAGATAAACCTTTAAGCACAACCAGGTTACAAGAACCTAAAACTAGAAAAAGCAAAACTAGGTTAAACAAGAACCTAAAAATAACAAAGAAGATAAGATAAAACTGCTATCAAAACACATAACGGTATGTCAACAGATAGGAACAACACCCTACAAAACCTCCCAAAAAAATGAGGTTTTTATTTTTTTTACACGACCAAAGATTCATATCTAGAGGGGGGACCAAAGGCTTAGACTTATTCCTCTTAACTGATGTCCATCCATCCTCTACCTTAGCTACCTCAGCAACCCATGCCTCAGAAGGCAATGATTCATGACGCCTAGGGGACATAGAAGCCTCAACAAAATCCTTATGAATACCAAATAAAGTTTGGCTCATAGGAAGTTCCATCAAAATAGGGGGAGAGACTAAAACCTCCTCAATAACTAGCTTAGAGAGATCATTTATCCCTATCTCCATAGGGCCTTTAATAAAATCTTTCATCGATGAATCTTCTCCATCCATCGGCTCAGAATGGATACTATTTTCATTCTCATTCTCAGAATCAGCCAAATCTTCCACAGGTTGTTTAACTATGTAATGTTCTGAGGAAGCCTTAGCCCACCAAGAAGGTGGTCATCTGGATTTAGATTTCCCAGCCGTACAACGAGCAGCAATATGACCCGTCAGGTGACACTTTTTGCACCAAAAAGGTCAACCTTCAAAATCCAACATTTGTGTCTAAGTACCCCTTGGGGAGTCCAAACAAATCACTTTAGGAAGGCCCTTAGAAACATCCACCTCAACCATAAGGTTTGCATAGGTTGAATGGTAAAAATCCACAGTATCTTCATCAACAAATAAAAAGTCCCCTATAGCATTTTCGATGGTTTTAAAAACATTTCCTACCAAAGATGTATTGGTAGATTAGGGAGCTGAACCCAGATAGGGAAATTGTTGAAGGTCTCTGTGAGAGGATTAAAATCCATATGCCATCATTTGGCCATGAGAGGATATTTACCCTACCATAAAAAGTTATTGTTACTCAAAATTATCCTCCTATCTTTGGAGCTTTGGAATAAAGCTATAAAAAACCTTTAACGCATGGGTAGATTTCAACATTTTCTTTAATAAGTGGCAACTAGGTCCTGGAGATCCAGCCATGTAGATCTGTGAGAGAGGGCCAACAACCATGAAAATGAAAAATAACAGCATAGGAGGAAAAATATTCTACCCGATCGAAGATTTTTTCAACTATTTCAGGATCTAGAGTTACCCTAACAGGTTTTAAAGCACTTATAGGCAAAACATGAGAACTCCCAGATGATGCATGAGGAAGGGCGTCATGTAATCTAGCTTTAAAAGCTACCACATCAGCAAAAGTTCTTCCCCTGGGACTAGGGCCTAAACCAAGAATAGGGGATCCTTTGGAAAAATGCATTGTAGGAAAAGAGCCCCCATCCACTGAAGAAATAATAATAGGGGTGGTCTGAACCCTTCCCCCACACACAAAGGAAGTCCCACCCACAACATGAGCTACAACCACACCAGCCTCCAGATCGACGGCTACTGGTATCATACTTTGAGGTATTGGACTTGGTTGTGATATGTTATTCAAAGAGACTAATCAAATATTATGCTATTAAATTATTGATGGCTATTACCTTGATTTATCTAGTGCAATAACTATAGTGATAAGTACAAATTTGTTCCCAGCTAAAGAGTTTAGTTTGATAACACCAATGAAATATAAGACCCATTGGGTGAATGACTTGCCCTCAATCATATATTGTATGGGAATTTCTATGTCGACATCTCTTTTTGCCAAGACCTAGAATTCATGACACGTTCTTATGTGGGAGTGAGCAACCTTGAAGACCATTGGCCAATAATAGCTTATTTTGAGTATTTTATGGGTTGTGGTATTATTACATGGATGGTTGCTACCGATTTTTTGATGAAAATTTTCTTGAATCTCCTAGGCTTATTCACATGAGACACATATTAAATATATGACTTTATAGTTCTTCTTATAGAGGATTCAATTTTTGATCATGAATGAGTAAATTTGAGCCTGGGGGCTCTCTTTTTCTCTTTCTTGAGTTCTTGGGTATATGTCCTAATCGGTAAGAACTAAATAATACCTAAATACCAATCCTCTTATGAAACCTATGTTTAGTATACTTCTTTGATGGTGATGCATGGGTCTAGTTTAGCCATCATCTAAATAATACCTCATCCTTTAATGATCTTGGTAGGTTTGATTTCAATGTCAAACTCATGTATTTTCACCATCCATTTACCCCTACACTCTCCCAATTTTTTTTGCCTTAATGTAAGCTTGACAATAGGATCTAGTATAATAACAATGGTCTTGTTCCTAAGGATGTAACTTTTTAAATTCTTTTACAAGAGTGAAGATTTGTTTGTCAATTAAGGATTATTTAAGCTCTACATCCTTTAAGTTAGAGTTCATAAAATTGATAAGATGCTCTATTTCTTCCATTTTTTGCATAAGTATATCAAAAATGATATGCTCTAAATAAAATGAGTATAAGAAGAAGTCATTAGTAAAGTCTGAGCTCATCAGCATTAGAGCCTATGATATAGCCTTCGTAATGTCTTAGAATGAATTCTTAGCTTCAAGTGTCCATTCTAGTTTGGCATCTTACTTAAGCATTATATTTAGAGGTCTGATAATCTTTGTAAATCCTAATATTAATTTTCTCACAAAATTGATCTTTTCAAAAAAGGACTTGATCTCCTTTTTACTATTTGGGAACATTATTTCAGAAATTCCTTGAATTCTTCTTGGGTATCCCATCTTTGGTGATAATGTGACACAATAACTTGCCTTTAGTAATGCTAAAAATTCTCTTCTTGTGGTTTAATGAGATACCAAGCTTCCTTTATATTTAAAAAATGGATTAGAGATGACCAAAATGACCAACCCTATTCTTATAAAAAATAATGAGGTCATCTATGCATATAATTATGCATTTGCTTGTCTATCCCTAAAATTCATTAATCATCATTTTTTTAAAATTATCTCCAACATTAATAATCCCAATTGGCATCCACTTATACACATAAGTTCCCCATTTTGTAGTAAATGTGGTTTTCATTCTATCCTTTGATTACACTAATACTTGATTATATCCTAAAAATCCATCTAATAAATACATCATTCTAGAACCACTCATAGTTTGTATCACATCATCTAATTAGGGAAAAGGATAGTTATCTTTTTCAAAAACTTTATTAAGATTCTTAAAGTTGACACATAGTCTAATTTTACTACTCTTCTTCCTAATTATAACTAGATTAGCCACCCATGTTGAATGCATGATATCAAATACTTTTTGGGTACTTAGTAGCTTCTCTACTTCCTTCTGGATCAATGGTTATAAAATAAGATTAATTAATCTTTACCTCTACCTAAATATCTTATGGTTTGGATTGAGGGGAATCATATGGGTGATGGTTCTAAGATTAAATATCCTTAAGTCATCATGCATCCATGAAATTACATATTTGTATATGATAATAAATTCCTTGACCCTTTGCCATTCATCTAGAGTGAAACTTAAATTGATATTTATGAGGTGTGATTTTATTTCATCACCCACATTTTATAAGTTGAACTCAAACTCATTGACCTTGAGTTTCCTTTACTGCTACACTTGAGGATCCATATTAAAATCTCTTTTCAAGTTGGTAATCCCTAATGGGATATGATTTTACTTTAGTTGGATGAAATCCTCTTCAAATAATTCTTCATGGCACCTATGGCTTGTATCCTTATCATCCATTATCTAGGACTCAAACTATCTTGAATTGGTCATAAACTTGATGATTTATTGGTCATCATCAAACACTTGAAAAGTTTCAATATTGTCTAGCATTGATGGACAATGTAGTAATTCAATGGAGAATTACTATAGTTTTAAGTTATATAAGGTTCTAAATTTGCTACTAAAGTGGATAGTGAAAAGAGATTAATATCTTATGGTTTGGATTGAGGGGAATTATATGGGTGATGACTCTAAGATTAAATATCCTTAAGTCATCATGCATCCATGAAATTACATATTTGTATATGATAATCAATTCTTTAACCCTTTGCCTTTCATCTAGAGTGAAACTTAAATTGATATTTATGAGGTGTGATTTCATTTAATCACTCACATTTTCGAAGCTAAACTCAAACTCATTGACTTTGAGTTTCCTTTACTGCTACACTTGAGGATCCATACTAAAATCTCTTTTCAAGTTGGTAATCCCTAATGGGATATGATTTTACTTCAGTTGGATGAAATCCTCTTCAACTAATTCTTCATGGCACCTATGGCTTGTATCCTTATCATCCATTATCTAGGACTCAAACTATATTGAATTGGTCATAAACTTGATGATTTATTGGTCATCATCAAACACTTGAAAATTTTCAATATCGTCTAGCATGATGGACAAGGTAGTAATTCAATGGAGAATTACTATAGTTTTAAGTTCTATAGGGTGCTAAATTTTCTACTAAATTGGATAGTGAATCAACATCTTGGTTTTTTCCTCTTAGAATAGCCACTATATTGAAAGCCTCAAATGACTTGTTAAATCCTAGGCTCTGTGTTTGTACTTATTTAAATATGACTTGTATTGATACTTATTATTGACATGGTCAGTCATCAGTTATGATTCTATGTATACCAATAGTTCCTTGACATTATTCTTGAGCAAAAATTGTAACTTTAAATTAGGGCTTCATACTCTACTCGATTATGTGTCCATGAGAATTGGAGCTTGTATGTTGTTAAGTATTTATTTCCTTGTGGATCAACCAATTTGATACCAACACCTAATCCTTGGTTGGATCTTGCTTCATAAAAATAGATGGTCCATAATTAGGAAGGGCCCTACTCTTCTTCTTGCATTTCATGCTTCATAGTAAATGTATAAATTCTTAGAATAGGAGAATTGTAACTTATGTCTTCATTAATGGTGTTGTACTTTATAATAGGGTGTTCATCCTTAGCTCTTGATCGATCCTAATATGGTTGGTAATGCCCATCCATAGCAACCAAATGTGATATAAATCTATGGTAATATATCCATTGAGCATCTTAGATCAATCTTTGCTCAATAGTAGCCCATACCCCTCATGAATATCCACTACTAGTATATTGATATTTATTTGTACTTGAGGTTATAATGCAGCCTATATTATTACATCATTAAGTTATCCTATCACAAGCATTACTATTTTATCCAACTACAAAATAGTCCTTTTTGATGGACTTGGGCTCGAACCAATATTCTATCAAATGGAGGTTAGCCTTACCATTGCTGAAGCTCTAAAATATACCAAAAATTATGATATTCTTGCCAAATGCATGAATGGTTAGCAAAAATGTGGGGACATTAGGCATGATTTTGTATATAACATTTATGTCAGCTATTTTGGCATTTTTTTTAATAGACTTGCATGTGATAGACTTCCATAAGAGATCTTTATGATCTATAATTTGTGTCAGTTCATAAGAGTGAGATTAGCCTTGATCTTCTTCATATACTCAATAATGTTATATCCTCCCTTACTCTATTCATCTCTATATTGAGGTTGATCATTCCCTTTTTGGGGAGGGGGATTATTATTAAATTTAGGATTTAGGGGAATAACTCTATATTTTGAGGAGTAGAAGTGGTGATAGGCTATATATTATTCTTATTGAATTGTTAGAACATTTACACTTCATTATAATTATCCTCTAAAACATTATCATCTTCATTGGGGAAGGGAAACTCATAAATTCCAAAGACCATAGCTAAATTTGAAGGGCTAGATTCATGATGGAGATCTAGATGATTCATCATTTGATCATGTCTGATCATTTCCATTTGAAAGATTTCAAAGGCTGCATAGAATTTTACATAGTCTAATTCCCTATGATGTGATGTGTTATGAACTCTACACAAATTAGACAAAGTTGTCTCCATAATATTAATTTTTTGTAGCTTAATGGGTTATTGTTTTTCTATAGTATTGATGGGCTTATTGAAAGGCTTGTTTTATAATAGAAATCTAGAATTCTAGTTATACTTTTGATTGGTGGGATTACCCACCCTTTTTTGCATATCACTACTCAATTTTTGAGCCATTATTTATATAGAATCTAATTTATATTTGGTGGATTAAAAACCCTAAGAGATTATTATGTTGGTGGGAGCTAGATGTTGATTTTGTTGGTTCTATAACTGGCCATTTGTTTATTCTTGATTGTTTAAGAAATTGTAATTATTATTTGTTGATTTTTGTGTCATGGGAGATAGAGTGTACAACTAATTTTAGTTGAATGTAGGGACATTTTGATTAGAAAATGGTATTAGATTCAAATATGGAAAGCCACTATTGAACATTTGCCTCCCTAAATTCTAAGGATTGAGCTATGGATTAAACTACTTGTTAATGTTAAGAGCTTCTTGATATGCCAATGCTAAAGTATTGGTTGTGGTAACTCTCTATAAAAACACTATAGTGATGGGGTCTAGAGTTTTCTTTCATATCTTGAGTGCTAGATTTACATCTAGCTTGTACATGACATTCAATCAAGTATACATCTTTTGAAACCTTGCATTAACAACCCATATTGATTCATTAGGCTCCCTCTTCATGTTGGTGAAATGTTGACACACCAAACTTGGATTAGTAAACTATCTAAATTATGTAAGAAAAGTATTTTGGAATTAATTCCATGCTATGATGGAACTTTCTTATAATTTAAGATACTAATCATAAGAAAAATATTATAGAGCAAATGGGAAAAGCTTGCATGAAACATCCTCATGGATGACATTCATTAATCTTAGAGCAACCTTGAAATATTTGATGTGTTATTCTATCATCCTCCTACTTAAGGGGAGAAGGTAGGTAAGTATTTATCTATGTTCCTTATTAGATCATGTTTTTCTCTAAGGATGGTAATAACAGACCCTACTAACCAAGGTTGAGCCATAGGATGATTGATAAGTAGGATGTTTCTTATTGGGGAAGGTGTCTTGACTCAGTATATCTCAAGGATGATAGGTTCTAGTCCATCCCTCCTATGATTTAATAAAGGTGAAACAAAAAGGTTAGCTTGGGATATAGACCTTGTTACTCTCATAAGTGTCTCTAATAAAATTCTACATAGTGACTAACCTTTACTACTGAGAAAACACACAAGTGTGCCCTCTTTTTAGTGTTATAATTTTTTACTTTCTGTTGATGTAAGTTTTATGCACACCTCAAAAGAATGAATGAGGTAACATATAACATTTTAGGATCTCTATGGAAACAAAGTTACACTCCAAGATTTGAGTTGCAGGTATGTGGTTAAAATAACTAGATGGTAGAATAACAAGTTAAGTCTACAAATTATTTAACCAGAGTTGTGGATAGATGTATTAAATATAATAAAAAGCAATTAATTAATAATTTGGATGGATGAAGAGTTACTCTATGGTGGGTAGATATTAAATAAACTCAAAATAGGGAAAAGGTAAGGTAGAAAAGAAGGCTCAATGTTCTTAAAATGTCACTTCTTAGATATTTCTTTGGTGGATAAGTATCTCCAAGATCAATGTTTGTTTCTTGTAGCTATTACACACTAATGAAAAAGCATGGTTATCAATATAGGAAAATAAGTATAGGAAGTTTATTGATCTCAACTGAAGGTTTCTCTCCTTAAATTTATTGTTATGCACTCTTATTTGAGAGGTTATAGTTCAGACCAAGAAGTTATCTAGAGTAGCTAGAGCACACACCTAAAAGACTATACTAAAGAAAATACTCCTTAACACCTATGATTATCAAATCAATCTATACTAATTTCTTAAACTAATGATATTTACCAATACTTAATAGATATTTCACATCTTAGATCAACATTCATTACTTAAAATAATTAGATTCATCTATACCATTATCACACTTTAAAATTATTTAATTGATACAAATAAAGAAGTTACAATTTCAAAAACACAAAAAAGGAAGAAGAGAGAATAAACACAATTACATGACAATCAACAAATTATTTTCTTCCTAAATATTGATCAAAACTCCAACCTTTTGAAAAAGGGTTTTACATGTATTTAAAATACTAGGGTAAGGGGTCACCTCATTCTCCAAGTGTAGCAAAACTTCATAGTACATCAAGGATAACTAGAGCTTAAGTTCTAGTTTGGTACAAAATTGTATGTTATTACTCATAAATTACATCAATCATGCATGTGTGCATGTTGGTAGAATAATTCATTTAATTATAACATAAATATAACAAGGCTTAACTAGCCATGGTTAGCCAAATAATTATTACATGTAAAATTAGCATTCAACTAAGGTTGGTTTGGCTCTTATTTCATATTACTCTTTGTTGTGGCTAGAACTAAAGTTATAATTGGAGTTGAACTGGTAGCTTGAGTTGGTACACTTATAGAGGAGATAGGTGGTATTAATGTGGAGGTTATAACTAAATATGAAATAGTTGAACTAAAAGTAACTAAAGTGGTAGGTAGAACTAAAGTGGTAACTAGAGTTAAGACTAAGACATTAGATGGAGTCTGAGCTACTAAACTAGTAGATGGTGCTGAAGTAGACTTCTTCTTGGCCCCCAACTCTTGATAATGTTTATATCCACTATCATGTTTTTCTTGTACTATGCTTATATCTAGAAGAGAATGTTTATTCATCCTATCTACTTATGCCATAAACATTGCATGCTTAATTTTGATAGCTCAAAATCCCACACAAAATACTTATGTTTCATTAGCCTTCTTCCTCAATGAGTTCAAATTTGATTTAATATCAATAAAGTTAAACCTTGTAAACTCTACTTGAAATTATCTAAATCTTGTTTTAACATTTAGATAAAAATAGACCTAGTCACCAACTTCTCAGTGCTATCCCATTCTCATGTTAATTCCATTTCAATCAAAATTTACACTGCATGCTTCTCTTATTCTATGATATTTATAACTAAAACATAAATACTATTTACCTTTTCTCAAGATTCTTGGGTCCTAATGACTTCTATATTTAATGTATTTGATACCTCTAGGGGGTCAGCTAATTAAAATGGTTGAATGCCTTATTTATAGTATACAAGACTAAAATTTTGATCTTATTCTCATCTTCCTTAAGAACCTTAAATAATTTAGTTATTGTGGTTGCATGGGGAGCCAATTGTGCTTTTAAAGAATGAATAGTATTTAATATCTCATATAATCTTAATTATACACTTGGACATCTTGATCTATCCCAAAGGGAACATGGATTACCTATTGTTGTCTCTTGAGGGTCTCTAGCTCTTCTTCTAATTCTTTTCTTTCAATTTGTCCCGTCATGAATGGATAACATTGCTCTAGTGTGGGTCTCTATGTAGGACTTAAAATTTTCAATATAAGGGGACTAAATCTTCTTTCTATTTTGTCTCTTTGAAAAAGAGTAGGATTCTTCTCTTTATTCCAAAATTAGAACTCACCCAATGATGTCTTCTATTTTCCTCTTCCTCACCCTTTACATGGAGCCAATTGATTTATCAAAGAGTTAGCTCACAATGGGCAGCTGAATGATCTTGAAATTTTGACCTCTTAAAGTTGATGCTCTTAATTCTTATTTGACCAATAATACCTCTTTTTGATTATCTTCTATATGCCTAGTATTAGAGGCTAGCTTAGGCATTGAAAGGCATATTATTTTAGACCAGTCTATATTCCTTAGATCCAGCATGGGATGAACAATGTAGACTAGTTTATTATTGGAATCTATTTTGGTAGACACCACTATTGTGGTCTAAACCAATATTGATGAGGGTTTTGGTGAGATCAATTAATTATAATAATATAACACTTGAGTGCTAGGATGGCTGGTGATAGTGGAAATAGAAGTGGAGACTAGTGGAGCAATTATAGTAATAATTATGAAAATAAGCCCAGATGGAGATGATGACATAAGAGGAAAAGAAGATAAAATTATTAATATAAAATAAAAGACAACTAGTAAATAAATAATAAGAGGATGGATTAAGGTAATAGTACCTAAAACACCTTTACCTAATTGGTCACCACTAAGGGTGACCTTTTTTTTAATCCTTACAAACTTAGAACATTGGCTTGTTATAGCTCTTCTTCATCCCCCTCATGTCTTGGATCACCCTCAATTGAAGGTTTTGCCTATTCACTTGGTCCCTCTATATATTGTGTATGTGGCTTTCCAACCCTACTAGTTTTTATATTATAATAAATTATATCCTCTCAGTCTAAGGAGTAGTCACTTGTTGGGTAGGAAGGGGAAGAGTCATACTAGATGTTATGGTTGTTGAAGCCACCATAATAGGTGAAATATCTTCCTCATCAGAAGAATATAGACAAATAATTTTATCCTCCCCCTAATAGTGTTTCCCTTCACCTAAATTGATTCTTCTACTAGTTTTTATTTCACCTTCCTCAATTCAATAATGGACATTTGAAATTGAGGAGTTTGGTATTCATAGTAGGTGGGTTTTGGGGGTCTTAGCTTTGGTATTATGGCTATTGGAAGGGTTTGCCACTCCAAACATTTTATGAGGTCCATCCCCTTAATGGTGGAATTCTAAATTTTAATTATCCAAGTGTCAGGGAAGGATTTACTTGGATTACCCTATGCAAGTATTAACTCACATCAATAGTCCTATCCATTTCCTTAACTTCTATAACATATTTTGCATTGAAGATTAATACGTCATGATAAAAAGGCTCATGCTTATAAGGAATGCTCAGAAATCATTGCTATACTCTCTCCTATGGTTATGAACCACCAGCCTTTTTGAAGTGTTTGTGGGTATGTCTATTAAATCCTTATTATAAGATGGGATCTATGGAAGGTACTCTTATTACTCTTGGTTATATTCTCATCTATCCCATTCCATAATTGGTATGAAATTTCTTGTTCAACTTTGTCTAGGAAATATTTGGGGAGATGAAGAGGGTCAATTTTGTATCTAATGACTATTATGAAAATATAGTTAGTCTATATAAAACTAATAATCACCCAAAGACATGAGCATATTGGTAATATTCTTAGATATCCTACCTAGAGTTTCACCATGAATTTCCATCTAGAATTGAGGATATAAATCTTTTATAATTCTAGATATGTTCCTCACATATGTGGATAAATGAGTAGAAGTTACAGATTTTATTATTAATATATTAGGGGTTTGGATTTTGTAAAGCCTTATTGTGTCTATAGATAGTACCCATGACTATATCTAAAATATATGACATCATGTATAAGTTTCCACCTTGGGGCCTCCTTATGTAATTTCAAATCCTATAAGAAGGCATTGATAATCTCCCAAGTCCATAGGTACACTCTAAGGTGATCAATAAATTGAGTAGTGGTACCCAATATAAATGAAAGAAATGGATGCTTAACTGGCCAAATAAATGGTTTGGTAGTGTCATGCCAATGTAGATTCCCATCCAAAATTTAGTAATAGGCATAGGTTTATTGGTAGTTTCTTTGAGTGTGAAGGTGTCTCCTAGAAAAGGCCATTTACTTACTACTTGTTCTACATTATTGTTCTTCTTCCAACCAACCACATCATGTGAATTAAAGGTATTGTCTAGAATGGGTAAACATAAATACCTCATGAATGCATTGCCTAATATATATGTGATGATGATGTTATTATTGACATAATATAGGAAACCACCATTTACAATTCTCCCTTTGAAGAATAGGTCTCATAATAAGTCAATACATGGCATGACTTTTAGCTTAACAACTTGGTATTTTAAGGGTAGTAAGTCAATTTCAACTTGTTTTTCTATTAAAAAGTCATCTTCCTCATAATTGAATGGGTCAATGTTTTTTATGACCTCCCATAGAGTCAATTCATTAGTGTAAAGACCCCAAAACATTATTGCATTAAAACTTGTATCTAGGTATTCTATTGGATCCTTGATGGAGAACTTAGATAGTGCATGGGATCCCTTGTAGGCTCTAGACAAAGATGCTATCATTAGATCTAAGTGATGGTAGGATTCAAGCTCTTGGTCATGGTGGCTTGGCACTTTGTTATGAATATTATAGATTGTTTGAACACAACTAGGGATTGGAATTTTTAAGAGGCAATATAAGTTTGAGATTTATGACCTTCAATGGATGTGAGTTTGGTTAGTGGCTTGATGTTATAGATTTTTATAAATCATGTTTAGTTTATGTGCCATTAATCACCAACATCTATGACATTCAAACTTGACCACATAGGCTTAATGTGCTAGCATACCACATAACATGCTTACTCAATTGAAGGGTGCTACGATTCTATTCTTTTTTACACTTGTCACTATATGGTTTAGTTGAGAGTCAACATTCACATTTGGTTTGAAACATCTGACTTTGTGATCCCAAAGTTTTGAAATAAAGTATCCAATGATCAAAATATTCTTTAGAGAGATTCATGAATCTTATTCCAAAATTCAAGGTGTTGAACACTTTTCCTAAAAGACCTAATTTCCATTTGAGAGGCTTTGTCAAAGAAAGTTCCTAAAAGTTAGAGTTCTTACTGAAAAGTTCTTGAATAAAATTTTCCTAAGAGAAAATTATCAAAGACCAAAACTTTTGGAAGATATAAAATTCTAAAATAAAGTCACTGCATAAGAGGTGATAAACAAAATGATATGATGAAAAATTCTAGACCAAAAATTGCTAACTAAAATTCCTTAAAGACCAAAATTTTTTGAACAAAAGTTTTCAAAAATAATAAAATGTTCCCAAAGATTGAAATGTTGAAGACAAACAAGTGTTCATAATTTTTAATAAGTAATCTTGAATAATAAAATCAAATAAGTAAATCCAAATTCTTATCATATGTAGCAAACATCCAAAATTTCCATTAATAGATTAGTTCTAATAAGTCCTACCAATGAAAATGAGTTATAGGAGAGAAAAAGTTCACCTAAAGTGATTTAATGTTAAAAAAATCCAATTTTCATAGATAATAAAACTAACCAAACACCCATGCATAGCCTAAATAATATAAAAGACTTCTAAAAATAAAGGGAGTACCCACTTTTCCATATAAAATCAAAGGGGTGTGTTGAATACAATAGAACCCTAAACCCTAAACTAAACCCAAAAAATTAAACCCAAAACCCTAAACTAATCCCTAAACCCTAAAATAAACACTAAACCCTAAGCTAAACTTTAAATCATAAACCCTAAATGAAACCCTAAAACCTTAACCCTAAATCTTAAACCCAACCCTAAACCTAACCCTAAACCCTAAATCTTACACTAAACCATAAACCTAAAACCTAAACCACTAAGCCCTAAATCCTAAATTAAACTCTAAAGCCTAAATCTTAAATCCTAAACCATACCCTAAACTCCAAACTAAATCTCAAACCTTGATAGAACTAGTTTAGATCTGTATAAGAAAAAGAGCCAAACACATAGAGAAATTTTTAACATAATAATAGTTTGCTCATTGTATATTTCTTCTACTGCATATGAAAACCATATGGGAGTATTAAAAAAAATAGGAAATCTATTTATTATAAATGGGTAGATATGATATCCATAAATATTTCTCACATCTCCTTATTATAACTCAAACAAACTCCTGATTAACCAACCTACTAAGTATGAATATATTATTATTAACAATATATTTTACTAACAAAATAAAACTAACCAAAAACTATTAATGTAATATTGTTATAACAATAATATTTATGTTATTACATATTAATAATATTTACACACCTCAACATTCACTGTCTTGTAAAAATTATTAATCAAGTCTATACCCCCTTAATGTGAGCATAGAATAGAGAGAATATACATCTTCAATAATTGGTCTAGATAGAATCATATGGCAACTCATACTTTTAAGGTCTACATACTATTGTCTAAATCTCTCTATCTAGATCTCGTTGCACATAACCACTACTATGTGAAGGAATGCATCTTACATTTACTCCATGTGACCACAATAGGCATGCCACTAGCTGATCATCTCCATAAATAAGTAAGATAGTCAAAGGATATCTACAATTAGCTATCCTCCTATTGCTACATTCTATTATATCTACACTCTCCTTTTTCTCTAAATATTAGAGGTATTTTAAATAAGTAGAGGAATTGAAACACACACAACTCAAAAAAATATATCATGAAGAATAAATCCTCAGTTTCATCTGATATAATCTCTATTAATGTTTGTTGCCTAAACAAAAAGAGCATAGACAATATTTAGTACCACTAAAGAACTATTATTAGTATTAGCCAATTTGGCATAGAGTACACCATGCTAAAAAAAGAAAAAATCACACCATACAAAATATCACCAAAACATCTAGGCCCCATCATTTGTGATTGATGAGAAGCTCTAAAACTTTCATCTTTTATTTCCTCCTTCCTCTAGATTATTACTCAACATATGTGTTAGTGAAGCTCAACTGAGAATAAACTTTTCCCATAATCTATACATCATGTATAAGTAAAAATGTATTTGTAAGGCAAAATTTTTTATTTTTACAATTTTGATGATGACTCTATGTGACCTAAAAAACATTAAAAATTTGGATTCTTGACAACATGAATTAAAATGCTTTATTGATGGAAAAATGACTTTTAAATTTTGATTCATTTTTCAATATTTATAGACATAATTAAAAAAACTATTTTAACACTATTACAAGGACTTTTGACTTAGATGGACACTTTCGATTTTATTATAATAGAGTAAAAAAATTAATGGAAGACATTTAACAACTTAATAAAGATTAATTTTTAATTTTTTACTCTCAAACTGAGATAAATATAAAATATTACTAAAGTAATATATAATATTTATGACAAAAAGTAACTATGATCACTAAACAAAGTATTAATAAACATTACTATTAATACTTTTTAAATTGTGAAGACTTTAGAAAAAGAACCAAAATAATATATGGACTCAACCTAAATTCACTTAACCTAAATGTATGGGAGACACATTACATACATGAATACTAACCTACGTTAAGACCAAATTGAAAGACCATAATGAATATAATTAAATATTAAATGGAATAATGGTGACTAGTGGAAAAAATCTATAGAAGCTTACTAGATTTGGTAAAGATGACTCAAAATTTTGATAGAATTTGCATTAGACACACCATGACTTTTTTCTCTAGAATTAATAAATAAAGATACGCACATAGGTCACATGAAGACACAAAGACCCTAACAAGAAATGAATGTGAGCTTGGGTCAGCTTGTGCATTGGATGGCTTGAGACATGAGACATATGAGGATCTTGTTATGGGATGAATGCACCAATGCAAGTCCATAATGACTGATCTAACTTGCTCCTTCTTGGGGTATTTAATGAGCCCAATAAGATTTTGTATTTGAATTCTTTCAATGTTGACGACTTCAAAAAAATAAGAGGCATATATAGGGACATCATTGCCATATAGTACTATGATAATATAACTGATATATTCACCATCTACTACCACCTTGAAATATATGACTTTCATAACCTACAAATAATCATAGTTTACTGGTTTGATTACATCTGCACTTACAAGTCATATACAAATACAAATACTGGTTTAATTTTTTAACACATGTTCATATATAAGTCATTAACAAATATAATAGCCTCACCACCATAAGAATGCTCTAATATCTCCATATTCTACCTCTTTGCTCTCTTTATGGCTATAATCAGTATAATGATGAATTGCCTAGATACTTGCAAACAAATTTAGATTCAAACTATATTACAAGTTCTTCCAATAATTATTCTATCTTCATCTATAAGGGTGAAAAATAATCCAATTTGCCCTATTTTTCTCCTATCCTGCTATCATAGAATACCTAATTTGATACCAAATGATAGAACTAGTGTAGATCTATATAAGAAAAATATCCAAACACATAGAGGAGATTTTAACAGAATAATATTTTGCTCACTATATATTTCTTCTATTGCATATAAAAACCATACAAGAGTATTACCTATATATCAGAAAGCTATTTCCTATAAATGGGGAGATATAATATCCATAAATATCTCTTACATCTCCCTATTATAACTCAAACAAACTCCTAACTAACCAACCTACTAAATATTATTATTATTAACAATATATTTGACTAACTAAATAAAAATAACCACAAGCTATTAATGTAATATTATTATAACAAAAATATATACATTATTATATACCAATAATGTTTACACACCTCAACAAATTCTTAACCCTAAACTAAAACCTTAGTCATAAACCCTAAACAAAACCCTAAACTTTATATCAAAACTTAAACTAAAACCTAAACCTTAAATCTTAAACTAAACTATAAACCCTAAACTAAACCCTAAAACTTAAATTAGGAACTAAATCCTAAAACCTTAATCCTAAATTCTAAACCCCAAACCCAACCCTATACTCTACACCCTAAATTAAACACTACACCTTAAACCCTAAACTCTAAATTCTAAACTCTAAACCAAACCTTAAACCCTAAACTTGATACCCTAAACTAAACCCTAATCCCTAGACTAAACCCAAATTTAAACCCTAAACCCTAAATCCTTAAACCTTAATCTAAAACCCTAACCTAAAACCTAAAACTTAAACCCTAAACCTTAAACCAATCCCTATACTCTAAACCCTAAACCCTAAACCTTAAATTAAACTTGTAACCTTAAACCCAACACCTAACCCTAAACCCTAAATCTTAAACCTTAAATTCTACACCCTAAACCATATGCCTTAAACTAAACCCTAAAACCTAAACTAAACATTAAAATATTTATTATAAACCATAAACCCTAATCATTAAACCCTAAACCCTTAAACCTAATCCCTAAACTAAACCAAAAACCAAAAACTAAACTTAAACTATAAAACCCTAAACCCTAAATCCTAAATTAAACCATAAAAACTAAACCTTAAGTTATAAGCCTTAAACCCTAAACTAAAACCTAAACACTAAACCTTAAACTAAAAGATAAACCCTAAACATTAAACCAAATACTAAACCTTAAAACCTAAACCCAACACTAAACCTTAAAACCATAACCCTAAACCCTTAACCCTAAAATCTAAACCCTAAACCCTACCTAAACCTTAAATAAAATCTTAAACTCTAAAGTATTCCCTAAATGCCAAACCCTAAAACCATACCCTAAACCCTAAACTAAACCCTAACCTCTAAACCCTAAACTAAACCTAAACCCTCAACTAAACCCTAAACCTTGAACTAAACCTTAAACCCTAAACTAAACATTAAATCTTAAACCCTAAACAAAACCCTATACCCTAAAGAAAACCTTAAACCTTAAACTTTAAATCTTAAACTAAACCTTAAATCCTAGACTCAAACCCTAAATAAAACATTAAACCTTAAAGTACACCTTAAACCCTAAACTAAACCATAAACCCTAAATCAAAGACTAAAACCTAAACCTTAAATCTCAAAACCTCAACCCTAAACCTTAAACCCTAAATTAAACCCAACCCTAAAGCCCGAAACACTAAACCCTAAATCGTGAAACATAAACTTAAAAACCTAAACCCAAACCCTAAACCATAAACCATGAACTAGAAACTTAAAAACCTAAACCCAAACCCTAAACACTAAACCCTATATTCTAAACCCTAAATGATAAAACTTATACCTTAAATTAAAACTTAAACTTTAAAACTAATCCCTTAATTAAATCCCAAACCCTTAAACTCTAAACAAAAGCCTAAAGCCTAAACCTTAAACTATACCTTAAACCTTCAGAACCTTAAACCCTAAACTTAAAACCCCAAACTAAACCTTTAACTAAATACTAAACCTTAAACCCTAAACTAAATCCTAAAACATATAACCTAAACTAAAACCTAAAATAAAAAAACTAAACCAAAAGCCTTGAGCCTTGAACCCTAAACCCTACCATAAAGCCTAAAGTAAATCGTAAATACTAATAGTTAAACCCTAAACCCTAAAACCTAAACTAAACCCTAGACCCTAAACTTAACCTTAAAACCTAAATCCTAAACTAAATCTTAAACCTTGACCACTAATCCTTAAACCCTAAACCTTAAATCCTAAAATAAATCCTAAACCCTCAACCTTAAATTAAACCCTAATCTTAGATTAAACCCTAAACTAACCTATAATCCCTAAACCTTAAACTACACATTAAACTGAACCTAAACTTTAACCCTAGACCTAAAACCCTAAATCCTAAACTAAACATTAAATTGAACCTAAACTTAAACCCTAGACCTAAAACCCTAAACCTAAAAATTAAACCCCAAACCCTAAACTAAACCTTAAACCCTAAATACTAAATATTAAACTAAACACTAAATTTTAAACTAAACATTAAACCCTAAACTAAATCCTAAACCCTAAACCTTAAAACCTAAAACCTTAACCCTAAACTAAACACAACCCTAAACCAGACCTTAAACCTTAAACAAAATATTAAGCCCTAAACCTTAAACTAAACCTAAAACCCAAAACTAAACCCTAAACCCCAAACTAAACACTAAAACCTAAACCCTAAACCCAACCTTAATCTAAACCCTAAATCTTAAAATAAATTATAAACCCTTTTCTATAAACCATAAATCCTAAACTATAATCTAAACACTAAAATGAAAACTCAAAACTAAACCCTATACCCTATACCCTAAAACCTAGATTAGACCTTAAACATTAATCCTTAAATTAAACACTCAACCCAAAACTAAACACTAAACCATAAACTGCTAAACCTTAAATGAAACCTAAAATTTAACACTAAACCTTAAACCCTAAACCTTAAATAAAACCTTAAACTAGACTCTAAACCCTAAACATTAAACCTTAAATTAAACCCTAAACCTTCAAACCTTAACCATTAGCCCTAAACCATAAACCCCAAAACTAAATCTAAGCTAAACCCTAAAACCCTAAACCCTAAAAACTTAAACACTAAACCTTAAACCGTAAACCTTAAACATGACCCTAGACCCTAAACACTAAACCCTAAATCTTCAAACCTTAACCATTAGCCGTAGACCATAAACCCTAAACCTAAATCTAAACTAAACCCTAAAACCTAAAACACTAAACACTAAATCCTAAACCTTGAACCCTGACCCTAAACTAAACCCTAAACCTTAAGCCCTTAACCCTAAACCCTAAACTAAATGTTAAATCCTAAACCCAAAACACTTAACCCTAAAGTAAACCCTAAACCCTAAACTTTGAACCAAACCACAACCCTAAAAACTAAAATATAAACCCTAAACTAAACACTAAACCCTAAACTAAACCTTAAACCCTAAACTCTAAACTAAACCCTAAACTAGACACTAAACCCCAAACCCCAAACCCAAGCCTAAAAACAAAACCTTAACTTAAATCTCAACCCTAAACCTACCCTAAACCTTAAACCCTAAATCCTCAATAGTAAACTAAATCCAATCCTAAACCCTAATCTTAAACCCTACACCCTAAACCTTAAACCTAAAACTAAAC
The DNA here is from genome assembly GCA_037957365.1 of Torreya grandis. Taxonomy (NCBI): domain Eukaryota; kingdom Viridiplantae; phylum Streptophyta; class Pinopsida; order Cupressales; family Taxaceae; genus Torreya; species Torreya grandis. The sequence goes on from JARHVA010003759.1 coordinate 1,804,075, forward strand.
CTTAAACACTAAACTAAACCCTAAATCCTTAACCTTAAATCATAAAACTTGAATTAAATGCTAAACCATAAACCTTAAAATAAACCAACCCTAAAAAGTAAAACCTTAACCCTAAAACCTTAAACCCTAGACCTAATCCTAAACCCTACACATTAAACCTTAAACCTAAAACTAAACCTTAAACACTAAACTAAACCCTAAATCCTAAACCTTAAACTAAACCTTAAACCCCACCCTAAACCTTAAACCACAAACTAAACCCTAAATGCAATCCTAAAACTAACCCTCAAATCTAAATCAAACCCTAAACCTTCAACTTAACCCTAAACCTTCAACTAAACTAAACCTTCAACCCTAACCTAAAACCTAAACCCTAAACTAAATCTTAAACCCCAAACCTTAAACTAAACCCTAAACCCTAAACTAAGCCCTAAACCCTAAATTGTAAATGAAACCCTAAACCCTAAACAATAAACCCTAAATTCCAAAACTAACCTAAGGCCCTAAACTAAACCCAAAACCTTAAATTCTAAATACTAAATTAAACCTAATAATAAACCCTAAACCTTAAAATACTAAATAATAAACCCTACACTAAAACCGATCCTAACCCCTAAACCTAAACTAAAACTAAACCTAACCCATAAACCTTAAAACACTAAGCCTTAAACCCTAAACTAAACCCTAAACTCTAAATCCTAAACCCTAAACTAAACTTCAAACCCTAAACTAAACCCTAAACTCTAAACCTTAAACAAAATAATAAACCTTAAACCCTAAAACCTCAACCCTCAACCCTAAACACTAAACTAAACCTAACCATAAACCGTAAACTATAAAACTTTAAATCTTAAATTAAACCTAAAACCTTAAATTAAACCCAAAACCCTAAACTAAATGCTAAACCCTAAATTAAATCTTAAACCCTAAACTAAACCTTAAACACTAACCCTGAACCCCAAACTCAAAACCCTAAACCTTAAATGGTCAAATCTTAAACCTAAACTATAAACAAATACCTAAACTAGACATTAAACCCTAAACCCTAAACTATGCCCTAAGACCTAAATCATAAATTAATCACCAAATCGTAGATAAAACTTAAACTAAACACTAAACCCTAAATCCTATACTAAACCCTAATCCCTAAACCCTAAATCCTTAAAAAAACCTAAACTAAACCCTAGTTACAAAAAAAAACTAAACACTAAAGTCTAAACCCCATATCCTAAACTAAACTAAACCCTAAACTAGACCCTAAACCCTAAACTAAACACTAAACCCTAAACTAAACCCTAAAACCTAAACCCTAAATTAATCACCAAACATTAAAGCCTAATCCTCAAGCTAAATCCTAAAGCCTAAACACTAAACCCTAAAGCCTAGTCCCTAATCCCCAAACTAAACCTAAACATTAAACTCTAAAAATTAAACTAAACCCTAAATGCTAAACAATCAACCCTAAACCCTAAACCCAACCCTAAAATCTAAATACTAAACCTTAAACCTTGAACTCTAAACCCTAAACCGTTAATCCTAAACTAAACCCTAAATCCTATATTCTAAATATTATACACTAAACCCTAAAACCTAAAGCCTAAACCTAATAGTTAACCTTAAAACCAAACCTTAAGACTTAAACCCTAAATCTTAAACAAAACCCTAAATAGTAAATTAGACCCTAAACCCTAAACACTAAACATTAAAACCTAAACCCCATAACCTCAATTAAACCCTAAAATAAACCTTAAACACTAAATAAGACCCTAAACTAAAACCTAAAACATAAACCCTAGACTAAAACCTAAACCTTAAACCCAAATTAAAACATTAAAACCTAATAAACCCTAAAACTTAAACTAGACCCTAAACTCCAAACCTTAAAATAAACCCAATCTTAAATGCTAAACCCTAAAACCCTAAACTAAACCCTAAACCCTAAAATCCTAAACCCTACCTTAAACCCTAAATCCTAAAGCCTAAACCTTAAACCAATCCCTAAACTATAAACCCTAAACCCTAAACCCTAAATTAAACCCTAAACCCTAAACCTAAAACCATAAACTTTGAACCATAAACCTAAAACCCTAAACCATACACCTTATTATAAACACTAAACCTTTATTATAAACTACAAACCCTAAGAATTAAACCATAAACTATAAACCCCAAACACTAAACCTTAATCCTTAATCCTTAAACTAAACCATAAACTCAAAACCTTAAACTAAACCCTAAAACCTAAATCTTGAACCCTAAACCCTAAAACCCTAAATCCTAAATTAAAACATAAACACTAAACCCTTAACCCTAAACCCTAAATTCTAAGCCCTAAACACTAAAACCTAAACTAAAACCTAAACCCTAAAAAACCATAAACTAAAACTTAAACCCTAAACTAAACACCAAACAATCAACACTAAACCCTAAAACGCAAACCCAACCCTAAACACTACCCAAACCCTAAACCCTAAACTAAACTCTAAACCCTGAAATAAACCCTAAACCGTAATTATGCCCTATATCCTAAGCCAATTACTAAACCCTAAACTAAACCCTAAACTCTAAACCTTAAACCCTAAACTAAACCTTAAACCCTAAACTAAATCCTAAACCCTAAAGTAAACACTAAACCCTAAAACTTAAACCCTAAACATTAAATGCTAAACCTTAAATGTTAGAGACCTCAAACCCTAAAACCTAAACCCTAAGCCATAAACCCTAAACTAATAGTAAACTCTAAAGCCTAAAATCTCAACCCTCAACCCTAAAAGAAACCTAACTCTAAACCTTAAAACCTAAAAGCCTAAACACTAAACTAAACCCTAAACCCTAAACTATAAACCTTAAACTTAAAAACCTCTAAAACCTAATCTCTAAACACTAAACCTTATATTCTAAACCCTAATTGGTAAACACTAAACCCTAAATGAAAACCAAAATTAAACCCTAAAACCTAAACACTAAACTAAACCCTAAACACTAATCCCTAAATTAAACCCAAAAACCTAAACTCCAAACCCTTAAACACTAAAACTAAAGTCTAAACCTTAAACCAAATATTAAACCCTAAAGCCTAAATCCTAAAGCTTAAAGTCTAAACCCTAAACCCCAATCTAAACCTTGAACCCTAAACATAATGCTAAACCCCAAACCCTTAATCCTAAAATAAACCATAAACCCTAAAACATTAACTAGTCCTAAACCCTAAACTAAAAACTAAACCTAAAACCTTAAACCCAAAACCCTAAACCCTACCTCAAACCCTAAAGTAACCCTAAACCTTAAAATTAATACCTAAACCCTAAGCCTACCTAACCCTAAACCCTAAATCTAAACCTTAAACCCTAAACTAAATTGTAAACCTCAAAACCTTAAAACCCTAAACCTTAAATCCTAAACTAAACCTTAAACCCTCAAACTTAAACTAAACCCTAATCTTAAAATAAACAAAAAACCTTAAACTCTAAATTCTAAAAATTAAACTAAACCTAAACCCTAAAATCTAAACACTAAACCCTACACCCTAAACTAAACATTAAACCATAAACTATGAACTAAATCCTAACCCTAAATACTAAACTAAAACTAAAAACTAAAACCTAAACTAAAACCTAAACCCTAAAATAAACCTTAAACATTAAATACTAAACTAAAACCTAAACCTTAAAACCTAAAACCTCAACCCTAAACACTAAACCCTTTACACTAAAACCTAAATTAAATCCTAAACTAAATACTAAACCATAAACCCAAACCCCTAAAATATTAAACACTAAACCTTAAACCCTAAACCCTAAAATAAACCCTAAGCCCTAAGCCCTAAACCCTTAACTAAATAATAAACCTTAATCCCTAACCTCTAAACCCTAAACCTTAAACTAAACCTTAAAATAGACCCTAAAACAAAAACACTAAACCCCAAATTAAAGCTTAAGCCTTTAACCCATTAAACCTTAAACCAAAATTAAAACCTAAAACCTAAACCCAAAATCCTAAAACCCTAAACTCTAAAACCCTAAACCTTAAACACTAAACCTTAAAACTATAAAACTTAAAGTAAACACTAAGCCTTGATCCTAAACCCTAAACTAAATGATAAATCCTAAACCCTAAATCCAAAACACTAAACCCTAAACCTTAAACTAAACCTTAAACATAAACTAAACTCTTAACCCTAAACCCATAACTAAATCCTAAATAATAAACCCTCAACCATAAACACTAAACCCAACAATAAACCTAATGCTAAACCCTAAACCCTAGATAATAAACCTTAAATCCTAACACAACCTTAAACCCCAAAACCTAAACCCTAAACCCTATAACCTAAACTAAACCTAATCCTATCCTAAACCCTAAAACCTAATCCCTAACTTAAACTTCAACCCTAAACGCTAAATCCTAAAACCAACTCTAAACCCTAAACACTCAATCCTCAATAGTAAACTAAATCCAATCCTAAACCCTAAACCCTAAAACTTGAAATAAATACTACACCCCAAACCTAAACCTTAAACTAAAACCAAAAATAAAATCTAAAACCTTAACCCTAAAATCCTAAACCATAAACCTAACCTAAATCTTAAACTATAAACCTAACCTAAACCCTAAATATTAAACCTAAACCAAAACCCTAAACCCTAAACTCTAAACTAAATATTAAACCCTAAAAATTAAACTACACCCTAAACACTAACCTAAACCTTAAACCACAAACTAAACCCTAAACCCAATCCTAAAACCAACCCTAAAACCTAAACCAAACCCTAAACCTTAAACATTTAACTAAACCCTAAACTAAACCCTCAACCCTAACCTAATTCCTAAACCCTAAACTAAATCTTAAACCTTACACACTAAACTAAACCCTAAAACCTAAACTAATCCTTAAACCCTAAATGAAACCTTAAACCTTAAATAATAAACCCTAAACTAAACTCTAAACTCAAAAACCAACCATAAACCCTAAACCTAAATTAAACCCTAAACTAAACCTAATAATAAACCCTAAACTTTAATACACTAAACTCTAAATCCTAAATCGTAAACCCTAAACTAAATAATAAACCTTAAACCCTAAAACTTAAACCCTAAACACTAAACTAAACCCAACCCAACCCTAAACTATAAAACCTTAAACCCTAAACTAAACCCTAAAATAAAAACTCTAAACCCTAAATGTTAAACCCTAAATTAAATATTAAATCCTAAACTAGAAATTAAACACTAAACTCTAAACCCCAAACTCAAAACCATAAACTCTAAACCCTAAAATTTACACCCTAAACCCTAAAACCTTAATAAAAACCTAAATGAATCCCTAAACCCTAAACCCTAAACTAAACCCTAAGACCTAAATCATAAATTAATCCCCAAACCATAAACCCTAAAACTAAACCTTAAACTAAAAGATAAACCTTAAACCTTAATTCTTAAACACTAAACCCTAAATAAAAACCTAAACTAAACACTAAACCATAAACCCCATATCCTAAACTAAAAACTAAAGCCTAAACAAGACCCTAAACCTTAAACTAAACATTGAACCCTAAACTAAACCCTAAACCCTAAACCCTAAATTAATTACACACACTAAAACCTAATGCCTAAATTAAACCCTAAATCCTAAACCCTAATCTTTAAGCTAAACCCTAAAGCCTAAATACTAAACCTTAAATATTAGACCCTAATTCCCAAACTAAAACTAAACTCTAAACCATATAGGGTTTAGTGTTTAGGGTTTAGGGTTTAGTTTAGGGTTAAATGTTGAGTTTAGGCTTTAGGTTTTAGGGTAGGGTTTAGTGTTTAATATTTAGAGTATAGGGTTTAAGGTTTAGTTCATGATTAATTATTTAGGGTTTAAGGTTCAAGGTTTAGGGTTTAGTCTTTGGGGATTAGGGTTAGGTTTAGTGTTTGGGGTTGAGGGTTTAGTTTAGGATTTAGGGTTTAGTAAAACTTAAATTAAACCCTAAACCCTAAACTAAACCCTAAAACTTAAACTAAATCTTAAACCCCAAACCCTAAATTTACCCCTAAACCCTAAATTAATCCCTAAAGCCTAAATAAAATAATAATCAATAAACCCTAAATAATAAAATCTAAACCAAACCCTAAAACACTAATCCTTAAACCCTAAATCCTACACTAAATCCTAAACCATAAACCCTAAACCTTAAAACACTAAACCTTAAACTAAGCCCTAAACCCTAATCCCTAAACCCTAAATGCTAAAATCTAAACTCTAAACTAAACCCTAAATCCTAAACTCTAATTCGTAAACCCTAAACTAAACCATAAACCTTAAACCCTAAACTAAATAATAAACCTTGAGCCTTAAAACCTAAAATCTCAACCCTATACCTAAAAATTCAACCCTAGACCCTAAACATTAAACAAAACCCAACCCTAAACCTTAAAATATAAAACTCTAAACCCTAAACCCTAAAACCTAAACTAAACTGTCAACTAAACCCTCAACCCTAAATTAAAACTTAAACCCTACACTAAACCTTAAACCCTAAACCTCAAACTCAAAATCCTAAACCTTAAAGCCAACCTTAAACCCTAAACCTTAAATCTTAAACCCTAAATTAAACCCTCTTTAGACCCTCAAATCTAAATGCTAAAAACTAAACCCTAAGACTTAAATTGCAAATTAATCGCCAAACCATAAACCTTAAACTAAACCCTTAATCTTAAATGCTAAAAACCCTAAACCCTAAATTATAAAACTCTAAATCCTAAACTAAACCCAAAACCTTAAAAAAACCCAAAACTAAACCCTAAACCCTAAATTAAATCTTAAACCCTAAACTAAAATTTAAACCCTAAACCTTAAATTAAACCCTCCCTAAACCCTTAAATTTGAAAGCTAAAACCTAAACCCTAATTAATTTAAACCCTAAGACTTAAATTATAAATTAATCTCCAAGCCATAGACTCTAAACTAAACATTAAACTAAACCCTAAATCCTAAATGCTAAACCTTAAACCCCAAACTAAACCCTAATCCCTAAACTATAAATCATAAATAAAAACCTAAACTAAACCATAAATGCAACCCTAAACTAAACACTAAACCCTAAAGTATGTCCTAAAATAAAAACAAAACCCAAAACTAGACACTAAACCCCAAATTAAACACTAAACCCTATAACCTAAATAAATCCCAAAACACTAAACCTTAAACCCTAAACTTTAATCCTTAAGCTAGACCCTAAATCCTAAAACACTAAACCCTAAATCCTAGTCCCTAATCCCCAAACTAAACCTAAACCCTAAACCCTAAACATTAAACCCTAAATCCTAAACTAAACCCTAAACCCAACCCTAAACCTTGAACTATAAACCCTAAACCCTAAAGCATTAATTCTAAACTAAACCCTAAAATCTAAATATTAAACACTAAATACTAAACCCTACCCTAAAACCTAAAGCCTAAACCCAATAGTTAGTTAACCCTAAACCTTAAACCCTAAACCCTAAATCTTAAACTAAACCCTAAACTCTAAACCTTAAACACTATAACATAAACTAAACCCTAAACTAAATGTTAGACCCTCAACTAAACCCTAAACCCTAAATTAGAAACTAAACCCTAAAACCTTAACCCTAAATCCTAAACCCAAACCCTAAACTAGAAACTAAACCCTAAACCTTAATCCTAAACCTAATACCCAACCCTAAACCTAACCATAAACCTTTTAACCTAAACCATAAAACCTATACCCTAAACTAAATCTAATCCTAAATGCTTAACCATAAACCCTAAAACTTTAAACCTGAAATCCTAAACTAAACCCTAAAACCCTAGACCCTAGACCTTAAATCCTAAACCCTACCCTAACCCTAAACCCTAAACCTTAAATTAATCATTTAAATTTAAATCCTAAGCCCTAAACTAAACCTAAAACCCTAAACCCAATACTTAACCCTAAACCCTAAACTAAACCTAAAACCCTAAACCTAATACTTAACCTTAAACCCTACAACCTAAACAAATCTTAAACTAAACACTAAACCCTTTATTATAAACCATGAATTAAACCCTAAAACCTAAACACTAAAACCTAAAACATAAACCTTAATCCCTAAAGTAAACCATAAATCATAAACCATAAAGCCTAAACCCTAAATTCAACCTTAAATCCTAAATTATAAACCTTGAATCCTAAACCATAAACACTAAACCATTAACCCTTAACCCTAAATCTTAAATTCTAAGTCCTAAACCCTAAATTGTAAACCCTAACCTCCACCCTAAATATTAAATCATAAACAAAAATGTAAACCCTAACCCTAAAATAAACACCAAATAATCAACACTAACCCTAAAACCTAAACCCAACCCTAAACCTTACCCTAAACCCTAAGACAATCCCCAAACTATAAGCATAAACCCTAAACCTTTTAAAAACCCTAAACCCTAATTATACCCTAAACCCCCTAAACACTACCCTAAACCCTAAGTTAAACCATAAACTAAACACCAAACCTTAAAACCTAAACCCTAAACTAAACCATAAACCCTAAAACCTAAAACCTCAACCCTAAACCCTAAACCCTAAACTCTAAACATTAAATTTACTAAACCTAAACTTCAACCCTAAAACCTAAACTAAACCTTAAACCCTAAACCATAAACTAAACCTTAGACCCTAAACCCTAAACCTTAAATACTAAACATTAAATCCTAAACTAAACCCTAAATCCTAAACTAAGCTTTGAACACTAAATACTAAACTAAACCCTAATTAGACCCTAAACCTTAAAACCTCAACCCTAAAACCTAAAATTCTAAACCATAAAAAAATCCTAAACCTTAAACTTTTAAACCCCATACAAAACCCTAAACTAAACCCTAACCCTTTACTATAAATACTAAACCTTAAACCATAAACTAAACCCTAAACCCTAAAATGTAAACCCCAAACTAAACCCTAACCCTTTACTATAAATACTATAAAACTAAACCTAAACCCTAAAATGTAAACCCCAAACTAAAAACCCTAAGCCCTTTACACTAAAACCTAATTTAAACCCCAAACACCAAACCCTAAAGCATAAAGTAAACACTAAACCCTATGCCCTAAGCCCTAAACACTAAACTAAACCCTAAACATAAACCCTAAACCCTATACCTTAAACTAGACCTTAAACACTAAACCCTAAACCTTCAACCCTAAACCCTTAACCCTAAACCCCAAACCCAAATCTAAACTAAACCCTATAACCTGAATACAAAACTTTAAACCCTAAACTAAACACTAAAAATAAACTCTCAACCCTCCACCCTAAACCCTAGATAATAAACACTAAATACTAAACCTTAATCCCTACCCTAAACCCTAAACTTTAAACCCTAAACATTAAATAACAAACCCTAGATAATAAACCCTAAATATTAAAAATTAAACCCTACCCTAAACCCTAAACCAAACTCTAACCATAAATCCTAAACCCAAAACTAAATCTTAGACCCTAAATTCCAAACTTAAACACTAAACTACACCCTAACTTAATCCTCAACCCTAAACCCTAAACTCTAAACCCCAAACCTTTGATAATAAATAGTAAACTAAACCCAATTCTAAACTCCAAACCCTAAATGTTAAATATTAATCCCTACCCTAAACTCTAAACCCTTAACCCTATCTTAAACCCAACCCTAAACACTAAACCCTAAAACTTGAATAAAATCATAAACCCTAACTTTAAACCTTAAACCTTAAAGTAAACCCAACCCTAAACAGTAAAACCTTGACCCTAAAACCCTAAACCCTACACCCTAAATCTTAAACCTAAAACTAAACCCTAAACACTAAATAAAACCTTAAACCCTAAACCTTAAACTAAATCCTAAACCTATCCTAAATGTTAAACCATAAACTAAACCATAAACCCAATCTAAACCTAACCCTAACCCCTACACCTTAAACCCTAAACCTTTAACTAAACTATAAAACCTAAACCCTAACTAAATCCTAAATAAACCCTCAATCTTAACCTAAATCCTAGACCCTGAACTAAATCCTAAACCCTAAATTAAACCCTAAACCCTAAATGAACCCCTAAACCCTAAATGATAAACCCTAAACTAATTCTAAACCTTAAAACCAGTTAAACCCTAAACCCTAAAACACTAAACCATAAAGCCTAAAAAATCTTAAGCCCTAAAGTAAAACCAATCCTCACCCCTAAACCCTAAAACACTTAACCCTAACCCTAAAGCCTAAACCCAAAACCAAAACCCAAAACTAAACCCTAAACCCTAAACTCTAATTCTTAAACCCTAAACTAAACTTCAAACCCTCCTAAACTAAATAATAAACCCTAAACCCTACAACCTAAAACCTAATCCTTAAACCATAAACACTAAACTAAACCTAACCCGAAACTTTGAACTAAACCCTAAATGTTAAATCTTAAAATAAATCTTAGACCCTAAACTAAACTTTAAACACTAAACCCTAAACACTAAACCCAAAACTTAAAACCCTAAACCTTAAATCCAACCTTAAACCCTAAACCCTAAACCTTCAAATCTAAACCTTAACCCTATAAAAAATCAAAATTAAACCCTAAACTAAACCTTAAGACCTAAATCATAAATTAATTCTCAAATCATAAACCCTAAACTAAACCTTAAATTAAACTCTAATCCCTAAATCCTAAACCCTAAACTAAACACTAATCCCTAAACCCTAAACAAAAACCTAAACTAAACACTAAATATAGCCTTAAACTAAACATTAAACCCTAAACCCCATATCCTAAAATAAAAACTAAAACCTAAAGTAAACCCTAAAACCTATACTAAACCATAAATCCTAAATTAAATCCCAAATACTAAGCTCTAAACCAAACCTTAAACCCTAATCCTTAAGATAAACCCTAAAGCATAGTCCTTAATCCCCAAACTAAAACCCTAGACTAAACCCTAAACCCTAAAGATTAAACCCTAAACATTGAACTCTAAACCCTAAACCATTAATCCTAAACTAAACCCTAAACCCTAAACTTTAACTTTTAAACACTAAACCCTAAACCCTACTCTAAAACCTAAAGCCTAAACCTAACACATAACCCTAAACCCTAAATCTTAAAGTAAACCATAAACCCTAAACCCCAAACCCTAAAACCTAAGCCTTAAACCTAAACCCTAAACTAAACCCTAAACCTAAAACCCAACCTTAAAACCTAAACTCTAAACTCAACCCTAAATGCTAAACTAAACCATAAAACCTAAACCTTAAACCCTAAATTAAATCCTAAAACTTAGATTAAACACTAAACCCTAAAACCTAAACTTTAAACCCCAAACTAAACTTTATTACACAAATTGCATCTTGTTTGAATAGAATTAGGGCTTAGAATTCACATGAGGAAATATATGTTTGAGCTCAATGACATTCAATAGATGTGAGTTTGGTTAATGGATATTATAGATTTTTGGCATTCATGTTTAGTTCATGTGCCATTAATCACCTATGTTTACAAGCTCATCACCTACATTTAATTTATACTTGACCACCTAGACCTAGTTGAGAATGTCATATAGGATGTTTACTCATTTGGGGGGGCGTCATGGTGCTATTATTTTTGACACTTATCACTATGTGGTTTAGTTAAGAGTCAACATTTGCATTTGGGTTGAATCATCTGACTTTGTTAGCATAGACTTCTAAGAAAAAGTATTAGAAGAATGAAAAATTATTCAAAGAGATTCATGAAACTTCTTTTGAAAGCCAAGGATCCAAACACTTTTCCATGAAGACCAAATTACCATTCAAGATGATTTATCAAATAAAGTTTCTAAAAGTTAGATTTTCAATTGAAAAGCTCCTGAGTGGAAGTTTCTAAAGAGAATTTTTTTGAAGATACAAACTCTTTAAAGATAAAAACTTCAAAAATAAAGTTGCTACATAAGAGGTTCCAAATAAAATGATCTAAAGGAAAGTTACCAGTCTAAAGACCCCAAAGACCAAAATATTCTTAATAATAAAGTGTTAAACATAATTTTTTAAACAAAAGTTTCCAAAAACCACAATGCCAAAGATTAAAATCTTCCCCAAGACCATAAAGTGTTCATAATATTGAATAAGTAAGCCTAAATAATTAACCCAAATAAGTAAATCCAAATCCCTATCATACATAGCAAATTTTAAAAATTTCCATTAATAGATTAGTTTCAATATGTCCTAACAATGGAAATGCATTATAAGATAAAATAGGTGCACCCAAAGTGATCTAATATCAAGTATGTCAAATTTTGACAGATAATAAAACTAGCCAAACATACATGCATAGCCCAAATAATGAACAAGCCTTCTAAAAAAAAGGGTCCCCACATTTTTATAGAAAATCAAAGGTGGAGTGTGTTGAATATAGTAAATTATGACTCATAAGGGTGAATACTCTTGAGTTTCAAGAATCTAAAATCCATGATTTTGCAATCCCAATATCAATCATAACTCAATACAACATACTTAACCCATACCTTGGATCAGAGTGTGTGAAAGTGATATCTTTTTACTCTTTGTCAAAAGATTTTAACAAACACATGGGATGAGTTGTAGGTTTCATTAAAATTGGGTATTAATTTATCATAAATTAGAGGTGCTTAGGCATTGCTCTACTTCTAGCCAGACATCCACAACCTTAAAAGAGATACCTTTGATCATCCTTCCTTCCTTCTATCATATATTTTCCATAATGTGTGATACATGATTTTATTTCATCATGTAAGCTTTTAATCCCTATTTATTTTATTTTAATCTTTTAAATTATACCTCTTTTCTCTTTTTTTTTTGTTTTTGAATGGAAGAAAAAATAAGGTGACCACCTTGATCTAGTGTTGGTATAATTGAGTTTATAAAAATGTTCTTGTCGACTTTAATCACATCAATGGTTATTACCTTAAATAAATTAACATTTAATGTGAATTTGATCCAAAGAGATAAGAAAATCTTTCTAAATATTCATGGAGCTATGGGAGAAAATTTTATATAGCTAGTGAAATCATATGTTTCATAACGTCATCATGATTAACTCTCTCATTACTTACCTAGATTAGGAATTCTTATGTATAAAGTGTAACCCCACTGATTTAAGTTGGATTCAAAACACATAGGTGATTGATTAATTATGTTAGATAGTTGTTAATTATGTCATTTTGATGTCATGAAGGTGTTTAAGTGAGTGGATGAAGTGCCTTGATAGTCTAAGTGACAATGACAAAGTGTGGAATGTGTTTATCTTAGTATACTTGAAGGAGGTTTGGTTTATATTTAGCTTTGGAATGGTTAGAGATATTTAAGGATGAGTATGGTGATTTGAGAATGTGTAAGAGGTCTTATAAAAATTCAATAATAACTTTAGAGCTTGTGTGCATGAGTGGAATTCACTTGGTTCATCATTATTCTCATCTAGACATTTTGAGTTCAATGGTAGAAAATCTGAGTAGGTAGTTTGATGATGTCATAATAGCTATATGTGGATGAGTAAAGGGGAGTTGATCATATTTATGTGATCAAATTATTCCTTAGTTTCTATGTGACAAGTCTCAATTTTTGTGATGAATCATGATAAAATCTATGTAAGTGCAAAGTTGGGTGCCTAGGTTATTTTGACACTATTTTTCCATAGCTAAATTTACAATGTGGCTAGAAAATATGAATAGGCATTTTTATGATGGCATATATAACATGTGTGGGCATATATGGGTTTATTTAATTTTGTTCCTAATTGATTTTTGTTAATTTTTAGGTCAAACACTGAAGCATGACAAAAGTTATACATGTGCAAAGTTGGTTTTTCCAGATAGTTCTTGACATAATTAGCTCTATGAATAGATAAATCTAAGGATTAATGTCATTATATCTCACACATGTGAGGGTTATATTAGAATATTAACACATGGTTGGATTCTCCTATGTAAGGAGATCATATGGTCTAATTCTCAAAACATGCACTTGAGTGAAATAAAAGATATGGAGGTGCAAAGTTGACCTTATAGACAAATTGTAATGGTCTTCATACTTAGTCTATTTTACATGATGTTAAAGATCAGGACCATATGGAAATATAATGTCTTATGAGAATTTGTATAGTGAAGATCTATGATGTGTAGAAATTCAAAGAGGTCAAAGTATTCATTGGTTAATAGAGTTAAAGATCAGGTCCAAATAAAGATCCAATGGTGTGTAAGTAATCATACAAGATTGATGTAATGATGTGTTTTGAGTGAGATGGTAAGAAGTACATGATGTTTAAAAATATAAGTGATAAAAAAGCATACAAGGGTGTCAAGTGTCATGATCACAAGGATTATAAACAAGATAGAATGGTGAGCACTATAAGATAAACAATTGGCCAATCTACAAAGATTGACCATATGCATTGAGTTAATATTGCAAGATTGCATGAGATAAGGTCAACTATTCAAGGTTTAAAACATGGCAGTGGCACACTATGAGTTAAAGGTTGATATTTTTATAATAATATTGATAGTGCAAAATTGTTCTAAATCAATGAGGACATGAGATGATAGTTTAGTGTTTGACATTTAACTGTGATAATTTGAATTCAAATATTTGAATTTAACAAAGGAAAGATCAATGTTTGATTTCTGGGCTATATCTTTCAATCCAAGATGAATTTACTTATGGTTTAAAAAATAAATTAGTAGATGAATCCAAGATGCATTTGGAAATATATATTTGAAGATCTGAAAGTGTGTAAAATCAAAGTTGACTCTATGTTCATGCACATTCCATAAGTAACTCGAGAAGGGTAATTAAGTTATTCATGATGGTATTTTGATGTTTCAAGATGATATAGCTATTAAAGAGTGTTTTAGACTCTATGAAGGCAATCTGTATGGATTTTGGAGGTTTGACCAACCATATGTAATATTAATAAAGGTTTAGAAGTTGATTGTGTATTTGATCATGGTGATTATATGCACAGATTGTTGTTTGAGAAAATTGTGCTTATTAAGGAGGGTAATATGATGGTTTTTGACACTTAATAAAGACCTATAGATCATGTGTGATGGGTCCATGAGTTATAAAGTGTTCCTATGTTCTTGATTTTCTTGAAGAAGTGCCAAAAAGGTGAATGTGTTTTCATAGGACCTAAAAGGTGACTTAGGCCTATTTAAAAGTGTGTTGTGCTTAAGTTTGACCTATGTTAGATGCCTTAAGGGTGAAGGCATGTATTTTGTATAATAGGAAATATTGTGATCTTGATAATTCATGAATGATCTATAAATAGTGAAACCAAATGTGATAGTTTCTAGACTTTGTGAGAGATGTGTGTGTGGAATTAGGATTTAAGAGCACAATGTTGTGAGGTGAAGAAAAGGGTGGGTGTCCATTGGATGATTATAAGATCAAAATAGATTTAGGAGTATTTATATGACTTTTAGGTCATAATTATATTGGCATAATAGTGCTCTTGTAGACTGAGTGTGAGCAAAGGTGAAGATTGATAAGTAGAGTTCAATAATCAAGTGTTGAAGATATCAGTTCAAACATGGATGTATTCTTAGGTGTTTTTGATGCATCTCAATATCTATGGGGGTTGTATCCTCCTTGCAAGGTGAAACTTGCTAAAGGTCTAGTTGTTGTGGAAACTCAACTAGATAGGTGTAGTAGCTCCTTATGGAATTTCAGTTTCACTAAAATAAGGGATGGTAGTTCCTTGATCAGTTATAACTAGTCTAAATTAGATCTTATTAGTATAAGCTAGTAATCAAGTTTTAGGTTATAGTGGGTTTTCTCCTCTAAGAGGGTTTCCCACATATGTAATGTGTTATATGCTTGATCTTTAACTGTCTCGTCATTACTATGAATGTTTTGTATGCTTCATGAATGCTTATGGTAATTGACTAAAATTTTGAAAGGTTTGGAATTGAAGTTGAATTAGTTAGGCTCACTAATTCGCCCCCACCCCCCTCCCCCCATTAGTGATTATAACTCTAAAAATTGGTATTAGAACAAGTCCTTTGGTAAAGGATTGACATCTTGAAGGTGATCTAAAGTACAATATGTGTAGTCATCAAGGAGGTTTCTCTACTAAGAAAGCACCAATATTTAATGGATATAATTATGCTTTTTGAAGTGCAAGGATGAAGACCCACATCATGTCCCTAGGGTTTTACATTTGGAAATCTATTATGGATGGTTATTCTACACTTACTATTCCTCCATCTAGTATTGTAGATAAGAATTTGTTTGAGAACAATTCTAAGATAATGAATGCTATCACTCATGGTCTTTTAGAGACTGAATACATCAAGGTAATCCATTTTACATCTACCAAGGAAATGTGAGATAAATTGAAGACTATTTATGAATGAGATTTAAAAGTTATGTTGGAAAAGTTGTAGACTCATTGAAGACAATTTGAGAGTCACAAAATGAAGGAAGAAGATTTTGTAGCATCTTTTATACACATAGTTGATGAGATTGTGAACATCATCAAAGTTCTTGAAGAGAACCTTGATGAAACTCTATAGTTCAAAAGGTAGTAAGGTCCCTCTCTCTCAAGCTTGATCCTAAATTATTTACTTTAGAAGAAAGTCATGATCTTACTTGGTTGAAGTTAAATGAATTGCATGGCATCCTTATTGCCTATGAGATGAGGAAGAATGATGATCTATGACCAAAGAAGGAAGAAACATTCAAGACTAAAATAAAGCCTAAGAATACGTTCCAAGATAAGAAACCCAAAGAGGATTATTTTTATGATATCGTTGAGGATGAACTGATTGATTTGTTTACAAGGAAATTGAAAATAGTTTTAGGCAATTATAAGGGTAAACTACCCTTCAAATACTTTAGTTATGGAGAGATAGGACATTTTACTAGAAAGTTCCCTCATACACATGGTGATAAAGAGCATGATGAAGAACAAGATGAAAACAAGAAGACATATAGGTTTGATAAGAGGAAAAAAGGATTTAGAATGTTTGACAACAAAAAAGTACTTCAAGGACAAGAAGAGTCTCTACCCAAATAAGACTGTAAATCATTAGATTAGAGTGAAGTCAGTGACTTAGAGTATGATCATAAAGATAATGGTCCTTTTGAAGATGAAGACCTACTCATGGATGAGGAAGGTAGTTTCTCACATAAAAAGGAGTCTACTTAGAGTTATTCAGATGACGATGAAGATGATATGGACTATGAGACTACTTTGGAAAATGATCTTGAAGAACTAAAGATTAAGAAGAAGATCAATAAGAATATAAAATCTAAACTCATGGACTATGAGGAGCAATTCAGTGTGTTTGAGGCAATATTTGTTGAAGACTCTAGAGAATGATGGTGTTATCATGTTTCTTAATTCTAATTTGGAATCTATGTTTACAATTCTAAGATAAAAATAGGAATAATGATCATGGTATGTTTCTAATATTGTGTCTTTGAAATATGAGTTAAATAAATTTGCAAGCAAGGTGAAATCATTTATCAAGTTTGATAAAAGTTTTAATGATCTCCTAAAGAGTCAAAAGTTAGCTAATGATATATAAGTATTAGGTTTTAATGAATATCCCAAAGTTGCTTTTCAAGTTGATATGAAAATCAATGAGAGAAACATGGATTAGTCTTTAAAGAAAAATCATCAGACAGGGAATGAAAGTGCAATAGAATGAATACAAATCAGATTAGATGGCCAAATTCCATGAGGTATGCAAGTTTTAATGGTTACTATTTCACATGTAATCAATTTGGGCATAAATATAGAGCATGTAAGAGAACTATTATAAATGAGTTTGAATGGAACTATGATGGGGGTCATCAGTCAAAAAGTGAAAAAAATTAAGTGCTTCAACTATCTTTATGTGGGACACTTTGCAAATCATTTTCCACATAAGATTAGACAAGATGAGTCCTCTTTAAAAAGAGAAGGTTGTTTCATTTGTCATGACATAGGACACATTTTAATTTTCTATCTAAACAAGGTAAGACAAAATGTGTTTTCATCAAGGAGTATTGTTTGCTATAACTATGAGAAGACTGGTCATATTTATAGATTTTGTAATTAAAGATCATCAAGTCAAAATGAGTTCAATCAATATCCTATAGTGTAAATAAGAAGGAAAGTTAACTCATGGAAACAAAAGGTGGTAAGTATGAGTCATGATGAGACTGTAGGTCCAAGTAATTTATTTTCTATGATGGAGAATACTTTATAAGTTGAAGAATACCTAAGGCTCTCATTATCTACTCATATTGTGAGTAAAAAGACCAAGCTCAAAGAGAATACAAAGGTACTAGTCAAGGCTAGTTCTGAGATGTGTATGGATTCAAGTGAACATCCTACTATTATTGAGCAAGTTTCATGTAAATAAAATCAATTGTCAATGTCTAGCAATGATATTCCAAGCTGCAAAGATGATTCTATAGATGAAAAGGTATGTCATAAATCTATGTTAATCAAATCATAGAAGAGTAGGAGAATGTTGTAGTGGTTGAGCATGTTGCTTTTTGTTAAGCCTAAGAAGAATAAGAACTACAAGTATCATATGACTAAGAAGGAGAAGGAATATGAGGAGATGTGGGCCACTCCTAGATTCACTTTGTTTTATGGCATTATGGTGCAATGGATGTCTCAGTCTATGCTTTTTAAGATACTCCTTTAAATGGAGAATCAAGTGTTGCACTATGGTGTTTCTAAGCTGGTCTTAGAAGGACAGTGATGGGTGTTTTCAGTTGGAGTAGGTATGTCCAAGTGGAAGATATGTTATGGTGATGTCATAGCTATATATGGTTAGTCTATAGGGTCAAATTGAAGGTTTTTCAAGTGGAAGAAGAGGATTTGTGATTTGTAAAGATGATTTTTTCCATAGAAATGTTTTTTGACCTTATTCTAGCATGCTTTAGGTGGTTTTATGGTTTGAAGGTACGTTGATATCAAATTAGAGATTTTTGTTTGTTCTCAAGTTTCCTAGTTTGTGCTTAAGGGTAAGTAGGCCTAAAGTGGGTTATAAGAAGTAAATATTCCCAAAGGTATGGAGGATCAAATTTTGGTTTAGAAGTGTGTAATGGTTGTATCTAGGTGTACAAGAAGTTTTAGAGGTGGATGTTGACCAGAAGGAGGTTTGTTGACTCTATTTGTTTTGAGATTCTAAGGTTTTAGGATATGATATAAAAGTATTTTACCTTATGAGTTGAGTTATAAGTATTATTAATGTATTTAATGGAATAAATATATTTTAAAATCAAGATCACATAGATTTAAAGGTTTTTGTTTTTCAAATTATTCTTGTTTTTGTCAAGATGAAGGCCTAATTGGCAAGTTAGTTTGTGAAGTAAGTATGTTGTAGAAGTTAATATAGGTTTTGAAAATTTGTGTTATTGATGGGGAATATGAGAGTGATCTAGATATGAAGTTTCATGACTTTATGGTGTGTCTACTAAATGTTTGGGCTCTACAAGTTCCAAGTAGGGCTATAAAGAGACTAGATAGGCCTAGTGAGAATAAGAGTGCCTTTGTTCAATTTCTCTAAAATATAAAGGTATGTATGTTTAAAGGAGAGTTATTAGGTTGTTTTAAATCATGTTTTCATGCTTTTTGAGTGGCATGAAGTTCTATTGGTGGTTCTTGAGGTAGCCTGAGAAACAAGGCTAGTAAGCATGTGTAGTGGTTCTTTATGGTATCTGGAGATCTAAAGATGATAAAAAAGTGAAATGGATCAAAAATTTTAGTAGGAGTCCTTATTATATGTTTATTATTCCTCAATATTAGTTGGTTCCCACTTTGTCATTGTGTCAAAGGGGGAGAAAGTTCATATTATGGGAGTGTTTGAAGAGAGAGAGGGAATGTGAGCTATATGATGTGTGTTGACATCAATGACAAAGGGTAATATTATTGAATAGTTTATAATGATGTAATAGTGATGTATTTAAGGTGTCTAAATCAGTGGATGAATTGATTTGATAGTCTAAGTGATAATGACAAAGTATGTAATGTGCTTGTCATAGTATGGTTGAAGGAGGTTTGGTTGATCTTCAGTTTTGGCATAGTTAGAATTGTTCAAGGATGACTATAGTGATTTGAGAATGTGAAATGGGTCTTATAATAAGTCAAAAATTATTTTATAGATTGTTTGAATGATTTTAATTCACTTAATTTATCCTTGTTCTCATCTAGACATTTTGAGTCTAAGGTAAAAAATTTGAGTAGGCAGTTTGATGATGTCATAATTACCATGTGTTGATGAGTGAGGAGGATTTGATCATATGGTTGTGATCACATTATTCCCTAGTTTATATGCACAAATTCTCAAGTCTAGTGATGAATGACAACAAAATATATGCAAGTGCAAAGTTGGGCTCCTAGACATTTTGATAGTGTTTTTCCCATAGCCAAATTTGTAATGTGGCAAGAAAATTTAGGTAATGTATGGACATTTTAGCAAAAGGTAAGCATATGGATTTGTTTATTTTTGCACATATTTTATTTTCACTAACTTTTAGGTCAAGCATTGAAGCACAAAAAAATCTATGCATGTAAAAAATTGGTCTTTTCAGATAGTTCTTGACATAGTTGCCTCTATGAATAAATAAATCTGAGAAGACATTTTGATGTAATTATATCTCACACATGTGAAGGTTTTAAGATAATATTGACACATACTTATATTATTATATTTAAATATATCATATGGTATAAAACTTATAACATGCACTTGAGCAAAGAAAAATATATGGATGTGCAAAGTTGACCTTATAGACAAATTACAATGGTCTCCATACTTAGTCTATTTTGCATGATGTTAAAAATCAAGACTAAATGTTGATCTATTGGTTCATGATATTTTTAAAAATTAATATATAAGGTGCATAATAATTTAAATAGGTCAAAGTGTTCATTGGTTAGTATAGTTAAAGATCAAGAACAAATGAAGATCCAACAATGCATGGGTGATCATATAAGTTTGATCTAATAGTGTGTGTTAAGCAAGATGGTAATAAGTACATGATGTTTAATAGTATAAGTGCTTATAATTAATTCAAGGGTGCTAAGATTCATGATCATAAAGGTTTTGAGAAATATCAAATGGTAAGTGCTACAAGATAAAGACCTAACTGATCTATAGAGATTGATGATGGGAATTGAGTCAATATTACAAGATTACACATGATGAAGTCAACTACTCAAGTTTTAATGTTTGGTAGTGGTGCTCTATGACTTAAAAGTTGAGTTTTTTATAATAATATCAATGTAATTTTATTTATATAAATAAGCAATGACATGAGATGATAGAATAGTGTTTAACGTTTAACTGTGACTATTTGAATTCAAATATTTCAACTTAACAAAGGAAAGACTAGTGTCTAGTTTTTGAGCTATATCTTTTGGTCTAGGATGGATTTTATCATGGTGTTAAAATAAAACTTACTATACTCCATGTTGCATTTTTAAATATAGATTTAAAGATCTGAAAGTGTGTAAATTCAAACTTATGATGGCTAAAAGCTAACTGTATGTTTGTGCATGTTCTAAAAATAACCCAAAAAGGGTAATTAACCTATTCATGATGGTATTTTGATGTTTTGAGATGAGTTATATTTTGGAGAGTGTTGTATGCTTCATAAGGACCATCTTTATGGATTTTATAGGTTTTATCAATCATATGTAGTATGAACAAAGGTTTATAAGTTGACTGTGTATTCAATCATGGTGATTATGTGAATAGATTATTGTTTGAGTAAATTGTGCTTAATCAAAAGGGTACTATGATGGTTGTTAGCATTTAAGGAAGACCTATAGATAATGTGGCCTGGTTTTATGAGTTATAAAGTGTTCTTGTGTTATTAGTTTTCTCAAAGAATTGTCAAAGAGGTAAATGGGTCTTTATAGGACCTAAAAGGTGACTTAGGCCTATTTGAAAGTGCATTGTAATTAAGTGTGACCTATGTTAGATGACTTAAGGGTGAATGCATGTGTTGTGTCTCATATTAAATATTATGATCTTGATAATTCATGAATGTTCTATAAATAGTGAAACCAAATTTGATAGTTTCTAGACTTTGTGAGAGAGGTATGTGTGGAATTAGCATTTGATAGCATAATGTTTTGAGGTGAAAGAAAAAAGGTGGGTACCCAGTGGATGAGTTGAAGAGCATAATAGATTGAGGACTATCTATATAACTTATTGGTCATAATTTTATTGGTAGAATAGTGCTCTTGTAAATTGAGTGTTAGTGAAAGTGAAGAGTGATAATTAGAGGTCCATCATCAAGTGTTGAAGAAATTGGTTATATGGTGGATGTGTTCTTAGGTGTTTTTGTTTTAGCTCAAAATCTAGGGGGTTATAATCTCCTTACAAGGTGAAATTTTCAAAATGTCTAGTTGTTATGGAATCTTAGTTAGATATATGTAGTAGATCCTTGTGGGATTATAGTCTCACTAAAATAAGGAATGATAGTTCTTTGATCAGTTGCAACTAGTGTAAATTGGATCTTGTTATTATAGAATAGTAGTCTAATTGTAGGTTCCAATGGGTTTCCTCCCCTAAGAGGTTTTCCCACATATGTGTTATGTGATTGATCTTGCATTGTATCTCTTGTTCATTGCTATAAATGTTGTGTATGCTTCATGAATGCTTGTGGTAATTGACTAAGAGTTTGAAATGTTTAGAATTGAAGTTGAATTATCTAAGCTCACTAATTCACCCCCCCCCTCTCAGTGATTTTCCCTTTAATAAATTATACTATTAGTGATCAATTATATTTCCATGATGCTCAAAGGAAATCTATTCTATAAAGTAGAAAATTACCTAAAATAAACACTAGACTAAGCAAAGTAAAATGCAAAAATCAAGAACAATTAATCTAGAAAGTGTGAACTATTATAATGAAAGTAAACGACTAAAAATAATAAACAAACTAATAAATAAAATCTAACCTACCCCTACCTCTATAAAAATACTATTGTTATTTAGAGGAATTTTTAGATGGAGAAGCTATGAAGTAATGCTTTAAAAACTATCCATTGATTAGATATGTTAATTCATTACCTTAGAGGTCCTTTAAATGGAAACCATTATTACCTAAGATATCATATATCTAATAAGTTCTTATCCATATTGGGGTGAAATTATCACATTGTATTTTATTTTCATAGACTTTGTCCCATAGAAGCACCATGTTAGAGATCTTAAATGTTTTAGATTTTGCTCTCTTATCAAACTATCTTTTGACTACATCTTAATTCTTGCTAAATTTTTATAGAGATTCAATCATGGATTATTCCATTTTTATGATATCTTGTAATCTAAAATTAAACCTCTCATTAGGTTCCATGTATTTTTACATGAAATAATATGTTGACAATTTTAGCATGATTGGGAACACTGGCTATCTCCCATTAACCAATAGGTATGGTGAGGCTTTAAGGGATAGCTTGTATTGAGTTTTATCTACCCATATCATGTATTTCAACAAGACATGCCAATCTTTAGGCTTATGCACAATGGATTTCTTGATAAAATCATTGAAGTTCTTGTTGGTTTCAAACAATCCATTCCCTTATGGGTAGTGATTAGAGGTGGGTAGTGATTAGAGGATGATTTAAATATGATCTAATTATAATGAGCCCATTCTATAAACATAGCTAATTAAAATGATAGACCATTATCACAAACCAAAGAAAGAAGAGTACCAAACTTGGTTGTGGTATGTTCTTCAAGGAAACTGATCACATCTTGTGCTATTGAATTCTTGGTGGCTATTACCTTAGTCTATCTAGTATAATAATCTATAGTGATGAGCACAAATTTGTATCCAACTAAATATTTCAGGTTGATAACACTAATGAAATATAAGACCCATTGGGAAAATGACTTACCCTCAATCATATATTTCAAGGGCATTAATGTGTGTACTTCTCTTTTTACCAAGACTTAGTATTCATGACATGTCCTTATGTGGGAGTAAGCATTCTTGAATACTATTGGCCAATAATATCTTATTATTAGTATTTTAAGGGTTTTGTTATTTCCATATGGATGAAAACTACCAATCTTTTGATGCAAATTTTCTAGAAGCTCCTAGGCTTCTTTATGTGAGACACATCTTTGATATATGACTTCATAGTTATTCATATAGAGGATTCCCTTCTTGATCATGTAATGAGTAGATTTGAGCCTAAAATATTTCTTTCTCTCTCTCTTGAGTTCCTAAATATATGTCCTAGTGAGTAAGAACTAAATAATACCTAAATACCAATCCTCTTGGGAAACTTGTGTTTAGTAGACATATTTGATGGTGATGTATGGGTTTGGTTCAGTCATCAACTAAACAATACCTTGTATTTTAATGATCTTGGTAGTTTTTATTTCAATGTCAAACTCTTGTAATTTCACCATCCATTTCCCCCTATGCTCTCCTAACTCATTTTCCCCCTAGAGTAAGTTTGAAAATAGGATCTAGTAAACTAACAATGGTCTTATTCATAATGATGTAAATTTTTAATTAATTTTACAAGGGTGAAGATCTATTTATCAATCACGGAGTATTTAATCTCTATATCCTTTAATTTAGTACTCATAAAAGTGATAAGATGCTCTCTTTCTTCCTTTTTTTGCATAAATACAATAGTAATGGTATGTTACAAAGTAAATAGGTATAGGAAGTTCTTAGTAAAATCTGGGCTCACTAGCATTAGGGCCTATTATATACCATTCTTAATATCTTATAATGAATTATTAGATTAAGGTGTCCTTTCTAGTTTGGCATCTTGCGTAAGCATTGCGTTCATAGGTCTGACAATCTTTACAAATCTTAATGTGAATTTTATCAATAAATTAATCTTTTTAAAAAGGACTTGAGCTCCCTTTTCTATTTGGGAACTTTATTTTGAAAATTCCTTGGATTCTATTTGGGTTAATGGTGATCTTATCTTTGGTGATAATGTGGCCCAATAACTTGCCTTTAATAACACTAAATAAGCTCTTATTAGGATTTAGTGAGATACCAAACTTCTTATATCTTTTAAAAATGGATTGGAGATAATTGATATGACCAAACCTATTCTTAGAGAAAATAGTGAGGTTATCCATGTATATAATTATGCATTTGCTTATCATTCCTTGGAATACATGATCTATCACTCTTTGAAAAGGAGCTTTAGTGTTAATCAACCCAAATGGCATTCACTTGTACACAAAAATTCCCCATTTTATAGTAAATGTGGTTTTCATTCTATCCTTTGATTCCATCAATACTTGATTATGTATTAAAAATCCATCTAAGAAAGACATCATTCCATAGCCACTCATAGTTTGTATCACTTCATCCAATGAGGGTAGAGGATAGTTGTCTTTCTTAAAAGCTTTATTAAGGTTACTAAAGTTGACACATGTTTTTTTGAGATGATTTTAGACTCATTGACATTGAGTTTCCCTTATTACTGCACTTGAAGATCCATATTAAAAGATATTTCAAGGTGTAAATCCCTAATGGGAGATGATTTTACTTAAGTTGGATGAAATCCTCTTCATCCAATTCTTCATGGCACCTATGGCTTCTTTCCTTATCATCAATTATTTGAGACTCAAATTGTCCTTTGGAGATCTACTAGTCATCATAAAACACTTAAAAAAATTTAGTGTTGTCTAACATCGATGGACAAGGTACCAATTAGATGGAGAAATTTTATAATTTTTACTCCTAAAGGGGTGCTAAGTTTTCTATTGAAGCAACTAGTGAATCAACAACTTGGTTTTATTCTCTTGGAATGTTGATTATATTGAAAGCCTTAAATGACTCAATTAAACTCTATAAATATGAAACATTGTATTGATAATTATTAATAACATGGTTAATCATCAATTATGAGTCTTTATATACCAATAATTCCTTAAAATTATTCTTAGAGGGTAAATTGTAATCCCAAAATTATGGATTAATACTCTACTTAGATTTGGGTGCATGGGAATTAAAGCTTATATACTACTAAGTATTTATTTCCTTATGGATCAACTAATTTGATACTAATACCTAATCCTTAGTTGGATCTCACTTCATGAAAATAAAGGGTACATAATTATAAAGGACCCTACATTTCTTCTTGTATTTCATGCTTTGTAGTAAATGTATAAATTCTAAGAATAAGAGAATTGTAATTTACATATTCATTAGTTGTGTTTTACTTACTCTATAATAAGATGCTTTATCCTTGGATCTCGATCAATTATATTTTGGTTGTAAATACCCCTCCATGGTAACCAAATGTGAGATAAATCAATGTAAAGATATCCATTAAGCATCTTAGACCAATCTCTGCACAATAGTAGCCCATACCCCCTAGGAATATTCACTACCAGTATGTTTATAGTTATTTTTACTTGAGGTTTTAATGCATTTCTACTTGAGGTTTTAATGCAACCTAGATTATTACAAACACTACTATTTTATCCAACTTTGAAATATACCTCTTGGATGGACTTGGGGTCAAACCAAACTTTTGGCAAATGGAGGTTAGCATCACCATTATTGAAGCTCTAGAATCTACAAAAAAATTATGATATTCTTGCCAAATGCATGAATGGTTAGCAAGAATGTAGGGATATTAGGCTTACTTTTATATATAACATTTATGTTGGCTATTTTAGACTTTTATACAATAGACTTGTATGTGATAGACTTCCAAAGAGCTCTTTTTGCCCTATGATTTGTGCCAGTTCATGAAGAGTGATATTGGCTTGATCTTCTTCATATCCTTAATAATGTTATATCCTCCCTTGCCTTGTTCATCTCTATGCTAAGGTTGATCATTCCTTTTTGGGGGAAGGGGATTATTATTAGATTTAGTAGAATAGCTAGATTATTGGGAGGAGTAGAAGTGCTGAGAGGCTATCTATTCCTTAGATTGTAATTATTCTTATTGAAATATAGGAATGATTGCACCTCATTAGAATTATATTTTGAAACATTTTCATCTTTATTGGGGAAGGTAAAATTTTAAGTTTCAAAGACCATAGATAAATTTGAAGTGCTAGATTCATGAGAGAGATCTAGAGGATTCATCATTTGATACCTGTCTAATCATTTCCCTTTAAAATATTTCAAAGGCTGCATAGAAATTTATATAGTCCAATTCCCCATGCTATGATGTGTTATGAACTCTACACTAATTAGACAAATTTGTCTCCATGATATTAATTTATGGTAGCTTAGTGGGTTGTTATTTTATAGTATTGGTGGGCCTATTGTAAAGCTTGTTAACAGTATATTAGAAAGCTATAATCCTAATTCTAATTTTGATTTGTTTTAATACCCATCCTTTTTTTCATATTCAAGAAGTCATTGCTCAACTTTTGGGCCGTTATTTGTATAAAATCCAATTTAGCTTTGGTAGATTCAAAAACCTAAGTGAACATTATGTTGGTGTGAGCTAGATGTTGATTTATTTAGTTATGATAATGGCCATTCCTTCATGATTGATAGTTTAGTAAACTATAATTATGATTTATTAATTGTGTCATGGGAAGTAGAGTGTACAAATAATTTTATTTAAATGTAAGGACATTCTAATTAGCATGTGATATTGGATTCAAAGATGGAAATCCATTATTGAACATTTCCCCCCCTAAATTTCAAGGATTGAACTATGAATTGAATTAATTGTCAATGTTAATAGCTTCTTGATATGTTAACACTAAAGTATTGGTTATGAAATCTCTCTACAAAAACAATATAGTGATGGGGTCTAGAGTGTTCTTGTTATCTCAAGTGCTAGATATAGTTATAGATTTTACACAATATTTAACTGATTCCAAATCTTTTGAAACCTTGCATTGAAGGCCTAGATTGATTAATTGGGCTCCCTCTTCATGCTGGTGAAATATTGACACACTAGACATAGATTTATAACCTATATAATTGTACAATAATAGTATTTTGGCATTCATTCCATGATATGAAAGAAATTTCTTGTAAGTTAAGATACCAATTATAAGCATAATGTTATAGAGTAAATGGTAAAATCTTGCATGCAACATCCTCATGGCTGAATGTTTGATGTTTTCTTCTATCATCCTCCTGCTTAAAGAGAGAAGGTAGGTAAGTATTTATTTGTGTTCCTTGGTAGATCATGTTGGTCTCTATGGATAGAAATAGTAGATCTAACTAATCAAGGTCAAGCCATAAGATGATTGATAAGTGAGATGTTTCTTATTAGGAAAGGTGTCTTGGCTCAATATACCATGTTGGTCTTTAGGCCTCTTATGATTAGAAAAGGGTGAAACCAAAAGGTTAGCTTAGGATCTAGACCTTGTTACTCTCCTAAGTGTATCCAGTGAAACTCTACATAGTGACTAACCTCTACTATTGAGAAAACACACAAGTGTGCCTTCCTTCTAGTGATAGCTTTTTTTACTTTTTATTGATGTGGGTTTTATGCACATGTCAAAATAATGAATGAGGTAGCCTATAATGTAAGTGAGGATCCATTCTAGGGAATGAGTTGTAGGTATGTGGTTAAAACTACTAAATGGTAGAATAACAGGTTGAGCCTATAGGTTGTTTAACCATGTTTGTAGATACATGTATGAAATATAATAGAAAGTAATCACTTAATGATTTGTATGGATGGAGAGTTACTCTATGTTGAGTAGATCTTAAATAAACTCAAAAGAGGGGAAAGGTAAGGCATAAAATAAGGCCCAAATTCTTAAATGGTCACTTCTTAGTTATTTATTTGGTGGACAAGTATCTCCATGACCAATGTTTGCTACTTATAGTTATTGCACATTCATGAAATAACATGGTTATAAATCTAGGAAAATAATTATAAGAAGCTTATTGATCTCAACTGAAGGTTACTCTACAATTTATTGTTGCACACCCTTATCTAAGAGGTTATATCTCAATCCAAAAAGTTATCTAGAGTAGCTAGAGCACATGCTTAGAAGACTATACTATAGAAAATACTCCTAAACACCTATAATTATCAAATAAATCTATACTAATTGCTTGAACTAATGATATTTACCAATCATCAATAACTATTTCACATCTTAGACCAACATTAATCAATTAAAACAATCATATTTATCTATAACATTAGCACACTTTGAAATTATTGAATGGATACAAATAAAGAATCTAAAATTTCAATAACATAAAAAAGGAAGAAGAGAGAACAAACACAATTGCATGATAATAAATGAATTGATTTATTCCTATATATTGATCAAAACTTCAACACTTTGGAAGAGGGTTTTACATGTATTTAAAATACTTAGGGAAGGGGTTGCCTTATCCTCAAAGTGTAGAAAAACTTTAGACTACATAAAGATAACTAGAGCCTAAGTTCTAGTTTGATACAAAACTTTATGTTATAACTCATAGATTACATCAATCATACATGTGTGCATGCTGGTAGAATAATTCATTTAATTATAACATAAATATAATAAGGCTTGACTAACCATGGTTAGATAAATAAGTATTACATGCAAAATTAGCCTTCAACTAAAGATGGCCTAACTCTTGCTTGGCACTACTTGTTGTTGTGGATGGAACTAAAGTTATAACTAAAGTTGAGTTGGTAGCTTGAGTTGATCCACTTGTGGAGCTAGTAGGTGGTGCTAAAATGGAGGTTGTAGTTGGAGGTGAACTAGCTGAATGGGAAGGACCTAAAGTGGTAGGCAAAATTGAAGTGGTAACTAGAGTTGAGATTGAGACATTGGGTGGAGTCTGAGCTATTGAACTAGTAGATGGTGTTGAAGTAGACTTATTATTGGCCTCCAACTCCTAGTAGTGTTTGTATCCATTTTCATGCTTTGCTCATATTTAGAAGAGAATGTATATTCATCTTATTCATTTATGCCATTAGCCTTGCATGCTCAATTTTGGTAGCTGAGAAGCCTACCAAGAAGACTTCTACTTCATTATCCTTCTTCCTTGCTAAACTCAACTTTGATTCAATATCTTCTAAAGTTAAACCTTGTGAACTTTTATTGAAATTATCTTAATCTTATTGTAACATTTGGCCAAAAACAAACCTAGCCACCAACTTCCCAATGCTATCCCATGCTTATGTCAGTTATAGTTCATTCAAAATTTTTAATGCATGCTTATCTTATTCCATGATCTTTATAACTAAAGAATCAGTAGTATTTACCCATTCCTAAGCTTCTTGGGTCCTAATGACTTCTAAATTACATGCATTTAATACCTTTAGGGGTTTATCAAATTCAAATGGTTGAATTCATTATTAGTAGTATACAAGTCCAAAAACTTGAGCCTATTCTCATATTCATTAAGAATCTTGAACAATTAGTTATTATGGTTGCATGGCAAGCTAATTGTGCTCTCAAAAAATGAATAATATCTAATATCTCGTATAATATTAATGCTACAATGTAGACATCTTATTCTATCTTAGAGGGAACATGGATTACTTGTTGTTGTTCTTTGAGGGTCTCTAGATCTTCTTCTAATTCTTTTCTAACCCATTTTATTCCCTCATGAATGGATATCCTTGCTCCAATATGGGTCTCTAAGTAGGACTTAAAGTCCTCAATATAAGAGGACTGACCCTTATTTTTATCTTGTCTCTTTAACAAAGATTAGTAAGATCACCCAATGCTATCTTCTATCATCCTCTCCTCACCCTTTACATGAATCCAATTGATTTATCAAAGATTAGTAAGATCATAATGGGTAACTCATTGATATCTAATTTGATCCTAAACACTAAACTAAAAACTAAACCCAAAACCTTAAACTCAAAACCCAAAACCCTAAACTAAATTGTAAACCTTAACTTATTTTTAGGGTTTAAGAAAATGCCATACCTTCTACATCTTTTAAAAACTTATTGCAAATGCATGAAGTGATCTTCCCTATTTTTAAAAAAACTATTAGATCATCCATATATATATATATATATATGGATGATCTAATAGTTTTTTTAAAAATAGGGAAGATCACTTCATGCATTTGCAATAAGTATATATATATATATATATATATATATATATATATATATATTATGCACTTACCAATTAGGGCTTGGAAGGCATGGTCCATATCTCTTTATAAGGTAGCTCCTACATTGATTATCCCAAAGGGCATCCTCTTGTAAGCAAAGGTTCCCCATTTTATTGTGAAGGTTATTTTTATTTTGTCTTTTCTATTAACCAATACCTGGTTGTAACCTGAGAAAACATCAAGAAAAGACATCATATCTGAACCTAAAACAACTTGAATTACCTATTCTAGATAAGGGAGAGGATATTTATCCTTTTTTGGTGCTTTGTTTAAGTTTTTGAAGTCAATACATAGTATAATCTCACCATTCTTCTTCTTGACCGACACAAAGTTAGTCACCCAAGTAGAATGCCTAATGGGGAAGACTATCCTAACATCTAGTAATAATTTGATCTCCTTGAAGATAATGGGTTCTAAGATAGGGTTTAATGGTCCTTATTTCTACTTGAATGGTTTTTATCTTTCTTTAAGGGGTATAGTATGTGTGATGAACCTTGGATCACAGATCTTTAAATCACCATAACACCATGATATACCAACCCCTCAACCTTAAATCCTAAACTAAACCCTAAACCCTTAACCCTAAACTAAACCCTAATACCTAAACTAAATCATAAACCCTAAACATTAAACTAAACCTAAACCTACACTAAACCTAAAAACCTAAACCCTAAATAATAAACCCTAAACCCTAAACTCTAAACTAAACCTTAAACCCTAAACTATAAACTAAATCCTAAACTTTAAACCCTAAAATAAATCCTAGATACTAAACTCAAAAATAAACACTAAAACCTAAACTAAACCCTAAACACTAAATACTAAACTAAACCCTAAACATAAACCTTAAAACCTAAAACCTCAACCCTAAACTATAAACCAAACACAACCCTAAACCCTAAACCATACCTTAACCCTAAACCCTAAATAAAATCCTAAACCTAAAACTAAACCTTAAACCCCCAAACTAAACCCTAAACTAAACCCTAAAATTGTTACTATAAAACCCAAACACTAAACTCTAAACTTGATACCCTGAATTATAAACTAATCCCTAAACCCTAAAATGTAAACCCAAAACTAAACCCTATACCCTAAAACTTAGACTAAACCCTAAATTAAACACTAAACCCAAAACTAAACACTAAACCATAAACCTTAAACCCTAAATCCTAAAACATTAAACACTAAACCTTAAACCCTAAACCCAAAAATAAACACTAAACCTTAAACCCCAAACCCAAACTAAACTAAACCCTAAACCCTAAACTTAAACTAAACTCTAAACCCTAAACCCTAAACTAAATAATAAACCCTCAACATAAAACCCAAAACCATAAACCCTAAACTAAACCCTAATGATAAACCCTAAAACCTAAACTCTAAACACTAAACTAAACTCTAAACACTAATCCCTAAACTCCAAACTAATACCTAAACCCTGAACTAGACCCTAAACCCCAAACCCAATTCTAAAAACTAAACCCTAACTTAAACCTCAACCTTAAACCCTAAACCATAAATTATTAAATCTTAAACCCAACCCTAAACCCTAAAACACCAAACCCTAAATGTTAAATCTTAAACCTTACCCTAAACCCTTAACCTTGACCTAAACTTAACCCTAAAAACTAAACATTAAACCCTAAAACCTAAATTAAATACTAAACCTAAAATCCTTAACCCTAAATCCTAACCCTAAACCTTAAACTAAAGCTAACCATAAAAATTAAAACCCTTCCTTCACCCTAAACCTTAACCTAAAACTAAACCTTAAATACTACCCTAAACCCTAAACCCTAAACCTTAAACTAAACCCTAAACCCAATCCTAAAACCAACCCCTAAACCTAAACTAGACCATAAACCCTAGACCCTAAACCTTTAAATAAACCTTCAACTAAACCTTCAACCCTAACCTAAATCCTAAACAGTAAACAAAATCCAAAACCCTAAATCCTAAAGCAAGCCCTAGACCCTAATTAAAACCCTAAACCATAAATAATAAACCCTAAACTAAACCCTAAACCCTAAATTAGACCTAATAATAAACCCTAAAACACTAAATCCTAAACCTTAAAGCCTATACTAAATCTTAAACT
The DNA here is from genome assembly GCA_037957365.1 of Torreya grandis. NCBI lineage: Eukaryota > Viridiplantae > Streptophyta > Pinopsida > Cupressales > Taxaceae > Torreya > Torreya grandis. Next base: position 1,837,198 of record JARHVA010003759.1, read on the forward strand.
ATAATCCTAAACTAAAACCAATCCTAACCCCTAAACCCCAAACCCCAAACCTTAAAACACAAAACCCTATACCCTAAACTAAACCCTAAACTCTAAACTAAACCCTAAACACTAAACTCTAAATCCTAAACACTAAACTAAACTTCAAACCCTAAACATTAAACTAAATAATAAACCCTAAACCTTAAAACCTAAAACTTAAACCCTAAATCCCTAAATCTAAACCTAAACCATAAACTATAAAACCCTAAACCCTAAACTAAACCCAACCCTAAACTACAAAACCCTAAACCCTAAAGTAAAACCAACCCTAAACCTTAAACTATAAAATCTTAAACCCTAAATTAAACCCTAAACTTGAAACCTTAAACTAAACTCTAAACCCTAAACTAAACAATAAATGCTAAACCTTAAATTAAATCTTAAACCCTAAACTAAACCTTAAACACTAAACCCTAAACCCCAAACTCAAAACCCTAAACCTTAAAGCCAACCTTAAACCCTAAACCCTCAAATTTAAACCATAAATCATAAACCCTAAATAAAAACTTAAATTAAACCCTAAAGTAAACTTCAAGACCTAAATCATAAATTAATCCACAAACCATAAACCCTAAATGCAAAATCCTAACCCTAAACCCTAGATCCTAATCCCTAAACTAAACCCTAATCCTTAAACCCTAAATCTTAAACAAAAACCTAAACTAAACCCTAAATATAACTGGTTCTAAACCCCATTTCCTAAACTAAAAACTAAACCCTAAACTAGACCCTAAACCCTAAACTAAACACTAAACCCTAAATCCTAAATTAATTCCCATACATTAAATCCTAAACTAAACCCTAAACCCTAATATTTAAGCTAAATCTTAAAGCCTAAACACTAAAACTTAAAGCCTAGTCCCTAATCCCCAAACTAAATGTAAACCCTAGACTAAACCCTAAACCCTAAATCCTAAACTAATATCTAAATGCTAAACCCTCAATACTAACCCCTAAACTCTAAACCCTAAACCATTAATCTTGAACTAAATACTAAACCCTAAACTCTAAATATTAAACACATAACCCTAAACCCTACCATAAAACCTAAAGCTTAAACCTAATAGTTAACCCTAAAACCTTAAATCCTAAACCCTAAATCCTAAACTAAACCCTAAACTCCAAACCTTAAACCCTATAACCTAAACTAAACCCTAAACCCTAAAACCTAAACCCTAAACCCATCCTTAAAACCTAAACTTTAAACCCAATTCTAAATCCTAAAACCCAAACCATAAACATTAACCCTAAATTAAACCATAAAACTTAAACTAAAATCTAAACCCTAAATTAAATCTTAAAGCTTAAACCCTAAACTAAACTTTATTACACAAATTACAAATTGTTTGAACATAGCTAGGGCTTGAAACTTAGAGGAGGTCATATACATTTAAACTCAATGACATTCAATGGATGTGATTTTGGTTAGTGGCTCGATATTAAGTTTTTTGGTATTCATGTTCAGTTTGTGTGCCATTAATCACTAATGTCTACAAACTCATCACCTTCATTTAGTTCGAACATGACCACCTAGACCTAGTGAGCATGTCACATAGGATGCTTACTCATTAAGGAGGGGTGCCATGGTGGCATTATTTTTGACACTTATCACTATGTGGTTTAGCTAGGAGTTGACATTTGTATTCAATTTGAATCATCTGACATTGTAAGCCTAGAGTTCTAAGAGAAAGTATTTGAAGACCAAAATGTTCTTCGAAGAGATTCATAAAACTTCTTCTAAAAGCTAAGGATTTAAACATTTTTTCCTGAAGACCAAATTACCATTTAAGATGATTTGTCAAATAAAGTTCCCAAAAGTTTGCTTTTTGACTAAAAAGTTTGTTTTTTGACTAAAAAGTTCCCGAATGAAATTTACCAAAGAGAAATTTCCTAAAGACACAAACTCTTTGAAGACAAAAAATTCCAAAATAAAGTTTTTACATAAGAGGTTTCGAACAAAATGATTTGAAGGAAAGTTACCAATTGAAAGTTACTAACCAAAAGTCCCCAAAGACCAAAATATTCTTAATACTAAAGTGTCGAACATAATTTCTTAAATATAAGTTTCTAAAAACCATAGTGCCAAAGATCAAAATCTTTCCCAATACCAAAAAATGTTCATAATGTTGAATAAGTAAGCTTGAATAATAAACCCAAATAAGTAAATCTGAATCCCTATCATAAATAGCAAACTTCCAAAATTTTAATTAATAAATTAGTTTCAATATGTCCTACCAATGGAAATGAGTTGTAGAATAAAATAGGTGCACCCAAAGTGATCTAATGTAATGTATGTCTAGTTTGTATAGATAATAAAACCAACTAAACATATATGCATAGCCCAAATAATATTAACATGCCTTCTAAAAACAAAGGGGTCCCCACTTTTTTATAGAAAATCAAAGGTGGAGTGTGTTGAATATAATATATTGTGACTCACAGAGGTGAATACTCTTAAGTTTTAAGAACCCAAAATCCATGATTTTACAATCCTAATATCAATCATGAACTATACTATTAAAAAAAATTGATTATATTATAAATATGAAAGAGACTCTTGATAACTCAATACAACATACTTATTTTAGCCATACCTTGGACCAGTGTATGTGAAAGTGATATCTTTTTACTCTTTGTCAAAATATTTTAACAAAGACATGGGATGAGATGTAGGTTTCATTTTGATTGGGTATTAAGTTAGCAAAAATTTAGGGAGCTCAAGCATTGCTCTACTTTCATCCAGGTGTCTATAACCTTAATAGAGATACATTTGATCATCCTTCCTTATATCATATATTTTTCATGATGTGTGATACATTGATCTTATTTCATCATGTAGGATTTTAATCTCTATTGATTTTATTTTAATATTTTGGATTATACATCTTTCTCTTTTTTTTTTTTTTAAATGGAAGAAAAAAGAAGGTGACCACCTTGATCTAGTGCTGGTAGAATTGGGTTAATCAAAATGTCCTTGTCAACTTTAGTCACATTATTGGTTATTACCTCAAATAAGTATTAATATTTAAAGTTAATTTGATCCAAGGAGATGATAATAAAATCTTTATAAATTTACATGGAGCTATGGGAGAAACTTTTATATACCTAGTGAAATCACCTACTTCATAACATCATCAAGATTAACTCTCTCATTGCTTATCTAGATTAGGAATTCTGATGTACAAGGTGTAACCCCACTGATTCAACTTAGATTCAAAACACATAGGTGGTTAATTAATTATGTTGAAAATTTGTCAATGATGTCATGAAGGTTTCTAGGTGACTGGATGAAGTGCCTTGATAGTCGTTATAATTGACAATGACAAAGTGAGCAATGTGCTTGTCCTAGTATGCTTTAAGGAAGTTTGGTTGATCTTCAATTTTGGCTTGATTAAAGATGTTTAGAGATGAATATGGTGACTTGAGAATGTGAAAGGGATATTATTTTCAAAAATGACTTGAGAGCTTGTGTACATGAGTGGAATTCACCTGATTCATCATTGTTCTCATCTAGACATTTTGGGTCCAATGGCAAAAAATTTGAGTAGGCAATTTGATGATGTCATAATTGCCACATTTGGATGAATCAAGGGGATTTGATCATATGGTTGTGATAAAATTAGTCAATATTTTCTATGTGCAAAGTCTCAAGTATAACAATGAGTCATGATAAAACATATGCAAGTGAAAAATTGGGCTCATTTAGGTACGCAAGACAATCTAAGTAGGCATTTTGATGGTGACATATCTCACACATGTGGAAATTTCAGGAAAAGGTAATCATATAAGTTTGTTTATTTTTGTTTTTAATTTATTTTCACTAAATTTTAGGTTAAGCATTGAAGCATGACAAAATTTATGCATGTGCAAAGTTAGTCTTTCCAAATGGTTCTTGACATAGTTCGCTATGTGAATAGATAAATATAAGAAAGCATTTTAATATCATTATATCTCACACATGTGAGTGTTATAGGATAATATTGACACATGGTTAGATTATCTTATGTAAATATATCATATGGTCCAAATCTCAAAACATACACTAGAGTGAAGCAAAAGATAGAGAGTTGTAAAGTTGACCTTATAGGCAGATTGCAATGGTCTCCATACTTAGTCTATTTTGCATGATGTTAAAGATCAGGACCAAATGGAGATCTAACGTCTCATGGGTGTTTTTACAATGAATATTAATGGTGTGAAACAAGTCAAAGAGTTCAAATTTTTCATTAGTTAATAAAGTTAAAGATCATGACCAAATGAATAGCCAATGGTATGTAGGCAATCATACAAGATTGATCTAATGGTGTGTGTTGAGTGAGATAGTAAGAATGACATGATGTTTAATAGTATAAATGCTCAAAATTCATGTGAGGGTACCAAAATACATGATAACTAGGGTTCTAAGCAAGATCAAATGGTGAGGCACTATAAGATAAACACATGGCTGATCTACAAAGATCGATGGTATGCATTGAGTCAATATTGCAAGATTACATGAGATAATGTCAACTATTTGAGGTTTAAAATTTTGCAGTGGCACACTATGAGTTAAAGGTTATGATTTGTATAATATGATCAATGTTTCATGATTGATCTAAAGTAATGAGGACATGAGATGATAGAATAATGTTTGACATTTAACTGTGATCATTTGAATTCAACAAAGGAAAGACCAGTGTCTATTTTTTGAGATATATCCTTCAGTTTAGGATGAATTTTCTCATGGTGTAAAACTCAAAGTGTTAGAGGAATCCAAGGTGCATCTAAAAATATATATCTAAAGATCTAAAAGTGTGTATAGTCAAAGTTGACTATGTGTTCATGCATGTTCTGTATGTAACCCAAGAAGGGTAATTAGGTTATTTATGATGTTATTTGATTGTTTAGAGATGAGCTAGCTATAGGAGAGTATTATAGACTCCATGAGGACCATCTTTATGGATTTTGGAGGTTTGACCAATCATATTAGTATTAATAAAGGTTTATAAGTTGATTTTATATTTGATCATAGTGATTATGTACATAGATTATTATTTGAGAAAATTGTGCTAAAGAATAAGGGTACTATGATGGTTGTTAAAATTTGGGGACCTATAGATCATATGCATGGGTCCATGAGTTGGAAAGTTTTCTTGTGTTCTTAGTTTTCTTGAAGAAGTGTCAAAGAGGTGAATGGATCTTCATAGGACCCAAAAGGTGACTTAGGCCTATTTAAAAGTGCATCGTGCTTAAATGTGACTTATGATAGATGCCTTGAGGGTGAAATCATGTATTGTGTTTGATAATAAATATTGTAATCTTGATAATTCATGAATGCTCTATAAATAGTGAAACCAAATGTGCTAGTTTTTAGATTTTGTTAGAGATGTATGTGTGGAATTATCATTTGAGAGCATAGTGTTTTGAAGTGAAGGAAAGGGTGGGTGTCCAATGGATGAGTAGAAGAGGAAAACATATTGAGGACTATTTGTATGATTTATAGGTCATAACTAAATTGGCATAATAGTTCTCTTACAAATTAAGTGTGAGTGAAGGTGAAGAGTGATAATTAGAGGTCCATCATTATGTGTTGAAGAAATCATTTCAAAGGTGGATGTTATATTAGGTCTTGTTATTACATCTTAACATCTAGGAGGAATATAGCTTCCTTTCAAGGTGAAACTATTTAAATGTCTAGTTATTGTGGTAGCTCAACTAGATAGGTGTAGTAGCTCCTTGTGGGATTATAGTCTCACTATAAGAGATGGTAGTTTCTTGATCAATTATAGCTGGTATAAATTATATCTTTTTATTATAAGATAGTAGTCCAATTATAGATTCTAGTGGATTTTCTCCCCCATGAGGGTTTCTCACATATGTCATGTGTTATGTGCTTGATCTTACATTGTCTCTCTTATTTATTACCATGAATATTATGTATGCTTCATGAATGATTGTGGTAATTGACTAAGAGTTTGAAAGGTTTAGAATTGAATTTGAATTAGCTAGGCTCACTGATTCACCTCCATTTTATTGCTTGTATGTAAAAATTGGTATCAGAGCAGGTCCTTTGATAAAGGCTTGATATTTTGAAAGTGATCCAAGGTATAATATGGGTAGTCATCAAGGAGGTTTTTATATTAAGCAAGAACTAATGTTAAATGGATCTAATTATTCTTTTTGGATTACAAGGATGAGGAATTATATCATGTCCCTAGGGTTTTACATTTAGAAATCTATTATGGATGGTTATTCTACACCTACTATTCCTATATCTAGTGTTATGGATAAGAAGTTGTTGAACAATTCTAAGGCAATAAATGCTATTACTTGTAGTTTGTAAGAGATTGAATACACCAAGGTAATCCATTGTAGATCTACTAAGGAAATGTGGGATAAATTGAAGACTATTTATGAATGATATTCAAAAGTTAAGTTGGCAAAGTTGTAGACTCACCAAAGATAGTTTGAGAGTCTCAAGATGAAGAAAAAAGATTCTATGGCATATTTTCTACACATAATTGATGAGATTGTGAATGTTATCAAAGGTATTGGAGATAACCTTGAAGAAGCTACTATATTTCACAAGGTACTAAGGTCCCTCTCTCTCAAGTTTGATCCTAAAGTATCTGCTATAGAAGAAAGTCATGATCTTACTAAGCTGAAGTTGGATGAATTACATGGCATCTTTAATGCTTATAAGATGAGGAATAATGATGACATACCATTAAAGAAGGAAGAAAACAATCAAGATAATGATGAAACTTGATAAAAAAATAAAGAAACCTAAGGAAGATGAATTTTTTGATATTGATGTGGATGAAATGATTACTTTGTTTACAAGCAAACTAAAAATAGGTTCAGGCAAGTATAAGGGTAAACTACCCTTCAAATGTGTCAAATGTGAAGAGATAAGACATTTTTTCTAAAAAGTGCCCTTATAAGCATGGTGATGAAGACCAAGATGAAAACAAGAAGAAATATAAGGTTGATAAGAGGAAGAAAGGATTCATAAGGTTTGACAATAAGAAGAATTATTTCAAGGATAAGAAAAGTCACTACACCAAATTAGATTACATCTCATCAAATGAGAGTGAAGTCAGTGACTCAGAGTATGATCATGAAAATGATGGTCTTATTGAAGATGAAGACCTATTCATGGCTGAGGAAGGTAGTTGCTCGCATCAAAATGAGTCTATTTATAGTTATTTAGATGATGATGAAGATGAGATGGACTATGAGACTACTTTGACAAATGCTCTTGAAGAACTAAAGATTATTGATAAAAAGGTCAATAAGAAGATTAAATCTAAACTCATGGACTATGAGGAGCAATTGAATGTGTTTGAGATAAGCTTGGTTGAAGGCTCTAGAGAGCATGAAGGTGTTGTCATGTTTCTTAATTCTAAGTTGGAATATATATCTGAAAGTCTAAGAGATAAAGAAGAAGAATGCTCAA